>CM029531.1:34363327-35616920 GCA_017141395.1 Laodelphax striatellus | reverse complement strand
TAGTAAGGGCTGAGCCTGGTTTCTCTCTCCTAAATCATAACTATTTGTGTCTGAATCAATTGATAGAATGATAATAATAAATAATATTTACTACTGTATAATTTATCAATTTTATAACTCTGTCCATTTTCCATGTGATATTCTACTGAGAAAAGAATTATTTTTTGCTGCTACAGCAAATATTGACAACAGAACTAAATAACAAGAGGATATTCGATGAATGCCACTGCACAGAAAGTTGTGTCCAAACGGGGAATAGAACCCCGTACCCCTCAATCGCTAGTCGAGTAATCTTAAATCCTTAATCGCTAGTCGCTAGTCTTATCCACGAGACACTTTCCGTAGAAAAGCATTTGATTGTTATGTTAGCCAAGCCGGCTAGATATCTGTTCTTCTATGTGTTCCATTATGTTTTTCTTCCATCCGTGTTCATTTTGATTTTTGATGATTCACTTTGCAGACTTCCATAAATTACTCTCAATTGGGTGCCAATAGGATTAAATGCAGCTCCCGATAGTATTTTATGATGTTATTGCAATCAGGATTAAATGAAGGAATATTCATTGTTTTGTTTGGGGAATAGCAAGGTAACTAGTGTTCACAAGGTTCAAGAATGCACATTTATCCAGCTGATCATTTGTCGACACTAAAAAAAGATATAACCCATCTGAAAAATTTTAAATTGTTGAATTCAGGAATTCTCCGTTTCTATCTCAACAACAACATGCTTTTCAAGCCACAGCGACCTCTCCTGGGCTTCATATTTCTTTATTTTGTATTTCTTTAATTCCTTGTAGTTTCAATACTTTCAAATTTCAGCTTATGATTTCAGGTCATTCGATTATTCAAAGGCACGCATATCAGATTGGAAGTAGTGATCCCTCGGTCATATAATTTTTCAATTCGGTGTGCACGACATTGAAGAGTTGAGTGTTGTGAAATAATTAGTAGTCTGATAGTATTGTAAATACAATGAATGGAAGGTAAATATACCATTAACCGTAAGGAAAGGTCCCGGCGGCTTGATCTACACCTTTTCCAGTTGTATTTGAGAAAGTATCAATTGTAATTGAGAAAACATCAGTTGTAAATGAGAACGGTCAATTGTAGTTGAGAAGATATCACATGTAATTGAGAATGGTGAATTTTGTAAATGAGAAAGTATCATTTGAAATTGAGAAGATGTCAGTTGTAATTGAGAAATCAAATTGAAGAACCAGCTGCCCTTTTTCACGTTTTTAACTTCTCATTTACATTTCACGATTTCTCATTTTACAATTCACCATTCTCAATTACATGTGATATCTTCTCAAATACAATAATTGACCGTTCTCATTTACAACTGATGTTTTCTCAATTACAAATCACTATTCTCAATTACAACTGATACTTTCTCAAATTGAATTGACACTTTCTCAAATACAGTTGGAAAAGGTGTAGTTCTTGGGAAAAATACTTTAAAAGTTGCTCAATTTTACATGTAGAAGATAGGGAAAACCGATATTTTGTTCTCCACTACCGGCATACGATCATCATCATCATCATTTAACATGTAAAATATATGTCTCGGCGCAGGTGTAAAGAGGTCTCGGCGGCTTGAAAAGAATCTAGTTTTTGAGAAAAAGACTTGGAAAGTTGCTCAATTTAACATGTAAAAGATAGGGATCTTTTTGTTCTCCAGTACCGTCATAAGCTGGCTCAGCTTGAGTGGAATGAGATGCGTCTAAACACTATCCTGTATTAATGCGTTGTCCAACGATAGCCTTGATTAATGTTTGTTGGGGGATAGTGTTGCACTACTGACATGGGTAGGAGGCGATCTTCGGCCTAGCCCTGGAGAGCTTGGCCAGCAGCGTTGACTTGCCGGCGTTGGGGAATCCGACCAGACCGACGTCGGCGATCAGCTTGAGGTCGAGAGTGAGGTCGAAGCACTCGGCTGCAGTCGCGCTGTAGCCTGTCTCCAGTCGGCCGCCCGCTCCGCCCCGCGCCACCAACATACTGCTGCCCACTTTGTTCAAGTCACCTGTACACAATCAATTCAATATCTTTATTAGAATAAATAAATGCAAATGGGGCTACTCTGAAGATGACAAGTGTGATTGTGGCAATATTCAGACAATGGGGCATCTGTTGCTTTGCCCACAAAATAATTCTACATGTACTTTTGACGATGTGCTGTTAGCAAATAATAACGCACAGAGACTTGTTTTAAAATATAAAATATAATAATAATAAAAAAAGAGTTTTGCTTGGACACGATATGATGATGATTAGAAAACAAGGTAGTTTTTACAAGCATCTCAGTCAATTCAAAGATCTGATCCAGCTGATTGTGTGACGGTATTGGAATATTGGAAAGTTCGAGTTTTTCTATCTTTTACATGTTAAATTTAGCAATAATTTTATGTCTTTTTCTCAAAACCTGTATGCTTATCAGGCCACGGCGACCTCTCCTGGACTTCATTGTCTATTTATCTTGAATTCTTTGTAGTTTCATAACCCTCAGACCGCTGATTATTTAAGAACCCTCAATTATTTAATGACATGCATATCGCATTCGAAAATTTCATGTTTGAGAGTACAAACTTCCAATCTGATATGCATGAATAATCGAATACTCTGATGATAATGAAACTTTAAAAAATTGAATATAATTAATGTACAATGATGCCCAAGAGAGGTCGCGGTGGCTAAACATGTTTAACATGTAAAATATAGAGAAAATCGAACTCTTGATCTCCAATGGTGTCACAACTATCAGCTGAATAAAGCTTGCTACTACTGCGCATTATCTATTTTACTTTAAAAATAACTTTAATTGATAAAATTATTTGTTTATTAATTATTAAAATAAATTGTATTGTTTTTAATTAATAACTTCAAATTTTCAACTTTTATTCCATTCACCTTGTCTTAATTCATGTAAAATTTTGGAAAAGATTAAACTAAACACTATGCATTTTTTTAATTTCCGTTAAAGGACCACAGGGGGTCCGGGGGTTCTCCCCCGGGAAATGTTTAAATTATCATGTCAAAAAAGATCATGTCAAAAATTCTATAGTGTTTTGAACTCAAACATTTTGATAAAAATGTCATAGAAATTCATTCATTTTTATTCGAAAAATAGTATTAATTTATCAATCAGATAAATTTTCCCTCTCAAAATATATTTCTAACCTTAAGTGAATCTTAATGATGGATCAGGAAACAAGAATACCTACCTAATAATTAGGTACTTACGAAGATACGGGAAATTTTTGGGTACGTATCCAGAATTGTTTTGGTAGGTCTGAGCCCATAGATCAGTTGAAGGACTGGAGGAGTGTAGAATTGAATTTTATTGATTTAATTTCTGCTTTGTGGTGACAGACCTGTTAATGATGAAAGTCTGGTTTGTTTGAAGAGTGTCTACAATGTGTCTTGTCCTTGGAATTAGTATTGTAGATTTTATTCAATAATTTCATTGTAGTATGTATACCACATACACTTTCAATCCATTTGCCAAGCTACTTGCAAATTGACAAACCATCAAATAATAATTAATTTATAATACCTTGAAGTATGTAATAAATGTTATGATATAACATACCTGTATGTAATGTACTTGATTTCCGAAAAAATCTTGAATGCAATGGATTAATTTTATCAAATGGGAAAGAACGAAGAATGTTGTGAATATTTTTTGAACGAACCTAAACGTCTGTTTCCTTCACAAACAGTAACGCCCGGAGGAATTTGAACGATTTTATCCTTGCCTCTAGGCCCCGCTATGCAGTGTTTCTTGCTATCTTTCCCATTTTCTGCAGATACAATTTTCCTTGGAAATTGTCGTAGCACGTCTGATAGTCTAACTCCTGGAAAAGTATAGCAAAATATTTGTTTAATGTGAGATTAATTTCCAGATATGATCTCATACAACTAAATTCACAAAAGTATGTCATCATAATTTTTTATTAATACTCCAATTTCTGCAGGCTCTATTTTTTCATCTTTCTTTTGGTACAAACCGCATCAAAATCGATCCACTCAAACTTTTCCAACTTTCTCCAAATGTTCCAAAATATCTACTCTACACGGTACCAAACTCTTTTAATGTAAGAGATAACAATATAATCTCAACAATTACAAATTTGAAGAAATCTTGTACCTGTAGAAGTCTGTTTCATTTCTTGAGTTTTGATAGTTAGATTGAACTATCAAAGTACAAATTCATTCCGAGTACATAAATTTACTTTGAAATGAACTGGAGTCTGAAACCAAGTGCTGGCTTTGAATGAATAAATAGATAGAGCACTAACCATCGTTGACCTTGAGACTCACATTGCCGCCATTGCCTCCTATACCCCCATACTTTGGACAGCCAGCACCTCCTTTTCCACCTTTCACTTGAATTTGGATAGAATCCAGAAATTTATACTGGAAAACAAAACATATGGGGTTAACACAAAAACGTGACTGGTTGTCTGCACGTCGATGAAATGCACAGAAATATCAATGATTTTCAACAAACTGAATTTGAATATATAGAAGAGGATGTTTAAAAATGTTTGTAATAAGTAATCTCCAAAACCGTTGGCCACAAATAATGTGGAATTCCCCGGAAAATGTCTTCCTCCCCAGAGGCTCAAAAAAGATCCCATATAATCCTAATGAATGAATAATGTGGTTTACAATCTATCCAAAGAAGATTGAATGATTACTTGAACAGGTAAATAGATGTGTTTAATTAAAACGATTGTTGTAACACAAATTGATTAGGCTATTTTAAATGTGATCAGGTTTTTCATTCAGACAATCTAGATCTATTTGATAAGAAAAATGTGGTCAACTTCGGATTTTGCTATGAAAAGTTTGTAAGAAATTTCTGTTTACATGAAAGCATATATAAAATGATAAACTTAAACAGGTGGCTACGTGATGATATTGGGTTTTGGCTGAGTACACATGAGCGACAGTTGTTGCAAAGCAAATGTGATTTCAAAATTATCTTATCAATGCTTGGAGCTGAAACTATCCTAGGAATATGTAAATAGGCCTATGACAGGCCTTTACAGACAATACGGCAACTGTATTAGTAACCAACATTGAGGTTGTTACAGTAACCAACATTGAGGTTGTTACAGTAACCAACATTGAGGTTGTTACAGTAACCAACATTGAGGTTGAGAGAATGCGGTTCTAAAACTCTGAAATACAGCAGTCATAAACTCAAGTCATAGAATTGTTATTAAACTGTTCAAAATAAGCCAGGACTAATCCTCTTCACCCACTTTGACTAGCAAATTTTTGGATTACAGTTGTTGAAAATCTTACCTTGACATCCAACTTTTTGGCATTTCGAAGAACTACATTTATAAACACCATTTCGCTGTTAGTGATCTCCAAAAGAAATCTAATTTACTAGAGAATTTATTTCAACATAACATCAGTTTATTATGCCATAGTTTTGATAAAAATAATTGTTTATGAGGAACAGGTTTCATAAACAGAGATCTTCATAACCTCTAAACTGAAATCACGTTTTCCATCTATTGAGAAAATTATATCGAATCTATCGATGATTCGTTTTTTATCGATCATGGTACTGACATCAAATAAAAATGAATTATTTAAAAACCTATTCAATTCCGAATGGATCAAACATTGAAAAAAAATTAAACATGCAAATTAAAGTGCAAAATCAAATATTATAATTTATTTCCTCTTCAAAAAGCTTTTTATTCAAGTTGATAATAAGGCAGTTGCTCATTCCAGCTGTTGAGCTGCTCTCAGCTGATTTGACTTTAATCAGCTGTAAACTTTGACTATCAGCAGCGTAATCACTAATCAGTGTCTGCCACTAAGCAAGATAGAAAGAAATTGTTTTTGTATCAATTTATTTTGAAATGTGAATCCAAATTTTATTTTTTGGGATATTTTATATGAAAATAAATGGCTTGGTACGAAGGTCTTTCATCTTTAAAAGGGCAGATTAGTAATTTTACGAAAGAAATAGTGGTGCCGACCCTACTTCCTGATAATGAAGAAGGTTAACCTTAATTTTCATCTTTTTTCGTTTTTGTTATAATGTAATGTTTTTAAACCTCTTTCCACTTATTGAATTTTTTAATCTTACAGGGTTATTTAATTCCTTGAATTTTCTTCAAATGCTGTTTATTTTTTTTTCTCTGGTAAGGCCTAGCCTACATAATACTGTACCCTATGTACTGTATTGAATAGCTTTAGTGGTATAAAATTGCTTATTTAAAGTTTATTTTTAAATTATCTCCCCTGTAACATGTGGACAATTTCAAGGTTTTCATTTTCAATAAAATTTTGTTTAAATTTTTTTAAAATCAACCCATTTGCATGATTTTTTTAGATTTCATTCCAATAGTATTTGTAGGTTAGATCGTATCCATTCAACACCACAGAGACTGTTAAATTTATAGTATTTGTATACGACGCTATGCATTCTTTTATTTTGAATATATTGATGTCACCAATGTGGCTAAAGTGCAGTATATCAGCACATTTTTTTCTCGGCTATTTTTGAAGATATCGACTCAAATTTTTTTTTAAATGAAACTAGAGACAAAATTGAGGCGCGCTAGCACAATTTCAACTTCATTACATTAATTCTAATATTTTTAATATCGGTTTGAAATATTGCTTTGATTCTAACCTATCTTTTGAAACATTCTATCACTTGAATTGATTATTCCGTGTGGACACAATATAAAAATTGAATAATTGATATCAATTACTTACGATATTGACTATTACAGTAAGCTATTTATTTATTAATTGTTATTAAAATTAGTTCATTTTTGAATTGTAGTATGAACTGGATGCTGGAAGCCATGTTTTTGACTGTTTGTTTAGGAACGCCTACTCCCTAATCTCGGTAAAAGTAATCGATAATTTTTATCGATTGTTCTTCAATATCGATAACTGATAACTTCGAGATCAGACTTCAATAAACCAACAGCCAAAAACGTACAGTTATTTCATTTGCCAAAGACAATTTCACTATTTAATTATTGTCTAATTGATTAAATTCAAATTAATAAAGCCTATTAAATGTAAAATTTGCCGAGAAATTCAATGCGTTCAGTTAAAAGTTTGTAACTTCAGTAGTTATTGAGATATTTTGAAAGATGTGTTAAAAAAGTGTTTTTCCTAGTTCAAAGTAGGTTATTTTGTTTATCTCATGATAAACAGGTAGGTTTTCTTCATTGAAATTAAATTCTGAAGAGAAAATGTTAAGTCATGTAATGACAGCTCGACAGCTGTTTGATTGTAGAATTCGTAAGGTTTTCACCGGTCTTATCTATGCAAACTTAGTTCGCGTTATGCGCAAACCAGCGACCACATAATACAAACAGACGGAGCACTCAGGCTCAATGTATTGAATTCTGGCTTCAGAGACCAAAGTAAGATGGCGGCGGTTTTACGCGGGATGGGAGAGAGACAGAAAAACAGCTGGCATAATCTTTGTCTCTCTCCCACCCGCGTAAACCGGCCGCCATCTGACTTAAACTAGGCGCATAAAATTGGCTTCATCACCCGTAATGTTGAAGTTATAGGAATGCTCCGTCTATTTGTATTATGTGGTCGCTGGCGCAAACCACATTGTAATCTATTTAAATTATAACATTGATACCGTAGTCGGGACAAACGCCTCGACAGGTAAGCTCTCTTGGTTCCCACCGGTCTTAACCTTTTTCCCTAACCTTCGCTAACCTCGCTAGTAGGTAGCCAATCACCATGAAAATGCCTCTCCTTCAAGCTAAAAAGCCTATGATAACCTTAGTTCGCGCGAACCACGTTGTATTCAATTCGAATTTTAACATTGATACCGTGGTCGGGACAAACGCCTCGACAGGTAAGCTCTCTTGGTTCCCACCGGTCTTAACCTTTTTTTTAACTAACCTTCGCTAACCTCGCCAGTAGGTAGCAAATCACCATGAAATTACCTCTCCTTCAAGCTAACAAAGCCTATGATAAACTTAGTTCGCGCTTTGCGCGAACTACATTATATTCTAATTATAACTCTGATACCGTAGTCGGGACTATATTGTGGTTCGCGCGAGCGCAAACTAAGGTTATCATGGGCTTTGTTGGCAGAAGGGATGGTAATTTCAAGGTGGTTGCTGGCGGGTTAGCGAAGGTTAGAAAAAGGTGAGACCGGTGGGAACCAAGAGGCTTACCTGTCGAGCGTTTGTCCCGATTATTCAATGTTAAAATTCAAATTGAAAACGTGGTTTAGGCAGCGAAGGGGTAAAGGCCAAGCTGATCACCTACCATAGTTGAGGTTGAAGCGAGGGAAAAAAAAGGTTGAGGTTGGTGAGAACGCTTAGGTTGAAATCCAAAGACCTACACAAAACTTACAAATTTGACTCCGAAAAAACTCGAACTGGTCTCATTGTACTTCTCAGCAAATTTTATATATGATATGAATATTTGTACAATTTATTTATGTACAATTTGATGCAGAAAAAATTGAAAAAAGTAGCCATAATCTCAATTTTTCATATATTTTTCTGTCAATTCTTTAAAATCAACAACAAAGTTTGGTATATTTGAGCTCGTCTTAGTACAAGCTTAGGTTAGGTTAGTTTAAGTTGAAATTCACTTAATGTTCAAAATTCCCTGTTTCATGCACTCCTCAATCTATGACTCAAATAAATCACTCCACACTTCTAGGATTACTTAGCTTTGTTTTCCTCCAGCCATCATCAACTCACAAATAAATTGAAAGTTAATAGTATGATTGAAATAATTTTGTTCAAGTAGGCTAAGAGACAGAAACAACCATATATTTGCACAAACCTCCTATTTTTATTAATTATCTAAACTTTTATATGAAAGAAATATAATACAATATATATTTTGATTGTATTTCTATATTTCTCAGTTGAAATGATAATAATAAAAAAACTGTAATTTTTTAATTGGTTACAATGTTGTCGATAAGTCCAATATCGATAGTTGATCAGTTGATAATTTGACTCTACAGCTCATCGATTACGAAGTATCGATAAATATCAAGATTAAAATATCAATAGCAAAATGGCTGACAATTTTCGACACTCCGTGATTCCGATATTCAATATTGTGATCGTAATTAATGTATTGAATAATTTTTCAAGTAAAAAGAAACTGAATTTTCACATCAGATATCATAAGAATAATAAATTTAGCATTGAATTCATCTACAAATAACTGAATATTGATTTACCTATGTAAGTTTGTCAGTGTTATTCCAAAACAGGTTAGTAACAGCAATATTTCAAAGCATTATTAAAAATATTAGAATAGGTGTAATGAAGTTGAAATTGTGCTAGCGCGCTTTATTTTTGTCTCTAGTTTCATTTAAAAAAAAATTTGAGTCGATATCTTCAAAAATAGCCGAGAAAAAAATGTGCTGATATACTGCACTTTAGCCCACAATGTTTCTATGATAACTGCTGTAGAGACCTAGTGAGAATTTTGGGAAACAAATACTTAAGACTTAGGCTACTGTAGGCTATTACAGTAAGTCTTAAGAAGATAGAAAGTGGTTTTCGCTTATATTATTATAAGCCCCGAATAGAATTCATATTATGCTTGAAATTTCCACGTGTAATGCGTTTTAAAATGATGGTTTTGAACCATTGTTTTTAACACGATTCGTTGGCAGATTAAAATTAGTCCAATCTGTACCGTACCGTTGTTATTCTATCGTTATTTTATTTTTTGTCTATCAAGAGTTTCCTAGAACATAGTTTTTAATAATTGTGTATTTGAGTCACCATTTAGTGTAATTTTGTGGTGTTCACTGCCATCTGTTTACATTTGCTTAGATAAACATTAACATTTGATGTTTGTCATTTGTCAGTGCTTCTAGTTCGATGTTATGAAGGTGAAGTAATTTTTTTTATGGCTAATGTAAAAAATATCAGTATAATGAAATAATGATTCAAATTGATCTTGAGTAAGAAAAACACAACCACCGCAGCACGGTGACAAATGTATAACATCATGGACATTGCTGAATTCTCTGTTTTTTCTTAGTAATAGAATATCTTTCGTCGGAGGTTTCCCTTTTGTAGTAAAAATTGTCGCTGGACTAATTTTCACTTTGTGTCCGGAGAGTTTCAACATGCAATAAATACAGATATTTTTGACAAATACAGATAATTAAAGGCGATTATTTCTTGATCGATTATGAACTGCGATGTTTACACTATTGTAAACATCGATACATTGACAACAGTCTGTTGACAATGGGTTTATTGAAACCCGAAAGCTCTCCAGTCAGTAAGTAACAAATTTCGTTTTCTTACATAAAAAACATGTCTGCATGTCGGTTGTGAAGTGACAAACAACAGATAATTTATAAGGTGATTATGAGAATGGTTCCTTGAAGTTAGTCTGAAATTGGATTCTCTGAAACTCCGATTTACCTAAAATAAAAATGAGATTGAGAGTTTTTAAACTTAAAATAAACATATTAATTGGATCAATGCTTGCCTCCTCACCTGCATTGATTTTTATGGAATTAGTTCTGTTGACAAAATTGAAATTGATGAAAAAATTTTCTGTGATTCAATCAATATTGTCTAAAAATCTAATTTACATTTTGTTTTTTAGGTCCCAGTGACAAAGAAAAGTATGTTCACGATCTGGAAGAAAAATGCCGAGAACTTCAAGCTCAGGTGAGTCGTCTCTTCTCTTTGGCTATTTACCATCTTCTCTTCAAATTATTTTTTTTCATCTGGTAATTTTTTCTGTGAATGTTTCGCTCCCCAATGTTCTCCCTCTCTGTCATCCTGTCAAATTCACATCTCTCACATTCTTATCAATTATCTTGGTGTATTTTCATTACTTAAATTGATTCCTCATTTTAATGAAAGACAATGATTGGATCATTACACCATATTCCTTTTATTTCATGGTTTTGTTCTTGGGAATCTTATTTTTTGTAGGTGCCTTCTCAATAAGGTACATAGCTTGTGATACTTTGAGTGAGTTTACATGAAGAACACAGTGACGCATCAAGGGGGGTTTCGAGGTTTAAACCCCCCACCCCAGAGCCGAAAAATGTTGAGTTGAAAACACATTTCAGGAGTTCCTTTAATTCTTCAGAGTCGCGGGCCCTAATGTCTGGATTTCACGATTCCAGTAGACGTTCAGGTTACTGGAGGCAGGTGGATCATATGATCGTCAAATAAGTAGTCCAATGCCCACTGACTGGTCTGCATTGGACTATTAGTTTGTATAGAGTTGACGATCATATGATCCACCTGCCTCCAGTAACCTGAAAGTCTACTGGAATCGTGAAATCCAGTCATCAGGGCTCGTTTTTCCTCCACTGCAAGCATGCAGATCGCCGTATGAGGCGCAGAAACTAAGATATTTTACAGACAGCAATCAGTGCAGCTACGCGCCTATTTATTTAAGGCTGTGCATCAGCTTAAAAAAAACTTTTTTATGGGGATATTTTTCCAAGTTTTACGATTTGCATACTATCAAGCTATCAAAATGAAATACTTTTTAGAGGAAAAATTTTTTTTCTTGTTCATTAGTTTTGAGATATGGGCGTCTGGTAGAAATTTACCACCAGGTTACTGCAAATACAATTATGGAAATTTTGGTAGCTTGAAGGTATTGTCTATCACTGACATAATTAGTTCTCAAAATAATCAATTTGAAAAAAAATATTTACGAAAATAATTTTTTTAAAAAAATAACTCAATTTTCAATAAAATTGAGAATTTGTTATTTTTCTCAAAAGTTGATATTTCGAGAAACTAATTATGTCAAGTGATACACAATACCTTCAAGCACGTATGCTCAAAATTTCATAATTGTATTTGCAACCAATTTTGAGATTAATTTCCCCGAAAATTTCTACTTTAGACGCCCATATCTCAAAAACTAATGAACAAGAAAAAAATTTTTTCCTCTAAAAAGTATTTCATTTTGATAGCTTGATAGTATCCAAATCGTAAAACTTGGAAAAATATCCCCATAAAAAAGTTTTTTTAAGCTGATGCACAGCCTTAAGTTTCAAGGGCGCGCCCACCGGAAGGTATAGTGAAACGTTTCCGGAAAGTTACCGAGATGGAGAAGGCGGAGCATTTCAAACCATTCTGCAAACTTATAAATTCTTATTGATAAATAATTGGGAAAAAATCTCATATAATATATTTATAATACCTTATTTTGGTATAAAAATTCTCAATTTTCGAATTGCAATGATACCGTTTCATCGTTTGTAACTGTAGTTGTTATTGTGATATTTGCTGAAAATTGTAGGTTTTCAATTAATCAAATTAGTTATTACTTGATTATTCGATAGATACTATTATTTAGATTATTAAAACATCAGTGTTCATCGTCACTTATTTCAACATTGATTTCAGTGGTCTGGGTGCATCTACACTACTGTTTAACACAGAATTTTATTTCTATAATCAAATTAAATTTAATTTTTCTCAAGTTCTAGTGATTTGAAATATAAATTTAAATAATAATCGGCTCATGAATCAAATTATCAAGTTATTCAAGGACCATATTATTTATGAACGTTTCTTTCGTAAGAGAGAATTTCAGAAAATTGCAAACCATTGCTATCTCATGGAAGTATTCTCATAAACTTAATCAATCAATAAATCATTAATTCAGATATGTATATCTAGTCGCAAATTACATAATAATTATTTCTTTCTGGGGAAGTAAGCTTTCTCATTTCCTAATATAATGATGAACATTTCCATATTCCATTCTACTCCATACATTGATGAATTGATAATTACAATGATTATTATATTAACCTCTTCATTCATTTTAAGATCAGGTTGCTAGTGGAGTTTGCTGTAACTTGTACTCCTAAACCGTGATGTGACAGAATAGAAAGGTATTTTATTAGACTCAACTCCACTTCATTTTCTCTTGTCAGTACTACTGTAATACTTGGCAATGTATTATATTACTGCAGGAATTCATGTTCTAACAGATATTTATTATAATCTCGCAATCCTAATAATGTTCACAGTGAATATACTAGTAGGCTATTCACGAGGAATGCCAGCCAGTCAGCCAGGTTTGTGGGAAACAATTGATTGCTAAAATTCCAGCTCACGAGCTCAACGAATTTACGTCCTCTAAAGATAGCCGTTATCTACTTTCATTTATGCTTATGCAGCTTATGTCAGATACTCCAATATCTTGATTTGTTAATAATTGTCTATATTCAACTCACAGACTAGGCAATGAGCGTGGACAATTTCAAAGTTTAATTCATAAGTTGGCAATTACTGGAGTGTGAAACGCTTTATCTTATCGGGTCAACTTGGTACGTAGTCCTACTCTATAAGTTAGTATGTCCCTGTTGTGTTTACGTTCAGTATGTGCCATGTGCATAAAAACTCCTCTGACTAGTTTGTAGTTTCCTGTTCACCTCTTCTAGTTATTTTATTTTTTCTCTTCTTCACATTCATTTGTTTTTCCACCTTCTTGTGCAGTTGATAACTCCTAAAGATAGTGAGAAGTGTTCCACATAGTGGGTTTGTTACCACAAATTTGTTGTCAAATGCAGGAACGTTGACCTTCAATGATACAATGACAGCTTTTACTTGAAAAAGTTTTGTTATAATATTATTCTTTCTTCAAATGAACTGGAATTTCACTTCAGAACAATTTAGAAAATGTATTTCTATTTTTCAATGAAATAATGAAACATTCCTAGAATTAGCGGTACAACGATCTCAGGTGTAGCGTATAAATTTCCATGAATAGTTAGAATGGTTTTCCATAACTCGTATAACAACTACAACTCATAAGCCTGGTTTTCATTAGTAGAGTTAGTGGTAGAGTAACTAGCATACTAACTCTACCGTACTAACTCTACTCTACTTACTTGTTACTTAAAAACAGGTACTCTACTATGAACGTTTTCATTGGGAGAGTTCACAAGATAGTTAGTACTCGCCCAGGGAACTCTACCACTAGCTCTACTATTGAAAACCAGGCTATAGAGATAATATAGAGTTGACTCTGATAAGATGACTCTGGAAACTTGAAATTATTACTAGTCATTGTTTCTTTATTGAAAAGCAATGTACAAAGTATTATTGCTTCAAAAGAATCAGAATGTGAATCCGGGAGAGCTCGATTATTTTACACGACATGAACCTTGGACCAATAATTTTATTACGATATATACCGGTTTTCATTGCTTTTACAGTATTAATAATAATAACTGGATTTTCTATATTCGAGTTTGAAAAACTAGGACTTACCAGGTCGCACAAATCTGCGACTAGGCTATTGAACTTCATGGAATAGTTTCTAATTATTCTCCTTCTTCTTTTTCATTATTTTCTCTTTCTTTTGCTTCTTCTTCTCCTTCTTTTCCATCTTCTTCCACTTCTTTCCATCTTTTTCTACGTCTTCTCCTTCGTCATCCTCTTATTTTCCCTCTTCTCCTTTTTCTTTCCCTTCTTCTCCTTCTTCTTTCCCTTTTTCTCCTCCTTCTTCTTTTTTTCTTCACCTTCTTCTCTTTCCTTTACCCCTTTTTATTCTTCTCTTCTCTCTCTTGCACTTTATCATATCCTCTCTCTCTCTCTCTTCCTCTTCCTTCCCTTCTCTACTACTCTCTTTAGATTCCTTCATCTTTCTCTTTTTCTCTCTGCACAAATGCCCTTACCATGAACAATGAAAAATGAAATTTTTGTTTAAAAACAGCTGATCATCAAATCATAAGTTAAAATGTGAAAATTTTCGGCTCACCTAGCCCTATGCTAATGCAATGGTAAAAATTGAAACTTTGATCGTTCATTCCTCATCTTTATGATAACTTTTTTCTAAATGTAAGACCTTATCAAACATCTACTCAGTGAGATCTTTCAAATGAGACATGAACGAACAAAATCGGTTGAGAAACCACGGAGGGGTTGTGGTTACAAAAAACATGTTCACCTATTTTATGTAAAGACATATCAACGGTACCGGTATTGATAAAGACATGCGGTATTGGATGGATCACTGAAATTAGGGAGGATATGCAAGAACTACACATTACAATACAGGATTTGAAAGACAAAACACATGCAATTCCAATATTGAATTATTTTTTGAAGTTGTGAACGAAATGGAATTTCTTATAAGTAGGCAGGCAAAAAGACACTAAAAAACACAAAAATAGGCACTTCAAAATAGAAAAATGCAGTGTATTACTGATAGTTTTGTGGAAAAATAAAACAAAAAATTGAAAACCTTACATTCTACTCATTCTACTGGTTGCACATGATTAATGTGTGTTTCTGAAAGTTTTTGAATTTTTTCTCTCTGTAAGATTATTTTTCAGTATGGAGAAAGACCTTCCTACATCAAAACTGTTGTTACTGTTGTATATCTGAAGCACACTATTGTATTTGAACTGAAGCTAGATTTAATAGAAGGTTTAACTCCAAATAATGAAATAATTTATATTAGCTTTACTCTTGCAAAAACTTCATTTGACAAAATTAATAATGTTGATTCATGGTCTGAAATGAACATTATTTTTTTTTTCTTTTATAGGGTTCTTGTAGCCTATTGCACACTCGTGCATACCTTTCTTTGTTTATAAATGGATGACCACTGACTACAACAAGCTTTATTTTCTGGGCTCAAGGATGATTATGTGTAGCCTGCATTAGGGAATTCCCAATTTAATTTTATCTTCACTAGAAATCATAGACATTATTCTTACATGCACGCTCGATTTCCCTTTTCAGTCATCTAATACTTTTTTAATATGTCAAATTAAAAAATAGGTAATAATATAGGCAAAAAGAATATAAATAAAATTGGATGAAATAGGCTAATAAAGTAGGCAGATATCTTACTGATCGATGGAAAGAAATTTTCAAATACTGAAATATTGATTTAAAACTTGTTTCTGAAGAACAAAATGGATTTTTTACTTCATCTTTTTTCTAGTCATGTTTGATTGACCACCTGTGGCTTGTTCAAAATAGTCAAGAATGATTTCTATCATAAAAATATATATTGCATACTGCAGCAAGACAATCATATTCATGAGATGAGTATATTGCACATGAAGTATTCTATTGATGGTAAGAGCTTATTTGGGTAGAAAATCTAAACTTTTCTCATGAATGGAAGTGTGAACCTAGATTGCTTTACGAGTGTGCTCCTCCACTCTAGCACATTTTTTTGTTTTTCGTTCGACCAAGCCTTCATAATGTTTGTTGTTTGTGACACGTGTGACCTTAGTATTCTTGTGTTGCTGCTTTGCTGGACGATTGTCGTCTGGGGTGGTCTAATTGCTACCAAGCAGCTCTCATAATTACGGAAATAATTAAATGAAACACGCAATTTCCATCGAACACACATTATTCTAGCTAGATTCTAGGAATGGTAGCGATGCGGAATTTTACAGCTACAAAACACCGTGTTTTCAATTTTTATTTGTTCCAAGAAAATAAAAACAAACAAACACTGGAATGTAGGAGCTGCCAACAGCCAACCTACTCTATATAGGTTGGAATCCTATTTTCATAGAATTCTACTTTGAAATTGATTTTAACTACTTTATTATTTATTCCTCACCATTCAACACTTTTGCCTCTAGAAAAAGAATATGCTCATAATTATGTTGAGCATTTGTATGCAACAACATTATGACAAATTATATGTAACAAGATTTTCAATTACTCAACAAATTTTCAAATTTTACAGATCTATGTCCACTCTATAATTGAAAATTGAGAAACATTAAAGTAATGTTTCTATAAATCAATGGAAAAATCTATTAATAATATTGCGATAAAATGCTCTGGTGAATATTTCAATGAATACTAATTCAGTTGAAGTTGGAAAAATCTTCAAGCAGCCCTTATGAAAAATAAGAAAATGTAAATGATGACCCTCAATCATGAATAAATATTGAAATTTATCATTAGACTTTTTTCTGAGGGTGATGCCCACATGAGCTCTAGCCTTGTGCGTGGGTAATGAGAGGGGTGATGATGAGAGATGACGACTGCTTTCAGGCAGTCGGGACCGACGGCCTTCCTTCTCCTCCGAAAGACTTGGAGAAGAAAGACTATTATTACTCGAATTATAGTCGTTTTTTTGTGATTTTTTCAGGTTGAAAAACTAGAGAAGGGACACCAGCGTAAGAACTCTGATGTGAGTAGAAACTATCACATGTATTTCTTTCAAAAACTAATCACCTCACAAAAAGTAAATCTACACTATACCTATAATGCATGTAAGGAACCGTTCGTGGTATCCAACCATAACTAAATTACCTAACATTCGATCTCGCACAATATCTGGATTTCAGGCGACTGCTGCAGATAAATTATTATTTCGAGAAAAAACTCTCATGATGAATATTATAATCTTATTGATGAATAAACTTGACTGAACATAATTTTTCCACCCTATTATTATTATTATTATTATTTTCCTATTATTAATATCATCTTATTTCGTCGTACATTTGTTCCTTCCGTCCATCTATTAACTATTATGGTTGAACCCGATTCATTAAATTAACGATTTTGGATTTGGAAGTGAATAGCCTATTGTTCTCTTTCCATCTTTGAGGAGAATTTAATGGCTAATTTGTACAAATATTTCGCAGATCTCAATGAAAATACTCCTCAGAAACATAACTCCTCAATGAAAGTATAGTGCTTTTTATTTAAAAAATTCGTACGATATTCTATTCAAGCAATATGAAACGCAATAGACTTTTTTTAATTTCGTAATTTCAGCTCAAGTACTGGAAACAAAAAATTTATTTATAGTTTTATTTGAATCAAAAACTTTTATCAATGATTTCCTTCAAAATGCATGGTTAACGCTTTCCATGTGATAATATTTATTATGAAACTCCCATGGTAGTTTGTAATTATTATTTCTGCCTAAATCTGTAACCAAAAAAATCCAAAATAACACAGCTTTCAGAATTTTCATGTAGAGTTTTTATTTTCATAGAAAATTTCACATGCTTTTTTATTTGATTGTTGAACTTACATAAATTTTACATTTTTTCTTACATGCTTAAATGTATGTATTACCGGTATGCCTGACTTCTTCATTCATTGAACAAAAGTCATCACTATTTTGTCTGGAAAAAATCCATTCATGTCTTGTTTCTTGTTATTTCAACTAATCGTCATTGGCATTGCTTATTCACATCCTGTGTTCTCGATAAATATGTTTTGTATTATTTTGTAAACACCCGGGCTTCAACTGGCTAATTGCTTGCTTGTTGCTGACTCATTAATTTGGAGAAATGTGGAGAAATACACACAGCAGCTGCCTATTTGTTCCCTTCTGGGTGATCTTGGCCTTGACTGCTTCAACTATACTTTTCCGCTGATTTTATTCGTATTTTATCTACAGTCTACTAACAGTATAGATGTATTAATGATTATAGAGTTCATAAATAAAATCAGAATGTGCCACTGCCATCTATGTTTGAAATAAAGTAAAACTTGAGCGCAAGGGTCATCATTCAATACTGGTTTATTATTATAAGCTTGTCAGCATGTTTCATAGATTATACCAACCTGAGAAGCCCTTTTTCGAAATAACGACAAGCAAAAATATCATCATAGAGAAAGCATACCATTATTATGTATTATTAAACATACATAGTATTATTCAATTTGATTTAGGCCTACCATTTTACAAAGAAAAAATCAAGTAAGCAAGTAAATATTTTATTATGAAAATCATACTTTCAAACTCCTCTAGCCCTAAAATTGCTCTTAATTTGTTCCGAATTTGATTGAATATTTGAAAAGAATACTTCCTTCCACAAGTCATTAGGACTGTGATTGTACAGTACGATGTACTGTGGCGAAGCGTGGTATACTTATTTGGTCATCGTCGGGTATATTTCCTGTATCGCCACTAATTGTACTGTGTCTGAGAAATATTTTAATAAATGCTGACTATTTTATTTAGTCAATAGCGTTAGATCGTCAACCGTTTTCTGATTACCATAATATTATTTGAATTCATTCCTAATTCAAACTAATAACATTAGCAGAAAATTTAATCTCTCAAAGCTCTGTGTTTCATTGAAGCTAATGCAGAGTTGCAATTGGCTGTAAAAGAAGAGATTGAATATTTCGTTTTTCTAATAATTTATTAATTTTTATGGGTTTTCTATCTTTGAGTTCTCGCTTTGAGGGTGACTCGCTTGTGACTTGTGATTACCATTACAAACCTAAATAGAGCGGTCGGTTGTAGAGAACAGTAATCATAGAAATGAGTAGAATGTCTAAGCTTCTATTCACCTGTCTACTTTCAAATAATTTGTTCTCTTCCACAGTTTATACTTCCAAAACTGTAATTCTCCTTGTCGAATAGAACTACTCGTCTTTTCAAATTCGAATTTTTAGTGAACTATACATTCGAAATTAAGTTGAATATTTCATATAATAATATATTCGCAATATCCCGCTTATAGTATTTAAGTAATATTAGAATTATACTAATTTGCTTATACGAGATAAGCTTAGCTCGTACCTACTATAAAAATTTTCATTTTAAATTATGAATGAATACCATTAGAAGTAACACATTTATAGTGAACAAAAACTACTTTTCTTTCGAAAAAGCAAATTTATCTCTGATGCAAGGAATGAACATGAACATAGTTAATAATTATGCAGGGTAGTAAAATATTGCAATTACATTGAAGAAACCCCTTGGGGGTTGCAACACGTGTGACCTAGATCAACACTTGTCTGCAATCATAACCACAGGTGCTCGATTCAGGAAGGCAATGAGCCAAATAATTATTTTTCTCACGAGGATATGAACAATTAACGTTCTTTGTTTGCAATAATTGATCGCAGATGTTCACTTCTATCGAGGTTACAAGCAGGCCGCTGGTTGCTGGCTACGAGATAGGAAGATGAAATACAGAAATTCTAATCTTGATCTTGAGCGTCTTGGGCTAAGATATTAGTGATGAGTACCATAGTCAAAACAAACGTAAATGTGACTTATGGATTCGTAAAATAAGAAAATACATTAATATTATAATTAAGATTCTCTCTACCTAGTTTGTTCGTTTCCGTGTCTAGGTCTGACCACTAACAATGAACGTAACAATGAAATCATCTAAAAACAACAATAAATATAAATAAAATTGAAAAATAAAACAATCTATATACTGGATTAGGTACTATTGCGTAGCCATTTCCATTACGGCTTAGTCATTGGCTATTATCAAATCATCAAGAGTGCATGTCCCTTGATTCTTGAAGCATCCTGAAACCATCACTTGCTCCGGATCCTGCCTTTCTCCACATTCACATAGTGTGTTCCCGTCAGAAAGTATACCGTACCCCATTTCAACATATTGGACTTACCAATAAAATACTATCACAGAGAACAGATTCGACGAATCGATTCTCTATGATTCTCTTTTCTAGAGAGTATCCAGTGGCGGTCCCAGGATTTCATTTCGGGGGGTGATGATCACCGGATATGGAATAAGGGGGTCCAGGAAGGGAAAATTTGGAATTTAAAGCCAATAAACGTATTTTTACCGTATTTGTGCTCTAAAATATGCTCAAGCTAATACTATTTATGTTAGCTAATAAAATAGTTTTTCATTTTAAGTTTATTGTACCTTGATGAAATAGGATCCAAACATAGTATGTTTTCCCTTTAAATTCCTTTAGCTACACTAACAAAAATTATTAAAAGTCAATGTGATTATTTAATGAGCACGATGACAAAGTTCAGTCAAATAAACGTATAATGAAATCAAAAATATATCAAGTTTCACTGCAAAGTTTTTTATGTTTAGGCCCTATTTTTAACATGTAAGTTACGAAGGAATAGCCAAAAAATACTCAGATTGTTAAACAACAATGTTATGTAATCTACATTTATTAAGTTGACAAGACAGAATATCACAAATAAAAAATTAAGAATAATACAAAAACTATTGTGATTTACTTCAAAAGCGAACGGCGTGGCTTAATTATGAATAATTTTTTTTCAGAGGGGATTCATCTTGATACTTCGGGGGGAGGGGGGGTGATATATACCCCCATCATCCCCCCCTGGGACCGCCACTGAGAGTATTGTTTCTCTATGATAATACATAGTGTTGTCGTGGGTTATTTTAGTGGATTAATAATTTGAAAAATTCAAGTTAATAGTTATAATTTGGCGACCTATAATTTCACCTCCTACTCTAACTACTTGCCTAACGCTAACCAGCCCTGGTATGGACGATTCGTTCATTTTGTTCTCGTTGCATAGGTCCCGTTTTCAATCATTTACAGTGGTTAACAATTCAATTGGATTCTTAGGCAAATGGTCGTGAGCAGTAAAATAAACGCCTATTTAGCTTTTTTAATATAAAGTAATCAAATAACTTCGAAGAGTAAGGTGAATGAATGAGATAAATATAGTCTAATCCACAATGATTTATCAAGTAAACAAACTCAAATTTCAATGCTCATGGCATCATTTTCAATGTTTGGCCTAAACTAAAATTTTGGCAAAGGTAGTCCTTTTTTAAATAAAAAACAATATTTTGTCTCATTTATTCAGTGTCTTACTATGGAGAAGACCTACCTTTCTTCAAGAACACTTACTTAAACACATTTCTTCGAAGGCTTTTATATTATTGTCAAATAACATTGTCGATTTTTGAAGCTTTGCTCTGTAGCTGATAATCGAGTTTGGTTGGTAGTCTGCGATATCTTCGAGTTTATCCTTTGGTCATGACACTCGTGGGTAAAGGTTCAACAATTGTTGTGAGCTGGCATAAGTGTTGATTTTTGTACTGTTGTTAAATAGCTTACAATTTTGAGCGATTATGTGTACCTTCAGTGCGATCGATTGGTTAGAAAGCCGTTATTTTCCATTTAATCGCTTTGTAATTGCCTGTTATCGGTTTCCCTCCTTAGCGACTGTCACTTCCGTCGCTTATTTTATTTGTTTTTTAGAACTTCTCAATCCATGCCATGTTAGCTCAGTGCAAATGTTTTCATGACATCAACTACTAACAAAATTCTACACACTTCTACTTACAAAAATCTCTGAATGGGATTTACATTGAGTAGTCATGAAATTTTTTTATTACTTTTCGAATGTAGGATCTACTAGATCTCTTATACAAGATGTTTCTTTAATTCTTTTTAACGTGAATTTTATTAATTTGCCAGCATATACTTGTACATGGGTATATGAACTTGTATTCGAAGATTGAATTTTGAGATTATTTAGTGATTTTTCTATTAATTCATCTATTCTGAAAATCTACTAATAAAATCTGAATCTTTGATAAAATTATTATAATAAAATTTAATTCATACAACTTCTGTTTTGTTGCATATGTATTTTGTCCATATTATTATATTCTTTTTGATCTATGTAGACTTACAGTTGTACAATCTATTGATGGCAACTCCCATATAGATTATCCTCTGGAGTGCCTAGTTTCTCTGTAAATGCGAGTATAATGATGAATATTGTATTTTGAATATACTGTATTGTCTTGTATTGTATTTACTGAGAAATGAACATAATTAATTCCTCATTGTAGGAAATGAATAGTCAGTAATTTAATTTAATCTTTGGATTTTTGTTTCTCTATCGAATTCAGTTTCTCTATTCAGTTTAACTAATGCTTAATCCAATTGAATGTCCAACGGCTTCTTGCAGTCACAGATAATATTGATGGTAAAAAATCAACGCTTCTAAAATATTATATCAGCTATTTCAGAAATTTACGGTTCAATTTAAACTGTTAATAAATCTTCTGAAATTCTGAATTCGGATGTTTATTCGAAAAGTGATTCAGAAATCCAGCATAATTCATTTTTCACACATGATTGCACCACTGGAAACAGATTACTTAGCAAAATCTGATTTATTTGAATCGAATCATTTTTCATTTAGCAGTCATCCCTATCCCATTGACTCCACCGTAATATGCTATCTGAAAAGACAAATTGATTTTCAAGTTTGTAGTGTTGCCGTCTACAAGCTATGAGCAGGTTGGATGGATGCGCTCTGATACATCATCCCATGTATAATCCCATTTAACTTCTTCGCTATCGTGCTGTTGAATCTTTTCTCAGCATAATAATATAACAATATGTATGTGGGAATATAACAATGTGGGAAGAAATAGCAGGCATTTGCCCAAAACTTTTCTATCCATAATTTATGTAACAAACCCAGTACATTTCAAGTATTATTATTTTGCTGTGTTATAATAATACAAGTATCTAAGACATTTTCAGTTTTTCAGAATTTTTTTTCTCAAAAATGACTCCTTCCTGCTCACGAACAAAACTTCAAATCAGGGAGTATATTAATTAATACTAAAATTATATACTATTCTTATGTATTCATATAATGTTGTTTTGGAATGTAATATTATTATTTTTAATAAAGTTCTACTGTCATCAACGATTTATTCCAGGATTTTCTTCTGTGATTGAAAAAAGTGCATCTCCCCCTCTCCTTATTGTGAAGTTACGTTGATGAAGGGGAAAATACACTACATGGAAGGGAACATGGAAGGGGTATAAGTCGATGCTAGCGCTCCTGGAGCTTTATTTATCTACTACTCAGTTTTCATTCCTGCACCTGCATTCGTCAGTTTACTTCGTGGATTCTGACTTTCACACTTCTCAGTTTCTCTTCGTCAGTCAGTTAGTGCGTATGCGGTGCTCTCCAGTCTCCAGTTCATGTTTGTTGGTCGGGTCAGTCGGGTGTCGGGTCGCGCTTTTTGTGGCAGCAGCTTTGAAGTGATTGAGAAAAAATACATTTTTTGGACATTCTAAGATCTTACTAGGCTAAGTTTTTCAATGCGGCTGGCAGTTTTCTGTCTAGATATATTAATTTTTTATTTCGGTCTCTAGCTCCACTTGCTCTTTTATTCTCCACTGAGGTTCGTACTTCATCAATTTTTCAAGTGCATTTTTTGGATTTTACTTCATTTTGGTTGACTAAATACTTGCCCTGTTTACTGTTTTGAAACTATCACTAACCTTTTTAAGTAAATAATCTTTTTCCTCTTCCAAGTTTATGCATTTTTTAATATCATGGGTTGCATTTTTACATTATTGGTACTTTTTATTGTATTAAAATTTGTTGACTTTAATCTACATTCATTCGAGATTCATGTTTACTTCACAATTCATTTAATGTTCAGTTATTGATGATTTTTGACATGGTTTTTTCTGAATATCACAACTTCTTTCGATAGTTACATATTTATATTGAATTGTTTTAGTATGCGTTTACAATTTGATTCCGTAATAGCCATTTTCTTGTGATAAATTTTTCAGTTTTCCATAATATTTTTCAAAGAATTAATAACTCAGTCTTGAAATTTGTACCAATGTTTCATTGACGTTCGACAGAAGTTCATTGGACTGAAAGCAAGAAATTGAAGCCAGATGGAGTAATACTTCGCAAAATCGAAATTTTCAAGTGTAGGTCTACTAACATTTTCTTGCCAAATACAGTACCATGTTTTTCCCATGACACTCCAAGGCTTTCAGATGCATCTTTATTTCCAATTCAATACAGTGCATCTAATGTTTCCACTGATTCATTGGCTTGCAGGTCTGTGTCAGGATTTTTGTATGCTTGCCCTGAGGTGCTCTTGTGAAGTCTCTAGGCAACCAACTCGAAATTGATCCTGATTGACCTAACGCTGTCCATGTGTTGTTCAAATTTCACGGTTCAATCTGCAATAATCTTATTCCTAGAGGTTGCAGGAGGCTGTCGGACTGGGAGAGCAGCTTCCATGTGCTACCTGAGTCAGAAATCAGCAATTTGATTTGTCCATGTACAGTTTGAAATTTATATCTGATTTTTTTTGCAGGACGAGCTTGTGACTGTTTCATTGGGATGAGAGAGCCCAGTGAGTCGGGTCAGGTACGGAGGTTGAATGAAGGGACGATTTTCAGGACGTCTATTTGGGTCAAGGTGAGCAGTTTGATTATTAAAAAAATTGAAGTCTCTTTCTAAAAAATAAGTAATCTGAAGTTATTAGTTCACTGATTTTATAGCACAACTTTCACTTTTGGTACTACCTTTTTAAGTCTACTATAAATTATTGTCGAATTGAATCAAATTTTAGAGCTATCTTATAAGATACTACTAAATTGATCTTAATGAACTTGCTATACGTAAAATGACTTATTATCTTGAACTCCACTTTGAATGATTTCTCCGTATTGCGAAATTTTTTTGAGAAAGTTGAAATCATTCTTTCAAATGCTAACAGTAATCGAAATTCCTCTTGCTGAATCAAAGTTTATTCTTCATTCCATCAAAGTTTAATCTCCTTTGAATTTACTTTTCCACGATTATCAAATCTTAATAGTCGTGGATTTGCTGTCTCTCATTAATACCATTATTTTTTCAGATGGTCCGGAAGTGGAGCAAAGATAGCCGCCCTTCGTGAAATGCTCACCGAGTACCGAGGAATTATGGCGAGATGGCGAAAATTATCAACGAGAAATATAAGAGCCCGTATCTCTACGTATTTTCAAACTCTACAAAAGTTGTTATTCCTTTTACTGTTGATTTTTGGAATTACCAATTGTATAATATTACATTGATAAAAATGCGAATTGAATCTAAACAATCTTATCGAGGACTGTGTGTTTCAACTCAATTCACCAATTAAAGGGGGTTTTGATCAACTTCTTTCTTGGAAGCGATATTAATAATTAAGAATCTTGATTGATTTCGGATAAATAATGAATCAATAGCTGCTTGATTAGGGTGAGAAAGTTGAAAAAAAGTTTGATAGCGCCATGAAATCCCTTGAATAGTTTGAGTTTCTTGGGATTTTGAAACAGAGTACTGAATGAGACTAACGAACTTGCTAGAACAGAGTATTGAATGACTGGTGCTTTTGCAGCTCTGGGTTTTCAGACCAAGAATTGCCAGCACAGGCTGTGGTGGCATATCTTTAAGCATGGCTCAAGCTTGATAATATTGAAAAGCTTGTTTAGATGAAACTGTATTTTATGTTTGGAATGGCCAGTGATGTCGATGTTGATTTTATTTTTATCAATATTATGTTGCAAGTAAGTTAAGTAACTGTAACTGCTAGTAATGTGTAGAATCGTTTTGGTGACATGTTCGAATGTTAAACTGTTTAATTACACAATTAATTTAAGCGAAGTGAAAGCTGCTAGTTCTAAAAGTGTTTCAGTTTGAGCACAAGTGTAGGAATGCTAGAATTCTTTATTATTGGAAAAAGCAAATGATTTTTGCCGCTTTCCAACAAAGGTTAGTTATTGAAGAAGGGAGTTTTCCTTGTGCTAGAGTTCAAGTTTTTTTTGTCGAAAAATTTCATTTTACTTATTTTTGAGTTTCTAATTCAACTGGGGATTTTTCAATATAAAAATTATTGGAGTTTCTTTCAACTAGAGTTCATGGGGCCTCAAAGTGCATGGGGCCCTCATATTGAAGCCGTTTCTGATTTATTTTTCCTTTTCATTTTTTTCAGATCTACCGCTATTCGTCAAAGTGCTGGGGCCCTCATTTATTTGTGTCCCAAAAGATCTTAGTTCTTTCCCAAATAAATGGTTTCAAATACATGTTGAATTATTCTGGGGCTCTCTACGTTTTTCCAGATGTCTTGGATGATAAGAAACAAGAAACGTAGGCCGAGAGGCCGATTAGATGAGAAATGAGTGATTGAATTAATGAGACTTGTTTATTATCGTTGAGGCTCTCATGTGTGCCTTCCAGATTGACGATAGATGAGATAGCACCGATGAATTGTAGTCATTAGATGGAGATTTTCTTTTCATAATTTCTACTGAGAGGTAAAACACTACCGGTATTATATTATGATGAATTTGATTGTCAGTAAGCTTTATGTTGAAGGCTTTCATTATGTGATTGATAGCCCCAATTGGCTGACTCTGCTCCTTGAAAAATAAGTTATATTATGATGAATTTGATTTTTGTTGGATTAAGGTTTTACTGATGAGGTAAAACAGATTTCTTGGCATCTGGTATTATATTAAAATGTTTGATTTTAGTGCAGTCAATGTTTAAAATGTTATTATGATGGCAATTATTTTGATTTCGATATGGCTTTTGCTCATTTGAAGAGATGTTTTCAGCTTTATATTAATTTATGCTCTGTCAACTTGAAAACTATGCGCTTATTACTAGTCAATGAAACATTCATGTGATATGATGTTTCCTGATATATTTGATAATGCTTGTATTTATGAATTAGTTTGTGATGGAAGATATGCGAGCTAATATGCTAGAAATGCTAAACGCCAATCATGTTTATACTAAAACGCTACCGTCGGGAGCTGTACAGCGATACCAGTCGGAGTGTTTAGCAAAGTCGGAGCTGCGAATATTGGGCAATGAGACATGTTGAATAAATCAGTTACTTTCAGTAATGTTGATTGCAGTATCGTGTTGATTGCACTTCAGCAGCTATGAACACACCCTAATTATTATCACAGCTCCGAATGAATGCTAGATATACACATTATCTTAGCTATCGAATGAATGCTACATGAGCGCAAGCCTATCATATATATAGCTATCGAATGCTAAATATCCTACCTATGCTAATTATAGAGTAATTATGAATATTCTGCTACAACTTAGCTATATATTACACAAAAATTCTGCTTTTTTGTTAATCAATGATACAGTTTATTTTTGCTACAAATCGCATGAACGAATGATTAGTTTATCAATTTTGCTACAATGTATTTTGAACGAATACAAATCATGAAATTTTTTCGTATTTTTTAAAAGACTGGTTTTAGTAATTGACTGAGACTGCATCCTCGAAACTACAATTCTAAAATGGTTTTAGTTACACGGTTGAGACTGGTCGGTTAAATGATGGTTGCTGACACAGATAAGGGTGTAGATTGTTAAACTTGAAAATAATTCCAGATAATTGTTTTGGACTTAGAATATAAGATTTGGAAACATGCTCGAGAGAAGTTAGGAAAAAAATATTTAGAGACCTATGGATTATTGTTGATTCTGGGCACGTTTGAGGTCGAACTGGCAACGATTCTACTGTGGAAATATGCTCGATTGTTTGGCATTAGAATTCATTGCTTATTCATGAAATGGCTTTCAGCAGAATTTGGAACTGTTATTGGATTTTGGAACATATCATACTTGATGTTGGCAATTGGTGAGCAATATTTAATTTAAATACTACTGATTTGAAAAAAACGCAAGTTGCTGTAGTCAGATTTGAGGTCAACGCCAATTGGTAACGATCGACTGAAAATAGTATAGAAGTTGGATATGGAACATCAAACAGGCTTTTAGATTATCGTGATGAGCAACCTTCTAACTGAATGGAAATTTGGATCCATTGGATTGAGCAAAACCCAGGCTAATAGCTGTGAGCAACATCTTCGAAATACTACTGATTTGAAAACTGACTGTAATAGCTTATCTCTTCGATCAATAAAATCGACGAAAGTGAGAATCAGTGAGACATAATTCCTCAGGCTTTTTAGATATCTATTTGTTAGGAACCATGACATCACATGATTTTAACCACACGAGTAGCAACTCAGGCTTTCATATTAATTATTACTTGTAATACACCAAATATAGTGTTTGTAAATACAAATGTAGTGTCTTATATTCTGATTTAGAGATGATACTTCCGAACTTGAGAAGTTCTATATTTTTCCATAAATATGACATCACAATAAATTATTTGAATAATCCTTGAATTATTATTATACAGAACCAACTAATATTTGTATGAGAAAAATTGGAATGAAATGGCTCACAAGAATAGAACTTTTTTCTATTTTTTTTTGTCAATAGATAATCTATTCTGACATTTTTTTTATTTCTTATCAATTTTTCGTCCAATTGAAGTTCATTTAGATTGGCCACCATCTTTAAAATTCACAGAGATTTACAATAGATAATAAGACTAAATAATCTTTTTACCCCTCAGTAGGTTATTTTCCAAAAGATAATCATCAGACTAACTTATACTCTGTTTTAAGAAATTTTTATCTTTATTTTGAACGTATTTTTTTTCCAAGCGACATATTCCACCATTGAAATCCCATTCCGACACTGGTCACAGTGGGTATTTTTATTTATGAGCTTTTTACGAATTGGCCCATTCTAACGTATTAGCTTAGCACCAGAATGTGGTTACAAAATAAGTTACACCTCATGACCACTAATTTTTCATTAGGCTCATAGCGAATTCGGCCTATCATTTACTGTACTATGTGTGGAGGCCATGAACTTTTCTGCTTTTTTTCTGTTAACCTGAGATATAAGAATTTGATACTGTATTGAATTTTTTGCTTCATACCTGAGATATGATATGTGTAGGCCTATTGAAGTTTTCTCTCTGTATAATTTCAATAAAAATGATAATAATATTTGTTGTTTTCATGAAATTGATCAGATACTGCAGAGATTCAATATTAAAATGAAATGTAAATTTATCCAGCAAGTGTCAAAACCCCAACTTCTTGAAACGCAAAAAAGTGAAACTGCTGACCTTAACTTAATTTTGATGTACATGTTTATCATAGCATACATGATATATGATATACATGTGTATGCAGGATGCACTTAATTTGGCGGTTGGCGATCAGTTAACAGCTGATATTACGCAGCGTTGACACAATACTTAACCTACAAATGCTGAATCTCGCAAGTTATTGCAAAGACTTTGAAAAGGTCTTTTAAAAATGTATTCTTTGAAAGGTCTTTCAGAGACTCTTTGAGACTTGAAAATTCTTCGGATTATTGTTTAAACCTGCGTAACATCAACCGTTTACTGATCGCCAACCGCCAAATTGAATGCATTCTGCTATAGTTAAAGTTTGATAAAATTGATATATTATGAGAATTGCGATTGAGATTTTAATTGAATTATACAGTTTCCTGTTCCTCTGATATAAACTCGGTGGGTTCTCTTGAAACCAGAAGTTGACGTGTAGAACTGCTGTGGTTCCTGATAAGATCAGAGTTTTTCAATTCAAGAATTTTTTTAGGGCTCAAGTAGTGTACCCGTTCAAAGAAGAGTAAACATGGAGTTTTCCGAATTGTTTGAACAGATTATAGTATTAGATGAAACTGTTAACTAAACAGCAAATGAATCTTTGTTGATTTGTCACGGGTTTCAATCCATGCATGTATTGAGTTGTAATTTTAATGAATGTCAGTTTTCTTGATGGAAATTGTCCTTAACATGTATGTAGTATAAAATCTTGTTTTCTGTAGCTTTGTTAGTCTTCAAGGTCTTCAAGAATTTTTATAACTGATAATCCTATTACAGAACAAATCATGACGCTGAAAAACAATGCGGTAAGAGAACTGGAACAATTGAGCACACAACATGCGGAATTGAAATCTTTGTACGAAGCTGAATTGAAAACGAAAACAGAGCCACAGCCCACTTCGAATTCTGCTTCGCAAACTGATGTGGAACCAACCGTCACCCAAGTTGCTGCGGACGTCTATGAGGCTCCTGTCAACGGTAAATTGAAGAATACGGGCTCCGACCAATCTGTGATTCCTGATGAATATTTTGCTGACGTCGCACCAGGCAGTTCAACAAGTGAGAGAGAGGAGTCTGAAGAGGTGTCACGGCTTAAGCGCAGGTTACAGGAGAGTGAAGAGGAACTGGAAGCGTTGGAAAAACAGAATATGGCGTTGATAGAGAAGGTGAACAGTTTGACGGTGGCTTGCGAGGGTCTGGCTCCCATAGCAGAGGGCAGCGAGCAAGTGGAGGCGCTTGAACAGAAAGTGTGTGCACTGGAGGAGGAGGTTCAGGTGCTGCGGGAGGTGCGTGCCAACCTGGAAGTTGAGATGAGTGCATGCAGGGCCGACTCGCAGACTGCGCATGCCCAGTTGACAGCGTTGCAAGCGTCACACAAGCACCAAGACAACCTGCACAACGAGATAGCGCAGCTCCAGCAGCAGCACCGACAGTTGACTGACCGACTCGCCACTGCCACGCAGGAACACCAACTCCAACTCACCGCTCTCACCAACAACGCTGACAAGCAGATCGAGAAGGAGAAGCTCATCAACATCGAACTTTCGCAACAGATAACCTGCCTGAAAGAGGAAGTGGAAACTTTGAGACTCAACGAATGCGACAGGAGTTGTCAAAAGTGTGAATCGAAGGAAAGAAAGATGTGCGAGTTGATTTTAGAGAAATCTGTGACTGATAAGGATCTTGAAAATACAAGAAAAGAGTTGACCGCCTTAGAAGAAAAATATTCAAATTTACAAGATGAGATAGCCTCCAAACGATTAGAACTAGAAGATATTGATCGACGAAAAACTGATTTGGAAAGTGAAATATTTGCTCGTAACAAAGCCTATGAATCTCTTGAAGGTTTGCATCGAGAGTTGCAAGTGCAGTTGTCCAACTATATTGATGATCATAAGAGAAATATAGCTTGTATAGAGGAAAAATCATGTGAAATTTTAGAATTGCAATCTAAGTTCCAAAAGTTACAAGCAGACCACTTACAATTGATTGAGAAAGACCGAAAACATGATGAAACACAAAGTTCTGCGGTAAGCATACAAGTAGCGTTTGATAAACTGCAATCGGAATTGAATGATTCTAAAAAAGTTATCGATACTCTAGAAAACGAAAAATCAGATTTACTAACTAAAACTGATAACCTGAGTATTGAAATTAGCGAGAAAAACAGTAAACTTCTAGAACTTGAACAACTAGTTCAGCAAAGTCAAGATTTGAATAACCAACTGAAAGCCAGTTCGAAAAACGAGTTAGCGGAGAAACAAAAGGAGCTAGAGGAATTAAGAAATACTATGAAGGATTCTGTCGAAACCGAGGAAAACCTGAAGAAACTCACACAGACTGTTTCGGATCTAGAAAAACAGAACAAGGCATTGGAACAAAGATGCAGGGAGCTAGAAATGGAATGTAAAGAAAAGATGCCCCAATTGCTTCTGGAACGAGATCAGTTGATAGGCAGCCTTCAGGTAAATATAGGCAATCAATTTCACTTTTTATTTACTAATTTTATTGTCATTCACTGTTACATATTTTCCTGCACTTGAATCCAATCTGAATTATTTTTGTAAAATATTATCCAATCTGAAGTTTTTCATTCACTAATTCCAGAAATTTCAACTTTGATGATCGATGAAGTCATTTTCTTTGAATCCACTATGAACAGATTTTCTATTAAAAATCTTTGTGCTGATAATTGAGTGCTACACTTCCATCGCGTAGAAAGTTGAATATTTTCACTTCTCAAATTTGAATTCATTGTTAATTCAAGAGGAAATACTTACTGTCCCTCGAAACCAGTATACGAGTATTAATGCTTTCTTGATAATAACGTTAGGGGTGCAAACAAAACAGTTGAATAGTGGGGGAGGTGGATATCACATAGATATCAAAATGAACAGAGAGGATGGGTGGAGGCTGTTCACTTCCAGTCATTTCATTATGTTTGTGCTAGGATGTCGTAATAGATCGCGACCTTCATCTCCTCCGAAATTTTGTTGTTCTGTTCGCATCCTCAGATTTTTCCAAGCAATAGGCTGTATTTAAATGCTCCTATTATAATGTTTCACTAAAGAGGTTTACCCATTGTCCATCAATACATAGGCTAGGCATTCTTTTCGATAGAGTTCTTTTCTGAAAGAATCTGAATTATTGAACTATGACGTATTAATCAAGTCATACTCGCTAAATCTACTTGCATCTTTGACGTTTCAGGCGAAGCATACTGAAAGCATGGAATACCATGCCGAAATCCAGAGGCTGAATAAGTTGCTTTCTGATGAACTTTCGAAGAATGCACTGTTGACGAGTGATGTGTCGAGCTTGATGGGATCATCTACTGATTTGAAACAACAAATTCAGGTGATTTTCTTCAAATTGTATTCCCTATTGTAACACATTTCTGTACTTACCTAGACCGGTATGATCACAATATTCTGCACTCGGTCTCAGCACAGATAAGATAGTAATACTTATTAAGTATATTACTTATATATATTAAGTACTTATTAAGAATATTAGTAATACTCTAAGTAAGATTACTCTCTTATCTGTGGTCTCAGTAACGAAAACCCACCTTAACATGTACTAAGATTATTTTTATTATTTTTCACATACGGTAATGAAATAGATTGACAGGATTCCCAATTAATTTTTTAAGAAAAGAAGTTTAAAAAATCACTAATCCCTTCACTCATCTTCTATGAAAAACTTCTAATAATTTTTCTATGCGAGTAATTCATTAGTGATGAATTTTTCCGAGTACTGATATCTCTGATATCTCTTCTATTGTTGATAAGAACCGTTTTGTTTAATGCAGGGCAAAGAAGAAACTGTGCAACATCAGCATAATGAAATAATGAGCCTCCGCGTTCAAGTCGAGAGCTTGCAGAGTCAACTTGACTACGCTTCGCAGTTATTGAGGGTTGACGACCGTCAAGAAGCCGAAGGACAACCTTCTTCCGAACCGGTAAGGATTTTTATTATTCTATTTCCAAAATTTCAACATTCTTCTTAATAGTTGATATTTTTTGAAGTATTTAGTTGAATGAAAAACTTGGGAGGAAAAGAGATTCGGTTAAGTATCTTCCCTGTAATTTTTTTTAAAGCGAAATCCACCATCTTGGGGTGCCAAATTTATGCCATGCTCACATGTTCCCAGTAGACTGGCACCCACTTGAACCATTTTTCAAGGATATCTCAAGAACTAGAGGTTCAGAAACGCTTGACGGTAGCTGAATTGGAAAAAATTTGTCCATGCATTAGTCGGCCCGGCAAATATGCGAGCAACTGCTTGCCTCCCCGCCGTCGAGGACATAACAGTATTTGATGCTCATTAGCCTTAGTCTCTACTTACACTTGGATACTCGAATTGCGGCTACTGAGCGACTCTGATATACTTGCACTTGGATACTCGAATTGCGGCTACTGAGCGACTCTGATATACTTGCACTTGGATACTCGAATTGCGGCTACTGAGCGACTCTGATAACAAACAGGTATTTTTAAATGATGACGCTCAGACTATCTTGCAACCGTATTGTCTAAACGTTATAATTTTAAAACACGTTTGTTATTGCAGCCGCTGAATATCCGCGAATTGAGTATCCAAGTGTGAGTGGAGCCTTTAGGCAACCAGTGGCCAGACTTTTTAGGCAACTGTGAGCGCATGGGCACCAACATTTCTGGGTATTTAGCGAAGGAGCTTGACGATTGGCCCAGCTAGTTGCTCACGGCTAATAGCGACCTTAAACTTTTGCTTGATTATTTAGATTCGATGTATCAGAAATAAACTTGTAAATAGAGGTTTTAATCTGTCTGATAGTATTATTAAGTAAAGAAGTATTAAAAGTAAAAGTATTATTGAAAGTGAAGAAAAAGTATAAAAGTATTGAAATTTCTATTAGTATTAAAAATCGCTTACTAGTTTGAAAAGTTTGACCAATTGTTAATATTACCTCTATAGTATAAGCAGTTTCTTCAATTAAATTATCTCCTCTGTTACAGGATAGTGACTCAAAAAATCAGTATGTATCGAATCTAGAAAAAGATCAGACAGCTCTAGCTGGTTCTCTCTTGCAGGAACAGACCAGGAACAAGTACCTTCAAAATGAGGTGAGCTTCTTTAAAATATTTTTTCATCGAATTTTAGATTAAATAATTTATAGAACGTCAATATGCAGATCTGATTATTTTTAACATTCATTACGGGTTTGAATTTTGAAAATCCATTAAAGTTCTTATTAAATGTTTCTCTGTAACTGTTGATGCATTGATTAATTTCGCTCGAAATTTCAATTTCTGAAATTAAATAGCCCTTTGAGTAGAAGTCGTGTACGAAATCTTGATTCTTTTGTTGTCCGCTACTTTTCATTCAAACTCGAAAATAATTTACAGGTTCAAGAGCAGCATGAAAAGGAAGCCAGCTTGATAAAGGAAATTGAAAGATTAAGAGAGCACCTGGTCAATGTCGAAGATAATTACACTCAAGAAATGGTGAAGGCTGAAGAGAAAGTCCAGGAATTGCAGCAAAGACTGTCGCAAGCCAATGAAAAAGTGAAGAACTCGTCGACAGCTTATACATCTGTGAGGTGAGTTTTCAATCATTTAATCATTCGATTGAAACTGGGATATTTGTCGCTCAAGCTGTACACGTATTTCAACTGTATTTACAGTAGAACCCCTCTAATCCGACCTCGGGTGGTCCGTCGCTCCGGTTAGTCCGACCATCGCTCCGGTCGGTGACTCATCAATTGTCAAAACAATGCATTTAAAACCTTTTGTTAACTTGGAAAAACACGTTATTTCAGTGTATCACTTTAGAAATCCCTAATTTCAGTAAATCACTTTGAAAATCTCGTATTTCAGTATATCACTTTGAAAATCTCTTATTTCAGTTATCACTTATTTCATGTATCTTCAAGTTATACATATGATGTTTAGATTAATAAATACAGTACTGTATTGGTTTTTTTTTGATAATCCGACCTTTTTTTTGCGATCCGACCATGCCCCCCTTTCCATCCAATGGTGACTGATTAGAGGGGCCCTACTGTACAATAATATCAACCAACTTTTATTTTAAGTTTTGCGATTGAAGGGATTGGTTCAGATATATGAATATTATGTTTCTCTTAACAGCTATACGTTGTAGGAATTGCCGTATAGGAGTACTACAATGAAAGTGGAACTATACATTATTATAATTATATTTTATAAAACATGATAATGAACTACCGTACGCCTGACTGAAAAATGTTTTGAATTATTCCGGGTACATTATTATAACTATATTTATTAAGTGATTATAAATTTCTTTGGCGCTACTGTCAAAAACTAATTTCATACATTTTTTTTTGTGAATGAGTCGACAATTCCAATTTTCTACAATTTTGGTATGGAAATAAAATGATTCATTATTTGTATTGGATTATAACGATTGATGGTTTTTGTGCAGTATTCGCGCCAACCAGCAAGTGGAAGCTCTTCAGGCACAGATGAAGGTGATGACGGAACACCAGCAGCAATTGGAAAGCCAGCTGTCGGCCTCCGAGGACAAACTGCAGAAGCAGGCAGCTGCACTCACTAACCTGCAGATCGTTCTGGAACAATTCCAAAGAGGTATGTGTAAGGTGTTGAATATTTGAAGATATTTTCCCGATTTTCATTTTATTAAATCTGCACAGAAATTTTCTTGGTTATAAATATTGAATTATGTTAATTCATCAATCTAATTCTTATTCAATTTTATTTTATTCATTTATATAGTTTTTTTTGTTGGTTTACACCAGTGTTCTTTAACCTTATCTTGATAAAGGGCCAAATTTTTCTTATAGTCTGGCTTGTGGGCCGCATTGATCTACCTACCTAAGTATGCATATATTTGAAATTTAAATGATACATATTTTATTTTCCTGTAAATTTTATACCTGAATACAAAAATTACATGAGTTTAAAAAAGCTTATATTGAAAATTAGAGTGAAACCCAATATTCAATTAAACTTATACTTACATTTTACAAATTGAAAACCGAACTAAAACCATCAAATTGGTTATCTTTTAGTTCAATGAGAAACTTGACATTCTTTCTCTTTTACTAATTTGTCAACATTGGCTTTTATGTCTGAAAAAGAGGGTTTCTCTAAATGAGTGTCAGAAATGCGATTCCTCAATTTAGACTTCCACGTTCTTCATTTTGGGAAATTGCTGCTCACAGATGTAAGTTATATAAAAAAGAGATGTGAACAGACAGAGCATGGGAAATTGATTGCTGGAAATTGATCCCCTTCAACATACAATGAGTAAAGCTCCTAAGTTTTTAAATTGCTCCTTTAAATTTCTATTGCACTGAAACCGGAATAGTCTTTTACATTTACACTAAATGAAGCACCAAATAGCTTCAAATAGTTCTTTGTTTGGAAACTGAAATTATTCAGCGGGCCGCTGAAATATCCATCGCGGGCTGCGGGCTGAAGATCACTGGTTTACACTAATTTGAATATATTACTTTGTTCCTTGATTTCTGGCTGCATTTTAACTGTGAAGGTAACGAAGCCTGACTGGAAATGTTTTAAACAATAATTCCGTTTACATTATCATGATTATATTTTTTATAATACATTATAATGAACTGCGCCTGACTGTAAATGTATATTACCCTACTTTTTTGTTTTATTTCATTATGTTTTCGTTGTAGAGGTTGCGAGGTAGAAAGGACTTCCTAGTCCTCTCCTTCCTAGTCCTAACTCCTCCCAATGGAGAAAATTTCTATTTCATTTAATATTTAACAAATTGTAAGGCTTGTTACACTATCCAATAATGCAAGTTGCATAGAAACGCTTTGACTGAAACTAGTTTACTATACTCTGTTCACCGAAACAAGTCAGTAAATGCAACAGCTGGGTGAGCTCGTGTGTGTGTGTCTTTTGTGAGTGTATTGCATGACGGCATGTTCACAATTCTTCCTATGCAACTAATCGCGTATTCAGCTGATACGGATTGATAGTAAGAGAAATTTACTTATGACATGTCTTTGACTCGGTAGTCCAGCTGTTTTCCGATACACGCACGAACACTTTCTTCACGCGCACTGACTTGTTTCCGTGAACAGAGTATAGAATAATGTCTAATGGATATTAAGTAAGGACGAATTGATAAATGTTCAAAAATATGGAATGCTGTATCGAGTTATTGTTTGAAATGCATGTGAAAGGGAAAGCTGAATAGAAATAAACTTGAACTTTCTCACATCACGAAGAGTTGATGCTCCAACCACAATAGCTCGAATCACTCAAGTGAGTCTAGAATATTAATGAATTGTAAGCGACCACGTTCCTTAATAAAGATATAATGACAATGAGTATAGACTTGATGATAAAAATAAGCATGAGTTCTAAAACTCTATAAGGTCTCATCAAAAGATCTTTGAAATTTGAATGTATAAAAAAAATTCCAATATCGTGTCTCTTGTATCTTATTTCTTATCTTGTATCTCGATTATGTCTCCTAGAGACATATCCTACTATCGACAACCTATTGCTGATAAGGTTGTCGCATTTTTTTTAGATAAGGAGAAAGACATCAGTTTAGAAACTGCGCGGTTGAAACAAAGTTTGGATGCTGCCAATGACACCAATCTTCGGCTGAAGAAGACAACTGAATCCTTGCAGGTATGTAAATATAAGAAATTATGTTCTTATCTGTACAATAATTATGTAGTACCTACCTTGCTCTTTTTACCTTCTATTATGAATAACAAAGTGATAAAGAACAGTACGAAAATCACTATTGCTCTTGATTCTATACTGTATTTTTTTTGTAGTTATGGTGAGGACCTGATTTGCTTAAATTGTATCAAATGTGCTCAAATTGAATCAAATTTGCTCAGATTAAATCAAATTTGCTCGAATTAAAATCAAATTGCTTTCCTTCTGTTGATTATAACATTCATTTTGTGCTTCATCCAATTATTTTATATTGTAATTTTGTGCTTCATCCACAAAAATGTTTTCGTTATCATTAAAAAGTCATTCCTTCGAAATAATAGCTTCATTAAAGCTCTTGAATAGGATATTGAAATCGGTTGAACAAACCTTCTGTTGAAACTCTTCTGTTGAAACTCTTCTGTTGAATCGTCTCTGTTGAAAATCTACTAAACCCTTATCAACTGTTTTTTTTAATGAGCTTATTGAATGATGTGTAATAGGTCTTTCAAGCTCATTGATAATAAATTTCTACTTCATTTTCTGGAACTAGAAAAAAATCAGTTGATGTCATGAGATTTTCTGTTGATTAGGCTCATGGCCTCTATTCGATTAGTGAAGAAATTTCTGCCTCATCCACCACTGGTTCATGAATAACAAAAATTAATCGAAAAGTGATGCATGTATGATATAACTGCTCTGTGGCTTTGTAATGACATCACTTAGTAAATATTGATGATTTTTCATTAGAACTTTTAATGTGTTTGGATTGAGGCATAATTTCCGCTTTTTTGTATTATGATTTTAGTCTATTAAAGTTTTTTTGTGAGTTGTAACTAATGCTTGGTTTGCTGGAATATTTTAAAAACCAACAACTTCAATGCTCGGCCTAAATTGTATAAACATGTAGCTTTAAGGGAGCAGATTGACCTTATGGCCTTGTAAGCTTTTCTGTAAGTTATCAAAGTATTTCTTCCTTAAATCTACTAGACATTCAAGAAAAATTTAAAAGCTTTGACATCGCAGAATCCTAGCTTGCATCCATTCCATATGATTTTGTAATCTTTTTCTATATTAGAATGTCTGAGTAAATGAATAAGAAGACCTTTCTTCTGTATTTTAGGCGTAAGGTTCATAATGGTGGAAGCTTGTTGCAATTTGAAAGTTATTCTGTAGTTGGAAAATCTTAATAAGATATTAACTGACAAAATAATCATTTCAAATAATGGAGTATAATCTATATCATAGAGCCTAATTTATCTTTGAATTGTGGAACAAGTCAATCGAAATATACCACTATCAATTGAAATACTGTACACTTCTTCGTTGAATTGATTAAAAAATATACAGGGTAGGTGAAAAGTATGAAAACGGCTCAATATTTCCTGTACGATGGTAATTTGACAGTGGGTGACATTGGGGATCGTACTAAAATTTAAAGTATTACTTTACTGTGACTTCGAAAATCCAGTCCGCCATCTTGGATCCGCCATATTGAATAGAAATTCATTTTTTTAAATGGGAAGGTGGTCGTTCCTTTTATATCCATTTTAAGTTTACTACTTTTTTAACCAGAAGTAGAAATTGTCCTTTTGTATTTCAACAACGTGTTTGATGGTGTAATATTAATAGTTGACTGCGGTGAACTATTTTTTTTTGTAATTGAATAAAGAAATTTGAAAAATTGATAAATGTTCTCTTTGAACGTAATTTTCATTCCTTGTGATCAGATATTCGTGCTTTTTCTTCATTAAAAAGAAGTTTATGAATCTCAATAAAGTTCTTATTGAACTTTTCATTAATTGTGATCAATTAAGTAATCTTTCTGTGTTTTTTTCATTTATTGAATAGAAGTTGATGTATCTAATATTTCTATTATTGGAATTCCATTCATTGTGATCAGATCAACTTTTTATGTTTTTTAATTATCGAAAAGAAGTGGATGAATATAATCTAAATAAAATAGTCATTTATTTTCAGTCATTCCAACTTAATTTTTATTCATGGTGATGAGATAAACTTTCTGGTTTTATTTATTGAAGAGAAGTTGATGAATCTGATAATCTTCATATTGAACTCCCAATTCCATTTATTGTGATCAATCATTTTCTGATATTTTTATATTGAAAAGAATCTAATGTTCTTATTGAACTTTTCGGTGTTTCTTATTTTATTGAAAAAAGTCTATGAATATAACAATGTTCTTATTGTACTTCATTCATTGTAATGCGAATTCAAGCTTTGTCATGTATTAGTGTAATTAAGATAGTACTTTTCCCGATTTTTTTCCATAAATTTCCATCGTAATTTGAGAGCATCAACTTAAAACATCTTTGAAGTCTGAATGGAATCGTCAGCATGACCGCATTAATCAGTCTGGTGGTGGTCCAATATCAGCCGGTAATTGTGATGATTGAGAATCACAATTGCTCGTTGATATCTGGATTTTCAACCAGGTCACACGACCTTGAACGAACTAAACCCTGCACCTTGACATCATTTACATCTACAATTTCTATTTAACACGATTTGCATCTAAATCCTGAAGAATTTATAATTTGTTGAAATTATTTAGAAGCATGCTTTTGTTGTATTTCTATTTTCAAGCTCCCGTTTATCCATTGAACTGTTTTACTATGATGAACGTTTTCAACTATTTTTTAACTATTCAACGATTGTATATTTGCTTTTTTATATTTGTTCGTTCAAACTAAGCTCTGCATGGCATCAGACCCATCCACAATTTCTATTGAACACGATTCCTGAGAAATTTGTAAATTGTTCAAGTTATTTCGTTGTATTCCTTGAAGCTCCCGTTTTTCAGTTGAACTATTTTACCTCGATTAACTTGCATGGTTCATCGATTTTATGTTTACTTGATAGTTCACGCCAAGCTCATTACAATTGATTGTTGCGCTATGATCCGATCAGGAATTTATTCTTTCAAATCATATAAGCTTTCTAATTTTTTTTTTCAAAGAGAAGTTGATATATCTAATAATAATGTTCTTCTTGAACTGGATTTTTTCATTTATTGTGATCAATCAGATAAACTTATGTTTTTTTTTCATTGAAAAGAAGTTGAAGAATCTAATATTGTTCTTATTGAACGTTTTGGATGTTTATTTATTGAAAAAATACAGTATGAGAGGGCACCAGGGAGACCCCATATGTTCGTTCCTTTAATAATTAAAAAGAAGTCTATGAATACAATTATGTTCTTATTGAATTTGATTCATTGTAACTCGAATGTAAGCTTTGTCATGTATTAGAGTAATTTAAGCTAGTACTTTCCCTGATTTTCTCCTAAATTTCAATCAAGCATCAACTTGAAGCATCTTCCACGAGTCTGCATGGATTCGTCAGCATGACCGCATTAATCAATCTGGTGGTGGTCCAATATCAGCCGGTAATTGTGATGATTATAAGAATCACAATTGCTCGTTGATATCTGGATTTTCAACCAGGACACACGACCTTGAATGAACTAAACTCTGCACGGCATCAGACCCATCCACAATTTCTATTGAACACGATTTGTATCTAATTCCTTGGAAATTTGTAATTTGTTAGTTATTTCGTTGTAGCCTATTTCTTAAAGCTCCCGTTTTTCCGTTGAACTATTTTACCATGATTAACTTGCATGATTCATCAATTTTATATTTGCTTTTGATTTCAAAATTCAAAGTCTTTCATTTTAATAGTTTATTACTATTAAAGCTTATTACAATTAATGTGCTATGATCCGATCAGGAATTCATTCTTTATCAGATAAACTTTATTGTGTTTTATTCATTGAAGAGACGTTGATTTATCTAATAATGTTCTTCTTGAACTGGATTTTTCATTCATTGTGATCAATTAGATTATCTTGTTTTTCTGCATTGAAAAGAAGTTAAAGAATCTAATAATGTTCTTATTGAACGTTTATTTATTTATTGAAACGATACAGTATGAGAGGGCACCAGGGGAGACCCCATGTTCTTTTTTATTATTGAAAAGAAGTCACTCGAATGGAAGCTTTACATTCGAATATTATATTATATTCGAGTATGTAAACTACAGTATTCCATCATGATTAACTTGTATTTATCGATTTTATATTTTCTTTCAATTTCAAAATTCTAAGTCTTTCATTTTAATAGTTCACGTCAAGCTTATTATAATTGATACGCTATTATCCGATCAGAATTTCATTCTTTGTTATCATATGAACTTGATGGTTTTTTCATTGAAGACAAGTTAATTTATCTAATAAGAATGTTCTTCTTGAACTTGATTTTTAATTCATTGCGATCAATCAGAATAAATTGTTTTTTTTTTCTCATTGAAAAGAAGTTGGAGTTTCTAATAATGTTCTTATTAAACGTTTATTTATATATTGAAAAGATACAGTATGAGATGGCACCAGGAGGGACTTTTTTATTATTGTTCTTTTTCATTATTGAGAAGAAGTCTATGAATATAATAATGTTCTTATTGAACTTGATTCATTATGACTAGAATTTAAGTTTGTCATGTATTACTGTAATTTAAGGTAGTACTTTCCCCTAGATTTTTCCTAAATTTCCATCAAGCATCAACTCTAAGCATCTTTGAAGTCTGCATGGCATCGTCAGCATAACTGCATTAATCAATCTGGTGGTGGTCCAATATCAGCCGGTAATTGTGATGATTATAAGAATCACAATTGCTCGTTGATATCTGGATTTTCAACCAGCGCACACGACCTTGAACGAACTAAACCCTGCACCTTGGCATCATTACCATCTAAAATCTCCATTGAACATATTTGCATCTTGATCCTGAGAAATTTGTAAATTTTTAAAGTTATTTCGTTGTATTTCTTGAAGCTCCCGTTTTTCTGTTGAACTATTTTACCATGATTAACTTGCATGATTCATCGATTTTATATATGCTTTTAATTTCAAATTTCAAAGTCTCATTTTAATAGGTTACGCCAAGCTTATTGCAATTGATGTGCTGTGATCCGATCAGGAATTCATTTTTTGTTATCAGATTAACTTTATTATGTTTTTTTCATTGAAGAGACGTTGATTTATCTAATAATAATGTTCTTCTTGAACTGGATATTTTATTCTTTGTGATTAATCAGATTAACTTGTTTTTCTGCATTGAAAAGAAGTTGAAGAATCTAATAATGTTCTCATTGAACGTTTTGGATGTTTATTTATTGAAAAGATACCGTATGAGAGGGCACCAGGGAGACCCCATGTTCCTTTATTAATTGAAAAGAAGTCTATGAACATGATTATGTTCTTATTTAACTTGATTCATTGTAACTCGAATGTAACTTTTGTCATGTATTAGTGTAATTTAAGGAGGTAGGCTACTTTTCCCTGATTTTTTCCTAAATTTCAATCATAATTTGAAAGCATCAACTTGAAGCATCTTTGAAGTATGCATGGATTCGTCAGCATGACCGCATTAATCAATCTGGTGGTGGTCCAATATCAGCCGGTAATTGTGATGATTGAGAATCACAATTGCTCGTTGATATCTGGATTTTCAACCAGGTCACACGACCTTGAACGAACTAAACCCTGCACCTCGGCATCAGACCCATCTACAATTTATATTGAACACGATTCGCATCTGAATTCTGAAAAAGTTATAAATTGTTGAAATTCTTTAGAACTTCAGTTCAACTCAAGCTTTTGTTGTATTTCTATTTTCAAGCTCCCGTTCTTTTCGTTGAACTGTTTTATTATGATGAACTTTTTTAACTATTCAACGATTCTATATTTGCTTTTAATTTCAAAATTCAAAGACTCATTTCTTTCTTTCTTTCAAAGTCTTTCGTTCACGCCAAGCTCTTATTACAATTGATGCGCTATGATCCGATCAGAAATTTTACTATTCATTTGAATGGCCGAACGTTTATTATATTTCAGTAGGATTGTTATCATTAATTGTTCGGAATTATACTCACAACTAGGCCTACCGTAATAAATTCTCAACTTGGGAAATTTTTTAATTCTTAAGATGTCTTAGACATCTTAAGCTTGAAATTTTCATCTTTTGGAAACAAATTCTATATGTACAGACTGTTTTCTAAGATTGAATCAGTGCTGTTAGACTTGAAAAAAATACAGTTTTTCGCAACTTGAACAGGTCTATTGTTCACATCTAAATTTGTAACACTTGAGATTTTTAAAAAAAAACATCTTTTTGTGTAAAAAAAGTTATAAATCCAGCTCTAGTAGTTTCAATTTAATAATAGTTCTTTTGAATTAAAAAACTCAGTCGTGTTGGGATTATTACTGAATTACTTAATATTGTTTATAAATTGAAGTTGAATCTTCATTTCATTTTGCAGGCTCAACTAGAGGAAGCCAAAGAAGGACTGAGGGCAGCATCAAGACTAGGTGAACAACTGGAGATGAAACAACAGATCATTGTGGATTTGAATGCTAAACGTAAGTTGATCAAAGAGACATTTTGTCAGTATAAATCCTCTATTTGTTAATTATTCCCCCTCTGCATCTCTTAGGCTTTTCTAACACTATATAACATGCCTTTTAGTGGTGTTTTGCGAATCTTGTAGTTTTTCCTACAGTATTTCCTATTAGATTCATATAACTTAACTCAATTTGAAGATCAGTTATCATGCTACCTTGTAAAAATTTCACAGCAGCTATTAAAAATGTCTCATCAAGAGAACTCACAATAAAGATGGAATGAAGTTGAATGGAATTAACAATTCAAAGTTGACTCGAGTGAATTTATGATTAGAACTGAGTTATGTGACTCAAAATTATGAAATTCGCAAGTTTCTCATTTTTCAAAGTAAATTTTGGTTGAAAAACAACCCCAATTCGTGAGAAAATTTCCTTAACGTCTATTGCATATGTCTTGTATAAATATATAGTACGATCTTGAACACTTGAAATGAATTTTTCCACTTTGATGTTACGTGTAATTCTTGTAAGTTTTTAATATACTATACAGAATTATAACAATTGCATTGCTCCATTATCTTTATAAACATTCCTCAAATAATTATTTCGAATTCAAAATATTTTGTTTTCATTCTATATACAGTAGGCCTATTTTGTTATCAATTCTGATGAATGAAAAATAACGATTGAAAATGATTATTTAATTTGAAAGCTCACCAAACTCCTTGTACAGATGATGATGATTAATATTTCTTGATTAATTCACCATGTTTCCAAATTTTTCGACCAATAAAAGTTGTTTGTATTTATGCTTAAAAAATTGTTCCTTTTACACACTTGTAACAGTAAAATCTAATTTCCCTGTTTGGTACACATCCATCTCGCAAACTGCTTTTTTACTGAAAGATTCATTAATTTCATTCTAATTATAGTGTAATTATTTATCTCTACTAATATCTATTGACATTTTTTATTGTAATCGATGTTGATGGAAACAATGGTAAAACTAGAAATATTTAGAAGTAGAAGTAACTTGGAAGTCAGCATGGGAACTTCTGCATGGCATTAATCTGGTGATGGCCCAATATCAGCCGGTAATTACGATGTTTAATAATCGAGATTGCCCGCTGATATCTAGGTTTTCAACCAGAACACCTCAACCTCGCATCAATCAACACAAGCATCGTGAGCCTTGAGTTTCCTAAATTAATAAGCTTGTATTTGAATTCTAGCTTAGCTTTTCAATAGTTCATAAATTAATCTCATGTACAGCTTATTAATAATGGTTTTGCTTGTTATTACATAAGTAGAAGTAATATTGATTAATGTACCTACCAAAGAAATCTAATCTTACCTCTTCTCATTTTCCTGTATATTTCTAAAATAGTTTCCAGACTATTATATTTTAAAACTCATTGATATTAATGTCCGCTTGCGAATAAAATTATTGTAGAATTGAATTTTAGAAAGTGGAATTGAACTAAGAAATTGAAAATATTTTATTTTCCTTGAGTTTTACTGTTTTTTAATAATTATCCACACCATCAATTCAATATTTTGACTGTATGAAGTATTTTTTGAAATGTTACAATTTGATGTCTTTCGTATTAATACCGTACTTCTAAATTTATATGAAGTTGTGAGAAATGCATTTCAAGTTCTTTTAACATCTACTATATTTAAAGTTTTGGTTTGGTGCCAAATGTGAATAAGTAGTAAAAAAGTTCGTGTAGAAGTGATTTTGATGCGGTTTGCACCAAAAGATCGATGAAAAATCTAATTTCTGCAGGCTCTTTGTTTTTCAAATATTGTCTTTGTAAATGTAATCTTTGAAAAATAATGAAAACCAAAAACCATCTGTTGGTATTAAAATGTACTAAATTATTAAATTTACTGAGTTTGTGAAATGCCACATAGATAGAGCTTAGAAAAGTTTTTCTGAATGTAGTACAGTGACTATAAATAGTCTCAATGTACAAGGAAGGATTTCATTGGTATGACTGAGCTGCTGTCAGCTGCACATAGTCGAAGTAACTACTATTAAAACTAAGAATTTGAGAAAATTCAAGTGAGCGGCGCTTTGCGCTGCACGCGGTGAACTGGTTTTTGTGAAAAAGTTCCATTTTCAAGATATACAGGCTAATATAGGCCTGGTTGTCTGCTGCTTCTTGTCATCGGGAGATGAAGCGAAAAAATGTATGCCGTTGTAATCTCATCTGGTAATGATGTACTATTTACATAAGATATATCATTATCAATTGGGATTTCATTGGTGTCCATGAATTACTTGACATGAATGCACCATAAAAAGGCTCGATAGTAACGCACATAATGTCATCGGGAGGTTAAGCGAAAAAATGTATGCCGTTGTAATCTCATCTGGTAATGATGTACTAATTACATAAGATATATCATTATCAATTGGGATTTCATTGGTGTCCATGAATTACTTGATATAAATGCACCATAAAAAGGCTCGATAGTAACGCACATAATCTCAACACTTTGAATCTAAACGATTCCATTGGACTAAGAGAACGCCCAAGAATTTTCATCTGAACAATTTCATTAGGCTTATAAATATTTTGCATTGGATTCATCATTTTCTCTGTAAATTTATCGCATATGTCTAATCCATGACACTTGCATGGATTTGAACTAACGCCTTGTGATGAATAACTCACCGCTGCGTATATTTATTCATGGTATTCATATAAGAAAGATATTGATTGATATTATTCATTTTTTAATAATAATTATTATAAATGGAAAAAATCATTGTTTATTTTGCATTGTGGAAAATTTTATTTGATTATTCAACTGTCATTTTGTCTTTCGAATAAATCATGAACAAATATCATATTCATACCAGTAATCATTTTGAGAGAGTAGAAATTTTGAACTGTAATATTGAATCCTAATATTGTTCTTCTTGATTGAGTAATACTCTACAAGAGAAGTGCAGGGTGAAGGTCAATTCTTAGTAGCCACATACTATAACAAGAAAACTTCAATTTGTGTCATTAAATTCTTCAATTAACAAATACAAATTTTTTGTTTATACTCTGCAATATTATTAGAATGTATACCACATTGGTTTTTGAATTGGAAATTTGCAAATAGGAGAACTGTAACGATTGTTATTAATTGTATTAGTGAAGGTTCTGATTGAATTTTAATTCAGTCAATTGTTTATTTTTCATATCGGCAAGCATTAAAAATAATCAAGTTTTTTCAGGTATCTGAGGTGTTGAAACAAAATGAACAAATTCATTGGCAATTATTATTGTCAGCGCATGATTAACAAGATTATTTAGCATAGTGCATGAAACTCCAATTGGTGCATGATTAGATGAGCATGATAGGGTGAGAGTATTATATCAGGTACTGGTCCAATAATAGGGTAACCGGTATCTGAGTAATGCTTGCATCTTGTCTTTGCTGAGTTACCAACGACTGCTGCGTTGACCGCTCTCGTCCTCAGTCTCCAATCTGTTATGGTCATTCTCCTAAGTCTTGTTTATATTTTTCATGTGTTGACCATGTTCGATTAGACTTGTAAGTTAGAAAAGTGCTAGCAACATGGACGATGCTCAGTTAACGTGATGTTGAGTCCATGTAAGATATTATGAACCAGATTCTTGATATCGATGCATGTTGAAAAAACAAGATGACTTCCAACTTGATAATGATTTAATACATTTTTTGCTCTTGAAATGTTTGAAGAGCATTATCCCAAACAATTAAATCATAACTATTTCAATTTTTCTATTCCATCATCTTCAATCACCCAGGGTTTTTATAATGACCACTCTGTAAATACACACATGTAGAGAATTGTTTATAAAGGTACAATACATCTAATGTTGAAGGTTTAAATATATTATCAATTATTAAAGATCAATCATAAATTTATCAATCATAAATTATTATCAACCATCTGTCCTACTATTTGCCTAAACGTAAACTTATTTTTCCGAGGAATTTGATTAAAATATGTACGGTATTAATGCCAAGAGTAATTTATTAGAAAGATGATTGATTAAAATTGCTATTAGTTTATATTTGTAAACTATATTCATTTTTAATAAAATGTTTAATGGTCTTCGATAGGCCTACTCTTAATCGATACTTCTAATAAGGACAAGTCTTTATTTCAGGAGTATAGAGTTGTTTCTAATTCAATACGATTGAAGAAAAATTGGATAATCACAGTTGGAAGTGATTGAATTGCTAAATTTAATTGCTCTGTACGTATCAGCCTGAACAAAATTCAACTAATTTTTTTTACAGAATTGTTTCTATTGTAGCTATTTTCTCCTTAACTTGAGACAATTTAAGTATTTTTTTAGTTTAAATTTGTACTCGACCTATTTGATGTTGAAAAGTTTGTCTGTAATAGCAGATAACAATACCATAATAAATGTAGGCTATTGTAAATTATTGTAAATTATTTTAACCAACAATAAGTCATCGCGCGATGAGAATGAAGTTAGCCGAGAATGGGCAGAGATCTAAGATGGATGATGAAGGCTGATGAAGCTCCTCATCAGGAGTGAAATGCATCCCAATAGTGTCCAAAAATGTAAGTAATATTATTAATTATTTACAGTGAAATACAAGTCGTTACTTTAACTGAAAAATCTAAGATGCTAATGATACAATGCTATGAAAATAGGCCTGCTCCCAAGCTATATAAAGAAGCTAATATTGCAACGAATAGTAAACTTGCGAAACAAGATAATAAAGTAATGTCTCTTACGTGGACTATAGCAAAATATTAAAAACTGGCGATAGCCTAACCTACGAAAAGCCGTTGTGAGTTACGCAATGTTGAACAAACTGATTTTACATTTTAATGGTCGCGCATGCGTAGTACCATTTATCACTTCTTGCCACTGACCAACTAATTTCGTTCTCAACGCGCGATGACTAAACCTTTTTCTCAAATTGTAAATCATTGTAGAAGTTTGAAATTAGAAATGAGACCAGATTCATTGTACAGATGAGATTATTTGCATGATGTATGAAGTGCCTGTAATTTAGAAGAGTCTTTTCTAACCTTCTTAGATCCGGTACTAATTTTTCAAGTTTTCATTGCATTTTTATAGTACGCTAATTACATTATCACTAGTAGTACGGTAGTGAGCTGAAACTATCATCTAATATTGTATTTAATTGTCAGTTCAACAGGTGGTTGAGAAACTCCAGAAAACTGAGGAGAAACTGAAGACTACTAACAGCGGAGTAGAAGGGAAGGTTGACAAGTGAGTATTAATGATCTAAATCCAATACAGGGATTCCCAAGAAATTTTTCCAAGGGTCCCACTACTTACTTCTTGAACCTCGAGTTCTAAAAAATGTTCTCATTCCCATCCCCCTCTTGATAAGGAGCTTAGCTGTAAAGGTAACTGTGGAATGTACCTTGTCATGATATCACAGTGCCACGTGGAAAGAGTCGTCAAATCAATGTCGTCAATCTACAGTTTTTCTAGTTTTTTACTTTGAAAGATGAAGACTGACCTTTCTTAAAATCATGCCTTGTCATGATATTATCACAGTACCACACAGTTTTTCTAATTTTTTATTTTAAGAAATGAAGGCTAACTAACCTTTTTCAAAATATAGTTTTTAAAATCTGTGTTGAATTTTATAATTGTAATTGAACCATTGTTCAAATCATGTAAAAAATAAGTAATTATAAGTAATAATACAGAGTGATTCAAAAAGAATACCACAACTTAGAAACTTTGTATTACTTTGTATTTAATGAAAGAAATATAATAGAACCTTCTGTTATACATAATTTCAAAGAGTAATTAAAGAAGTTTTTTTCCACTCACAAAGAAGTTCAAAGATGTTCAATATGACCCCTCCAGACACTCTAGCAATATCAACCCAAAACCTCCCTCAAACTCTTTTCACTCTCACTGTCGCATATCAGGCGTAACAGTTTGATAAGCTGCTGTTATTTCTTGTTTCAAATTATCAATATCCATCCACCATTGATGATTTGAAACAAGAAATAACAGCAGCCATCCAAACTGTTACGCCTGACATGCTACAGATAGTGTGGAACAAGTTTGAGGGAGGTTTTGGATTGATATTGCTCGAGTGTCTGGAGGGGTCATATGGAACATCTCTGAACTTGTTTGTGAGTGAAAAAAACTTCTTTGAATTCTCTTTGAAATGATGTATAACAGAAGGTTCTATTATATTTCTTTCATTAAATACAAAGTTTTAAAGTTGTATTCTTTTTGAATCACCCAGTATTAGGAGTCATGTTTTATCTTTGAAATGAAGATTCAATCAATTAATAATACTTTTCAGTTCTTAATGAGATTAGTTGTTCTAATGAATTTGACGTTTGATTTCATTATTTTTGAAAGGTTTGGCTCGAAATTTACAAACTTGCTGACCTGTCATATTGACCATTATTGTAGTGCCTGGTTATTACACTTTTAATACTTTTTATTTTTATTTTGTATAATAATAATACACCACAGTTCAAAGTTATGGTTAAGCCTTGATGTGCACGATCAAATAGTTATCAAATAAAATTGAATCGAAGAGCTTCAAATCTTGCTGAAAAAAAGTGTTTTCATTCCTTCTCACCTTTCATCAGCATTTTACGTACGATATCACTTACGAATTAAGGTCAATTCCCACATTGACGACAACGACACGACGACGACATTCTCATTTCGTTCTGCGCATGCGTCACCAGCCCATGCTCTGATTGGTCCATGTCTATCTTTGTTTACAAATGATAGCTCTCAAGTCTCAAAATTGCAGTACCGGTATGACTTGAAAAGGTTTGTATTATAATTTTATTTACTGATTATTATATTTATATTGTCGTACTAATATTATTAATATTAATTGACAATTGATTCCGAACAGCGAACATTCAAATTTCTTACCTAGTCACTTAACCTAGAAATTCGGCTGGTCAGAAGTTCCAAAAGGATGGACCAATCAGAGCACGGGCTGGTGACGCATGCGCAGAACGAAATGAGAATGTCGTCGTCGTGTCGTTGTCGTCAATGTGGGAATTGACCTTTAGCCACTAAACCGGTCTAGTGTTCAAAGACGAAGAAATGCCACTAGAAATACTAACTCGCAGTTTTGAAATATTCGATACTTTCCTTTCCTCAATCATCACTTTGATGTACATTGATTTCAGACTATATCTCTAATTTTTTTGTTTTCGTTTTATCATGCAGGTACCTCGTCAAAAATTTGCTGGTTGGTTTTCTTAGGCTAGATACCTCTGCTCAAAACAAAGACCAGGCATTAAAAGTTCTTTCTACAGTACTTGACCTGAACCAAGAAGAACGTCAACGGATTGGTCTAGGAACAGCGTCTTCCAGCGACCTTGTTAAACAACAGGTACTATCAACTTCTGTCTTTTTAATGCATCATTCACTGAAGTTTTCATTAAAGGCATCAATGGGATTATAGCAAGAGTCGAAGTAGTTCAGTATCATATTAGTACAGTAGGCTCATTCTAGCTAGACCCAACAAATTGGAAATATTGAAAAAATTGAGCTGGGGAGGGGCTTTCTTTCTCCTCCTCCTCCTCTTCCAACAAATGTACTGAGGCTCTCTCAATTAGCTACTTTTCACTTATTAAATATTATGCTCCACCCACATAAATTATGTAAATTATCTTTTGTACATACTAAATTTCTGATGATTTTTATTCTATCACACTTGAAAGTATTAAATTTCTTGATAGATAAAAATTCTTTCACCAATTGAAATGTTTGAAAAAAGGGGCCATTCTATGAAAACGTTTTGCTTTCAATTCTACAAAACTTTTCCTCTACTAAAGCTTGTCGATTAACCTAATATTTCTCTCTGAAAAATAATATTTATTTACTTTTTTGCAGTCACTGTCAGAAGCTTTCGTGAGATTTCTGGAGAATGAGTCGCAGCCTCAAACTCATCTGAAATTCCCTCTAGCAGATTTAAAAGCTGTAAGTCCTCTACAAAATTTTCTATCAGGTTGTCACACTCGACGATTTGCAAATTCATTGAAAGTTTCATGAGAGCTAGAACTGAAGGATCTTGAAACTACCTCTGTTCAGTAATAAAGTTGATATTGTGGTGGATTATCTTCTCATCCATAAAGAAAAGTCTACAAAATAGCCACAAACATACAGTTAGAACTAGTTCAGTTAAAGTAGCTTAGAACCAGGCTATTTTGTGTTGGAATAATCATACGAGTGTTTTACCATTCTCCATTGATAGTACAAAATAACTAAACTGGTATTTTGTTATTTTATGGTATGTGAATTGTTCTCTAGTATTTGATGTGACCAGTTCTTGTCTGATAGTGTTCTCTGTTTGTATAATATGTTTCCGTTTGATTATTCATGATAATGTCATTCTGTTCAATTAAATTATTCATAGAAACTTCATGAATGAGTGATTTGTCGAAATCCTTCTTGGTATAGCGTTTAATTTAGTTTTCTATGCTATTCAATTCAAAACTGATTCTAGATTCAAAGTATCTTTTTTATCTTTATCTTTTTTTAAGTGAACACTAATAGACGCTTAGCCTAATATTGGGTTTATATGAACTGCAAACTGATGTTTCTACTCCTGAAGCTTATGAACGTTTTAAATTTTATTGAAATGTCTACATTAAACTAAATTCCAGTTTCTTGACATTTACAATTTGATGATTCCTTTCTCATCTTACATTGTGGAAAATGTCACTTCATCTTCATGATGTTTAAGTGATACTAAAATTGATATACAGTATATTGAACTATTAAGTGAAAACCAATGAATAAAACAAAGAATCTGCTTGGTGTTGATGATCCCAATTCTTTTGAGTTTTATAGCAATTTCCGATTGCAATATAAAACAGTCCTTTTCTAGAGAAAGACACTTTTGAAGTTTTTCTTCCGTCGACTGCATTTCTTTTCTGACAAGACGAGTTACCATGGTGATACTGTTAATTTTAAAGTTATTGTTATGACAGTTATTTCCTTTCAAAGTACTATTCCCAAATAATCAGTCTCTAATCGCTTCAGTTCAGCTTGTTCTGTGCATGAAGCAATGACGATTGGACCTATCACAGAGCTTTCGGCGCATTGATGTATGCGCAGAACGAGCTGAACTGAACTCAGACTGGGCTGATAATTATGTGGGAATAGCCCTTTGGGTTGCATAAGATACTTATTTTCTTAAGATACTTATTTTCTTAAGATTCAAGTGTAATAAGTGTTGATATTTCTGTTCAGGAATCGAAAAGCAGAAGATCATCCTCAACTGCATCTCCTTCGGTGCTCCTCTCTGACGTTGCCTTGTCAAACCTATCTCAGTTTCCAACTGGTAGAAGTGGAACAATTTTAAAAGATGTCATGAAGGATGACAGACTAGTATGAGAGTAAGAAACAAAATCTGTTGTGTTGTCATCACTGTTCTTTTTATCAGTATTAAGTTGATACAGCATGGATCAATTTCAAAACTGAATAAGTTATTCCAAAGTCCAATGCATTAATCAGACTAACAAGAGAGAAAGATAAAAAGGCTCTACTCACACTTGGAAACTCAAATCGCGTCCGTCGCTCGGCGACTGGAATAATAAAACATGTGTTTTCAAATGATGACGCTCAGACAATCCTGCAACCGCGTTGTCTGAACGTCATCAATTGAAAACACTTGTTTAGTTATTCCAGTTGCCGAGCGACGCGATTTGAGTTTCCTAGTGTGAGTAGAGGCGAAGACTCTTCATTGGAAGAGTATTTCGTTATATCATCTTATTTTTTGAGTGGGTCATACTGAGATTATCAACTTGATGAAACCTTCCATGCTTATTTTAATTAATGCTTGAACTAGATAAAAAAAACAAAAACATTTTTTCCTATTCAAAATTTTACTTTCAACTTGTTCGTATTTGAATTCCTACTTTCTAAGTGGATGGCTCTACATTTAATACTGTAAATATTTTCCAATTCTTATTAAGTTTGTTGGTATAAACGCTTGGTTTTGATGGATATGTGAAGCTGATAATATATTTCTGTTGAACATTTACATGATATATGTACATTAAAGTGAATATTTTTTTAAGCTTGGTTTTATTCTCGAATACCTCACAATTCATTGTTAATCCTTCGCACTTGTGCCCAAACCCATTAGTATTGATCAGTTTTAGGTTGGCCGCTAGAACTAGAATTTCGAATTTGAGTCATTATGATTCATTATGTAGTCATTGTGATTCATTATGATTCATTCATGGTCATTATTGCCATGAAGGTATACTGAGTACAAGGTTCTAAATATCACAGAAGTATTTATCTTGAGTCTATCTATATAAGGGTGTTGGTATAGTAGTATTTTTTTTTTCAATTTGGCGAATGACTTTTTTAACTTTCCATGGTAACAGGTGATGTTCTATTCTAATGATTTCTTTTTTAAATATGTTTTTACATATTATATACAGTAATCTTTTTGAAAAAAAATTCAAATTAACATCACCTGCTACCATAGAAACGTAGAATGAAAGTCATAATTGAAAAAAAAAATAGTAGGCCTACTATTAGTTTCTTTTTCAATTTCATATTTCAACTAGTTAACATGAATGATAGCAACTTTTCATCTAATTTATGTATTTAATTATTTTTCCATAATTTTTTATTTTAAACTCGTAGAACTGATATGAATTACTGTATTATAAAATGTTGAAAATGGATTATAGTAAGAAACAATTTGAATAGCCAGAAATTGATTTTATCTTTGAATTATTGGAAATATTTGCCACAGATAATTGCTTATAATCATAATAATTATAATTATTGGAAATGTCACAATTAAAAATGTCTTGGCCTAATTCAAAATAACCTGAATATTGACCAAAAAAGGTAAAAATGTCTCAGCCTTATTCAATATATAATTGAATATTGACCAAAAAGCTTGAGTATTCTGGAGATTTGTTTTGTTTGAATTAGCTCTGATCTTCAGGAAAAATTGAAGGCCTCCCACGTGCAAGACAGGCAATTTTTCACAATTCACATGAACTTCCCAAAAAAATAACTGAAAAATGATTCAATTCATTCATTACTTCATAGCCTTAGTTCTTCTATTGAAGCTTCAAAAGGGAACTTGCTTCATTGGGAAACAAGCCTAAGCAATTCTCTCATAGCCTGAATAGTGGATAAGTGAAAAGTGAAAATTCAGAATACAATGTTCTTGGTGTTGAATGATGTATAGCAGAATCCAATTCAACTTGTCAGAAATCAGCTGTTTCAAAGAGCAATATCACAATACTTAACCTACAAATGCTGAATCTCGCAGATTATTGAAAAGGTCTTTTAAAAAGTTATTCTATGAAAGGTCTTCTTCAAAAAGGTCTTTTAAAGACTTTAAAGGTCTTTAAGACTTTCAAGCCTTTTGATTATTGTGTCGAAATCACTGTTTAATTATTACTGGATCAGCTGAGTTATGACATGTTAATTGAATCCTGCTGTAGTATGGTAACTACATGAGCATGAGATATAAACTATCAAAAGCCCTGTGTAGACGCTAGGACTTGTTGTACAACTTGAGTCATAGGACTTGTAGAACTTGTTGTAGAAGTCCTAGGACTTATAGATGAATTGCATCGCGTATACACGCTAGGACTTAGCTTAGGACTATAGTCCTAGGACTTGGGTTGTACAACAAGATCTAGCATCTAGAGAGGCCTTACTTTAAAAGGGACTTGGCTTCTTAGAAAAGCAAGCCTTATGCTAAGGCCATACTATTCAGTGCTACGCTTCGCTTGTTGCTAAGAGTCAAGTAACTCGCATAGTATATCTATATCGTATGGTTTATACTATGCGAGTTACGTGACTTAGCACCAAGCGAAGCGTAGCACTTGGTAGTGAGGCCTTAGCCTAAGCAATCTAACTTCTCTCTTATATTCTTATAGCCCGAATATTGAATTGAGAATACATTGTTCAAGGTGTTATATGATGTAGCATGGTAACTACATAGATAATAACTTATCAGGAATAAATTCGAATGAGAGAAAGTAAATGAACCCTTGAATCGTATCACTTGCCCAGCTTTTATTGATTGTCTTCTCACGTCCATTTTAAAACTACTTCAGTACTCAAAACGTTGTAGAAACTATGCACCAGCGACTCCTCCAGCTTTCTCTCACTCCATTGTAAATTGCTTGCGGAGGTTGTGCCTCAGCGGCTGCTGCAGCAGCAGCTCCGCTGCAGAGTGGAACTGGTACCGGTGAATTCGTATTGCTTCCGATTGTCTTCCGCATTGTCCACCAAGATGTCCCCATCGACCACGTCCTTCGATAAGTTCGATGGCATTCGATCAATGCGAACTTAATTAAGGCCCGCAAAACTTTTACAACCTCGATTCTGGTGTAGTTGAGATCAAATAACAAAATGTAGATTATTTTCAATTTTTCTTGAATTGGAACAGCATATACTGTATAGTTCACATTAGATAAACCTTAACACTATTTTCCCAATATTTTTCCTTTGTAGTAGAAGTTTGATCGCAGACTCCACCTGAAAAATTAATTAATTATTGTTTTTCACTGTAAAAAAATGTAACCTTGATAAAAATCAAGGAAAATTTGTTTAAATTTGAAAACTAACTTGGAAAGTCTCTGTTTCTAACATTACCAATTAATGTTCAACTATTTGATCATGAGTCAAAAATACATTAATTCATTTTCAAATGTTTTGCTTATTCCTATAAATAACCTAGAAATAGGATTCCAACGAGTGCTTTTCAAATAATGTGAGTACGCACATTTACAAAATATTGAAAGGAACTAAAAGAGGAAAGTTGTGGGACCCGTGTCTTCTGAACATTTTTTATGTTGAGTGTCATGTATAGTATGGTAACGATATTGGTGGGACACTATAAATATTATGATAGTACTGTATAACTGAATAAAATATTGATCTTATACCGTTTGTATAAAATTTTAATACCGTAATCGCGTAGTGTTTTTAATTAGTGATACGGAATAAGCGTTTCAAGTATGATTTGATGACCCGTGTAGATTTTATTGATTAATTAGGTTTTGTAAATCTTTGCACCGAAAAGTAACCTCAGAGTTTCAATGCACACTACATAAATTATTAGAGATGACAGACCTTTCTCCTCTCTTTTAAAAGGTGGTACTAAACAAGAATTCTACGCAATGACTTACTTCGTTGAAATAATAGACTCCTTGTAAAACTGGTTTGATGGCACCACTAGAAAGTTGAGCAAAAATTTGATCCATGCTATTCTTGAAGTAAGCTGGGTCTTGGTTCAAAGCGATTCCCAAGTGAGCCCCACCAACGCTGATGTTCTTTGTGATCAAGTCCAGGGATTGAATACTGCTCCCTGCTTGCAACCAGGCTGCCTCTTCTTCGGCACTCGATGACACTACTCCTGCTGCTCCTGTTCAATTATGAATAGCCTAATAAGAAATGAAATTGATTCCAAAAGAATGATTTATTATATTAATTCATATTATTGGCACTATTTACTTCTCAAACTCAGATCTCACAAACTGTTATAGCAATCAGTGTTGAAATCGTCTTGCCGGACAATGTTTTAACATTTCAAATGAATAGAAGAAATAATTATGATTTTGCATATTTTCACAAATAACTAATGAAACTGGAAAAATTTTAATCGTGGCTTACATTGCTTCAATCTTACATCAGGTCATGAATCTTGACAGCAGACGCTTCCAAATTTATTCAATAATACAGGATAGGCTACAGTCTGTAAACTAAATGCTCGGAGCAGCAAATTTCTTGATCTCATTCATTATTCATGTTGATTCTAATCGCATGTCGCATAGTTGACCCAGTGGAACTATACTCTGTTCACGGAAACAAGTCAGTGCGCGTAAAGAAAGTGTGCGAGCGTGAATCGAGCGTAATGCGAGCGGAAAACAGCTGGACACCGAGTCAAAGGCATGTTATAACTATAGCAGGATCCTTTCAACTTGTCAGAAATCAGCTGTTTCAAAGAGCAATATCACAATACTTAACCTACAAATGCTGAATCTCGCAGATTATTGAAAAGTCTTTCAAAAATTTATTCTTTGAAAGGTATTCTTTAAAAAGGTATTTTAAAGACTTTAAAGGTCTTGAAGACTTTTAAGCCTTTTGATTATTGTGTCGAAGTCACTGTTTAATTATTACCAAAACAGCTGATTTCTGTCAAGTTAAATGGATCGTGCTATAAATTTCTCTTGCTCTCAATCCGTATCAGCTGAATACGCGATTAGTTGCAAACGCTGAAATGTGAACATTCCGTCATGCAACACACTCACAAGCTCACTCAGCTGTTACATTTACTGACTTGTTTCAGTGAACAGAGTATAGTTATTTTTTGTTTCCTCCAAAACTTTCAGGAGAAATTTTTTATACTAGATTATAGTTTTTTGATGAAGAGACCCTTTGCTCATGGACAGTCATAGTTCGTTCATATTGTTGATTCTTTTTATTAATGACGTTTCTACCAAAAGGAGTTGGAATAATTGATACAGATGGTCTTAGTTTAATTACCTAATTATAAAATTCAACAATAAATACGGTAGCGGTTATACGAATAATGTACTTGAATAATATAAGTATAATTTTGAGGTTGATTCGGCTACTTAATTGAGTAATTTATTATTGATTCAATTATTTAATGTATAATTTGAAAGTATGTGGACTTGAAAGATATGTTAAAGTGGTAGAGATCTCACCTAGAATAACAAGTGTTCCAAAGGGTTTCAAAACATTGATGCAGCGTTTAATTGCCGGTCCTCCATGTGTATCCAATACAATGTCCACACTAATGTCTTTCAATTCATTGTCTTCCAACTGTTGATAAGTGAACACTTCGTGCACTTTACTAATTTTCTGTACAGTTTGGACTTTCTGTTCCGAGCAAGTTCCGTACATGCGACCACTTTTATTATTCACTAGATCAGCCGCCGCCAATCCAACTGAACCTGTAAACGTTTTCATTAGTTATATTTCAAGTGAAATATAAGTAGCCTAGATGTCTATTCTATCTGATTCTGTTTATATATTTTAGTACTCACTTTGAGTCTTTTTCAGTGCGGGAAAGCTGTTTTCTGTTGTTCATAATTTTCTGGAATATAAATTAATTTACTCAACTTCATTTGTTTTTTAACAATCGTCTTATATTCCAGAAAATTAAAAACAACAAACAATAGTTATGCCACACTGAAAAAGACTCAAAGTGAATACTGAAAAATATTATATAAACAGAATCAGATAGAATAGACAACTTTTATTCAAGTCTTAATTGCCGCTTGATTTAATATTAATATTTAATATTTTTATGAAATGAATTGAAAGTAAAATTCACCTTGAATTCTAGAATATGTCAAACACATAATTTTTAATGAGGCAAGTAAGAAATATTGTTCCTTTTCAATTATCAATTAATATAATTATAATTAATTTGAAATAAGGATTTTTAAAGAAATAGGTACAATTTTTCAAGTGAACACCATTAGAGAATTGAATAGACCTGAAGCCTATTAGAGAAGTTTTCAAACTATTTAATTTTTAGAAGTAGCATACCAAATTCATGATATCGTATAAGTGTAATAACAATTATAAGTTCACAAGAAAAAGACAAATGGAGCGGTAAAACGTTACCAATGGCATTGCCATACCGAGGCCTTTCTGAATTTTTAGTTATAGAAATGACAATTGCTTCTTTAAAATAGTATTGTAAGTGTTATAAGAGTATTATGATATTATGAATGTCATATATACCTCCTATAAATGATTCACATGACTCTTTTACGTCGAATGGCAAACGAGTAGTTCTCAGTCGACTGATGAGTAGATTTATTTGAATTACGAATAAAAATCTATACAAAAAATATTAATAACAAACCATAATAGGCTACCCTAATGTCACTTGAAATACCATTGCAAAGAAAAAATTACTTTTCCGTAACTGAAATTTTAGGATTAACCATGAATGTCTCGGTGTATGGCTTGCCAATAGCATGTGCCACTGTCTCTTCTACAGTAGATATTGTAAGAAATCCTTATCAGTACTGTACAGAGATCTGATATGAAAACTTAAAGAAGGTATTTCATTTATATTGTATATAGCAATACTGTAGCCTACTCTATTCCACATTATGGAATGTATTATCGAGAGATAAGAGATGAGTATCAAAATATTAAAAAAAAGTTTAAAGAAATATACATAAGGACAATATTATGATTTTCTCACCTGAAACTCCATTGAAGAGAACTGACATTCCCTCTTTCATCCTGGCTATATCATACAAGGCCAACTTGGCTGTCATGTAAGCAGTTGGCAAAAGACATGAAATAAACAAATGCTTTTCTTCAATCTTATAGCAAAGTGTTTTGTGCATTATCACTTTAGTCCCGAACAAACCACCCTCTGAGTTGTAACAGACAACATAATCGCCAACCTGAAAATTTGTGTAGATTGTGAGTTATTGCTAAAAACGACTGAAATCATCATATAACTTAAAAATAGAATAACGAATAAGAGATGGCAATAATATATTGCACAATCTATAGTCTCAAACACTGTAAGAAATAGGAGATTTTATCACTTTGACGATTGAACATGATTATAAATATTAAACGGCAGAGTATGTGAGCTCAAATTGTAATTATATTAATAGTTGGATACATATTTGAATAATAATTATATTATAGATGAATTAAATTATTTCTAGAATCAACTTCTTTTTTGCGGTTCTTCTTGGAAATGTCTTACATCATAGTTACGATCGTTTCGTCTTGGTGTTGGACATCATCAGACTCAGAGTTAGACTGTCTGATGATGTCCAAAAGCAGGATGAAACGATCGTCACTATTTTGCAAGTAAGTTTTTCTATTTTAAATTGTTTATAAAATAGTGTTATTATAATAGTAGAAAATAGTATGGGTACAATAACCACGTTAAAATTATATATATTCGTTTTTATAAATTCAGTAAAATTTATTTTTGTTAAAAATTCCAATGTTTAAGCTACTTTTAACACCTAAAAATTTTGTTTGCTTTAAAAAAAATTTACCAACTACTAAAATTAGGTAATAGCTAACAATTTTACCTTAAATTCTTCCACTCTACTTCCAACAGCCTCAACTTTTCCAGAACATTCCATTCCTAGAACCAGTGGTAGTGGTGTATACTGCAGAAACCTTCCATCGTATTTGTATACATCAGAAAAGTTGAGCCCTCCAAAGAAGACTTTAACTTGAACATCATCGGGGTTAAGCGAGGGCAGACTTCTAGTTTCAAATTTCAATTCTGGTTTTATTCGATCCTATGTTGAAAAACAAAAATTTGAGACTCGTGCAATATTACAATCATCGAATGGATTACTGTTGAGTAATAATGTAAAGCACGTCTTCCAATTTTCATGCTATTGTTACTTTTATTTGTCATTTTCTGGCTCGTTGGGATAAATTGTGAAAGTGATTGTTATCGCAGGAATGATTTTTTTTTATTATATTAATATTTATATGTATATTGGAGACATAATGCTGTGAATAGTCAGTGTGGATACAGTAACGTACTAAGAGCCTCTTAAAAAAATATGGATTGAATTGGTACCAACCAGCATAAGGATTAACCATGTTCGATGGTGGGATTACTACAGCTCATTTTTTATTACTAATTTATTCAATTATTACTTTTTACTCAGTCATCATTTTTTATTTTGAATGTTCGCTATTCAGAACTATTGATGTTCATTATCAAGATTACTAATAGCATCTTTGATAAACTACTGATATCTTGCAAAATGAATGAATGAATGTAGCTACTGTAATCAACAGGCGTCTCCAAGATGACTTATTGGGAGCCCTCTGTAATTGGTGCCCCCTAGACTTAAGAGATTATTAGACCTATACTATGGGGGCTCCCTAGTCCCTTGAGCTTATGCTGAGGTCTCGAAGATTCTTGAGAACCCACAAATTTCAGAAGGGGCAGAGGGATTAGGAAGCTTTGATTTGAAGGGCCAATGAGCCAAAGGGGCCTCAGATTTTAGGGTTTAGAGGCTGTGGCACACTAGGCTCGCTAAGGGGCTCTTGAATATGAGACCCGAGTAACTAAAAATGTTATTTCGGTGGCCCATCATAGAAAAATTACAGTTATTAATACTTATGTTATGCCATACTACGTACCTATGTTTACTTACCGTACTGTTACTGCTAGGTTGAGAAGGTTTATCTAAAATAGCAAAGGTACCAGCAGTGACTGACAAATCGGGTTGAGCATTGTTGAATCTATCACTTTCAAGAACCTCCTCAGTGATTTTTTTTGCAAAGGATTGTAATTTCTTATCTGTATAGACGAACGATTGATTCTTATTTGCCATTCCACCTGAAAATTAACTAACATTTTCTTAACAAACACGAAAGTCATGAACATGTAAGGATATAGGCCTAAACTAATACCATTGACTATTAACCTACACCTACACTAGACGGTCCATCCTTATGGGCCGGTTGTAGTGTAAGCCAGGATCTCGGGAGCAAGTAGTTGATGTGCAGAGCTGCCGGTAGGCGCGTGATATAGTAGTCATTTGCCAAGGTTATTAGAGAGATCTAATAACTTTGGTCATTTGCGCTCTCTCTCGCTAGATTGAATCATTATTCAGTATATCAGTAGTATCTGGGTCTACCTACATTTTTGAGGTTGATCAAGAGTGGATGGCTTAGCAAATCAGTATTTGATCGGTTGATCCTAAGCAATTTGATAAGCCTAATTTAATCCATTAATGAGTTCTTCTTCTTATAAAGTAAAGGATAAGGTACCTACCTATCTTAAGCTTGATTCTAAAACCTGAAGAGCAGTTTCCTGCCTAAATGCCACGAACTGTCTTGAAAATATACTGTACGGTAGTTGGATGTAGTCAAACACTGATTTCACGTACCGTAGCTGAAAAGAGACCGAGAAAAAATTGCTGTATGGGCGGGATACAGATAGTCTACCGGTAGCCAACGGCTGGGCACCCACTCTACGAAAGCCCACCCTCCGAAAGCCGGAAGTTGAAAGCCGACGTGTAGAAGATCTTGAAGGAGAGGTAATTTCAAGGTGATTTGCTATTTACTAGCGAGGTTAGCGAAGGTTAGGGAAAAGAAAGGTTAAGACTGGTGACCTAATGTCTTCCTTGGATTCAAACGTCATTCGGAATGTCAAGCAGACAGTATTCTACTTCCGGTTTTCAGAGACCAGGCCTTCGAAATCCTTGTATCCACCCGTAGCCAACTTGAAAACGTGTTGCAATGTAGCACTATTTTGAATGGTACCTTGTTATGTTTCAATGGAATTGAAATGAATAAGTAGGTACCTAAGCTAATATCGACGTATTTGTTGACTAAAATATTCGTGGAAATATACCGTAGTGTGTAGGCTATATCGTTAGTATAGTTAGGTAGGTACCCATTTTCCAATAATAAAACATCAGGCTACTCTTTACTTACTTACAATCACGTTGCTAGAAACTTGTAGAATAATGATGAAATAAATGAATAAATATCTTCTGCCAGTGACAAAGTACTGTAGTGAATAGTTCACTGATTTGGAATAACCAAACTATAACCGACAACACTGAACACGTGCTAATCTGAAACTATGAATCTGAGACATGGGCAGCCGAGGCGCGAGACTTGTTGACTACACAGTAGGCACTGCTGGGTGCATTGACACTTGACGTCATTCTCAGCAGCAGCGCGAATGGGTACCGTAGTCTTTTTTCATAACTTTTCATCCAGAGTTCTTGAGCCCTCAAGCTTGAGCACTGATATAGAATATCATTAACTTTAGTTAATTAGTAAATTGGATGGGGGGGGGGGGTGTTCAGGGGAGGAGTCCTCCGCCATGTCCGCCATGTTAACATATGTACCTTTATCTCAGAAACCATTTGAGTTACACACATGCGCTTTTGCACAGTGTTTCATTGTTATATTATAGTGACTTTGGTCCAGTTACATTGATTTATATCATTTTATAATGAAGATATGATTTTTTCTCCTAACAACTTTTGATGTGAATATTTTTCACAGAAAAATGGCCATAAAATGTGAACCAAACAATATATTCCAAAAATCATGGACCAAAATATCCATCTCAATGATATTGTTTGCTCTGCGAAATTTCACTACAGTGGCATGAAGGGTTCTTGAGATAAAGGTACATAAAGTTGAAAAAATGTGTTTTTGAGAAAATCCATGGAAAAGACAAAACAGCAAAAGCTCACATTATTCGTTTTCTAGAAGTTTCTAGGACAGCAATCTCAGAAATTAATCCATTCAAAACATCTAAATCGACTATATCATACTTAAAATGTTCATTTACTTGATTGATCTTCATAAGATGAGAGGCTCCCTTCCAGTTTTTTAGACGATGTACTTTGTTTTGGATCACAGGGAGGTTGTTGTAAAGTTTGTTGTTCTCTACGCCTATGTATTCCAACTGGTCCTTTTCTCTTTTTAAAAATACGCGTGGATCTTGGCATTTTCTCACTAATAGACTGGAATAATACTAACAAATAAAATGATATTTATTGACACTAATGATAAAGATTGTCTGACACTTTCTTCAAACACTCAGTTTTTGGTTATACAACATGTCAACAACAACGAGCTAGAATATAGTAAACCATACTATGGTTTACTATATTCTAGCGGGTCACTACATTCTGTACGACAATCCCCTTGTACGAAACTACCACCTGTACGAAACTTTTAATATTTAGAAAATCACGTTTTAAGGTCAATTCCCACATTGACGACAACGACACGACGACGACATTCTCATTTCGTTCTGCGCATGCGTCACCAGCCCGCGCTCTGATTGGTCCATCCTTTTAGAACTTCTGACCAGCCGAATTTCTAGGTTAAGTGACTAGGTACCAAGTTTGAATGTTCGCTGTTCGGAATCAATATTTTCAATTAGTATTAATAATATTAGTACGACAATATAAATATAATAATCAGTAAATGAAATTATAATACAAACCTTTTCAAGTCATACCAGTACTCCAATTTTGAGACTTGAGAGCTATCATTTGTAAACATAGATAGACATTGACCAATCAGAGCATGGGCTGGTGACGCATGCGCAGAACGAAATGAGAATGTCGTCGTCGTGTCGTTATCGTCAATGTGGGAATTGACCTTTACCCCTTGTACGACAAACCATTTGTACGACTTCAACAATTACAAAATCGTTCAACCTCAAAAACCACTTGTACGACTATCCCCTTGTACGAACTACCCCCTGTCATAGCCTCCTCTAATACATGGCCGCGGCCTTCAATGTGACAACGTCGCAATCCCCACTGCTCACCGTCCGACCGATTGACTCAACCAGATAACTCTGGCATAGAGTTCTTGGTTTTGTTATTCTAATTAGATTGCCTATCAATCTGATCGGAGCAAACAATACTGTGACGGGAATAAAAATACATAATACATTCTTTAAAGTTTCCAAAACATGAACTGATTAAGAATGTAAGTATAGTTTTGGCAGGTTGAGAAATATCATTATTAGCAACACCAAAAATACAGCCAGTTTTGTAATCAAGAGTTTCCTTTACATGAATCTGATCAATTTGAAGAGCTTTTTTTATCACCTTCGAGATCTTTCACAATGTCTTTTAAAAAATTACTATTCTCATTATTGTTATTTGGTGAAATATGAAATGAAGCACATAGTTTTTTCAAGTATCTAGAATGAGGTATGAGTAATATGCCATTTAGTCTTATAGCATTATAGCATTTAACTGATTGCATGTATATAAAAAAGCTGTCAAAACTGTCATTATTGCATTTTGGCTTTTTTAGAAGAAGAAGAAGACTGATTTGGTCACGTTAATGTTTCACTGTTTTGGTGGTTGCTACCGGTACAAGTTCATTATTACCTTCTTCCAAATTGTTTATCAACAACTCAATGTTTTCAAGAATGATGCCAGGAAGACTGTCTTTGTCTTTGCTTGATTTTCTATAATCTCTACAGAAATTAATTAAATGAAATAACTGACTCCAGTGGCTTAATTTAAAAATCACAAAGTATCGATGAATTATTTTCCTTATATGCACAAGAGTTTTGTTTGGAATTAATCCTCCATTAATATGGGTCTCCACACTTAAATCATTATTAATATTCTAATGCTGAAACTAACTATAGGAATATTACTTGGATCTAATGAATAAACAATGCAGCTGGTTTCAGTTTTGAATGAGGAAAACTTAATACCAGTACTTTTAATTTTAGCTGATAGAACTTCTGAAAAAGAAGTATAGTCACAGATCTTATCCTCTTCTTCCTTCATCAGTTTTCTGTCATAATTAAGTCTTCTTCCTTCAGGATCTGATCGTTTTTGGGCTGGACAGTTATTACTAAGATATGCTGGCAAATTGGGAAACAATTTTGGGACGGCGCAAGTGGTTTATCTCTTTGAAATTCGCACCATTCACCATCACTGTTTTTAAATTTTTCACTCCAGACTAAATTCGTCTCATGAAAATGTTTAATACAAACATATTAAGCTCTTTGAAGAGGAACCAATTTGAGCGAGAAATGGCCCGTATCCACTCACTACGAAGTTTTTAATCTTTGGGAAAACGACCGATTTGCATGAACGCACAATGCAAACTGTATGCTGAAGTGTTGGCTCAGTAAGATGATACTGCGACGTTGCCATTTACCTCTCGCCGCGGCCATGTATTAGAGGAGGCTATGCCCCTGTACGACTCTTTTTGAGATTGAGAAAACTACGTTTTACCCCTTGTACGACAAACCACTTGTACAAGGGGATAGTCGTACAAGTTGTGGCCCCCCTATTCTAGCTCGTTGGTCAAGAACATGTAAACAACATGCCACCTTGATCAAATAGAAGAGAATCGTGAAGATCAGGTGGCTGTCATTGCTGAAGTGGAACAATCTAGTGGAACGGTCGTTCCACCACCCGTCCCCCCCGTGATACGAATGAAAGACCGGGACCACTATATATTCTGTAACGAACTTCCCTTTGATGTTCGCATGCCGCCATCTCAATTTACGCGGAAGGTAGTGAAAATTTTAAAATGTTGTAATGACATTATTTTCTTAGATTTTTGAGCGCTTTCATTTAAGATCAGAACGAACTTTCTACGATATAAATTCGCCAAGATACTATATACAGGTATTTTGTCATTTTACTAATTTTGGGATTTTTCAATTTTTTTCAACTTTGAGCACTTGATGTGAAAAATCTGTAATGAGTTGAGACTTCAGACTAACAAAAGCGATTGAAGACATGTTTAAACTATTTACATTTAAAATTTCAAATCATTTAATGTCCGATTAAGCTCTGTAGCTCTGTCCAAATGAAAATTAAAGTTGCAATTTGAAGTTAGAATTTGAAGCTTTTTATCGAATGTAAACAGGGCCACCCAGGAACATGGCCTAGACACTCGAAATGTGACGTCACGGCTAAGTGGCCTACCACTCCACTATACTATTCATAAACAGCCACTGATCACAACCAAGTTTGAATATTCACATTTTTATTATTTGAAAATAAATAAATAGACCTACTCACCCACCAAAAGGCAATTGTGCAGTTGAAATGAACTCGAGACGAGAAAAACCAACCACGAATTTTAATTTTAATGGAGGGATGAGTTGTAAACATCAGTTGTTATGGACCCGATGTGATGACGTCAGCTGCACGTTTAAATTCAGTGTCTAGCTAGACCATGTTCCTAGGTGGCCCTGATGTAAATGTCGCGATCCTAGCGGTTAAAAACTAAAAGTTATTTCACACTGTTGCCACTGCCAAATTCGACCTTTTCAATAATAGCCCAGTAAAATTGTCATCAAAAATAGGGTCTACCTTGTATGAAATGGGATAGTAGGTTTCTTTTTAAGTAATGTTTATGGTAGTCCTGGGATGCTAAATCCAAGTTTTAAAACTAGGCAAACTACCGGATCATCTCCAAAAATCGTACAAAATAGCGGAATTTTGCACTTTTTTTATGTTTGGCTAATTTTCACCCTGAAGAATCTGTTTTTCATAGAGGACATTGTACATATTTCTTAAAGTATATCAAATTATCTTCAATTTGAGACCAAATTTATCATTGTAGGCCCAACCGTTTGCGAGATACAGCTCTTCAAAGTTCATAAAATTAACGAAAATTTACCCTTTTTTTCAATTTTTCGCAATTTTGACCCTGAAGAATCACTTTTTCATATAGGACATCCAATATAGGGTTGAATGTAAATTCAAATACCTACATTTTGATACCTAATCGGTTATTGTAGGCACAACCGTTTGGGAGATACAGCTCTTCAAAGTTCATCAAATTATCGTAATTTTTCACTTGTTTTTACATTTGGTCAATTTTGACCGTGAAGCATCACTTTTTCGAATGTGACTTTCAGCAAAGTTTTGAAAGATAAATAATTCAAGAATCTACAATTTGAGACCAAATAGATTATTGTAGACCCAATAGTTTGCGAGATGTAGGCCTTCAAAATTTATCAAATTGTTGAATTTTTCCACTTTTTCTACATTTCTTCAATTATGACGTCTGAAGAATCATTTTTTCATAAAGAACATTCAACTTAATTTTGAAAGCTGATTCAATTACCTACAATTTGAGACTAAATTTGTTATTGTAGGCTCAACCGTTTGCAAAATACAGCTCTTCAAAGTTCATTGAATTATCATAATTTTTCACTTGTTTTTACATTTGGTCAATTTTGACCGTGAAGTAACACTTTTTCATATAGGACATCCAACATATTTCTCAAAGTATATTAAACATATTTAGTATATTACCTACAATTTGAGACTGAATTGGTCATTGTGGGCCTAATAGTTTGCAAGATATAGGCCTTCAAGTAGATTAGTAGAAGTCTACTCACATTTAAAATTTCAAATCATTCAATGTCCAATTAAGCTCTGTAGCTCTGTCCAAATGATAATTAAAGTTGCAATATTTGGAATTTGGAATTTGCGATCCTAGTGGTTAAAAATTGAAAGCTTGGCAACATTCGACATTTTCAATAAGCAGCGTAACCAGCATTTGAAAATAACAGATTAGGTTATGTTTACATTTATCTGGGCCAGGCGGAGGCCGTGTGAGAAATAGTGAGAAAGAGATAGAAGTGAGAGGGTATGAAGGTGTTTACGTTCTTTATTTTATTTGTAGATTGATAAAGTAATAGGTAATGTTGAACTGTCTCACATTATATCATACAAAATCAAGTGAAACCAAATAATCATACTATTTTTTGCATACTCCGCCAGAGACAGTGTTTGACAATAGGTACACTGTGTTATCTTCACTTCAGTTCATTTCATTTGTAGATCAACGAAATAGATGTTTTCTGCACTTAAGTGGTGTTGCAGTAAGTACACATAATTTCATTTCATAAGTGGTCATATGATCTATTAAAGAGGGTTAAAATTCACGGAGAAAATCGAATATTCCAATGAAAATATTTTTTGAAACATTATCATTAATGGGGAAAATTTGAGAATTTTGTTCCTGGAATGTATAATAATGGTGTTGGGCAAATTTTACAAGGATTTCATTTTTCGATTACAAAATATTTTTTCATCAAAAGTGGTCATGTGACCTATCGTAATGGGTTAAAATTTCAATCTAAATTCAAAATCTCAATCTTATTTAACAAACTTTGTGGATAACTGCTTATACATGAATTAATGTTGCTACAATGATAAGTCGTTAAAGTCTGGATAGTAAATGATAAGATGTGATGCAACAGACACAGTCACAACGTGACTGTGATGTTTGTTCATTCAGTATTAACCATAACTGGCTCACTTATAGCTAGAATAATTTTGTAGCACCCAAATAGTGAGGATAAAATAATATATTTTATCAAATAACATAGCATTTCACTTTTTAAAAAAAATTAACTCTCTCCCCATCCATTGTGTTTGCAGTGTTTTACCTCCATAACAAGAAGGTGATTAAAAAAAAACTGATATCCTCTCCAAAAAATTCTCCAAAAAAGAATTCGTCACCCGTCCCCTACCCCCGACCCTATTGAAAACGCTGGTGTGGAAACTAAAATTTGTGTACCAAAGAAAATATCCAAAAAAAATTTATAAGCTTTCAGTAAGAAAATGTTTTGATATAGCCTAAATAAGAAACCCGTCTCCCTTTGCAATATACATTTATACATACAATATAATAATTATGTGTAGCCAACCCAAACAAAAATGAAAATTCTGTTCTGGAAGCCATTGACATTGAAGAAAAAATTTGGAAGAAATTTTGGGGGAGGGCGAGGGCGCTCAATAATTTAGAAAATTCATAAAAACTTGTTAGCTCAAACACTGAGAGTATGATTTCTGAAAGTTTAGCATATTTTTTATTCGTGATTTTAAGTGGGTGAGATTGAGCGCCCCCGCCCTCCCCCAAAATTTCTTCCAAATTTTTTCTTCAATGTCAATGGCTTCCAGAACAGAATTTTCATTTTTGTTTGGGTTGGCTACACATAATTATTATATTGTATGTATAAATGTATATTGCAAAGGGAGACGGGTTTCTTATTTAGGCTATATCAAAACATTTTCTTACTGAAAGCTTATAAATTTTTTTTGGATTTTTTTTATGTACATATATCTTAGTTTCCACACCAGCGTTTTCAATAGGGTCGGGGGTAGGGGACGGGTGACGAATTCTTTTTTGGAGAATTTTTTGGAGAGGATTCTATCTTCCCTATGTTAAAGGTGGGTAAAGCCTGTGTCTTGATCTCATTGGCCGAATTCACTTGGACTGAATTGTAGCTGAGTTCTTATTGGCCGAACACACTCTGGACCGAATTGATGCAATTATTTTTTATAGTTGGGAATTTTCATCAATTGCATCTGGCAACGCTGGGTCGGGCTCCGCTGCGGCGCTCGATCGCAGTAACGAAACCCACCAGGTGGGTTTTCGTTACTGCGACAAAGTGCCGCAGCGAGCCCGAACCAGCGTTGCCAGATGATTGATGAAAATCCAACAATATATAGTGGCGATTTCTCATCAATTGCCTCTGGCAACGCTTGTTCCGCCTCCGCTGCGGCACTTTGTCCCAGCGTTGCCAGATGCAATTGATGAAAAATCCCAACTATTTATAGTGGGGATTTTTCATCAAGGAGAAGATCCTTATTGCTGATACTGGTTGAAAATCGGGCTTTGAAATAGCCCGAATATTGAATTGAGAATACATTGTTCAAGGTGTTATATGATGTAGCATGGTAACTACATAGATAATAACTTATCAGGAATAAATTCGAATGAGAGAAAGTAAATGAACCCTTGAATCGTATCACTTGCCCAGCTTTTATTGATTGTCTTCTCACGTCCATTTTAAAACTACTTCAGTACTCAAAACGTTGTAGAAACTATGCACCAGCGACTCCTCCAGCTTTCTCTCACTCCATTGTAAATTGCTTGCGGAGGTTGTGCCTCAGCGGCTGCTGCAGCAGCAGCTCCGCTGCAGAGTGGAACTGGTACCGGTGAATTCGTATTGCTTCCGATTGTCTTCCGCATTGTCCACCAAGATGTCCCCATCGACCACGTCCTTCGATAAGTTCGATGGCATTCGATCAATGCGAACTTAATTAAGGCCCGCAAAACTTTTACAACCTCGATTCTGGTGTAGTTGAGATCAAATAACAAAATGTAGATTATTTTCAATTTTTCTTGAATTGGAACAGCATATACTGTATAGTTCACATTAGATAAACCTTAACACTATTTTCCCAATATTTTTCCTTTGTAGTAGAAGTTTGATCGCAGACTCCACCTGAAAAATTAATTAATTATTGTTTTTCACTGTAAAAAAATGTAACCTTGATAAAAATCAAGGAAAATTTGTTTAAATTTGAAAACTAACTTGGAAAGTCTCTGTTTCTAACATTACCAATTAATGTTCAACTATTTGATCATGAGTCAAAAATACATTAATTCATTTTCAAATGTTTTGCTTATTCCTATAAATAACCTAGAAATAGGATTCCAACGAGTGCTTTTCAAATAATGTGAGTACGCACATTTACAAAATATTGAAAGGAACTAAAAGGAAAGTTGTGGGACCCGTGTCTTCTGAACATTTTTTATGTTGAGTGTCATGTATAGTATGGTAACGATATTGGTGGGACACTATAAATATTATGATAGTACTGTATAACTGAATAAAATATTGATCTTATACCGTTTGTATAAAATTTTAATACCGTAATCGCGTAGTGTTTTTAATTAGTGATACGGAATAAGCGTTTCAAGTATGATTTGATGACCCGTGTAGATTTTATTGATTAATTAGGTTTTGTAAATCTTTGCACCGAAAAGTAACCTCAGAGTTTCAATGCACACTACATAAATTATTAGAGATGACAGACCTTTCTCCTCTCTTTTAAAAGGTGGTACTAAACAAGAATTCTACGCAATGACTTACTTCGTTGAAATAATAGACTCCTTGTAAAACTGGTTTGATGGCACCACTAGAAAGTTGAGCGAAAATTTGATCCATGCTATTCTTGAAGTAAGCTGGGTCTTGTTTCAAAGCGATTCCCAAGTGAGCCCCACCAACGCTGATGTTCTTTGTGATCAAGTCCAGGGATTGAATGCTGCTCCCTGCTTGCAACCAGGCTGCCTCTTCTTCGGCACTCGATGACACTACTCCTGCTGCTCCTGTTCAATTATGAATAATAAGAAATGAAATTGATTCCAAAAGAATGATTTATTATATTAATTCATATTATTGGCACTATTTACTTCTCAAACTCAGATCTCACAAACTGTTATAGCAATCAGTGTTGAAATCGTCTTGCCGGACAATGTTTTAACATTTCAAATGAATAGAAGAAATAATTATGATTTTGCATATTTTCACAAATACCTAATGAAACTGGAAAAATTACAATCGTGGCTTACATTGCTTCAATCTTACATCAGGTCATGAATCTTGACAGCAGACGCTTCCAAATTTATTCAATAATACAGGATAGGCTACAGTCTGTAAACTAAATGCTCGGAGCAGCAAATTTCTTGATCTCATTCATTATTCATGTTGATTCTAATCGCATGTCGCATAGTTGACCCAGTGGAACTATACTCTGTTCACGGAAACAAGTCAGTGCGCGTAAAGAAAGTGTGCGAGCGTGAATCGAGCGTAATGCGAGCGGAAAACAGCTGGACACCGAGTCAAAGGCATGTTATAACTATAGCAGGATCCTTTCAACTTGTCAGAAATCAGCTGTTTCAAAGAGCAATATCACAATACTTAACCTACAAATGCTGAATCTCGCAGATTATTGAAAAAGTCTTTCAAAAATTTATTCTTTGTAAGGTATTCTTTAAAAAGGTATTTTGAAGACTTTAAAGGTCTTGAAGACTTTTAAGCCTTTTGATTATTGTGTCGAAGTCACTGTTTAATTATTACCAAAACAGCTGATTTCTGTCAAGTTAAATGGAACGTGCTATAAATTTCTCTTGCTCTCAATCCGTATCAGCTGAATACGCGATTAGAGTTGCAAACGCTGAAATGTGAACATGCCGTCATGCAATACACACACACACAAGCTCACTCAGCTGTTACATTTACTGACTTGTTTCAGTGAACAGAGTATAGTTATTTTTTGTTTCCTCCAAAACTTTCAGGAGAAATTTTTTATACTAGATTATAGTTTTTTGATGAAGAGACCCTTTGCTCATGGACAGTCATAGTTCATATTGTTGATTCTTTTTATTAATGACGTTTCTACCAAAAGGAGTTGGAATAATTGATACAGATGGTCTTAGTTTAATTAATTATAAAATTCAACAATAAATACGGTAGCGGTTATACGAATAATGTACTTGAATAATATAAGTATAATTTTGAAGAGGTTGATTCGGCTACTTAATTGAGTAATTTATTATTGATTCAATTATTTAATGTATAATTTGAAAGTATGTGGACTTGAAAGATATGTTAAAGTGGTAGAGATCTCACCTAGAATAACAAGTGTTCCAAAGGGTTTCAAAATATTGATGCAGCGTTTAATTGCCGGTCCTCCATGTGTATCCAATACAATGTCCACACTAATGTCTTTCAATTCATTGTCTTCCAACTGTTGATAAGTGAACACTTCGTGCACTTTACTAATTTTCTGTACAGTTTGGACTTTCTGTTCCGAGCAAGTTCCGTACATGCGACCACTTTTATTATTCACTAGATCAGCCGCCAATCCAACTGAACCTGTAAACGTTTTCATTGGTTATATTTCAAGTGAAATATAAGTAGCCTAGATGTCTATTCTATCTGATTCTGTTTATATATTTTAGTACTCACTTTGAGTCTTTTTCAGTGCGGGAAAGCTGTTTTCTGTTGTTCATAATTTTCTGGAATATAAATTAATTTACTCAACTTCATTTGTTTTTTAACAATCGTCTTATATTCCAGAAAATTAAAAACAACAAACAACAGTTATGCCACACTGAAAAAGACTCAAAGTGAATACTAAAAAATATTATATAAACAGAATCAGATAGAATAGACAACTTTTATTCAAGTCTTAATTGCCGCTTGATTTAATATTAATATTTAATATTTTTATGAAATGAATTGAAAGTAAAATTCACCTTGAATTCTAGAATATGTCAAACACATAATTTTTAATGAGGCAAGTAAGAAATATTGTTCCTTTTCAATTATCAATTAATATAATTATAATTAATTTGAAATAAGGATTTTTAAAGAGATAGGTACAATTTTTCAAGTGAACACCATTAGAGAATTGAATAGGCCTGAAGCCTATTAGAGAAGTTTTCAAACTATTTAATTTTTAGAAGTAGCATACCAAATTCATGATATCGTATAAGTGTAATAACAATTATAAGTTCACAAGAAAAAGACAAATGGAGCGGTAAAACGTTACCAATGGCATTGCCATACCGAGGCCTTTCTGAATTTTTAGTTATAGAAATGACAATTGCTTCTTTAAAATAGTATTGTAAGTGTTATAAGAGTATTATGATATTATGAATGTCATATATACCTCCTATAAATGATTCACATGACTCTTTTACGTCGAATGGCGAACGAGTAGTTCTCAGTCGACTGATGAGTAGATTTATTTGAATTACGAATAAAAATCTATACAAAAAATATTAATAACAAACCATAATAGGCTACCCTAATGTCACTTGAAATACCATTGCAAAGAAAAAATTACTTTTCCGTAACTGAAATTTTAGGATTAACCATGAATGTCTCGGTGTATGGCTTGCCAATAGCATGTGCCACTGTCTCTTCTACAGTAGATATTGTAAGAAATCCTTATCAGTACTGTACAGAGATCTGATATGAAAACTTAAAGAAGGTATTTCATTTATATTGTATATAGCAATACTGTAGCCTACTCTATTCCACATTATGGAATGTATTATCGAGAGATAAGAGATGAGTATCAAAATATTAAAAAAGTTTAAAGAAATATACATAAGGACAATATTATGATTTTCTCACCTGAAACTCCATTGAAGAGAACTGACATTCCCTCTTTCATCCTGGCTATATCATACAAGGCCAACTTGGCTGTCATGTAAGCAGTTGGCAAAGACATGAAATAAACAAATGCTTTTCTTCAATCTTATAGCAAAGTGTTTTGTGCATTATCACTTTAGTCCCGAACAAACCACCCTCTGAGTTGTAACAGACAACATAATCGCCAACCTGAAAATTTGTGTAGATTGTGAGTTATTGCTAAAAACGACTGAAATCATCATATAACTTAAAAATAGAATAACGAATAAGAGATGGCAATAATATATTGCACAATCTATAGTCTCAAACACTGTAAGAAATAGGAGATTTTATCACTTTGACGATTGAACATGATTATAAATATTAAACGGCAGAGTATGTGAGCTCAAATTGTAATTATATTAATAGTTGGATACATATTTGAATAATAATTATATTATAGATGAATTAAATTATTTCTAGAATCAACTTCTTTATGCGGTTCTTCTTGGAAATGTCTTACATCATAGTTACGATGATCCTTTCGTCTTGGTGTTGGACATCATCAGACTCAGAGTTAGACTGTCTGATGATGTCCAAAAGCAGGATGAAACGATCGTCACTATTGCAAATAAGTTTTTCTATTTTAAATTGTTTATAAAATAGTGTTATTATAATAGTAGAAAATAGTATGGGTACAATAACCACGTTAAAAATATATATATTCGTTTTTTTTAATTCAGTAAAGTTTAATTTTGTTAAAAATTCCAATGTTTAAGCTACTTTTAACACCTAAAAATTTTGTTTGCTTTAAAAAAAATTTACCAACTACTAAAATTAGGTAATAGCTAACAATTTTACCTTAAATTCTTCCACTCTACTTCCAACAGCCTCAACTTTTCCAGAACATTCCATTCCTAGAACCAGTGGTAGTGGTGTATACTGCAGAAACCTTCCATCGTATTTGTATACATCAGAAAAGTTGAGCCCTCCAAAGAAGACTTTAACTTGAACATCATCGGGGTTAAGCGAGGGCAGACTTCTAGTTTCAAATTTCAATTCTGGTTTTATTCGATCCTATGTTGAAAAACAAAAATTTGAGACTCGTGCAATATTACAATCATCGAATGGATTACTGTTGAGTAATAATGTAAAGCACGTCTTCCAATTTTCATGCTATTGTTACTTTTATTTGTCATTTTCTGGCTCGTTGGGATAAATTGTGAAAGTGATTGTTATCGCAGGAATGATTTTTTTTTATTATATTAATATTTATATGTATATTGGAGACATAATGCTGTGAATAGTCAGTGTGGATACAGTAACGTACTAAGAGCCTCTTAAAAAAATATGGATTGAATTGGTACCAACCAGCATAAGGATTAACCATGTTCGATGGTGGGATTACTACAGCTCATTTTTTATTACTAATTTATTCAATTATTACTTTTTTACTCAGTCATCATTTTTTTTATTTTGAATGTTCGCTATTCAGAACTATTGATGTTCATTATCAAGATTACTAATAGCATCTTTGATAAACTACTGATATCTTGCAAAATGAATGAATGAATGTAGCTACTGTAATCAACAGGCGTCTCCAAGATGACTTATTGGGAGCCCTCTGTAATTGGTGCCCCCTAGACTTAAGAGATTATTAGACCTATACTATGGGGGCTCCCTAGTCCCTTGAGCTTATGCTGAGGTCTCGAAGATTCTTGAGAACCCACAAATTTCAGAAGGGGCAGAGGGATTAGGAAGCTTTGATTTGAAGGGCCAATGAGCCAAAGGGGCCTCAGATTTTAGGGTTTAGAGGCTGTGGCACACTAGGCTCGCTAAGGGGCTCTTGAATATGAGACCCGAGTAACTAAAAATGTTATTTCGGTGGCCCATCATAGAAAAATTACAGTTATTAATACTTATGTTATGCCATACTACGTACCTATGTTTACTTACCGTACTGTTACTGCTAGGTTGAGAAGGTTTATCTAAAATAGCAAAGGTACCAGCAGTGACTGACAAATCGGGTTGAGCATTGTTGAATCTATCACTTTCAAGAACCTCCTCAGTGATTTTTTTTGCAAAGGATTGTAATTTCTTATCTGTATAGACGAACGATTGATTCTTATTTGCCATTCCACCTGAAAATTAACTAACATTTTCTTAACAAACACGAAAGTCATGAACATGTAAGGATATAGGCCTAAACTAATACCATTGACTATTAACCTACACCTACACTAGACGGTCCATCCTTATGGGCCGGTTGTAGTGTGAGCCAGGATCTCGGGAGCAAGTAGTTGATGTGAGCTGCCGGTAGGCGCGTGATATAGTAGTCATTTGCCAAGGTTATTAGAGAGATCTAATAACTTTGGTCATTTGCGCTCTCTCTCGCTAGATTGAATCATTATTCAGTATATCAGTAGTATCTGGGTCTACCTACATTTTTGAGGTTGATCAAGAGTGGATGGCTTAGCAAATCAGTATTTGATCGGTTGATCCTAAGCAATTTGATAAGCCTAATTTAATCCATTAATGAGTTCTTCTTCTTATAAAGTAAAAGATACGGTACCTACCTATCTTAAGCTTGATTCTAAAACTTGAAGAGCAGTTTCCTGCCTATATGTATCGAACTGTCTTGAAAATATACTGTACGGTAGTTGGATGTAGTCAAACCCTGATTTCACGTACCGTAGCTGAAAAGAGACCGAGAAAAAAATCGCGGTATGGGCGGGATACAGATAGTCTACCGGTAGCCAACGGCTGGGCACCCACTCTACGAAAGCCCACCCTCCGAAAGCCGGAAGTTGAAAGCCGACGTGTAGAAGATCTTGAAGGAGAGGTAATTTCAAGGTGATTTGCTATTTACTAGCGAGGTTAGCGAAGGTTAGGGAAAAGAAAGGTTAAGACTGGTGACCTAATGTCTTCCTTGGATTCAAACGTCATTCGGAATGTCAAGCAGACAGTATTCTACTTCCGGTTTTCAGAGACCAGGCCTTCGAAATCCTTGTATCCACCCGTAGCCAACTTGAAAACGTGTTGCAATGTAGCACTATTTTGAATGGTACCTTGTTACGTTTCAAGGGAATTGAAATGAATAAGTAGGTACCTAAGCTAATATCGACGTATTTGTTGACTAAAATATTCGTGGAAATATACCGTAGTGTGTAGGCTATATCGTTAGTATAGTTAGGTAGGTACCCATTTTCCAATAATAAAACATCAGGCTACTCTTTACTTACTTACAATCACGTTGCTAGAAACTTGTAGAATAATGATGAAATAAATGAATAAATATCTTCTGCCAGTGACAAAGTACTGTAGTGAATAGTTCACTGATTTGGAATAACCAAACTATAACCGACAACACTGAACACGTGCTAATCTGAAACTATGAATCTGAGATATGGGCAGCCGAGGCCGAGGCGCGAGACTTGTTGACTACACAGTTAGTAGGCACTGCTGGGTGCATTGACACTTGACGTCACTCTCAGCAGCAGCGCGAATGGGTACCGTAGTCTTTTTTCATAACTTTTCATCCAGAGTTCTTGAGCCCTCAAGCTTGAGCACTGATATAGAATATCATTAACTTTAGTTAATTAGTAAATTGGAGGGGGGGGGGTGTTCAGGGGAGGAGTCCTCCGCCATGTCCGCCATGTTAACATATGTACCTTTATCTCAGAAACCATGCGCTCGCTTTGCACAGTGTTTCATTGTTATATTATAGTGACTTTGGTCCAGTTACATTGATTTATATCATTTTATAATGAAGATATGATTTTTCTCCTAACAACTTTTGATGTGATATTTTTTTTCACAGAAAAATGGCCATAAAATGTGAACCAAACAATATATTCCAAAAATCATGTACCAAAATATCCATCTCAATGATATTGTTTGCTCTGCGAAATTTCACTACAGTGGCATGAAGGGTTCTTGAGATAAAGGTACATAAAGTTGAAAAAATGTGTTTTTGAGAAAATCTATTGAAAAGACAAAATAGCAAAAAGCTCACATTATTCGTTTTCTAAAAGTTTCTAGAACAGCAATCTCAGAAAGTAGTCCATTCAAAACATCTAAATCGACTATATCATACTTAAAATGTTCATTTACTTGATTGATCTTCATAAGATGAGAGGCTCCCTTCCAGTATATTAAACGATGTAATATGTTCTAGATCACAGGGAGGTCGTTGAAAAGTTTGTTGTTCTCTCACGCTATGTATTCCAACTGGTCCTTTTCTCTTTTAAAAATACAGCGTGGATCTTGGCATTTTCTCACTAATAGACTGGAATAATACTAACAAATAAAATGATATTTATTGACACTAATGATAAAGATTGTCTGACACTTTCTTCAAACACTCAGTTTTTGGTTATACAACATGTCAACAACAACGAGCTAGAATATAGTAAACCATACTATGGTTTACTATATTCTAGCGGGTCACTACATTCTGTACGACAATCCCCTTGTACGAAACTACCACCTGTACGAAACTTTTAATATTTAGAAAATCACGTTTTAAGGTCAATTCCCACATTGACGACAACGACACGACGACGACATTCTCATTTCGTTCTGCGCATGCGTCACCAGCCCGCGCTCTGATTGGTCCATCCTTTTAGAACTTCTGACCAGCCGAATTTCTAGGTTAAGTGACTAGGTACCAAGTTTGAATGTTCGCTGTTCGGAATCAATATTTTCAATTAGTATTAATAATATTAGTACGACAATATAAATATAATAATCAGTAAATGAAATTATAATACAAACCTTTTCAAGTCATACCAGTACTCCAATTTTGAGACTTGAGAGCTATCATTTGTAAACATAGATAGACATTGACCAATCAGAGCATGGGCTGGTGACGCATGCGCAGAACGAAATGAGAATGTCGTCGTCGTGTCGTTATCGTCAATGTGGGAATTGACCTTTACCCCTTGTACGACAAACCATTTGTACGACTTCAACAATTACAAAATCGTTCAACCTCAAAAACCACTTGTACGACTATCCCCTTGTACGAACTACCCCCTGTCATAGCCTCCTCTAATACATGGCCGCGGCCTTCAATGTGACAACGTCGCAATCCCCACTGCTCACCGTCCGACCGATTGACTCAACCAGATAACTCTGGCATAGAGTTCTTGGTTTTGTTATTCTAATTAGATTGCCTATCAATCTGATCGGAGCAAACAATACTGTGACGGGAAGAAAAATGCATAATAATACATTCTTTAAAGTTTCCAAAACATAAACTGATTAAGAATGTAAGTATAGTTTTGGCAGGTTGAGAAATATCATTATTAGCAACACAAAAAAATACAGCCAGTTTTGTAATCAAGAGTTTCCTTTACATGAATCTGATCAATTTGAAGAGCTTTTTTTATCACCTTCGAGATCTTTCACAATGTCTTTTAAAAAATTACTATTCTCATTATTGTTATTTGGTGAAATATGAAATGAAGCACATAGCTTTTGCAAGTATCTAGAATGAGGTATGAGTAATATGCCATTTAGTCTTATAGCATTATAGCATTTAACTGATTGCATGTATATAAAAAAGCTGTCAAAACTGTCATTATTGCATTTTGGCTTTTTTAGAAGAAGAAGAAGACTGATTTGGTCACGTTAATGTTTCACTGTTTTGGTGGTTGCTACCGGTACAAGTTCATTATTACCTTCTTCCAAATTGTTTATCAACAACTCAATGTTTTCAAGAATGATGCCAGGAAGACTGTCTTTGTCTTTGCTTGATTTTCTATAATCTCTACAGAAATTAATTAAATGAAATAACTGACTCCAGTGGCTTAATTTAAAAATCACAAAGTATCGATGAATTATTTTCCTTATATGCACAAGAGTTTTGTTGGAATTAATCCTCCATTAATATGGGTCTCCACACTTAAATCATTATTAATATTCTAATGCTGAAACTAACTATAGGAATATTACTTGGATCTAATGAATAAACAATGCAGCTGGTTTCAGTTTTGAATGAGGAAAACTTAATACCAGTACTTTTAATTTTAGCTGATAGAACTTCTGAAAAAGAAGTATAGTCACAGATCTTATCCTCTTCTTCCTTCATCAGTTTTCTGTCATAATTAAGTCTTCTTCCTTCAGGATCTGATCGTTTTTGGGCTGGACAGTTATTACTAAGATATGCTGGCAAATTGGGAAACAATTTTGGGACGGCGCAAGTGGTTTATCTCTTTGAAATTCGCACCATTCACCATCACTGTTTTTAAATTTTTCACTCCAGACTAAATTCGTCTCATGAAAATGTTTAATACAAACATATTAAGCTCTTTGAAGAGGAACCAATTTGAGCGAGAAATGGCCCGTATCCACTCACCATGAAGTTTTAATCTTTGGGAAAACGACCGATTTGCATGAACGCACAATGCAAACTGTATGCTGAAGTGTTGGCTCAGTAAGATGATACTGCGACGTTGCCATTTACCTCTCGCCGCGGCCATGTATTAGAGGAGGCTATGCCCCTGTACGACTCTTTTTGAGATTGAGAAAACTACGTTTTACCCCTTGTACGACAAACCACTTGTACAAGGGGATAGTCGTACAAGTTGTGGCCCCCCTATTCTAGCTCGTTGGTCAAGAACATGTAAACAACATGCCACCTTGATCAAATAGAAGAGAATCGTGAAGATCAGGTGGCTGTCATTGCTGAAGTGGAACAATCTAGTGGAACGGTCGTTCCACCACCGTCCCCGTGATACGAATGAAAGACCGGGACCACTATATATTCTGTAACGAACTTCCTTTGATGTTCGCATGCCGCCATCTCAATTTACGCGAAGGTAGTGAAAATTTTAAAATGTTGTAATGACATTATTTTCTTAGATTTTGAGCGCTTTCATTTAAGATCAGAACGAACTTTCTACGATATAAATTCGCCAAGATACTATATACAGGTATTTTGTCATTTTACTAATTTTGGGATTTTTCAATTTTTTTCAACTTTGAGCACTTGATGTGAAAAATCTGTAATGAGTTGAGACTTCAGACTAACAAAAGCGATTGAAGACATGTTTAAACTATTTACATTTAAAATTTCAAATCATTTAATGTCCGATTAAGCTCTGTAGCTCTGTCCAAATGAAAATTAAAGTTGCAATTTGAAGTTAGAATTTGAAGCTTTTTATCGAATGTAAACAGGGCCACCCAGGAACATGGCCTAGACACTCGAAATGTGACGTCACGGCTAAGTGGCCTACCACTCCACTATACTATTCATAAACAGCCACTGATCACAACCAAGTTTGAATATTCACATTTTTATTATTTCAAAATAAATAGACCTACTCACCCACCAAAAGGCAATTGTGCAGTTGAAATGAACTCGAGACGAGAAAAACCAACCACGAATTTTAATTTTAATGGAGGGATGAGTTGTAAACATCAGTTGTTATGGACCCGATGTGATGACGTCAGCTGCACGTTTAAATTCAGTGTCTAGCTAGACCATGTTCCTAGGTGGCCCTGATGTAAATGTCGCGATCCTAGCGGTTAAAAACTAAAAGTTTCACACTGTTGCCACTGCCAAATTCGACCTTTTCAATAATAGCCCAGTAAAATTGTCATCAAAATAGGGTCTACCTTGCATGAAATGGGATAGTAGGTTTCTTTTAAGTAATGTTTATGGTAGTCCTGGGATGCTAAATCCAAGTTTTAAAACTAGGCAAACTACCGGATCATCTCCAAAAATTGTACAAAATAGCGGAATTCTGCACTTTTTTTATGTTTGGCTAATTTTCACCCTGAAGAATCTGTTTTTCATAGAGGACATTGTACATATTTCTTAAAGAATATCAAATTATCTTCAATTTGAGACCAAATTTATCATTGTAGGCCCAACCGTTTGCGAGATACAGCTCTTCAAAGTTCATAAAATTAACGAAAATTTACCCTCTTTTTCAATTTTTCGCAATTTTGACCCTGAAGAATCACTTTTTCATATAGGACATCCAATATAGGGTTGAATGTAAATTCAAATACCTACATTTTAATACCTAATCGGTTATTGTAGGCACAACCGTTTGGGAGATACAGCTCTTCAAAGTTCATCAAATTATCGTAATTTTTCACTTGTTTTTACATTTGGTCAATTTTGACCGTGAAGCATCACTTTTTTGAATGTGACTTTCAGCAAAGTTTTGAAAGATAAATAATTCAAGAATCTACAATTTGAGACCAAATAGATTATTGTAGACCCAATAGTTTGCAAGATGTAGGCCTTCAAAATTTATCAAATTGTTGAATTTTTCCACTTTTTCTACATTTCTTCAATTATGACGTCTGAAGAATCATTTTTTCATAAAGAACATTCAACTTAATTTTGAAAGCTGATTTAATTACCTACAATTTGAGACTAAATTTGTTATTGTAGGCTCAACCGTTTGCAAAATACAGCTCTTCAAAGTTCATTGAATTATCATAATTTTTCACTTGTTTTTACATTTGGTCAATTTCGACCGTGAAGTAACACTTTTTCATATAGGACATCCAACATATTTCTCAAAGTATATTAAACATATTTAGTATATTACCTACAATTTGAGACTGAATTGGTCATTGTGGGCCTAATAGTTTGCAAGATATAGGCCTTCAAGTAGATTAGTAGAAGTCTACTCACATTTAAAATTTCAAATCATTCAATGTCCAATTAAGCTCTGTAGCTCTGTCCAAATGATAATTAAAGTTGCAATATTTGGAATTTGGAATTTGCGATCCTAGTGGTTAAAAATTGAAAGCTTGGCAACATTCGACATTTTCAATAAGCAGCGTAACCAGCATTTGAAAATAACAGAGTAGGTTATGTTTACATTTATCTGGGCTAGGCGGAGGCCGTGTGAGAAATAGTGAGAAAGAGATAGAAGTGAGAGGGTATGAAGGTGTTTACGTTCTTTATTTTATTTGTAGATTGATAAAGTAATAGGTAATGTTGAACTGTCTCACATTATATCATACAAAATCAAGTGAAACCAAATAATCATACTATTTTTTGCATACTCCGCCAGAGACAGTGTTTGACAATAGGTACACTGTGTTATCTTCACTTCAGTTCATTTCATTTGTAGATCAACGAAATAGATGTTTTCTGCACTTAAGTGGTGTTGCAGTAAGTACACATAATTTCATTTCATAAGTGGTCATATGATCTATTAAAGAGGGTTAAAATTCACGGAGAAAATCGAATATTCCAATGAAAATATTTTTTGAAACATTATCATTAATGGGGAAAATTTGAGAATTTTGTTCCTGGAATGTATAATAATGGTGTTAGGCAAATTTTTACAAGGATTTCATTTTTCGATTACAAAATATTTTTTCATCAAAAGTGGTCATGTGACCTATCGTAATGGGTTAAAATTTCAATCTAAATTCAAAATCTCAATCTTATTTAACAAACTTTGTGGATAACTGCTTATACATGAATTAATGTTGCTACAATGATAAGTCGTTAAAGTCTGGATAGTAAATGATAAGATGTGATGCAACAGACACAGTCACAATGTGACTGTGATGTTTGTTCATTCAGTATTAACCATAACTGGCTCACTTATAGCTAGAATAATTTTGTAGCACCCAAATAGTGAGGATAAAATAATATATTTTATCAAATAACATAGCATTTCACTTTTTAAAAAAAATTAACTCTCTCCCCATCCATTGTGTTTGCAGTGTTTTACCTCCATAACAAGAAGGTGATTAAAAAAAAAACTGATATCCTCTCCAAAAAATTCTCCAAAAAAGAATTCGTCACCCGTCCCCTACCCCCGACCCTATTGAAAACGCTGGTGTGGAAACTAAGATATATGTACATAAAAAAAATCCAAAAAAAATTTATAAGCTTTCAGTAAGAAAATGTTTTGATATAGCCTAAATAAGAAACCCGTCTCCCTTTGCAATATACATTTATACATACAATATAATAATTATGTGTAAGCCCAAACAAAATGAAAATTCTGTTCTGGAAGCCATTGACATTGAAGAAAAAATTTGGAAGAAATTTTGGGGGAGGGCGAGGGCGCTCAATAATTTAGAAAATTCATAAAAACTTGTTAGCTCAAACACTGAGAGTATGATTTCTGAAAGTTTAGCATATTTTTTATTCGTGATTTTAAGTGGGTGAGATTGAGCGCCCCCGCCCTCCCCCAAAATTTCTTCCAAATTTTTTCTTCAATGTCAATGGCTTCCAGAACAGAATTTTCATTTTTGTTTGGGTTGGCTACATAATTATTATATTGTATGTATAAATGTATATTGCAAAGGGAGACGGGTTTCTTATTTAGGCTGTATCAAAACATTTTCTTACTGAAAGCTTATAAATTTTTTTTGGATTTTTTTTATGTACATATATCTTAGTTTCCACACCAGCGTTTTCAATAGGGTCGGGGGTAGGGGACGGGTGACGAATTCTTTTTTGGAGAATTTTTTGGAGAGGATTCTATCTTCCCTATGTTAAAGGTGGGTAAAGCCTGTGTCTTGATCTCATTGGCCGAATTCACTTGGACTGAATTGTAGCTGAGTTCTTATTGGCCGAACACACTCTGGACCGAATTGATGCAATTATTTTTTATAGTTGGGAATTTTCATCAATTGCATCTGGCAACGCTGGGTCGGGCTCCGCTGCGGCACTTGATCGCAGTAACGAAAACCCACCAGGTGGGTTTTCGTTACTGCGACAAAGTGCAGCGCAGCGTTAGATCTGATGAAAATCAACAATATATAGTGGCGATTTCTCATCAATTGCATCTGGCAACGCTGGTTCGGGCTCCGCTGCGGCACTTTGTCCCAGCGTTGCCAGATGCAATTGATGAAAAATCCCAACTATTTATAGTGGGGATTTTTCATCAAGGAGAAGATCCTTATTGCTGATACTGGTTGAAAATCGGGCTTTGAACTTGTAGGGGGAGGTTTAGATGAGGTCCACAAGCCTCACTTTCTTCACAATGATCAGTTATTTAATTAAAAGTTATTCAGTAAATTTTCAGTGGATTATTTAATATTCAATAATAATAAATTTAGGTTGAAAATAACGGTCGACGACCATTTTAATTCTATGATTACATTCTTTCTAAAAAAAATTCATCAGGGCATTTGAGTTTCTCGGGCCCCGGATGACTCCTCTCTGCTGGAACCGCCACTGGTATGAATCATTTTCGTCATTTGAACTTTCAACGTATTTCTACTAATTCCAAAGATGAATGGAATTTGATACAAAGTGGACTTCATTTGTAAATAGAACTTAGGCCTATCCAACTTAGTTACAACTATCAAACAAAATTCATCAGAAATCAATGAAACTAGCAGTATCTTATCATTGTTGGAGGATGTCATTATAATTTCAATAACTTTTTAATTTGGTCAACGATTTCCCGCAAACAAGGCTGTTTAGTAGAAAAAACAACTTTGAATTTTCATGACATGAAAAAGTTACATAGGCTATCAAGAAAAATTTTGTTTTTTATATTTTGTGTATATAAGTATGGAACACAGTTATGACGTGTATGAAATGATGATAATCAATTAAATATAATTATTTTCTTTGAAGCAACCACGAGACTAGGTCTTTTCATAGATTTTGCAGAGCATTGAACGCATCTACGCTCGCAAGGCCAAAAATACCTACACCAACTTGTATGGACAGCAGAGTGATGTTTTTGGCGACAGTCATGGTCACATTGATCATTATGACTTATGATCATTCTGTTTTTTGTTTTTTTTTGTTGTTTCTAGTTTGAAGAGTGGCTGAAGAATTTCTTGTTTTTGGAATTGAATACCGGTGCTGTAGGTACCAATTATGTCGATTTGAACCAGTAACTTCATTGTAAACATTATTGCCTTTGAATTATTCTGATATTCTATAAGCAAATCGACAAATCATCACATTTGCACGTGACAATCGGCTACCCCTACCGTACTCGTACTTTCATATTGCTGATGCATTGGATTGATCAATGTATCTAAAATGAGCTGACGTGTTGATGGCAAATTATTTCTATAATTGATAATTTAACAATTAAAGGAGACAGATTTGGGGTAACCCGTTGTCTCCATTGCTAAATAAATAAATTCCCGCCAAAATTACGCAGGATTGCCCACCGGCAGAGGACTGCAAGAGTTCAGGTCCAGGAAAGCTGGATTCTCAGCTAACAAGGGTGGGAGCTGGGAGAGGGTGTTCAGTAGGAGTCTCCGGAAAATTTGGCACAGAGACAGCGGAATAATTAAAAATTGAGAACAAGCATGATTTGTTTATTATTGTATAATATTATTATAATCCATCAAATCAGACAATAGAAAAATAAAACACTTTAGACTACACATTCAATTTCATCAATTTTTATTAGGTGTTTCAATCGATACAGAATGTCTATAAAAGAACACCGGGGTTCCATAAATTCATATATTAATAACTATAGAAGATACGAAACTACAAATTATTTCTCGAAAACGATTAGCTCATCGAGTTTTACTCATACCAATTGGGAATTTCCAACAAGACGGGGCACCGCCACACTTCAGTATGCGTGTGCGTGAGGCACACGCTCGACTCTGCAACAGATGGATTGGAAGATGACTCTGTTGGACTTTTTCTTCTGTGGGCATATCAAGTATCATGAATCTTGTGTATGCGGAAAAATCCGTGACATTGGCCATCTCAGGGAACTAAAAATCAAGTGCGTGGAAACCGTCACCCCAAGATGCTGGTCAGGACATGGGAAGAGATCGAATACCGTTAAGATGTGTGTCGTGCCGCTGAAGGGGCTCATATTGAATTGTATTAATAAGTTTAAAAAAATAACAATTTGAAAATGTTACCTTTCAAATAATGCATAAAACATCTATTCCCGAGTTTTACTTCCTTAAATATTAAATTCAAACCCCCGGAGTTCTTATAGACACTCTGTATAGTAAGAAAATCGAATACTTCAGACTAAAAAACTCTCAATTATTTCATAATTTAAATTGGATGTTGAATAAATTCATGTATAATGGAGGCGGTATTATTACAACATAAAAATACATTATTAAAATATAATATCACAGAATACTAGGCCTATTACAGAATAAAAATAATATTTTCAACATTAAACATTTGAATACAAAATATAACTAACTAATCAACCTAATCAAAACAACTATTTTACTAAAATAAAACTGTAATAAATATTACAAAATTTCTAAATCCAAATGATGATAGATTATTTATAAAGAGAAAAATAAAATTTTTATTAATTTCAAACAATAGCTTCAATAATAAACAGCGGCAATATCATCTTATACAGTATTTAACTGAATAAACATAATGTTTAATGATGGTGAAAAGCGTACCGTATCACCATTGATCATTGGCAGCAGAGCACCAACAAGAGAAGATGTGTCTAGACACACTGGCTACCACTTTGAACTCGTGGGATTATAATATAAAAAGATTATAATATTATCATAGAAGTGGTGGAAGTCCTTGTGATGGAAGTTTCTGGTTTGCTTGAGGAAGTAAAGGACTACCAGATTGATATGCAAAATACAAATTTACTAATAGAAAAATTGATGAGTCTAATCTTCCATTCTTTGCTGGGGCACTGGAGAGGGTAGAAGGTGGATTGAAATTCTCTTCTTGGCGGCAGTGAACCTGATACGCCCTCAAGTAAGTTCTTTGCAGAATTCAACTCAATTTGGTCAGTCATGAAAAGTTGTGCTTTGAACAACCTTGTTGTTGAAAACGTCAAACTAAACTAAAGTTTAACGTCAAACTAAAGTTACTGACAATAAAACGTTTTTTGTAATACTGTAATAGACTCAACAAAACCAAATGGATAATCATATATGTGGATAAAGCTTAGTGCTTTGGCTCTATAGTGGAACACAATGCTGAATTGACAAGGCATACGGTATTGAGAGGATGGTCAAAGTATTCACAGTGACACCAAGCAGTGAGATGAACTTTGAAATTGAACTTTATAAATGGAAACATTGAAGGAACTTGGTCTGAACCCAAAGCACATCATTGGAAAAAGCAAGGATAGTGCTGCAAATATATGAAAAGATCTGCAGTTGGGTTGAAAACTGTCATTCAAAAAGAAACAAACAGCGTTTTATGTGTGGTGCACATCACATGGGTTTGTTTTGGTTATTAAGAAATCTATCAACATCTGCCCAGACATAGGACATAGGAATGTTCTCAATTCTTTAAGAACTGTAGGCCTACTACTGACTGTTTGCTTCAAGACACAAAAGGCACAAGATGTACTTGTGAACAGTATGTCCAAAAGAGAAATAAGTTCAGAGAAGAAAATAAGACTCAGGAGGGTCCAAACAACTAGAGGGGGTAGGATAAGCCAATAAAGCAGAAGTTATAAAAGTTGTTTTGGGATGTTATGAGGAAGTAAAATCATCTCTGCTTGAGTTAAAAAAAATCCGAAATCTCTGAGATTATTACACTTTTAAAGGACACTTTAGCTTAGCTTAACAACAGTGAAACAGTGATTGCTCTCCATGTTCCTCAATCTGCATTCAATGTGATGCACCTAGTCTGCAAGATATTGTTTTGGACTATAGAGGTGTTCAAGCTATAATTAAAAGTTTCAAAGCTAAGATTGCTTATTTGAGTCTCAGTCTCAGATTTCAGTCTCAGTTGGGAGAGCGAACCGATCAGTAGTGTTCTGTTTCTTTCTGTTCTTATCGCTAAATGATATAGTCTTAACCTTACTCTTTCCAGACTGTCGTGTTGTAAAATAGCCTGTTTTTGCTAACAAAATCGAACTCTTAAACATATTTTTGAGGTTATATTTCGTACAGTTACTGAATGTATTCTACTGTTTTTCTATATAAGTTAATGTCACATTGAACAGTTGAATAAAATGAGAATAAAATTTTATAAAAAATTTTATAAAAAGAATAAAGAGAATAAAATGTTGAATAAAATTTAATTTACAATTTCATACACCCAGAAAAGACACATGTAAAATCTGTGATAAGTTTTCCCTTAAGGTTAAAGGAGAAGATGACCCAGAAAAAAAAGCAGAGTTGGTTAGGGAGCATCAGCTTCATTTGAGGAAATCTGAAAAAGCACGTGCTTGTTTGGAGGCTGATACTAAATTGGCTAAAGACAAACAGGGAGTATACACTATAACAATCGATTTACAAAAAGCTTTACCTTTTCCCAGATTGACAGTGTCTGAGGCGTACTATAGAAGAAACATGTATTGTTACAATCTAGGAATCCATGATACTGCATCTAACCAAGGTTACATGTATGTCTGGGACAAAACAATCGCAGGCAGAGGTTCCCAAGAAATATCAGCTTGTCTGACTAAGCACATCAAACAACATCCTTGTAAATGCATTATAGTTAATAGTGACAGTTGCGGCGGGCAAAACCGAAACATTAACATCGCTTTGTCTTTAAGGCTGTGCATCAGCTTAAAAAAAACTTTTTTATGGTGATATTTTTCTAAGTTTTACGATTTGGATACTATCAAGCTATCAAAATGAAATACTTTTTAGAGGAAAAATTTTTTTCTTGTTCATTAGTTTTTGAGATATGGGCGTCTAAAGTAGAAATTTTCGGGGAAATTAATCTCAAAATTGGTTGCAAATACAATTATGAAATTTTGAGCATACGTGCTTGAAGGTATTGTCTATCACTTGACATAATTAGTTTCTCAAAATAACCAATTTGAAAAAAAATATTTTCGAAAATAATTTCTTTAAAAAAATAACTCAATTTTCAATTAAATTGAGAATTAGTTATTTTTCTCAAAAGTTGATATTTCGAGAAACTAATTATGTCAAGTGATGTACACACTGGAGAAAGATGTAGCTTTTCAAGAGCTCAATGTCAAATCAGCAAAACAAGGTCGACCCCAAAACCTGACTTCAGTCGAAAAAAATAAGTTGTACAATGGACCTCGCACCATTTCGGATTTAAAGAAGAGAGACATGATTTATCTTTTAAAATACATACCACCGGTGAATCATGCATTTTTCAGAAACTTAAAGAGCTCCAGAGAGGTACAAGATTTGGGCTTTCTCAGTGATAATGAGGAGTTTGAAGAATCTGACGAAGAGAACTAAAGATTAAAACTATGTGAAAATGGTGTAATTCATTGTATAATTATGTAATATTGGGTTTAAGCAAATAAATAACTGAATTATAATGGAGTAAAAATATTTTTTCCTTTCTTCATAATGGTGCAAGTCATATTGCTAGGTGCATAATGGTGTAAGTCAGTTGTCATAGTGAATAAAAATTTTTAAAAAATATAAAAATTTAAATTTTTTGTTATTTCATCTTTTATAATAGTTTAAAATAAGTTCAGGTGAATCAATTTTGTGAGAAAAGTTACAGACATGCGCCATATATTTTTCCACACAGTCAATCTTAAAGTCATCGTTCCTGAAAAATTATCTTTTTTGACTTACACCACTATGTTTCCAAGCCATCCATTTATTAGGCTTCAGACTTCAATTGGCAGAGGAATTAATTGAAACTGGGAAGCCAATAAATAGAAAGAGGGGTAGACCATCAACACAAGCAATAGAGGAAGAACAACCACCAATAAAAGTAACAAGATTTGAGACTAGGCCACCTGCTGAAGTTGTGCATGATACTGTTGATCACATTCCATGCCATGATACGAACCCAGAGCCAACACGTTGTAAAAACAAAGGATGTGGAAAATTTCGATCTCACTGGTTTTGTGTGAAGTGTAATGTACATTTATGTATGACTGGAAAAAGGAACTGCTTCGAGGTCTTCCACGTTAAAAAATAATCTATTTTTTCAATCTATGAATTCAATCTATTTCAAGGACTTTAATTGAAAAAATAAAAGATAAAAATATACTTTTTGATTCAAATATGTAGACATGTGAAAAGTGAAGGAGAATAAAAATTACATCACAATGGTGAGTCTCAGACTATCTTTCCAAATATTTCTATAGTAGTAGCCTATTGAATTTTTGATGTCTATACCATAAACTGGGGTGAATAGGGACGCAGGGGTGAATAGGGACAAAATCCAGGAAATTTTTTAATTTATCAATAACTTTTCATTCATTAAATATACATTGCTCAACTTAATTTATTCTAATAGAGGGAACTTTTCTGTACATATTAACATATATGAAACATGTTCAACTTGATTTTTTATACTGTTGGTAGACCTTGTTTTTGTTACTTGTTGTAAGCACCATAAACTTAACCTCAAAAAGTGTTGTCTGCAGCTCTGTGCAGGTTCAAGTGATCATCCTGGAATATTTTTTTCTGTATTCCTCTGATTCTGGTGAGTAATAATACATAAAATAGCACTGAGCGCTGACCCCGTCCTGTTCGCAGAGCCCTTAGTTCTAAATGATATTCTAGACCGAGATTTTGAACTGGAAGAGTTGAAAGCCCTCTTACGAAAAGCGAAAACTAATAAAGCAGCTGGTCAAAATGGTATACCCTATGAGTTTTATAAGAACGGCACAGATGAATTGTGGAGGAGAATAACGAGAATCTTCAATAACATTTATAGAACTGCTAACGTCCCGAATTCTTTTCAAAGATCAATAGTTTTCCCTCTACATAAAAAGGGAGACACAAATCAGGCAATAAATTTTAGAGGAATAGCCTTCATAGACGCAATAGCAAAACTTTTTGCAGGTAATTTATTAATCAGACTGGAAAAGTGGGTACACACGAATAAAATATTAAACGAATATCAGGCAGGCTTTAGAAAGGGATATTCAACTATGGATAATATATTCAATTTATTATCGATAGCCAATATAAAAACTAGTCGAAAACGAGGTAAGCTCTTCTGTTTCTACGTGGACTTCTCGGCCGCGTTCGATACGGTGGACAGACGTGCGCTTTTCTATAAACTCTCTTGCATGGGAGTGTCATCAAAGTTTCTAGCGATCCTTAGAAATATGTATTGCGGAAATAACGGTACCACTGCTCGAGTATGGAGTAAGAATGGGCTGACGGAAGAGTTCAGTGCAGGAGTAGGCTTGAAACAAGGCTGCCAGATGAGTCCGCTCTTATTCTCTCTCTTTTTAAATGATTTGGAGGGTGAATTGGGAGGAGGAGCAAGAATAGGCAATCTGCGGATAAAGCTACTCATGTACGCGGATGATATTGTTCTACTGGCTGAATCAGATAGAGAACTGCAAGATATGATATTCAGTCTAGAAGTTTACTGCAAACGGTGGAATCTGAGAGTGAACTTAAATAAATCGAAAGTAATGGTATTCAAAAATGGAGGAAGGCAAGGAAGACAGGAAAATTGGTTTTTTGAAGGAAATAGGATAGAAAAAGTTAATGAATATCAGTACTTGGGAGTATTAATAACACCATCTCTGAGTATGTTTCCACACCTTGAAGGAAAACTGAAGAGTGCTAAAGCGGGCCTAAATGCTGGCTGGGAACAGTTCATTAGCAATAAGAAGGTACCGCTGTCGGCAAAGTGGGTTTTATATAGGACGGTATCACGGGCAATTATGGTGTATGCTGCTCAGGTGTGGGGGTATAGAAGATACGAACAGGTAGAAAAATTGTGGCGTTTTTTCGTCAAGAGATTGTTCAACTTGCCCTACAATACTCCCAGTTATATCCTATTTTTAGAAACAGGAGAGCCACCACTTTATGAATACACGCTCCAATTGCATTTCAATTATATAAACAAGGTGATGGCTATGCAAGATTGGCGCCTACCAAAGCTGCTGGCGGTGGAAGTTATAAAAAGAAGAGTATTCTGGTATAAGAGCTGGCTAGATATGTCGCAGGAGCTTGGTGCTGATGTTGATTTAAGCTTGGACAATTTGAATGGTTGGAAGAATGAACTCAATAAACTTTTGAAGCTGAGTAAGTTGAAAAACATGGAAGAATTTAAAATTGCAGCAAACACAGCCAGATACCACACAATTTATAAGAAGCTTAGGAGTGTGAACTTGGAGGATGACGGTTATCTGAAGGGCGAATTTCCATTGCCAGATATCAGGTGGATAATGAAAGTGAGAGGGGAAATGCTGAATTTGAATTATAGACCGTGGAGGGAGGGAAGGAGTGGGACATGTTCGATGTGTAACTCGGGAGAAAGAGAGGATACGTTCCATTTTGTTGCTCGGTGTGCGGTCTTAGGAGAATGGAGACGAAGGTGGCTGGGTAGTTCAATTGTATCGGAAAATGAATTTATTGAAACTGTAAACGGGAGAAATTGGTGTGGGCTGGTGGAGTTTTGTAGGAGGGCGTGGCATTATCGTTGGTGGTTAATTGAGAACTTCAACTATTAAAGAGAATAATTATTGTCACTATTCTGAGGATGTTGTAATATAGTAATTAAAAATTTACGCTCAGCAGTTTTAAAATTAAAACATCACAAAATTATTATTTTTTTTAAATGAGAAAAATTCACTTCCCAATGAAAATTATCAAGTTACTTTGCTGCAAACCTGTATTATATTAGTACGGCACCTATCATTCTGAAGATTGTTGTAATTGTGTTTTCTTTCAAATTTTCTCAATGTAATGTTAGATCAAAACTTATAATATAAATATTCAACTTGTTTATGTTTGAAAAATAGTTTTTAATATTATGTTATTAATGAAATTCAACATGTCACTTTTCTGCTTTCCTATATTATATTAGTAGCTATTATTCTGAGGTTTGTTGTAATTGTGTTGTCTCTCAAATGTTTTCCATGTAATGTTCGGTCTGAGCTTGGAGTATATGTATTCAATTTGTTTATGTTTGAAAATAATTTTAATAATATGTTATTAATGAAAATCAACATGTCACTTTGCTGAATCGCTGTATTATATTAGTGGCTATTGTTCTGAAGATTGTTGAACTGTGTTGTCTTCCGAAATTTTTCTATGTAAGGTTTAGTCTAAACTTATATTATAATATATTCAAATTGTATATGTTTGAAAAATAATGTTCAATATGTGATTAAACAAAAAAAAAAAAATAATTATGAAAAACTCAACTCGAGCTGACGGCGAAGGCCAAGCTTGTGATGTTTGTATGTTATGTATTGTCTTGTTGAAATGAATTTGAAAATAAAACATTATTACTACTACTAATACATAAAATATTCAAGCCTTGACTAGCATTTAAAGTATGCTAAAAATATTTTCAAAAATTTTGACCATTTTGATGTTGAAATGGGGTGAATTGGGACACTGTCTAAAACCACTGTTTGCCTGTTTTTATAACAGTTTTCAGAATTACTTTGCTCAACTACCACATTACTTATTACTAGAGCCCGGATGTTAGGCAAAATGCCTTAATTTTGCCTATTCTGCCTTTTTTGGGTGTTGGTGCTTATTTCAATATAAATAGCTTATTTCATCCTATTTTATATGTTTTGCCTATATGATTAGCATTTTTTCAATTTTTAATATTTAAAAAAGTATAAGATTACTGGAAGAAGAAAGTCCAGCGTGCATATAAGAATTTGAACATGAGAAAAAGTCTATGATCTCTAGAGAAGATATAATATTACATTTGCGAATTCCCTAATGCAGGCTACAAATATCCTTGAGCCCATAAAATGAAGCTTTTTGTAGTCAGGTAGTCGTCTATTTATAAACAGAGAAAGGTATGCATGAGTGTGCTATAGGCTACGAGAACCTTAAAAATGAATAAATAATGTTTATTTCAATCCATGAATTAACATAATTGATTTTGTCTAACGGAAGTTTTGCAAGAATAAAGCTAATATTCAATATTTTATCATTTGAAGGTAACCCTTTTATTGAATCTAGCTTCAGTTCAAATACAACAATAGTGTGCTTCAGATATATGCAACAGTAACAACAGTTGATGTAGAAAGGTCTTCCTTCATACTGGAAAATATTCTTTCAGAAATAAAACCAAATTTTGAGTTAAGAAAACTTGAAGGAAAACATATTAATCATGTTCAACCAGTAGAATATAAGTTTTTCAATTTTCTTGTATTATTTTTTCACATAAATATATAAAATACACTATGCCTTTTTTCGATTTTAAAGTGCCTATTTTTGTGTTTTTTAGTGCCTTTTTGCCTGCCTATTTCAAGTATTATAAATGCCTGAACATCCGGGCTCTACTTATTACTACAATGAATAATCATAAATTGATTCCAGTAAGTATAGCTGTATTTCAGTTGGTGCATACCTTCCTAACCTAATTTTTTTTCAGGTGCACGTTAAAATGGTACGGACCTACAAGAGGCCTCGCACCAAACCCCATCTCCAAGTGGATGAAGGAGAAGTCAAAAAGGCTCTGGATGCTGTGAAGAGAGGGATGAGCCTACAAAAAGCCAAGGAAAAATTTGGAATCAGTAAATTGGCCTTACAATGGTATATGAAAAAATCTGAACTTCAAGGTGAACCTGAAATAGTGAAGATAGGTGGTCAAACATCCCTCAGCAAAGACATTGAACATATTTTGGTGAAATCTTTAAAAAAATGTGGTGAATGGGGTTACCCATTAAGCACGTTTGACCTACGTTGCTTTGTGAAATATTTCCTTGACAGAGAAGGCAAAACAATTAAAAGATTCAAGGACAACATGCCGGGAGCTGATTGGGGGGTTTCATTTTTAAAGAGGCACAAGGATGAACTTTCTCAACGAATGTGTCAAAATATAAAAAGAAATAGGGCTGGTGTTTCGCATCAATCAATAAATGAATATTTCAATGAACTTGAGAAAAACCTGGATGGCATCACTCCAGAAGCAATAATCAACTACAACGAGACGGCTCTTTCGGATGACCCTGGTCGTTGTAAGCTAATATTCAAAAGGGGCTGTAAGTACCCTGAGAGGGTGATGAACCAAAGTAAATTGAATGTGTCTGTAATGTTTGCAACTACAGCTGCAGGAAAACTATTGCCTCCATATGTCATTTACAAATCCAAACATTTGTATGATTTGTGGTGTGAAGGTGGTCCTGCTGAAGCCCTATACAACAGGACCAAGTCGGGATGGATGGATGGAAACACCTTTCTAGATTGGTTCCAGAGAGTTATTGTTCCCTACTGCCGTCGCATTGATGGAAAAAAATTAACCCTGCAGTGGTTGCGTGGAGTACATTTGTACTCCATGCAACATTTTTCGTTTGAATATACAACACTGTCAGGTTGGCAGCACTGTGCTCTCGTGTATTTGCTAGTCTCAGTTCCTTCCTCCATTGCACTCAGTCGCCTATTCTTACTGTGAACGGATTGCAGAGAACCAGCAGCTGGATTACATTTGTACTCCACGCGACCTCTTGTGTAAGTATTCATCTTGATAATATTTTTCTGAAACTACTTCAATAATCGAATAATTTCATAATCTATTTCGATAATATATGTATATTTATATTCACACTAGCTGTCCCGGCGAACTTCGTATCACCCTCTTCCCCCCCCCCACAAATGTCCCCCCCTCTTCTCCCTACAAATGTCCCCCTCTTCATGACACCCCCTAAAAATGTCATCCCCAAATGCCCCTTTATTCCCCAAAATTTCAACCCCAAAATCCCTTTCATTTCACCCCTTTCTTTCCCCAAATGTCCCCTTCATGTCACCCACCAAAAAATGTCACGAAGTAAAAATATATTTATGCCTAATATAATCAATGTATTTTTTATTTTATATAATCAATAATTTTTTTGTTTTAATTTATTTTATATATTTTTTTCAATTTTATTTCTGTTCTTCAATTTTATTATTAGAAACAATAAAACATGTATGATACGAACGATAACTCATTTTTATTATTGATGATTCTAGCGTAAAAAAATAATTAGAGTAGAAAACCTACAACAAAAAGAAATTGGCCGTAGCGGGATTCGATCCTGGGACCCCAAGAATGAAAGGCAGAAGTTTTTCCACTGAGCTACCGAGGCTTAGAATGTTATGGCTGTGTTTTCTGATCTTGAATCACGATCATCTTTCGGTAGCCGCTTGGCGGGCAAGTTCAAAACAATCATGCGTCTGTAAAATGTTTTATAGGTTAGGTCATTAATGTACTAATTATTTATTAATTATAAAGGGATTTTCTTATATTTTAATACATATTATGTTAACCAGTGCTGTAAAAATTCAAACTAAACCAAAATCATCTAAATCGGTTCAGCCGTTCTCGAGTTATAAGCGAGCGTACAGACACCAACTCTCTTTTATTAATATAGATTATATAAAATAAATGTTTTCATATTATATAACATAATGTATTTGATTCCCATGTTTTATCTACTTCACAGAACAATGGCGGATGCTGCTCAACAGCGGGAATTACTCATTGAGCAATGGCTTTGTGAAGAAGAAGAAGAAGAGATTGATAATGACATAATTGACGAGTGCTCCGACAATGAACAAAGTGATCATCTTGAAGTTCAACAAGAAAACTCTGACACGGAAGAAGAGGCAAGTGATGAAGATGATGACTCTACCAACGCACCCCATATGGAAGGTAAGGATGGAACAAAGTGGCTGAAAAATGTTCCAGCAATGAGAGGAAGAACTCGCCAGCATAATATTGTATTTAGAGCTCCAGGCCCTAAAGGAGAAGCTCGTAACAAAAACAGTAATAGGGAATGCTTGAACCTTTTTCTAGACAAAACTGTCATTGGTTGTATAACAAAATGTACAAATATTAGGATAGAGTCAATTAGGGCGCGCTATGCAAGGGAACGTGATGCTAAACTAACTGATGAGTTAGAAATAACAGGATACCTGGGCATCTTGTATCTAATTGGTACATTGAAGTCTGGAAGACAAAATATCTTACAGATTTTTGATTCTAAAAATGGAACAGGAATAGAAGCTGTTTTCCTAACAATGGGAAAACAAAGATTCAAATTTTTGACAAGAAATATTCGGTTTGATGACATGGGAACTAGGTCAGAAAGAATCAAAGAAGACAAATTAGCACCTATCAGGGAACTGTATGAAAAAATAGTAGGTAACTTTCAAAAACATTTCATTCCCAGTGCCAAATTGACCCTAGATGAGCAACTTATAGCTTTCAGAGGCAAGTGTGGATTTCGTCAGTTCATTCCTAGCAAACCAGCTAAATATGGTATAAAAATATTTGCACTCATTGATGTACACTTCCCCTACACTTTCAATTTGGAAGTATATTGTGGCATGCAGCCTGAAGGTCAGTTCAGAGTCAGCAATAAATGCAAGGAGGTAGTGATGAGAATGACGACACCAATCCATGGCTCCAATAGGAATGTGACCATGGATAATTGGTTTTCTTCTGTAGATGTAGCTAAAGAGTTATTTGCTAAAAAAACAACTATGGTTGGAACAGTTCGCAGAGACAAGAGGGAAGTTCCAGTTCAACTTTGTACTGCCACAGGAAAGCCAATTCCTTCTTCAATTTTTGGATTCAATCGCCCATGTACTTTAGTATCTTATGTTCCAAAAAAAGGGAAAGTTGTGCTTGCTATGTCAACTATGCACAATGATAGTGCAATAGATACAGCTACTGGTGACCTTCAAAAGCCAGAAATTATCACCTACTACAATCGCACAAAAAATGGTGTTGATCTAGTTGATAAGATGTGTGCACTGTATAATGTAGCAAGGAATTCTAGACGCTGGCCACTAACAATATTTTTTGATCTGATGAATGTGAGTGCCATCAATGCGTTATGTGTGTATACTGCAAATCGGAATTATCAAAAAATAGTGCGATGAGAATTCCTCACAACAATGGCTTTAGATATGATGAAGCCACTTGCACAAAGAAGAATGGACACCAGTGAGATACCACGTGAACTACAACTTCGACTCAGCCACTTCTTGGGGACTGATGCAAATCCTCCAACTGTCAATCAAAATGCTGCACCAAATCAACCAAACTGTCAATCAAATGCTGCTCTTGGTCATTGCTTTCTTTGTGGAAGATCTCGGAACAAGTCTACCAGGAACTCCTGTGACAAATGCCATAAATGGACTTGCCCTGCTCATGCCAAGAAAATGTTTGTTTGTCAAACATGTGCAGAAGATCAATAACTTTGTACATATGTTATCTTTTTCTTTTTATCTGATTTGAGTAATTTCATTCTAAATTTCTATTTTTATGAATCAATATGATCTATGAATAAATATTTTAAAACTTAATAGTGGGTTTTATGTGTCTTGAACATCCCTTTACTTGTATTTTTTCAGCCTTTCTTATGTAACCTATATTGTAATTATTATGCATTACAATTTCTTATAAATCTTTTTGAAAAAAGCTGAATATAATTAGAAATGATTGTGAATTATCATTCCATATGATAACTAGAACTCAAATATTACAAAATTAGGCTATATTGGGCTACTGAAAAAAAGAAATCATGTGGATTACAATTGTACTCCACGCGACACTCATGTCATGAAAACTAGCGCGACCACAGCAAGGTTAATTAATTTTTTATTTTCAAAATAATTTTATATTAATGTTACTATATAGTGTACACTGATACAATGATGTCATAATAATTCATTTCAAGTTCTATGCAATCAGTGCATGTGCCAGCATTTTACCAGTGTCACTGTATTACGTTGCTAGGGAAACGCAGCACTACAGCTTGTTGGTCAATCTGGTTGAGCCGGAATGTACAGTATAGTGTACATCTCATATATACTAAAATAATGATGAAATTGCATCAATTTCAATTTTGGAATAACTTAGAGCAATAAAAAAGCTTGGAAAAATGTAAAAATATTTTTTTTAACAATTCTAGAGAGTGGTTAGACTGTGATACAGAGCGTGCCATCCAAATTGGCGTCTAGGGGAGGCTGTGCGAGAGAGAAGGATAATCTCTCCCACCACGCCTCCCCTCCAGCCGCTAAGGCTAGTACAGTCAGTGAAGCAAATAACATCGTAGTACTGCTAGGTAACCAAAGCGAATATGAATTTTTTTATAAAGCTGAGTTTGCCAGCTGAATGAACTTTTGAAATTTACTGTACTGCGAGTCAGCAGGCACTGTAGTGGGAGAAAGCGATCAACGTGCATGCTCCAGTGAGAAGCCAATTTGGATGGCACGCTCTGTAGTATGATATCCACATGTACACTATACTGCACACTGGGTCTGAAGAGGAGCTGCTTAGCCACAGTTGACAGTAAAGTTCATGCTCAGTGTTGTAGTACCATAACCTCAACTTTATTAGGAATGTTTTGAACAGGAAAGTATGGATGAAAAGTTTATTACAGATTTTTTTGATGAAAGTGATTCGTCTATTGATGACATAGACAATACAGACATTGATTCTGACTATGAAAATGACTCAAGTGATAGCAATAGCTCATCAAGTGATGATAGTATTGTTCCACCCAAACGAGCTAGACATTGTGATAAAGTTGATGCAATTGCAGTGAACAAGATCGAATATAACTGTCCTGTTGCTTCTACTCCCACTTCAGGTACAAATTTTGCTACAGTCAATAACTCTAATGACAATTTAGGACTTATGGTTGATGAAAGTGATTCTAATAAAAGTTTGAACATTGAAATTGAAACAGTAAATGATGGTGCTCTTGAAGATAACTTTCCTGTTGCTTCTTCTTCCACTTCAGGTACAAATTATGCTACAGTGAATAACTCTAATGACAATTCAGAACCTATGACCGAAACTGAATCTAAATTCAATGTAAAATAGTTCCCTTTTCTCTCTTTATTTTTAATTGAAAAATTTCTTACTGTTGTTTTTATCATTCCTTTAAATTTTTCTCATCTCTCAACAATAAAGAATAGGTGGTGCACTAGTGCCTCCTTTTTTGAAACTGTATGAAGGGCACAATTCAGAGGAAGAATGAGCCAAGTCCACCTGAACATATTTTTCAGAAGTTTTCTTGGTGTACTTGGTCAGTACTTCCCTGTCACATGAAATATTTACTCTCCCATATCTATGTAAATGAATTGAACTGCCCTTCAGTGCTTCAGTTTCATAAAAATAAGGATTTTTCCCTTTTCCCCTATTCTCATAGAACCTTCCTATTTTTCTATGGTTGGGATACTATGCAAACAAATTTGACGTGCCAATCTCAGCTTTAATCTTGACACCTAAATCTAAAAGGTGGTGTAGAAGTGCAAATCATCTCTGAGTTAGTACATTATCTGAACAAACAAGAGCATATTTGATGGATTATTTATAGTGACTCGTTTCTACTCGACAGTGTCAGTTCTGTGGACAAGCATCACTATTATGACATTTGCTGTCAATTTTGGTTTAAAATTTCTTGTGGGTATTTTCATTCTTTATTTTCAGGTAACAGAGCATTGATTATTTTATTAAACATGTCGAGTTGAAGATGAGTATGTAGTATAGTTGCCTGTTATGCTCTTGTAATTTCAAACTTGAATTATTATGTCCTGCTTTCTATTGTTATTTGTAATATACTTTTTTTATTATTATTTCTCACTCATTTTGGCTGTAATAACATTTTTTATCGCAATTTTCTATCAATCAAGGAGTCTCTTTTCAATTTGATTCTGATAATTACCATTTGTTTTGAATGTAGCTCACTGTACATCTGATAACATTGGTAAGTGCGTCTTTGTGAACATGATGTTCAATTGCAATTTGTACTATATAGCGATCCAGCTTTTTATCGCCACCTATAATAAATAAGGGACAATCTATACACGTTCAGGGATTTTATTGATTTTTATGTGATCTTTTGTGGATCAAACATGAATATAGGAGAATTAAATGCAGAAATATAGTTATCAAAGTTTAATTACTACAATTTCAGCTTTTATTGTTAAAGCTCACCACTATATCTGAAACTTGTAATGCTGTGTACTATCGTGCATTGTGAATTATTTTGAACGATGGTCACGTTCGATTGTCATTGGCTTTTGACAAATATGTCAAGCTCACGAATTGCACCTCAGCCAACAATCAATAGAAGGCTTCATCATTTCAAGTCTAGAACGGTAGTTGAATAATTATTTGCAGTGATAGGGCATATCAATGTCAGTTTAAATGTCTGTGACGTTTGTAATTTTTCATTATAATTCACCTGTATTTCGGATTCTGACTGATTTTAAATAATTGTCATCCAAATGAATGTTGGGGAAGTGGTAGGGAATCACTCACTTTGGAGTGACGTGCACTCAGCTCTACTGTTGGACGGGTGACCGCTTGTGGGCCTGCATCACTAACTTGGAGTCGTTTGCTATCAAAATCGATTGTCAATGGTTTTGGGACTTCAATACTGTTGGTTTATTTCTACATTAGCCACCACTTAGCACAAGTCTTGAACTTCTTTGCTATCACCCCAAAAAGTCTATATTTCATGGTTTTTTTAAATATCGTTTATTCTATTTATCTATATTTAATTTAGTCATCTGTGCAAATGTTAATTCAAATGGAAATTTCATAACTGAATTCATCAAATGGTTGTAAACCTAGGCTTGTTTAGAACATCTGAAGTAATTAATTCTCAGACGATATTGAATGAAGGTACTGTGAAAACTTTCAGTGTACATTGATCTTTCAGCGTACATTGGATTTTTTATTCTATTTGTCGCCATATCATCATATCTATTCTCTAGACGATATTATTCATGTTTAATTTAATCAGTTTATGTCATACTATTCCTCAATTAGTGAGTATTACAAGATAGTTAGAACCAGAGAATATAGAAGTTGAAAATATTTTTCTTTTATTTTCACTGATTAGAACGTCGTGAGGACCCTGGTATATAGAAGGAGAATATAGAATGTCTCCTTCTATATACCATGGTGAGGATTCGGTTATTGTATGAGCCCAGCGCTTAAGAGCTTCTCTTATTAGAATTTCGAGATCCTAATTCATTGTACACTTTTATTATATAAAGTAACGTATTTGAAACCTTAACATCTATAATAGAAAGCCGTTGGAAGAATTTAAAAAAAATATTGAAAAGGAAAACAGTGGAGCGTTTTACAAAGAATATTATGACACAATAATTATAATATACTAGACACTGGACATTTTTCACTAGAAAATTCCAAAAATTGAGCCCTATTTCAAGCTTCTATATACTGGGTTAGCCAGTGAAACGGGAAGATTTGAGATGGCCTTGACAGTTGGAATGTGAGTGGTGGGGGTAATAATGGCCGGCTCCAGTCTATCTGCATGTCCAGCCATTTAGTTGAGATGGATTGTTGGACGGGCGAACATTGCGGCTACGCGGAAAGCATATTATACGTTTGGTGAAAACACAACGTGATTTCCGACGCCATTTGAACATACTGTGCAACAGGCCTGTTCCTTCGGATAACGCAATTCGTTCAAGGATAAACAACCTTGAACAAACTGGATCAACGTCTAAAAAACAAGGTGGGAGTGAAAAAACCGTTTGAACCCCTCTAAACATCGCTGCTGTTCAGCATGCAGTGCTCAAAAGTCCATGCCGATCTGCCAAACAACATGCTCTATGCCTTGGAATAAGTAACACATCAGTGAGAAGGATTCTTCATAATGATTTACATTTTCACCCATTCAAAATACAGATTGTGCAATCTCTCAAACCAACTGACAATGAGAAACAATTACAATTTTGTGAGAAAATGGTCAGAAGACTTGAAGAAAATGTCAACCAAGTAAACAACTTGTGGATGAGTGATGAGGCGCATTTCCACCTCTCTTGTTTTGTTAATAAACAAAACTTCAGATACTGGTTGGAGGAAAACCCTGGCGCACTTCATCAAACGCCTCTTCATGCTGAAAAGGTGACATTGTGCAATGTTGGCAAGAGGAATCATAGGCCCATTTTTCTTTGAGGATATCAATGGAAGTGCTGTGACTGTTAACTCTGTGCGTTACGTTGCAATGATCCAGAACTTTCTTACGCCACAACTCGCCCGTTTTCCAGTGAATGAACACACAATGTTCCAACAAGATGGGGCAACAAGCCACACTGCAAGAGTTGCCATGAATGCTTTGTTTCCAGGACGTGTCATTTCCCAAAACGGGGATATCCCTTGGCCCCCTTGCTCTCCAGATTTGACAGCCTGCGACTTTTTTCTTTGGGGTTACTTAAAAACAAGAGTTTTTCAGAACGATCCACCTAGAACTATCCCAGCCCTAAAACAACGAATTCGGGACGAAATCAAAGGAATAACAGTCAATATGCTGCAAAATGTCATGAGAAACTTCCAGGCCCGGCTGCAGCAGTGCATAGATTCCAATGGAGGACATTTTACAAATGTTATTTTCAAAAAATAATTTTTTTACTTATTGTACAGTAAATGGCTACCTTTTCCCTTGTTATTTATAACAAGTACATAATAAAATTAATTTTCTTAAAGAATTAGTAACTTATTAAAATCTTCCCGTTTCACTGGCTAACCCTGTACATTACATTTCAGAAGACCAATTTCCAGACAACTCCCTTTCTATGGTACGGTAAGTGAAATGACTCAATGCTGCTTTAGTTGAAGGGCCAAAACACTGCCTTACAAGAAAATGTAGAAATTCTATGTGAGTTCCAAGACTGGGATAGTAGCTTCATAGAGAAGCTATTCTTACTAATCAGTTATCTGTGTAGCGCTGTCAGTGAAGAGTTCAACTCGTTCAGTAATTTGTATTCTGTGGCTCATCCAAAGCTCTAATTGAAGATCTAATCCCTCCTCCTCTCCCCACCAAAAAAAAAACAACTTCAACTCACTAATTTCCCAGAGCACATTCTTTATTAAATGGAGAATTTATTGATCCTCAAAGGATTTTTGAAAACTTACAGGTGTTTGATAAACTTTTCTAGCTTTTGTGCTTTGAAAGTGCACAGTTCACTTTCCTTGGCTGTTACCTTGTTCAGCGGAAAAAGCAATGAGTCAAATACCAGATTACTCAGATAAGCTATGGGAAACTCATTGTTGTCAATCTAATGATCCTAGCTGCACAAAAGATGTACTTGAGTCTATATCTAACAAAGAAATGATTGAAGGATATTTTGTTTCTCCATCACAAACTGCCATGTAGGGTTTAAAGAGAAAATATATAACAAGCCTAGAAGGTTTTGGGATAATCGACTTTGTTATACAGAGTTTGAACTGTGATTACTAAAAATTCAGTAATTTTTTGTAACTACCTATGTTTCTATTTTTCTGTTGGATGAGATATAAAAATATTCTCAAAAATATTCTTTTTTGAAAAAAAAAACAATAAAACTTCAAAATTTCCCTAATTCTGATATTTTATGGGGTTATTTAAAAGGAAAATTTAAAATTCAAAAAATAACACCCCCTAAATAATATTCTCTTTCAAATGACACATCAAACGTAATTTTATTTTTTAAAAATGACGGTGCTATATGTTTCAAAATATTACAAAAAATAACATTGTTCTTATGGGACATAATCCAATATGGCAGACTACTACTGCCCCCTCTTAACCACCACAGCCCAAAAACCGCTTGTGGGAACCGAGACTTAGTGGTTGTTTCTTGTCGGTAGATGTAAATTGTCAAGGGAGTTACAAACTCCCTGTAAAGGTGACTAACAAGAGATAATATGGCAAAGCGGCTATCACAATCATCATTGCTAAGTTTTGTGTCTAAAATTCCAAAACCAAGCACAAGTCAACCTGATGCAGATCCAACATCAATTGTTCTGACAAATACAGCAGACACAATCATCAATATCCAAGGAGAGAGAGCTGGAGAAACTGGTAGTGAAGAAGCTGTATTGATGGATAGTGAATTTCATCCTTTTGACATTGGTAGATTGATAGATAAGACTATTAGTGATTCAATGAAAGTTCAAATATTGACTTCACCATGGGTTCCAGAGAGCACCTTCAAGTTTCCTGCAAGTGGCAACAGAAATCTGCGATTCCAAAGTCAGTGGCTATCTTGATTTCCCTGGCTTGTGTACACTAGAAGTGATGGTGCTTTTTGTAAGTACTGTGTATTCTGGTACTAGAGAATGTTCTGGGAAAGGAAGCCATCAAGTATTGAGATCTCTTGGTAAAGAGCCTTTTAAGAAATGGAAAGATGCCATAGAAACTTTCAAAGGACACAAAGCTCACAGCTACCATAAACATGCTATGAAGATTGGTAGCAATTTTCTAAAAACAAGCAAACATCAGGAGCAGGATATCAGGAACATAGCTGATAGTGGCAGAGGAAAAGAAGTTGAAGATAATAGAAAAAAGCTAGTTTCCATTGTTAAAACCATAAAACTATGTGGTAGGGGCAAGAAATTGCACTAAGAGGTTCAGATGATTCAAGACCCATAAAAATTAATGATGATGAACCAATTGTGAATGATGGGAATTTCAGAGCCCTTATAAGAATACGTCTCAATAAGTGTGAGGATTCCAATCTTATAGAGCATACTGAAACAGCTGCTCTTAATGCATCCTACATGAGCCCAAAGATTCAGAATGAATTGATAAACATATGTGGAGAAATAATTCAGAGAAATATAGTGAAGGATGTCAATAATGCTGGAGCTTTTTCAACTCTAGTAGATGAAACAGCTGACATTGCTGGTCAAGAACAGATGTCTGTTTGTGTCAGATATCCTATTATATTAAGCAAGCAATTTCTGTATGTTTATATTTATGTATGTCCAACGGATCTTGAAAACGGCTCTAACAATTTTGATGAAATTTGGAATATACAAGGTTTGTGATACAAAAATTAGTTTGCGCCGGGTCTCATCCCTGGGATAACTCGCTAGAGGACCTAAAAAAGGAGAAATTGATCCTTTAAGAATCAGCTGACAGAAGAAATAAATTTCCGTCAGCTGTAAATGATGAGAAAGAGTGAGAGCAAGTGAGTGTGTGAGTGAGACAAGATTATTATTTCAGCTGCTGAGACAGTAACAGGGAATCAGCTGACAGAAGAAACAATTTTCCGTATGGTTCTTGATGTTGAGAGAGAGTGAGTGCGAGTGAGAGAAGATTATAATTATCAGCTGTTGAGATAATTTGTTTCAATCATCTGACCATATGTAAAATACGAATGCAATCTCCAACTACACTAACTTTCTTAGTAAAAACAGCGTCTTGATTACCAAAATTGAGAAAATGAAGAAGCACATCAGCTGTTCCTATTTCCTTCTGGATTCAAATTTATTAATTAAAAATTAAAAGATATTAAAATCATTAAAATAAAAAGGAATTAGAATCATTAAAATTAAAAGGAATTAGAAACATTGAAAATATTCTATATTGTAGCCTATCATTATTATTTCCATTTAAAGCAAAATTGAGCTATGTTAACAGCTGTACAACAATGTGATGCATCAGATTGTTAACTTAGCAACACTTTTCTCAATTTGAAACAAATCATACCAAATATTCTCAGAACCATTGCATGGAAGAAGTTAGTTTTGTTCTATTCTGAAGATAAAAAATTGATTCAATCATATAATTTTTATAATTTTTGCATCAATTTTATTTGCTCTTAAATTCGTGAACTGAATTTCTACTTCTATCTTAAGTGTGCATAAACCATAATTTTATTGTGAGTTCTGAATCACAGATATAAGAAAAGACTAACTTTGCTATTGGTGAGTTAATACATTACTGTATCAAGTTATAATAATTGAATCCAATTATTTATTTATTTATTTATTTAGCTTATGGCTTTTAATAGTGGGGAGACCCAAGTAGGGTTGTTCCACTTCACCAACATTACCAATTATCCCTTGATAGGGAACATGGTGAAAGTTTGTTTTCAATTGAATCCAATTATTTTCCTATTGATCTACTGTAGATATTCTCAGATAAGAATATAGATATCTAAGAATTTAGATAGATAGATAGATGAAAAATTATATTGTTCACTTCAAGCAATAAAACTCGAAATAATTCAAAAACAAGGCAGTTCATTTTCAATCAATACAACTAATTACGATACAAACAAAAATTCTTGATCTACTGTATAAGATGTTGGGAATTTCTAAAAAAAAAAATAATTCAAGATTCTAAATTAATAGGAATAGATACATTACATTATACTACATTTTAGTGTTGAATTCGTCTTAACCCTGAAATTATTCTTTGTAATATATTTCAAGTTACTAAGTTGAATGTCTGTAGTGCTGTAATGTGACCAGTAAATGAGTCATTAATATCAGAACCGTCTTGAAATTTAGATACCATGAACATTGAATGTTATTACACCGAATTCATCAATAGAAATTTTAAAGCATTCTAAACTATGACATCTATTAACCACATATGTCTCTATGAAAAAACAGGAATATTGCTATAAAAATGATTTTATTTCAAAAAATTTAGATTTTCAATACATCAAATATTCTCTTGAAAATGTCTTTCAATTATGAAGAAACAGATAGTACATGATTAAAGTAGTAAAAGGTATTCATTAATCATAATATTACTTATTATAATTGAATTTCAATTTACTATATTTTTTATTGAGTTGATTAATAATTCGTAGATGGTGATGATGATGATGATGATGATGATGAAGAAGATGAAGATGAAGATGATGATGATGATAATGATCTTGCTTAGAGATCAGTAATACATTATTATTGAAATGGTTTGTCCTAATAAGAAAACAAATTTCAATTTTCAAAACAAATCGGGAAGCCAGACTGATGAAAATCAACCAAGTACATCAAGAGATATACTTAACAACACCTGGAGCTCTATAGACAGCAATAATGATCAAAATACTCCAGAAGCACCTGAACGAAAAGCTAAAGAAGAAAGCAGAAAAAAATTGCAGAGGCAGCCTCTCTTCTCAATTCTTCAGAGGATGCCAAAGATTACACAATATGTGTAAAGCTGCTTTGCAGAGGCGAGCAGATGAGACTGATGAAGAGAGGAGGGAGAGGCTGCAAAGAATGAGCAAGGCTGCTTCTCATAGGCTTGCAGAAGAGACTGATGAAGAGAGGAGGGAGAGGCTGCAAAGAATGAGCAAGGCTACTTCTCAGAGGCGAGCAGATGAGACTGATGAAGAGAGGAGGGAGAGGCTGCAAAGAATGAGCAAGGCTGCTTCTCAGAGGCTTGCAGAAGAGACTGATGAAGAGAGGAGGGAGAGGCTGCAAAGAATGAGCAAGGCTGCTTCTCAGAGACTTGCTGAGGAGACTGATGAAGAGAGGAGGGAAAGGCAGCAAAGAGTGAGCAAGGCGGCTTCTCAGAGGCGTGCTGAAGAGACTGATGGAGAGAGGAGGAAGAGGCTGCATGGAATGAGGGAGGCTGCTTCTCAGAGGCGTGATGAAGAGACAACTGAGCAGAGAAATCTTCGACTTGAAGAGGATCGCCATAGACATGCAAGAAGGATGCAGGCTTTGGGCATGAACCCACTCCCAACTTATAAACTTGCAATCACTACCAAAGGAGTTCCACATCATTTGCAACCTTTTGTCATAGAATGTATTCATTGTAGAGCTTTGCATTTTCCTGAAGAGTGTGTCATCAATAGAGTGCATAGAGACTCTTTTGGAGATTGTTGTTTGCATGGCAGGATTAATGTGGCTCACCCTGATTTCCCAAATGAGTTGGCTCAATTGTTTTTGAAGACTCATCCACTTTCAGAGGAATTCCATAAAAGGATACAAAATTTGAATGCTTCCTTTGCCCTGGCATCATTTACAGTGGATGTTGACCAAACAATTAATAACAGAGGTATCTACAGTTTTGTTGCCAGTGGACAAGTTTACCACAAGTTCAATGTTGCAGCTCATCCTACTCTGAACCAGAATGGTCAAGCTGAAAGGCCACAATATGGACAAATCTACTTCTTAGATAACAAAGATGCTGTGAATGAGCGTATTAGTCATCCCATGAATCATGGCATCAGTGCTGAACTGGTCAATATGTTGGAAAGCATTATTAGGGATCAAAATCCATTTGTGAGAGGATTCATGATGATGCAAGAGGTAGAAGAAGAAATGAATATTGCTGCTGCTGTAGAAGGGACTGATCCTCCATATGTGAAGCTGCTGTTCTCACTCCCAGATCATGCAGATCATCATAGATATAACATTCCTTTGCAAAATGATGTTTGTGCAGTTATAACTATGAATGCAGATCAGAGTTTCCCAGACAATGAGCTGGTAGTGAGACAAAGGGGAAAATCCATTGTTACAATGAGAAATGTTGATAATTGTGTGGAACCTTTCATGTATCCACTATTCTATCCTAAAGGAACACTTGGTTTTTCTATCAACATTCCTTTACAAACTCCATATGCAAGCAGGCAGTATCTGACTAGACTTGAGCTAGCTCAGTATAGGTTGGCATTCAGGCAGATGATTGCAAGATGCAATCAGACTGAGGAGAACTTCAGCCAATTCAATGCTATTCATTTTGGTAGCTGCCTTTTCCAGCAATATGTGGTGGACACATTTATTAGGGTTGAGCATGATAGAATCCAATGGATTAAAGCCAACCAGAGAAAACTTCTTGCTGAAAGCTACACAAGTGTCAAGAATTATCTTAATGAATTGGTTGAGAAGAAGAATGCTGTAATTGGTGAAAAAGTGATCTTGCCATCATCATTTCCAGGCTCCACACGATATTACACTGAGCACTTTGAAGATGCAATGGCATTGGTATGTCGGTTTGGCTCACCAGACTTCTTCATAACTATGACTTGCAATCCTGGATGGCCAGAAATAAAAGAAGCAGCAAGGCATGAATTTGAAGATGGATCTGTGCTACAACAAGAAACACAATACAGGCCTGACTTGGTAGCAAGAGTTGCGAAAATAAAATTTGACCAATTAATGGATGAAATTGATAAGCAACAAATTTTTGGAAGGATATGTGCATATGTATACACCATAGAATTTCAAAAACAAGGACTACCACACATGCATTTATTGGTGATAATGTCTGCTGAGGATAAGATTCACAATACAGATGAGCTGGATGATCTTATCTCAGCAGAGATTCCCAATGTAGAAAATGCTGAACTAAGAGAATTAGTAATCAAGTGGATGATTCACAATCCATGTGGTGAATCAAATCCAAATGCACCATGCATGGTCAATAAAAATGGTCAAAGAAAATGCAGATTTGGATTTCCTAAGCTACATGTAGAAATAACATCTCTTGCTAACAAAAAAAAAGCCAAAGTACCGCCAACAATATGATGATGAATTGGATGTGAATAATCCAAATTTCTCACATGAAAAGGCCATCTATCGTAAAAATGTGGAAGGTCAAAAGAGTGACAAGAGACAACAGACATGTTGTCACCTACAACCCCTACTTATTGAAGAGATTCAATTGCCACATAAATGTGGAGTATGTGGGGAGTATAAGGGCAGTAAAATATCTGTATAAGTAAATTTATAAAGGATATGATTGTGCATTTGTACAAATAATTGATAATCAGCACACAATCAATTACAATGAAGCAAATGCTTATGTACAAGGATGATGCATCACTCCCCCAGAAGCATGCTGGAGACTATTTGGCAATGAAATACAAAAGAAAAGTCACTCTGTTCAGTGTTTAGATATCCACCTGGAAGGTGAATATTGCATGATTAATATTGATCAAGCCCATGAAGACCTGGCTGATACAGGACAAAAAGGTTCAACCCTAGAAGCCTATTTCAAACAAAATAGAATGATAAGGCAGCAAAATGAGGAGAGGGAAGACAATATGAACCGCCGGTATTATTGGCAGATGCCAGAATCTTATTGTTGGGATGGCAGGAGAAGTCACTGGGTTCCAAGGGAAAGAAATATTTGAGTTATTGGAAGAATACTGCAGAGGTAAATAAATTTATCCATGAATTAAAGCCAAACTCCTCACCAGGTGCTGATAACATTAGTGGCACGTGTTTAAAAAAATTTCAAAATTCATTGCTTACCCACTTGAATACATTTTCAATAAATGTTTTCAATTGGGATATTTTCCCAAAAGATTTAAAGTAGCTTTAATAAAGCCTTTACCTAAAGCCAAAGATCTGGAAAATCCTCTGAACTACAGACCCATCAGTCTACTTAGCAATTTATCAAAAATCATGGAGAAAATTATGAAAGTTAGATTGATAGATTTCCTCAACAAAAATGATTTTATTGTAGTCAATCAGTATGGTTTTCAAAAGGGTAAGTCTACCAAAGATGCAGTCTTACACTTAACAGATATTGTCAACAAAAACTTTAATAGTAATAGAAAAACATTGGCTGTATTTTTAGACTTAGCAAAAGCGTTTGATTCTATCCCTCACTCTATCCTGTTAAATAAATTGGAACTAAGTGGAATAAGGGGATTAACAAAAGATTTATTTTCAAGTTATTTAACAGACCGAGTCCAAATTCTAAAATTAAATAATAAAACAGATATTCAGAGTATTAAAGAATTTGGACTACCACAGGGAACGGTTCTATCACCTCTACTTTTTCTGATTTATGTTAATGAATTATTGAAACTTGAAATTCCAAATGGCATTGCCCTTTCATTTGCCGATGATACTGCTCTAATCTTCTCAGGCTCATCATGGAACGAAACATTCAATTTTGCAAATCAAGGTCTTTCAGTAGTCAAGTCATGGTTAAACAGTCACATTTTAACACTCAATGCAAATAAAACTAAATATGTTACGTTTTCCCCCAATAGAAGTGGCCAACCTCCAGGAGAGTTGAGTTACATAGTCAAATAACAATAACAATAACAAATAATAATAACAAATAATAATAATAACAAATAACAATACATAGTCATAATAACAATAGTATAAACTGCGCATGCACACCTATAGAGAGAGTTAATTCAATAAAATATCTAGGTGTTACAGTTGATCAGCATATTAGATGGGACATGCATATCCAGAACCTATGTTTCAAGCTAAAATATTTAATTAATATATTTCACAGGATAAATAAACTAGAAAATTTGGACATTATCAGAACAATTTATTACGCATACGCCCATTCACTTTTCCATTACAACATAGAAGTATGGGGAGCAGCCTATGACACTCATTTCAATAAAATTTGTATATTTCAAAAACATATTATCAGAGCTGCGCTTGGAAGACCCAGACTCTATCCTAGCAGATTAATATTTGAAGAAATAAATTTACCCACACTACGTCAAACTTATGTGACTAATTTAATTCTATTCATTAATAAAAATATACATCTGTTTACTCCTCGCACTATCCCTTATGGTATAAGACCAACAAATTTAAATGCTTTCAACATGAACTTCACTTTTTTAACGTCTTCTAAACGTCAATTCATGTACCAGAGTAATAAACTGATAAATAAGATTCCGGATGATTTTATCAAAAATAAAATTACAAAGACAAAACTGGAACTCATAAAAAAATGGGTGATACAAAAGTATTATTTTAAGATTGAAAACTGATTAGACTAGTTAAGTATATGATTATTGTAGATTCTCTGATTCTGATTGAATATTCATATTGTGTTTATTCAGTGTTTGTTTTTTAATTTTTTTGCATTAAATTAAGGTAACATATGTCATTATTATTCGGTAATTAAGGTATCTAATTATTGTGTATTTAGGTTGTATCAATACTTTATTTTGTTTCATTACTTCAAAAATGTTTGTTTTTATTTTATACGTCTGTAATAATTGCTGTAAATTCATGATAGGTTTTGCAATATTCATTTTTTTAGAACTCGTGGGTGGAGCACAGGGACTCTCTTTCCCAGCCACGCCAAAAATTATTGTTTTATGATATTATTGTTTTGTATCATTTGTTTACTTTGGCAATAAAAGATTTATTCATATTCATCTACTAAAAGTAGTGGGATTTACAATCCATAATGTTAATTTTGTGTCACAGCCAGAATTGTATCATCTTTGTCTTCTTTTGTATCATGTGAAAGATGCAACAAGCTTTGAAGATCTTTGCACAGTGAATGGAGTGATCTACACTACATACAAACAGGCATGTTTAGCAAAAGGCCTCACTTACAATGACCAGCAATGGATTGAAGGTTTGGAAGAGTCAGCTGTTTCAAGAATGCCGAAAGCAATGTGGAACACTTTTTTGCCAAATTTTGATTTTTGGATCACCAGAAAATCCACAAAGGTTGTGGGAGATCTTTAAAAATCACTTGGCTGATGATTTCATTCAAAAAGCAGAAAGAAATGGCTCTTCAGTTGAAGATGCTTTAAAGAGAGCTTACAAAATTATTGCTTACAAATTAAACACTGAAGCAACTGAAAACAGAAACTTCAGGTTTTGGGTTCAGCAATATAATATGGATGACATTGACAATTTTGATGATGTTCAAGATGAACAAATATTGAACTCAGAAGAAAATGCAGCACTAGGTCAGCAAATGTACAATCTTTTGAAGAGCAATCAAATTGAAGTTGTTGACAATATTCTTCATTCATTGGACCTTGAGGCACCAACATCAAAATGCTATTTCATTGATGGACCAGGGGGAACAGGAAAAACGTTCATATATAAGACACTCTACCACATTTTGTCTGGAAGAAAAAAGTTAGTGAAATGCATGGCATTCACAGGAATTGCTTCAATTCTACTCCCAAATGGTTGAACTTCCCACAAAACATTTGGTTTGAAAGTCCCATTAACTCCTGAATCAAGGAGCAGTATTGTTCCTGCCTCTGTCAAAGCTGAAGAATTGGCTTAGATTGATGTTTTCCTGATGGATGAAGCACCAATGCTCCCAAAGTATGGACTTCAAAATATGGATCAATTGCTGCGTTCCATAGGTAACCCTCAGATACCATTTGGGGGAAAATGCATGGTTTTGGGAGGAGATTTTTGTCAATGTTTACCTGTCCAACCAAGGGCGAATCAGAGTGAACTGGTCAATCTTTCAATGAAGAAAAGCGCTCTGTGGCAGCACTTTAATTTCTTCTCCTTGACAGAGAATATGAGGGTTGACCCAGAGCAACAAGATTTTGCTAGATATTTGCTGAGACTTGGGAATGGAGAATTACCTGTGAATGCAATGAATGAGATTGAATTACCACAGGATATACTCTCTAATGGAAATTTAATAGATGAAGTATTTGGTAATTGTTTGGCTAGTGAAAATTTTGAAGGTATGAAAGATTTGGCAATATTGGCACCTCTCAACAAGGATGTTGACAAGCTAAATGAGGACATCATCAATCGCCTTCCAGGTGATTTTAAAATATTCAAGAGCTCTGATAGTATTAAGGATCAACCAGAGGGAGCACTGCAGTTCACACCAGAGTTTCTTAATTCAGTAGAAATTGCTGATTTGCCTCCTCATGAACTGAAACTCAAACCAAATACTATTATAATGCTGCTGCAGAATTTGGATGTATCTGGAGGCATGTGTAATGGTACAAGATTGATTGTCACCAAATTGTGCAACAATATAATCAAAGCTAAAATTATAACTGGAGAATTTTCAGGCAGAGAAGTGCACATACCTCGGATGACACTTGATTCCAGCAAAGGTTATCTTGGCTGCACAATGCAAAGACATCAATTTCCAGTGAAGCCAGCATTTGCCATGACCATCCATAAGGCAAAAGCAAACTTTTGAAATGGTTGGAGTCTACCTATCCATTTCAGTTTTCATGCATGGAATGCTATAATGTAGCATTTTCAAGAGTTAAGAGACGAAGTGGACTGAAAGTTCTCTTGCCAAATGAAAATAATGGCTTCACAAGGAATTTAGTATGGAGAGAAGTGTTGAATAACCAATGAGGGAACAGCTGCACATATCAGTAAGAAAACATTTTAATTTTACCTAATAAAAATATTAAAATAAAGTGAAACTTTAATAACTTTAGTTGAACTTGAACTCAGTATCAAAATATACAACTCAGTTGAAAATGAACTTCACAATTAGAACAAAAAACGTTCATTATTATGGATCTGTTTTAATATGTTCAAACTTAAAATGTAATATTTTTACAATAAATCAATTTCTTTATTAATTTTGAAATACGAATTTGTACTATATTTACAAATAATTGAAAATATCAAGGATATTACATTTACATACCACGTTTCAGAGGATTAATATTTTTTGCAAATGTACTGTAAGATAAGTGTTAATTTGATCTTTATTGATGCCGTTATTATCATTGATGAGTCTTAGATTAATGCATTGCAATAGGTGGTCTATTTCTTTATTAAATTCACTGTAAATAGTGAAACATTTTTCATTAATAATTTCATGAATATTTAAAATACCTTTAATATTGAGTTGGATATCAATTATTACATTATTTGTATTCCAAGGGTAATGATGAATATTTTGTATTTGCTAACTGTCAAATGATTGTATTGCAGAATCTAAACATATTGTACAAATGGATATTAATATCAAATAATTCATAATTAAAAAGAATTATGAGAGTGACTTCTAAATGTACCTGATGAATTAAATGAATTGCTAAACAGCCCTTACAAATTCGTAAGTAATCATTTTTTTAATATTTAAATTCATATGATCCTCTAATGTGATTTCCTATGTTCACACTTGGTCAATTTTTGTGTGCCGGACAGCATGTGGCCAATGCTTAAGCACATGAAGTATGCTTTAGTTGCCCAAAAAATCAACTGATTGTTGACATAGGGCTGGATTTATTTAGAAAAATAAAACAAAATTTTTGTTTCAGAATTTATCTCATGCTGAAAAACAATTGAATGTTTCATGTTGATAATAATAATTATGAATTATGATTAAATTCTGCTTGAACAAAATTTTGAAACTGATTAATTTTTTTACAGAATTTATCTCATTGCCTATAATTATGTATATATTGAACCTCTTATTGAGATGTTAATAGTATGTCAATAATAATGAATCTTGACTCCCATGATAAACAACTGTGATGTACATATATGTAAGTAATCATTTTAAACAATCATAAAGAACTTAATATTTAAATAAGATTGAAAAAGTATATAATAATTTTTGTTTAGAATTGAATGATAAAATGCACTAATTGTAATTTTAAAGGATTTTCATTGGTAAGGGGAAAATAATTGGACGTAGTTATGCAGAAAGCATCCAACCCACAAAAATTGAAAAATTGATGTTTTGACTTATCATTACTTCTTATACACATAGGAAGGTTTTGCAGAAAGAATCCAACCCACAACTCACTTCTCTCATCTTATAGAAGCCAACATTCTAACCCCAAAACGGAGAAAGAATGATTATAAGTTTCACAGAAAACATCCAAAGCACTTGGTATGGGTTAACGAGCAGTTTACAGGAGAAATCCAACCCACTTGGATGGTTTGTGCAAAACAAGATTCGCTTGAAGAACAGCTGCCGAGTGGGTTGGTAGTATTCTGCAATTCTCATTTCCTGCTATACGGATTGTATTTTATACCAAACCAACTACAGAAGCTCTTCAAAACAAAACACTTGGTTCACTTCACTTTGCTTCCACAATGTTTGAAAGCAGAGCAGAAAAAATTGCAAAATTGTTGGAGCTCAGAAAAGATGGTAAGTACATCTTTATATCAATTTACATCGAATCAAAGTATATGATAATATCAAATTGCAATGACCAGAATAAAATATATATTCTGTGTCATAGATAATCGGCTATCACAAAATAGTTTGTGATTTTGAGGTTAGGATAGAACTTGCGACATGGCATGTTATATAGGTAATGATAATTAATAATATTATTCTCAATATTTTAGTCTGTCAAAATATATAGAAAATTCTATTTTGACATGGCCTGATTTACTGTATTTGTACACATTAGCCTAATAACATTTATTTCTGTATGGGCCTGCCATCAAACCGAGTAGGCTAGGCCTAATATAGGCCTATTGGAGACTAGGCTACAAGATTGAAATAGATTCTCTTTACCATAATATCCATAGGGATATACCAAATTTTCAAAACTTTTTTAGTTGGAAGAATTTGAGAACTAAAATGTTTTTGAGATAGAATCCTAACTATAAGTTAACAGTGATTCATGATCCCTTAATAATTCATGTTTATTTAACAATTTTTAAGAACTTTGTCATTTATCAAAGTAGCCTACCTTAATGATATGATATTACGATTATTGGTACTTCTTCTGATTATGCTATGTACTTTTTTATGATTCTAGGAGATTCTGAATTGCATCAGGAATTGGAAAAAATGAAACTCTGCAAGAATTGAATAGCAATGTCACTAGAGCAGACGCAGACGACAATACATTCAACAAAATAATAATAGTAGAAGACGGCCAAGAAGTTGGAGGTGAATATTTTACTACCATAAATAAGTTATATCAAGATTTTAATGCAGTAAAAATTGAAAAAAATTGTTTGAATGTGAATTTTTTTGCGGAGGATGATTCCCACATGAGCTTTTAGGCTTGTACGTGGGTAATGGGAAGGATGAAGATGAGAGATGAATGGACCTACAGCTTAAGGTGGGTTCCGAACCACCGAGAAGCGATTTTGAAGCTCATAGATTGAATTTAGAGGAGCAGGCGCTCCTTTAGTGGCAGGCGCCGTCTCTTATCTATTCTTAGCGATTAGATGCCTGTTCAACCACAAGGACAACCGCTTCCCTAAGAATTACCATAACAATTTGTTTGAGAACAGCTCTAACTTCCTATAAGACATCAAACCGAAATTTTCATATTTTAAAACACAATCTTAGTAGGTACAGTAGGCTACCGGTACTGTATTTTGTATTACTTCACAAGCCATCATTTGTTTGGTTTAAGTATTCAGGTATTTTTTATATTTTTTTCAGGTATTTCAGAATCACTTGCGGAATCAAATAGCAATATGAATTATTATTGCACAGATGCAGATGAAAATACACTGAACAAAATAGTCATGGGTGAACTCTGCCAAGAAATTGGAGGTAAATATTTCAACATAATACAAGTATAATAATTCGATGTTGTAGTCTACTGGATGTGATAATATTCTATTCCAATAATAATTGTAGCCTAGAAGGTTAGATACCCATACATATACCTTTCATATGGGTAACTACATATATACAGTGAACTTGATTATCTGTGAAATTGACTACTGTGGATACTGTATACTATGTCTATTTGTCAATTATTTGTAGACTGGGATCTACTAGAAGTAAGTAAAGACTCAATGCAACTGTGCTTCTTTGCAATTTGGTATTTCATCTTTTATAATTTTACCTCTCCTAGATGATGTATTCTTTTTTTGATTCCAGGTATTTCTGAACTACACGAGGAATCAAATAACAATATAGTTTGCACAGATGAAGATGAGAATACAATAATCACTATTGTCATGAATGGGAACTGCCAAGGAGGTAAAAATTTTTATAATGAATATCTTTTTCTTTATTCATTTATATTCCATCTTATCATGGAATAAGATCATATTATTATTACTTCTATTCATGTTAATGCAGATGCTACATAGATCTGTTTGGTTGTCAAATGCTTCTTGGATGAAGATGCAGAAAGGTTAGAGCCCTATGTGTGCAAGATGGACTGACAAGATTATTTTGCTAACAGTAAACTGCCCAGCATATTAAAAATTCATCAGCAGTGTTCAGTGAAATTGGCATACTGATATCATTCTACTAATTAGCAAAAAAAATCAAGCAGTGTTAAATTATCTCACTCCTCGTTTGTAGAGTCCCTTCTTCAGACTGGGATATCCTAATAATTGGAATTTTCATAATATTGCTAAGGTCTGAAGATACTCTCACAGTCAAAATTGACTAAAGAAACTATAGCCTACAAATATGTAGCCTACAAGGTGTGGGCTCCACCTAGAGTTCACTGATATGTATTTCATGCTGTATGTACTCATGAAGTAGGCTACTGAATGTGATAATAGGACCTATAGTTCCTCTTATATCTCATAGATTTCCTTTGGATTCTCAATTTTAGAAATAGAATTTTGTTTTAGTTTACCGTACCTACTCTGAAACTGATATTGAAGAAGATAATTCAAATAAATATCATTATTAACCATGAACTAATATGTTTGATATTCACTTCTAACAAATATGCTTTTTTTCAGGATCAGAAACTTCGGAATCAGCCAATGCAGAAGCTTCAACAGAGAGTGACTTCAATGCAGAGGTTTCTGAGATCATTATCTAAAGGTCTAAAGGTCACATAATGCCTGGTTTCTTAGTCGTTCAATATATTATTGAATCAATAAAAATAAAAATTGCGTTTCTAAACACATGTTTATTGATTCAATAGTGCTATTGAATCCATGATTGGATATCAGTCAGATCCTGGATTTTTGCTACTCAATTAGCAACAAATGTTGTCCAATGAGAGGACGGGGCCTTTATCCATGCAAGAACAATCATTGAGTCAGAGTACAAAAATATTTTTTGTATTGGAAGATGCAGCACATCAACAACAGTTTTTGTCAATTCTGCCAATTTGTACTATTCTTTCATATATTTGTATTTCTTTTTGAAAGTATTTAGAAGGCATGCCTTCAAGGTGGGGGGCATGTTCAAGCGTATCATACATGTTCAAGTGTATCATAAACTGAGGAGCGCTCTTTGAGTTTCCTGTGGTGATCCAACACACAGAAGATGACTCCAGCAGTGTGTGTGAGAATGCAAAGTGAATGAACAGACATTTTCAACAATGAATTGCGGTGTGCGATTACTACATATCATTTTCATGTTTATTGCATTTATTTGTTCAATACAGTCCATTCAGTTAAACCTGTGTCTTGTGTTTCATTCAAATCATTCAACCAAGGTGGGTGGAGAACCACAATAGTCTTTTGAAATTCAAGGAAATGTACAAGGCAATAGTAGAAGCTCTAGTCTAGAAAGTCTAGAAACTCTGAGTGATGATAAGGACATGGAGTCATCTTCAAAATCATCTGCATTCATAAAGGGATCTTTGTTCAGTGAATTTGTTCTGGCCCTCTGTTTCTTGGGAAAATTATTCACTGCTACACTAATCTGTGACTAAAATGCTGCAGTCACAACAATGTGATTTAAACGCAACAATGGATTACATTGAAAACCTAATTAAATATTGCAAAGATATGCGAGAAAATATTGAAAGTGAGTTCAAGAAGATTTATGAAATGTGTTAGAAAAATGCTTTCAGACTTTGAGGAGGAAATGCGGATTCCCAGACTGACAGCAATCCAAAGACATTGGACCAATGTTCTAACCAATGATCCAGAAACATATTTTTGAGTGACGGTTGCTATTCCAACTTTGGATGACCTGAGCAATCAACTTGAAACAAGATTTTGCAATCATAAAGAGGTTCTTTCTACTCTCCAAAATCATACAATAATACAAACTGTAAATATAATCTTTACAATATTATAAACTGTAAACATTAGTGCTAAAGTTAAGTGTAAGAGAGGACCTGTGAGTCCTAACTTTGCCTTGTATTTTGAAAGACAATAAATAAATACCCTTCAGTGTTTATTTGAAAAAAGAAAATTTATATCTTCTTCAGCCATAACCCTTTCCAGCCCAGTGAGTAGAATAATGATCATGGTTTTCTAGGTTCAAAATTCGCGCTCTCTGGCTCCCAATGACTATAATTTCTATCTCGGATAGTGTTGTATTGATAGTATCAAACCCCAACCAATATTCAATATCGATGTAATGTCATGATCGATAGTTAATGTATCAATAAGTGGTACATTCAAGATGGCTTCTTCTCGTTCTCCGGGTCACGGCGACTCCAGTTTATAATTCAATTTTGTATTTGATTTATTATTGAAATGGTGTTCAATAAATAGCCAGTGAGTTTACAAACATCGTATTTATTTCAATTCCACTTTACAACAATGGCGACTAGGATTAAAAACCTAAGGATTGATGACGGACGGGTTCCTGTATTCAACGGCATTAACCTATAATTTCACGTGTTCCTGCAAAACGGATCGCATTTTTCATCATGGATGAATCCACGGCGGGTTCGAATTCTAGTCATGGGATGACTACTATTTTCTCAAATATCGGATCAATGGCCGAGTTTGACATTACCAGTGATTGGAAGTTTTATTCAGAAAAACTTGAGATGTTTTTCGTGGCGAATGGAATCGACAAGGATAGAAAAGTGGCAGTGCTTTTAACAGTCATTGGAGATGAAGCTTTTAAATACTTCAAAACCTGTGTGATCCTGAGTCTCCAACTTCAAAAACGTATGAAGAACTTTGTTCTATTCTTGAAAAGCAATTTTCGCTTTTTGTTTTGGTCTATTGGAAACAAATTGATTTCTACAATTTGAAACAGCAGTCTAACGAATCTATTGGGAATTGGTTCGTATGTCTCAAACAGCTTGCTATGAACTGCAAATTTGGTGGTGAGTTGAACAACATTTTGAAGGACAAATTCATTGCTGGACTTTTGCCTGGTCCTATTCTAGACAGAATTTGCAAGGAAGATGAATCCAGAACTCTTCAAGAAATTATCGAAATTGCAGCCAAGCGGGAAGGAAGCTTAAGGGAAGCTAAAACGGAAAAATCCAACCAATTTGTAAATAAAATAAGCAAAGGTAAGCCTGCTGGTGCACAAAAGGTAAGATCTTTTGTAAAAAATGATTTCAAGTCAAAGAGTATTTGTAACAAGTCTGATAGTGTAAAAAATGTTTTGCCTGTGGTGAAACAAATCATGATTTTGTCAAATGTAAGTATAAAACTTATAAATGCAAAAAGTGTAGCAAAGTTGGTCATCTGGCTAAAGTTTGCAAGTCAGAAAACAAGTCTACTAATTTTGTTCAATCAGACTGTGATACAGTGGAATTATTTTCAATAACTGATGTCAAACCACTTATGATGAAGGTTGTAATTGATGATATTCCTATTGAAATGGAATTAGATACTGGTTCAGGTATTTCTATCATTCCAGAAAATATCTATCATGCATTGTTTTCAAAAATAAAATTGCTACCATCTAATGTAAAGTTGAAAACTTATGTAGGTGCCAATATTGTTCCTGTTGGAAAGTTTCAAGGTTCAGTTAGGTACAATGGTATTGAAAAAGAATGTACTCTTACTGTAGTGAAACATGGTGTTAGGCCATTATCTGGTAGAGATTTGATTTCCTTGTTCAAGATTAATAGTTTTGAAATTTGTAATATGTCTTTGGAAGAACAGGAAGATAATTTGATCAATGAATTTAGTGATTTGTTTAAGAAAGAGTTAGGTCACTACAAGATGAGGAAAGTTAATTTGAATTTGAAAGAAAATGTTAAGCCTATATTTTGTAAACCTAGACAAGTAGCAATCTCATTTAAGGAAAAAGTTGAAAAAGAACTTGATAGATTAGAGAGTGAAGGTTGTATTTCCAAGGTGGATAACTCCAAATGGGGTACACCTTTAGTTCCTGTTTTGAAACCTAATTTCGACATACAATTATGTGCTGATTACAAAGTTACTGTTAATAAATATCTTGAGGATGTAAATCATGTAATGCCCAGAATTGACGAAATATTTCAAGCACTACAAGGTGGTGAAAAGTTTACTAAGTTGGATTTCTCAAATGCATACAATCAATTAGAACTAGGTGAAGAAACAAAAATGATGCTTGCTTGGAGTACACATAAAGGATTATTTGTTCCAAATTGTTTACCATTTGGTGTAAAGCCAGCTTGTGCAATATTTCAGAAAGAATTAGAGAGAGTTTTACAAGGATTGAATGGTGTAAAAAATTTTCTTGATGATGTAATTATTACAGGTAAAGATGACAAAGAGCATTTTCATAATTTAAGATGTGTTTTTACTAAGCTCCAAGATGCTGGATTTTGTTTGAATTTTGATAAATGTAAGTTTTTTGAAAAAGAAATCTCGTATTTAGGTCACATCATAGATTCTGTAGGAATAAGAAAAGATCCTAGTAAGGTTAGCTCTATTGTAGATGCTCCTAGGCCTTCTGACATAGCGGAGGTACGTTCTTTCATTGGTATGTGTAACCACTATGGTAAATTTGTTCCACAATTGTCAAAAATCTTGAGTCCTTTGTATAGTTTATTGAAAAAGAATGTTAATTTTGTATGGACCAAGGAATGTGAACAATCTTTTATTGAAGTCAAGAATGTAATGTCGTCAGATTTAGTTCTAGTTCATTACAATCCAGAATTACCTGTCAAATTGATTTGTGATGCTAGCAATAAAGGTATTGCTGGGGTGTTAGCCCATGTATTTGAAAACGGTGAAGAGAAACCAATATGTTTTGTATCTAGAGTGTTGACTCCTGCCGAAAAGAATTATTCTGTCATACACAAAGAAGCATTAGCAATTTACTGGTCTGTACAGAAATTTTCTCAATATTTATTGGGTAGAAAATTCATTCTAGTAACTGATCATAGACCTTTGTTAGCATTGTTTGGTGAGAATAGAGGTATTCCGCTGATGGGTGCAAACCGTCTACAGAGATGGGCTCTGTATTTGTCTGAATATGATTATGAAATTCAATATGTAAATGGTACTAAAAATTTTGCTGATTGTTTTTCTCGTTTACCTATTAATGATGTTGATTTGAATGATGAAACGGAAAAATTTGTCAATGATTATGTTAATTTGGTAAGTGATTGTATTCCTATTGATAGCAATCAGATTCGTATTGCTACTAGAAATGACAAGATTCTAAGTAAAGTTATGCATTGTATACAGTTAGGTTGGTCAGAAAATTGTAATTCACCTGAATTGAAACCTTATTTTGTAAGAAAATCTGAATTAAACATTGAAAATGGAGCTATTATGTGGGGTTACAGAATTGTAATGCCTGAAAAATTTAGATTGCAATTGCTAAATGAACTTCATTCCACCCATATGGGTATGTCGAAATGAAAAGTTTGGCTAGAGGTTATTTCTGGTGGCCAAATTTAGCCGACTCTATTGAAACATTTTGTAAAAGTTGTGATGTTTGTATGTCTAGTAGACAAAATCCACAAAAATGCGAGGTAGTAAATTGGCCTGAAACAAAAGAAGTATTTGAACGAATTCATGTTGATTTTTTGGGTCCAATTAATAATAAAGAATATTTGATTGTAACTGATAGTTTTCAAAGTGGCCATAAGTGTATAAAGTGAGTATAATTGATTCTGAAGCTACTATTGAAAAATTGAGAGAAATATTTGCTAGATTTGGTATTCCAAAAATGTTGGTTAGTGATAATGGAAGACAATTTGTTTCGCAAGAATTTGTAAAATTTTGTACTGCTAATAAGATTAAACATATAACATCTGCTCCGTTTCATCCCGCAACCAATGGTGCGGCAGAAAATGCTGTAAAAACGTTTAAGTATTCTTTGTCTAAGTTATTGAGTGATGTAAAAAACAAAGGTTGTTCAATTGATACTTTGATAAGTAGATTTTTGTTCACTTATAGAAATACTCCACATTGGATTACTAATGAGTCTCCTTCTTACAGAATGTTTGGTAGGAATGTGAGGAATCGATTTCATTGTTTGAAAGAATGTACACTTGATTGTAAGCCTAGCTATTCTAAACCTAGTGGTAGGGAGGTATACTTTGATGTCGGTGAAATAGCTTATGCTCAAGATTACAGAAATCCAAATAAACGAGTATGGCAAAAATGTAAGATTGAGGAAGTGGTAGGTTGCCGAAACTACATTGTTAAAATTGTAAATGAAGGTTTAATATGGCGTAGACACGCTGATCAATTGATTAAAGCCTGTAATTTCAATCAAGATAATGTAACAGATGAAATTGAAGACAAAAACGTAATTAACTATAAGGTTGACAAGAGGATTGGAGCGAATGGGACTATGAGAAATGAAACTGTAATTGTACCGGATACTTGTGTAAATACTGATTTATTGAATGAACCTATTGTAAGAAACAATGATGTAATTGAACCTATTGTAAGAAATGATGATGTAATTGAAAATCAAAACAAGTATGTGAAGGTCAAGGAATAAATTCGACTAGACCTAAGAGAGTAATCAAACCACCAGAACGTTTGAATTTGTAATTTCTTTCTATTGATGAATTTTATTGATTTTGTATTGTATTGAATTTCATTCCAATGTTATTGATTTGATTATGTATTGATTTAATTTTATTGTACATCAACTGTACTACTTTGTAACTTGGTGTGGGGGTGTTGTATTGATAGTATCGAACCCCAACCAATATTTAATATCGATGTAATGTCATGATCGATAGTTAATGTATCGATAAGTGGTACATTCAAGATGGCTTCTTCTCGTTCTCCGGGTCACGGTGACTCCAGTTTATAATTCAATTTTGTATTTGATTTATTATTGAAATGGTGTTCAATAAATAGCCAGTGAGTTTACAAACATCGTATTTATTTCAATTCCACTTTACAACAGATAGTGAAATAATATGTCTAGGTTGTATTGGTAGCACTGTTTCTACGGAAGAAGACCAGCTGTTTACGTTTTTGTTTATTTCCGGAAAGAAGGTTATGTCGCACGTTCTACCACATTACAGAGCATTTTGAAATTGATATAAAGTAAGTATATTGATAAAATATGTATGTAAATAAATTATTTAGTATTGATAATATCTTCATTCATCAATTTGTCTCATTATAATTGCGTTTTATCATTCAGGGGGCATTGTTTATGCTGAAATGTACCATGATGAGAATAGTAATCATTGGGAATTCAAGTCAGTTTAGTTTGCTAGTCTCTCTTCATGTAGTATTAGTGACTAATTTTGAAGAGCCCTTGATGAATACAGTAGAAATAACATTTCAGCAATTTATATTTTACTACAACCAGCATGGATAATGTAAAAATAATTGAGCAAACTTTTACAAGCTTTCTAGATATGGTACTGTAAGTAGAATAACTACTGTTGGTTATTAGAGATCTCTACCCACCTCATATTTTTCTAGTAACTAAACAAATACTAAACAAATTTCAACTTATTATTATTATTATTATTATATACATTTAAATATTTTACTGCTATCAGCTTTATTGTTTACTAAAAATTTTTGTTCTATTTTGTTTCAGGAAGAATGAGTGCTCCATTTCTTTCACCTGAGCAAATAGGAGATATGCTGAGGGGTGATCTTTCTGATATAGAAGATTTGAATGAAGAAGATGATGATGCTGATGACGAACTTCAAGTGAATGAAGAAGAACTACAACGGAGGCTACAAGTTTTTGAAGAGGGACTAAATCAGGTAGAATATGATACTAATATTCAGAATGATGACCCAGCCCCTGATCTTCCAGAAGTGATAGGCCTAGACAATAATGAAGGATTGATTGAAGTGGGAGGAGAGACTGCATCTTCTTACAACCCAGTACCTAGATGGAGGAAACCACGGGATTTCAGATTTCCTGAGAAGCTATGTGAAGTTCAGTTTACACCCCCAGAAGAAATGAAAACTCCCAAACAGTATTTTGATATGTTTATTGATTCAGAAATAATTGAGAATCTAGTAGTCCAGACAAATTTATACTCTGTTCAAAAAAGTGGAGCTAGCATTAACACAAATAGAGCAGAAATCGAACAGTTTCTTGGCATCAATCTGCTGTCTTCTATTGTAAGGATGCCTTCCTATCGTATGTACTGGGCCAATGAAACGAGGTACTCCCCTATTGCAGACAAAATTTCTAGAAATAGATATGATAAACTTCGTACTTACTTCCATGTAAATGATAATACCCATATGCTGCCATTGAATGATGCTAATCATGATAAACTTTTCAAAATAAGACCATTTGTAAATGCTGTTCGAGAAAATATGAAGAAGGTAGAACCAGAGGAAAAATGTTCAGTGGATGAGATGATAATCCCTTTCAAGGGCAGATCAAAAATGAAACAGTATATAAAAAACAAGCCCCATAAATGTTTTTGCTATTGCTTCACAGAGTGGGATTGTACATGACTTTGAGGTTTATGTGGGGAAAGGGACAGTGAAATCTACAAATAATAAACTGGGACTTAGTGGAGAAATAGTTGTACGACTTTCAGAAGTTATACCCAAATTTCAAAACTACAAATTGTTTTGTGACAACTGGTTTACTTCATACCATCTGATTTGTGAACTAAAAGTGAGAGGCATATTGGCAGTTGGTACTGTAAGAAGTAACAGGCTCTGTGGATGTCGATTAGAAAATGACAAAATTTTATCAGGGAAAGGTCGAGGCAGCTATGATGAAATGATTGACATTGAGAATGAAGTTTTTGTTTGCAAATGGTATGATAATCGTTGTGTGAGTCTTGTCTCCAGTTTTGCTGCTGCTGAACCTGTTGAAGATGTTCAACGATATTCTGTTGCAGAAAAACAAAGGATTCCTGTACCTCGGCCAAATATTGTAAAAGAATACAATTCTGCAATGGGGGGCGTTGACCTTCACAATATGTTAGTGGAGCTCTACAGGAATAAACATAGAGTGAAGCGATACTACTTGAGGATAGTGTTTCATCTTATTGACATGTGTGTAGTAAATTCATGGTTGCTATACCGCCGGCATCACAAACAATTGCAGTCAACCACAAAGGTAGTTCCACTTCTTGACTTCAAAACAAGTGTTGCCCATGCTCTCCTGTCTTGTGGGCAAGACAAATTGAAGAAGCGAGGACGACCTTCAAATGATGCTCCAGTGTACAAAGCACCAGCCAAAAAATACAAAATCACCCCAAGACCTACAGATGATGTTCGATTTGATGGAGTAGACCACTGGCCAATACCTACAAATGAAAAACTTTGATGCAAAAACTGTATCACGCAATACACACAAATGATGTGTCAGAAATGTGGACTTTTTTTCTGTCTAAACCAGAAGAGAAACTGTTTCCTCTCTTTCCACCAGAAAAAGTGAAATTTTTCTTTGGCTTTTCTATTTGTTTCATCTATTTTTATGCGTTTTTATCTATATGACAATATTATACATCACTTTTATCATCCATGATTTATTTATTTCTAGAAACTGAACCTAATAAATATAATTCATGTAAGATTGTATATGAATATAATGACCTAAGGCCGGTATTACCCGGTAATAGTTCTATTATAATAGTTGATCATATGAAAAAAGATGAAAATATGATTGCGTATTCTAATCTCGTTTCATATTATCAAATATGATAATAGAAATATTACCGTGTAATACCGGCCTAAGTTTCAAGTGATGGTCAATTCACATTATATAACAATAGAAAGGGGGTTCTAATACCATCACTCTTCTTGATACAGTTTACTGACAAAAGAGTGGAATGACCTGTCAAATAAAACATTATTTTTCAAATTCAAGTGACAATAAAGTGTGGAATAATTCAATATTTACTTATGGAAATAAGGATTAATCTACGGAACTTAACATAATGTGTTCCAATTACATAATTGTCTTCTATCAACTGATAATTATTGTATTATATCAATTTCTTGTTATTGGAGAAGGATATGACTTGTCATACCATTTCAGCCCAATGATGATTATTGTGATCATTGTTTAATTATGACGTAATAAAAATATTTTGAACCAGAAAACATTATTTTTACGTTATTATTAGAGCTCTAAATAAACGAAATACACAGTGAAAAATTTTTTTCAACATGATTCTCTCAGGTTGGGCTGGAAAGGGTTGGACTGGAAAGGCAATCAACTTGAAACAAGATTTTGCAATCATAAAGAGGTTCTTTCTACTCTCCAAAATCATACAATAATACAAACTGTAAATATAATCTTTACAATATTATAAACTGTAAACATTAGTGCTAAAGTTAAGTGTAAGAGAGGACCTGTGAGTCCTAACTTCGTCTTGTATTTTGAAAGACAATAAATAAATACCCTTCAGTGTTTATTTGAAAAAAGAAAATTTTTATCTTCTTCAGCCATAAAATGTGCAAATAGATTATAAGTTAACAAGTTGAAAGAGATGATGCAGAATACAAATGATGCTTTCACAGAAATTTTTTAGACTTTCTGAAGTTTGCAATGAACTACAAATACCTCTTGTCAAAAAAAGGACTGTTGGGCGCTAGGCATCATCAAGAAATAGTGTTCCAAGGGATTCAGTTGAAGATTACTATAGAAAATTAACTTTTATTCCTTTCTTGGATAATACAATCCAATCATTCAACAATAAGTTTGAATCCCAACAGGATATATTGAGCTCATTTACCCTTTCATTCCCAATGTAAACCACAGTTTACATCAACTTTCGTGACCAATTACATCCATACACGACATAATTTTCTTTTCCTACAGTTACCTCATAATGTGGCTGTTCCTGCACTGATTCCAGTACCTAAAGTGCTTTCTTAACGCTCTAGTGCGTAAAGAAAATTATCGCACTCCAGATTTGCAACCTAATATCTCAATTTCTTAAAATGTTTGCTGCTGATAAGGTTATCAAGCTCTTGAAATCATGTTGGCAACGCCAAACACAGCTGCGGATGTGTTCTGTGTAGCCACTGCCTCTGTGAGTTTCGTCGCTGCATTTCAGTTACACTTTCAATTTTCAGTATTGTTATTTCAATTATTTTTGTGATGAATTATCTTTTCTTATTTTTTGGATATTCTCTGAATTATTCTCTGTTTCTTAACATCTTGATTTTCAATTATTCATTTTGTTTTTCTTTCGTTTTTGCTGATGTTCTAATTGTTTCCGCTATCATAACCTAACATAACCTATTGAGGAGTAGCTAATAGACCTGATCAGTGGGCTCTAGGTGAGAGAGAGTGAACAGCATGGGGAATTTTAACCATTGCGAGATAGGAAAAAAACAGGATTTTGAGATAGAATTAAATTAAATCATTAAGGTATCATCAATACTTTATTACTATCTATTATTTTGTGGTTTCAATGTGTTTTAATGAATGTACCGTATTGATTGGATTGAAGTACTTTTATCAGAATTTTCTTTATCTTGTTGTTAGACTCTTCTTGCTAGGTTAGGATTTTCAAGTTTGATCACATTTAAAGGTAACTGTAGGAAAAATTTAATATGTTACACGTGCACAAAGTATCTTTGCTGCACTCAAGAAACTATTCCGCACTCGCCTGCGGCTCGTGCGTAATCGTTTCTTTCGGTGCAGCAAAGTGCTACTTTACGCACTAGGTACATAAATAACTATTATTTGATGGTTGTAAACTGCAGTTTACACGTTTTACTTGCCATCTTTGCCGCTAGGTGACAGTAGCATACAGCAGAGCTTCAAAATATAACCTTTTTCATTGTTGTGTCGACCTTGCACCATGTATGATTCCTGCATATGAACGAGGCATTTTCTAAGGTAAGTTTTATGAATATTCTCTTAATTATGTAGTTATGGAAAATATATTCCACTAGAATAGGTAAATAAGCATCAGTTCAATACATCTGTGATGAAATATATCTCAATATTCTTGAAGATAATGATGAAAACATATTTGTAAACTGTAGTTTACATTGGGCAGATATGGTGGTCATGGTCTGTATATCATCTGATTTTGTATTCACAGTTTCTTATAAGTTTCTATAACATAAACTTACTATGTAATAGAAATAAAAATGTATTCTGATTATTTTCTATGCTGCTTTTTGAATTAAAGCGAGTAAAAATTGTTTTCTTTGTTTATAGGCAAGATGGACCCAAACCGACATTTGAGGGATGACGAGATTGAAGCTTTATTAGGAGTGGACTGGGACTGCTCAGACATGGAAGAAGATGATGAATTGGACATTGTGGCAGATAAAATAATTGAGGGGCAGATCACTGTGCAGGAATTCCTTACAGAGCAAGAGGAGAATGAGGAAGAGCTTATTTGTCAAGTTGAAGAAAATTTACAGGTAAATAATAATTTTACTAAGATTTTTCATAAGGCTTCAAATTATGTGATTATCCAACATCCCATCTAAAGCAATTCAATTTAGTAATCTGGCATCTGAATATGATCAATCTAAATCTGGTCTTGTTGCATTCACATATTTCAAAATTGGACTATAGATTTAATACAAGTATAATAATAATAAGAGAACATCTGCTTCTTGATATGATATGTGAGGCGGAAAACAAAAAGGGACCTCATCGCGGTAAAGTAAAAATCTCAGTACAAGCAGTTATATCGAATGAAGTCAAAACTATCGATTTTGTGTTCTTTGCTGTTTAATATGCCTCATTTCTCCCTCTACCAGTTGCAATCGATTACAAAACTGTTGTCAACAGTCGAAACACTCAAAATAATCGATAAAGTAGTCTCTGTTATGCTTGGGAAAAGGGACCTCTTCGCGCTTATGGGAAAATAACATGGGCCGCGAAGAGGTACCTTTTCTCAAATACATCATACAACTAGGCAATATTTTAAAAAGTTCTCTCTAATGAATTCTAGCTATTTTCAAATGTATTATTGATAACTATGATTAATCATAATTATTTATTTCATTTGTGATGAGTTAATGTTGGGATATACAGTAGTAAGAAGTATAGTTGGCAGCCTTGTAAACCACTGTCAGCTGAACCATAGGCAACTATAACGAACTATAAACAAACTGAACATAGGTTAGAGTCTCATGGAATGTTTTGGTTTTGCGAGTTGTGTTTCACATTGTTCTCTTTAATTAAGAAACCATGACTGAAGAAAAAGTGTTGAATATTTTGAACAATATAGGACTGAGGGGTGAAAATATTACCGAAGAAGACTATAGTGTTTACGCTGACTATTTTACTGAGCGATGTTTAAGTAGTGATGAAAGTGATGGTGAAGATGAACTAACCGAACAAGATTCATTATTAAAGAACATTCCAAAGTTGGATGATCTTTCGGTAAGTAACCTTGATAATCTGATTGATATTGATGACGTTATTATTGAAATAGAAGCGAGTGACAATCACCAGGAAATTATTGTTGATGAGAATGATGGTGGTCAAGATTTGTTAACAGTTGATAACTGTAATGACATATTTGACAAATTTGATCGTGAAAATGACCTTATCTTGGTAAATAATTTTTTAGATAGTGGCTGTGGCTGCAAGGAAAATTGTTGTAAGTTTTTTTCTGCAAATGAATTTTTGGAAATGCGCTATGAATGTGCAGATATAGATCATTACACTGAGCATACTAACACACTAGATCAAGTGATCTTAGGCCAACTACGATGCCTTACAATAGATTCACCATCCACCTCTAGTTGTAAAAAAAAAGAAAAAGAGAGGAAATCTACAAAGACCAAATACATGCTAAAAGGTAGGTCAGTTTGTAAGAATACCTTTATGTTTGGTCATCAAATAAAAATAAAAAGAATGAAACGTCTCACAAAAATGTACAATACCACAGGATTGGTTGCAAAGACACATGGCAACACAGGAATACTGAGAAAGAATGTAACATCATTTTCAGACACTGACTTTATTGTTAAGTTTCTTAACAATTATGCCGAACAGCAAGCTATAATGCTGCCTGGTCGAAGCAGTACAGTCTATCAAACCAGTCTAAGGTTACTGCCTTCAAGTGACTCTAAAGTTAAGATATTTGAAACTTACAAGGCATCTTTTACTGATGACATGCCTGAAAAGCCCGTCAATATGAAGGTTTTTTCAAACATCTGGCACAGTCTTTGTCCTGATATTGTTGTCATGAAACCTAGGACTGATTTATGTTCACTATGCCAAAAACATTACACCTCTGGAGCAGCCATGGCTCTTGTTTCAGAAGAACAAAAAATGCATACTATAGAAAAAATGAGATATCACCTGGAAACTGTTTTTAAAGAAAGACAGTTTTATAAAGATTCCATAAAAAAGAGTCGAGAAAGCTTGGAGAATAATGACACTTCAACTGTCCATTACAGTTTTGATATGGCACAGCAAGTGCATATCCCAAACAACCCCATGCAACCCGGCCCATTATATTTTTTAGTGCCATTTAAAGTTGGGATATTTGGTGTGATGTGTGAGACTAAAAACCAACAATGTAATTATCTGATACCAGAGAGTGCTAGCACAACCAAGGGGTCCAACCTTATTGTGAGCCTATTTCATCATCACCTGGAAAACAACAGCTTAGGTGAAGAAAAAATGCTTATCCATGCTGACAATTGCGTCGGACAAAATAAAAATAATATTTTAATGGGGTACTTAGCATGGAGGATTTGCCAGGAGAAAAACAAATCAATTCTTTTGTCATTTATGCCAGTAGGGCATACAAAATTCGCCTGCGATTGGGCCTTTGGTCTATTGAAGAAGAAATTCAGAATAACTTATGTTTCTGCCTTATCTGAATTAGTTGAGTGTATCAATGAGTCAACTCCTACATCACATGTCAATACAGCAGAAATGGTTGGGAATGAGAAAGGTGATGTTCTTATCAAAACTTATGACTGGTTGAAGTTTTTTCACAGTGATGGTGCAAAGAAAATACCACAAATCACCAAGTACAATCATTTTGAATTCAGTACAGATTTTAAAGGCAAAGTACATTGTAAAACTGGCCTTGATGATAATGTTTACATCCATGAAATCTTCAAGACAGAGTCTGGACCTGACCAATTCCCAGAAGAGGTAATTCCCGAAGGAATGACACAAACAAGGAAAGAGTACCTCTATAAACACATCAGAGAATACTGCAAAGAACAATTCAAAGATGTCCTATGCCCTCAACCGGAGCCTGCACCCCAAAACGACCTCACGACCCCTGACGACCCTCAACCCGTCCCAGGACCTTCGGCAAAGCGCCGAAAACGTTCAGTTTGAAAGAAGAAGATGAAGAAGAAAGAAGATGTTCATCAGAGACTTTCTACTGCAAATACCAATTCAAAGATTTCCTATGCCCTGAATCGGGGCCTGCACCCCAAAACAACCTCACGACCCCTGACGACCATCAACCTATTCCAGGACCTTTGGCAAAGCGCTGAAAATATTTAATTTGAAAAAAAGGTATATGTTCATGAGAGACTTTCTTATATGATTTTGTAGAGGACATTTGAAGCTAATTTGTGTGAAAATTTCATTTCTTAAATAATACATTTGAAGATTTTACATTACATTGAATATTTCATTCGTGTTTTTCTCAAAATGCCAATTTCCGCTAACTTATATGAAATTCAAAAATTCGTAACTTGAGCAAAAAAAATCATAGAGATATGAATCTTTCGCTGAATTCTTTGTTATTTGAAGCTTAATTTAGAAATATAAATAACTAGGAATCGGGAAATGCCGCGATCAGGTCCCTTTTTGCTTTCTGCCTCACATATTATAAAGCTGTTTCAGATGAGGTATTACATCTCTCATCTCACTCTTATTTTTTTTTGCGGGTGAAGCCCACATGGGTCTGCTGACCTGTGCGTGGGTAATGAGTGGATGATGATGAATGATGAGTTGGACCTACAGTTTTAGGTGGGTTCCAAACCACCGGGTTGTGATCATACAGCAGATGACAGAGTCATTTCTTGCTCGCCGCTGGCGCTATCTTATCTATCAAGCACCAGCCAAGGCTCTCGGCTAATCACTCCTGTATAATAATATTATACAAATAATATTATTATGATATACTGGTATTCAAAATATTGATCTCCAATCCAACCAGAAATCCAATGAATTTTAATTGATTTCAGATTCTTCCTGAACCTTCATCTTCAGTAGAAGCAGAGGCAGCAGCAGCAGCAACAGAAACACCTGAGAGACCTACTACAAAGAGAAAATATAAGTGGAAGAAAGTTCCTTTCTATGCTCCAGATGTGCAATGGAAGGGTTCTCTGCCTCCACCTCCAGATGAAGAGCTCAGTGCTCTTGATTACTTCAAAATGTTTTTTTGGATGATATGGTGAGAAATATTATGATGGAGACAAACAAATATGCACATCAGAAAAACAATGTTTTGCTAGATGTAACTACTCATGAAATTGAGTGTTATATATCAATTTTATTGCAAATGGGTTTGGTGAAAATGGCCAGTTATAGAATGTACTGGGCCAATGATTGCCGCTACCCACCAAACCAATCGCGGATGCTTTATCCAGGAATAGATTTGAAGCAATAAAGCAAAACATTCATTTCAATGATAATGTTGCTCAACCAGCTCGTGGTTATGCTGACTATGATAAATTATATAAAGTGAGACCTCTACTTGAAGGGCTAAGGGATAACCTCAAAAAGATTCCACCAGATGAGAAACACTCAGTTGATGAGCAAATAATACCCTTCAAGGGAAGATCAAACTTAAAACAATACAATAAATCAAAACCCCATAAGTGGGGGTTCAAGGTTTTCACCCAAGCAAGTTGTACCGGGATAATCCATGATTTTGCAGTTTATGTAGGCACAGGAACATGTCCCACAACAAACCTAGGTGTTTCTGGTGATGTTGTGGTACATTTGACAAATTCATTACAGCGGGATCAAAACTTTAAAATTTATTTTGACAATTGGTTTTCTTCACTTCCTCTGGTTGATCATTTGAAAGGGAAGGGTATGTGGTGTGTGGGGACAATACGATCAGACAGGATGGGTAAATGTCCATTATTGTCTGAACTTGAACTTAAAAAAATGGTCAAGGCTCATTTGACCATAGAGCAGAAAACGATTCTAACCTTATTGTGGTTCGCTGGTTAGATAAGAAAGCCATCCAATTGGTATCATCCTATTGTGGTGCTGAACCTACTGACAAATGTAAGAGGTTCAGTCAGAAAGATAAGGAGCACATTGAGGTCACTCGCCCAAATATTGTATTGGAATACAATAAATTCATGGGTGGAGTTGACCTGGCTGACATGCTCGTTGAGCTATATAGAATTGATCTCAGGTCAAAGAAGTGGTACACCAGAATTGTATTTGTTTGTCTGTTTGTCAATGGCTCAACAGCCCCATGTTGGCTTAGGCCTACCAGCTGGTTGCCAGTTTCACATCCACTTGACTGAATCAGCAGAGGTGGATGATCATTAACCAGAATTGTATACTGGTGCATAAATGTATCAGTTGTCAATGCCTGGTTGCTATATCGCCGCCACCAATCACAAAAAGGTGAAAAAAAGGTTAGGAGCTTGCTAAAAATGCAAGCAGAAATTGCAAATATGCTTGTATCATACAAGAAGAGCAATGTATTGAAGAGAGGACGTCCCAGTTCCTCTAATGTGGAAGTCAAAAAAAAGGGCTGCAATTGAAGGGCAACCAGCAGCAAGCATTCGGCTTGACAATGTTGGGCACTTGCCTGAATATGTATTTGATGACAAAAAAAGTGCTCAGTTATGTAAAAAAAGATGCAAACTTTGTTCTAAAGGTGTGACAACAGTTAGATGCATCAAATGTAGTGTCCACTTGTGTTTTACACCAACAAGGAATTGCTTCACTACATACCACAATAAATAATGATTTTCATGTTCACCACAAATTGATGTTGGATGTTCATGTTTTATATTTGATTTTTAAAAGAATTTACATTGTGTATTATATTATAATCTTGATTTAAGATAGAAATAAACAACTACTATAATATTATGATTTGCTTCAAAATTTTGAAAAATATTTTCATATTTGGTTTACTGGTATCCTTATATTTGTGTATTTTTATAGATTTTTTTTTATTTTGTGAATTATAATGTATTGAAATAATAGTCTTATAATAACTATGATTATAATAGATATTTATTTATGATAGGAATTAGCGACTTTGATAGTGTTTTGGTTTGCTTCAAATTTTGAAAGGTATTTTTTATTTTTGTATATTGTTATATTAGTTTGAATTTTTATATTATAATCATTTTTATGTGAAGTGAGAATGTATGATATAATTTTAATTTTATTTCAGTTGTAATGAAGCAGAATAGTGTAATTTTGTGGCAAAAAAATTAAAGTTATCAAATTTACCTCTGATGCCCAATGTAAACTCAGGCTGTAACTCAATGTAACTCAACTTTTGAGAAAAATAACAAATTCTCAATTTAATTGAAAATTGAGTTATTTTTTTTAAAGAAATTATTTTCGAAAATATTTTTTTTTCAAATTGGTTATTTTGAGAAACTAATTATGTCAAGTGATAGACAATACCTTCAAGCACGTATGCTCAAAATTTCATAATTGTATTTGCAACCAATTTTGAGATTAATTTCCCCGAAAATTTCTACTTTCTACGCCCATATCTCAAAAACTAATGAACAAGAAAATAATTTTTTTCTCTAAAAAGTATTTCATTTTGATAGCTTGATAGTATCCAAATCGTAAAACTTGGAAAAATATCACCATAAAAAAGTTTTTTTTAAGCTGATGCACAGCCTTAAGAGAGAGAATGGAATGCTAAAGAAAACATGGACACAGTTAAGGACTTGGCTGAGTTTTATAATCTTGAAGATTCTGGTGTCTATGGAAAATGACTCTTTGGAAGAAGAATATAAAAGTAAAGAAACCAAATAATTGCCTTGCATCAATGGAGTACTGCAACAATGATTTACTACCAATTATTAACAGTTCTCTATTGAAAATTCTAGCAACCATTCTGAAGACAACCAGCTCGCCAGAAGGAACATCCTTCGCACTGAAACTTCTAAAAACTTATTTCAGAAAAAATATCCGAAGATTGCCTGAATTGACTAGCTTTGGCATACATTCTTAAGAAGTTAAAAACTGGATAACCAAAAATTATTATTATCAATGTAATTCAAATAAACTCCTGACAGTCCTTCACGCACGACATAATATCAATATTTACACTTGCATTTTCTAGAAACATTGTTCATGGTAGTCTATTGTGTTGGAACGAATTATTAGTCCTACGAGTTCAGAAACTTTTCATCATCACTGATTGCTACTCATACTGGCGGACAAGTTCTACTTATGCTAGTAGTCTTAGTTTAGTTTAGAAAATGATTACTTAATTCTATATATAATTGTTATTTACAGAATAATTTAATTTAGGAATATTTATGTATCTGTATTTTAATTTGAATATTGGTCATGTTTATTTGAATTTTATATAAGAAAACTGCAATCTTCAATAAATTTTGTCCATTGTATTGTATTGTTTTTTTTTTTGGAATTGAAATTGAAGCAGATATATTCTTAAGAATGTTCAAATTAAAGAAGATAAAGTCCTTGATTAAACTTTCTAAAATACATAACTTCATATTGCCTTTTGAAGTTTTTAATAGTGTATTACTTGTTTTTCTATTTTAAGAATTTATTCATTGTCTTCCAAATTCTCAAGAACTGTTCAAAACTAATTTAATGTTGAATTTTTCCCTTCATGGAAGATATAAGCATTGATAGAATAGATATGTTATAAAGGTTTATTCTAATAATATTGTTTTGTGTAGATGAAGATTTAGATATTTTTACTGTAGTTCATGTCCGATTTTTCAAGTACATTTAATGTATTTTCAGCATTATTCCTTTTGAGGGTGATGCCCACTAAGTCTTGAGCTCTAGGCTTATGGCGTGCTTCTTGTTTCAGTGAAGAAGATGGGGAAATGAAAAGTGAAAAACACTAATATATTTATGAAAATTTAATAATCATTACTTACAAATTGAAAAATGCTGAGACATCAATAAAGTCGACTCAAATACTGAGTTTTGGCACACCAACAGCAGATAAGTTTTAAAAAATATTCAGCATTACGATGCGAATGAATAATAAGTTTAACAGAAATAATTAAAATAAGGGCAGTAACAACACAACAAATTTGAAAAATTGATAAGTTCAAATTAAATCGATATAAAACCAATCCGCAATCAAACGTAAGAATACTGTAGAGCTTTGAGCGAGGTTTGATGAGGGAACAATAGAAAACTTAGGTTAGATCAATAGTGTTGGATTCTTCGCTAGCTTGGCAATTAGAATGTGGCGATGTAAGTTGTATTGTGTCTAAAATAGCATCAATGTCTGAATAGAATGCACTATTTCTACGGTGATTGGATGGCGGATCTAAAAAAGCGTCCATTCTCGATGTGGATGGGCGGTCACTGTTTACGCGGCGACTCGAAGGCGGTGAGGTCATTTCAACTGTATCGAAGAAAGAGTCAATTTTTGACGTTGCTGTGGAAGCCTTTTGCACTTCTCTTATGGCAGACACAGCACTTGCACAAAGTTTCTTTTTCGGCTTCTTCACAATTTTGGATTGCGCTGATAATTTCTGAGCTGCATATTTTTGAGGATGGAAGTTATCATCGCCGGGCCCCGATGATGAAGCAGAGAACGATTGTTTGAGTGGACCTCGAAAGCTGTTCTGAATTTTATGCTTTGGCTGCACGGAGATCGACTTGGAGGTGTGTGCAAAGCTCGGCTTCTTGTATGACACTTCGGGATCTTCGTTTTGTTTTTCCCTTTCATCATCCTGTAAAAACACTTACCTTGTAATTGAATAAAAACGACCAAGATATTGTCAAACCACTATTTATTAATGTCAAATCAATATACATAAATAGAGGTTTGACAATATATTAATTGTCGTTTCCATTCATTGTGGAGAAATACCACATCACTTCAAATACAACAAAATATAAATTGTTATTCAAATAACGTACGAAATAGTTTGATTGACTGAATTTCCGATTTATTATTCAAAACAAGTAAGTTTATTTAAGAGAAATCTGCAAAGCAATGACCCATGGAGTAATGCATTGACCCAAACATTTATGGAGTAATGTTGTGGGGAAATAGAAGTCATGCAAATAAAATACTTCTATTACAGAAAAAGGTCATTAGAATAATAGCAAACCTAGGGCAAAGAGATACCTGTTACTTATAAGACGAAATGACAAATGCTCACTGTTTAAGCTACTGCAGAAATTTCCGCGCCGAAAAAATTAGCACTTGAATGTTCACTTGATATTTATTCGGTCGCGATTTTTCTGCCTGTATGACCTAATGATTTAGTATGGACCTAAACTAGTGGTCGACGAGAGTCGAATATGACACATCTTGTGTCACCTTGTTACCAAGTCCAAGTAACAAAATAATTATTAGTGATCTCATATAAATGTTTTAATGCAGGAGGTAATGCAGTTTAAACACTGAGTTCATGTTAGTTTATAGTTTCCACTATATTGAGTTTTATATTTGAATTATTCTTTATGTATGTGGATCCTTTTATTTATTTGATATTACAGTTGAAAATTGATGTGACAACTTAAAACCGTGCACAGATTATTATTCTTTTGAGAAAAGGTTTTCTCAAACATTTTGAGAATAAATATAAAAATGACGGAATAGACCGGAAAATATTTCTAAATTTGCGAAATACTTACACTGATCTCGAATAGTTCCTTTTTGTCACTCTCAGAACAAACTCTGTCAATTTTCATTTTCTTGATGGGTGAAAGTTTAGCACTTGACATACTGCCCATGTAAGTCGACGGAATGGTCCTCATAGCTCTAAAAATGATTGAAAACAGATTTAATGTAGGCTAATTGAAATTAAGATAGGCTAAATGTTCTAGCATTATGAAATTGTCAAGATTATAAATAGAGATGTCAATTGAATAATATTGAGTATATCGATGACATAACTTGCCACTATTTGGCTATTAGCGGATGTTGATAACGACATAAAAGTGGAAGTAGCTGAAAGTATGAGCCGAGCTCTTTGACTTTCAGTTGAATTATTGTGACTTGATGCAAAAGTCTCTATTCTCAGACAGTTGCTGTTAGCCTACTTAACTCCAATGAGGTTCTATAATACATCGAATATATTATTATAAATATTAATATACAGTGCGTTCATTAAGTCACGCACATCCAAATTAAAGAGCCTGTTAATAGGATGGGTTTCATATTAATTCTTGTGGCTACTGGAAGTTAGCATCACTGTAATGTAGACAACAAATTTGAACCCCATCAATGTGAGTTCAGGTTCCATTAGGTCTGCAGTATTGTTTAGATTACGATATTTAGGTAAGCATGCCGTTTTCCCAAGAGCAGGTTATGGCCCCCACGGCCTCCCGATTTAAGCCTCTAGATTTTTCCTATTTTTCCTAACTTGAAAGGATTTATAAAAATAGGCCTCATACACTAAATAAAATGAAAATGAAGAGACTACCAATATTAATGTAGGCGTAATTGACAAAATGTCGACAAACGTTGTAAAACGAATACGCACTTGTATTAATGGACAAGGAAGCAAATTTTGAAAATATGTTAGCCTAGTTGAAAATAAGTATATGTACCAGTATTTATAAGTTTCTATGTTTATAAAAGTTATAACAATAACAAATTAATAATATCAAATAAAAAAATAATTCAAAAATTTTTGATGTGCGCGACTTAATGAACTGTAGTTTTTTTTTTAATTTGGCGGATGGCGTAAGATTGTTCTTCAATTAACGCTCAGCTCTAACAGGATAGTCAGCGAATAATCGCCGAGATCCAGCATTTGTAGGTAAGTAGGTAAACTGTTGGAATTCAAATAAACATTGACTTCGAATTAAAGTTTTAAAATATGGTCAATTTTAAGAAATATACTTTCTGTTTTCACTTGTAGAGTGAAATGCAATCTTTATGTTTTTGGAGACATGCAAGCTTCTGTGTGCATAGCCAAAGAACATTCGTCTGTTTACCCATTTTTAATCAGGTGATCCGTCCACCAAATTAAAAAGTACGATTATACATAGAATATAATTATTTCAAGATTGAAATTGATGAAGGAATTCAAATAAAGAGCCATCTCTCAAGGTTCGTGGGAAAACAAGTCGAGTGATATTCTGCATCTCATAAGAGAATAAGAATTTCTATCCAGGCTGCTCCGAATCTGGAACCATTCCTCACATCTGTGATGTTAAACGGAGAAGAAATATAAGTTTGATAATATTTTACAATGAAGATCATTTTCCAAGATATCCTCAATCTAATTTGAATATTAGCACTGTTGGAAACTCACTTGCTCTGTTGCTTCAGCTCTCTTATTTCTTCGTAAGCTGATGACAACATTGATTCTAGATCAATACGTTTTCTCTTTTGGATGTTTAGTTCAGTCTGGACATTCTTATGTTCATGTTGAAGGGTTTTTATCCTCCTACAAGAAAATGACATCAAGATATAAGCAAGCAATATTCACTGATCTACCCAAAACTGATTTAAACAACACAGAAGTGTATCAAAATAAGATAATGTCACAGTACTATACACTTTCACAATACATATATATTCTGCAATAATTTTTCAGGTGTACAATTTGCGACAAACTCCTAATTTATTCACTTTCTCGATGCAGTAATGTACTGTACATTACTATATACAGTACTGAGCAAGCAAGTACGGCGATACCTAAGAAACTAAAATAATTACGAATTACTTTCGTAAGTAAGCAGTTGTTGGAGTAAGTTGTACACGGTTCATGCAAGCGGCATTGGTTAAAATTAAGGCATATTATTCAAACAATTAACATAATTCTTCAATATACAGCATTTTGTACAGTTACAGAAATCTTACAAAGATGAATGAATTAGCCTATTACAGTTTGATAAGAAATAAGATATAACAATCTACTCATAACATAAATCTCAGCCAAGTAGAAAACTCGGGTCATGACAATATGGAGACTTCAAGCGTGTTAAATACACTTTATACTGTATTTTTGGATAAGAATTACTTTATTAGTACCAAAACAGCAAATTTCTAAGACAAAGAGCGAACTTCTACAGAGAAATTTCTAAAGAGCAAATTTCAATTTCATTTTCAATTTTTTTTTTCAAATTTCAAAGAGCAAGTTTTGGCATTTGTAGCTTTCTAATGACTTCTATAATTATTCAACTTCTGACCCTATTGAAATCCAAAACAATTCATGATGGAAAAGGCTATGAAAGCATGCAAAGTCAAGTGAATTAATATTTTTACTCAAATTAAAACAAACAATAAGGGATCCAAGTTGAGTAGTTTGATACAGAAAGACTACAATTAAGTATCCACAGTAATAAGGAAAGCAATCATGCTGAAAATACTGAATTGAAATTCAAATCTTACTTTTTGTAAAAGGCGATGCATAGTCCCAAGTTGGGATAAGCGTCCGCATCTTGAAGAGCGGCATCAACTTCTGTATCAGAGCCTTGAATTACATCTCTAATCCTACAACAGAACCAAAAATATGAAGTGAGTAATGAAACTATTTATACATTTCAAATACCTCAAATAAAATACCTCAGCACACGAACGAGCTCAAACAATAGTGACTGAAATATACATTTTGGTCCTTGTTCTATAATAGACAAAACTAATGTTACATAAAACTTGCATGTTCTATCAAAATAATGTCATTGAGACTATACCAACAAATAACATTAAACTTTAAACCAACTTCCTTTGGACTGAAGACCGCTTGTTGCAGGATCACCAAGTTCCAGTTATGAAAAATTACTCTGGTTCGGGACTCACCAAGGCCTATTCGAGTCTTATGAACATCACTTCCATCACACACGCATAAGTCTAGAATTCTTGTGGGCATCACCATCATGCTAGTAGTAATGTGCAAGCTAATCAGCACCCAATAATACATGTAGGGACTAATAATGGAATACAAAAATTTAAAATCTTATATATTAAAAGAATTTTGTGTCCACTGTGTCCAACTTTGGAAAGTTTGTGGAGAAGATTGAGTGGACCGATTTTGATGCGGTTTGTGCCAAAAGATAGATAAGGCTCTATTTGTTTTTCAAAAATAATCATTTTAAATAGGACAACTTTTGTAAAGACCTCAAAACCTTAGTTAGCTAAGAAAGTTTTTTTAGTACAGTGACAAGTAATCACTGTACAAGGTAGGATTTCATTGATACGGCTGAGCTGCTGTCAGCTTACTGTATAGTAAGCTTACTGTATATTAGGTTTCACCAACTTTGGACAAACAGAATTTGACGGTCTTCAAAAAAGGCCATGGCACACACGGTAAAAAGGTTGTTGCAAGAACGGAAACTCCAGCTGATCTTTTATAACGAGTTTCAAGTGATTGGAATTCTCATAAATAAACAGCCGGATAAAATGCTAATATAGCAATGCACCAATGCACACAGATCAGTTTTCTGCGGAACCTCAAAAATTGACGGTCAACTTTTCGTGTAGTGTGATAATACATTTTTCAGCTGTTGATGTTTATCATTAAATAAATATTTGACCAATCTTGGTGAAGCCCGGAATAAGAATTTCAGAAAATTCAAGTGAGCGGCACTTTGCATTGCACGGGCTAAATTCGTAATATAATATTTTATTTTAATCAACTTTACTAGCTATAATAAAAAATACTCACTTTCTCAGGGTGGCGATTTCTTTTTTCAATTCTTCGTTCTCGCATGAAACCAAACTATAAGCTTTGCAACTCTTCTTCAATAACGTAACTTCACTCCTTAGAGAATAAATTGATTGTTCAAGCTTTTTCTCATTATTAGATTTTTCTATTACTTCTTGCCTGGATCAAAATAAAAAAGCAATAAATAAAAGAATAGATAAATTGAGCTAATATTACTATATATTGTAGTAAATACTACAAAAAAGTACACCAGTGTTTACTGGCCAAGTGGAAAAGCAAAGAGAATAAGGAAAATAAGAAATACACGGAGTTGATGAACAAATTAACTCCATGAGTTTTACAGATTGCAATAGTACTGTGAGCGATGAGTCTCTCTTGGTATTTTACTACTTGACACAGTATTAAGAAAAAAAAACATTGAGCAGAGAGGTCTCAAATTATAAATTTTCTCTTTAAGTAGGAAACAACCTATGGTGTTTAAAAGATGCGGACTTATCATCAAATTTTGAAGTGTGTGTATATAGAAACGTCTTTTGCAATATAATGACTAATTTTTAGGATCGATATTTCATTAAACAACTTTAATTTGATGAGAAAGCCGAAGCCACATACAATCTTATATACGAGAAGAGTTTTGTGCCCGACTTTGGAAAGTTCGTGGAGAAGTTTGAGTGGACCGATTTTGATGCGGTTTGCGCCAAAAGAAAGATAAAGAATCGAAGTTTTTCATGCTCTATTTATTCTTCAAAAATAATCAATTTCATTTCATTTATTTACACACAATTTTCAAAAACAATACAATAATAAAACATACGAATACAATACAAAATTGGAAAAATTGGTTAGGTGACCTCATTAGTAATCGTGTTGAGGCACCATTTGAATGGGATATTTGATAAAAACATTAAATAGATTCCTGTGGCACTATCGGTTGGCATAAAATGTACTAAATTATTAAATCCCTTGAGTGTTAGTCTGTGAAATCACGCATAGATAGAGCCAAGAAGATCATACAATAGTAATCTGTACAAGATGGAGTTTCATTGGTATGACTGAGCTGCTGTCAGCTGCAGATACACAAAATATCAACTATCTGTTGGAACAGTGCCTCAACGAGCTTTCAAGCATGATGATTCAATTAAGAATTTTAGAAAATTCAAGGTAGCGGCGCTTTGCGCAGCACGGGGTGAACTCTTAATATATTATGTGTCTTTCACTTGCCTAGTGGTTTACAACCAAAATTTGATCTAACCTTTGTGATCATGATGCTTGAAAAATATGCGAGCTATAAAAATATTTTCCTTGAATCAATTGATAATGATGAATCATATTTGTTAAACTAGAGCTTATAGATTTATGGGCTGAAAGCAAATACACTATCACTCTTAAGAAGAGAAATATTAGTTAATACCTCAGTCCTTTGGCTTGGCCGATACTCTTGTCTCTTTCAGCTTTCAGCAATTTAATTTCTCTATCCCTCTCATTCAATTTATATTCCAAGCTATCAACCTGGAATGCTAGAGTGCTGGAGTCATTCTCAGTTGTATTGGACAAATTGAAAAAAATACGAATGATTTTCTTTTCTGACGTTTTCTGTCTACACTGTGGACATGATGGCGACCTGCAAAAAAAATAAGAAAGCTTAAGACGATTCGACGTATAGACTAATAAATAATATTCGAGCAGTCATATCAGTAGTTAGCCATGTCATAGTCAAATGCAGAAAATTCTTCTCAGAACAATTTTTTTTCTCACAGGATTCTTTATCTGAGTAGGTAGGCCTAGGCTACCTTTGGACACAAAATAAACTGGTGAAAGAAACACAAAATAAACTGGTGAAAGCACCCCCAAAACTAAGGGAAAAATCACGTAGAGAGTCGCATTCCATTGATTATGGGGGTGAAAATTTACGTTGCAAGGGGATTGAAGGTTTTAGTCTCACATCTTATAGAGGGACGGAATTAAGGCGGTGGTGTCTGAAATAGTATCAACATTATGTTAATTTGATGTGAATAGTTTCACATAACTTCAGTTCTGTAAATTCTGCATCAAACAAGGCCATCAGCCTATACTAGTAGTTATGTTCACTACTGTAGAAAAAACAAGATAGTTGATTTCTCACTTTGATGGAATTCACTGTTTAAAAAAAAATAGTTTCTCGATAATAAGTCAGCCGAATGTGTCGAAATTGTTATCATTCGATGCAAAGATTCCCTAGAAGGTTTATCCTAAACAATTTTTATTTAAATTTATAGAATTTACCCTAACCAGATGAAGAATCTGTAGAGAAAAAGCCCTATTGAAGAATTATGAAAATACAATGTGACTAAACTAGGTACCAATGATAAATGCAACATTTTGAATTCTTGATGATTTACATGACGTGTGGGTAAAAAATACTGACCTCCCCAGCCACTCCAACAGGCAGTGATGGTGGAATAGATGCCCACAAGGTGTTGAATACACACTTTCTGCAATGTCTGTTCCAGTAAATAAGTCTCCGCAGATGACACATGTAATGTGCATTGTTAAAACTGGATTTTTTGTGTACGACCGTTGACAAGTATTTCCAATAGGATCTAGAAGTGATAGAAAAATAGAATACAGTATATGCAAATATTACTTGTAAATTTGTGAATCTAGAACTGTTGTAAAGATTTTTCCAAACAATATTTTTGCACATTTATCCAACACCGTAAAAATTTATCAAAGTAGGTACTTATCCTACCATACCACAGTATTATTTCCGCAGCTCTAACCCAAGGTGACCATATTTTTGTAATGAACTCAAAGCGGAACACACATTAGGAGGGTCAAGGGTCCCCCCTCAAATACAGTGTCAAGGTTATTTTCTAAACTGACACTACTAAATGTACTAACTCAAAATGTTATGAGTTTAATGAGTTAAGTGCTATTTTACAGAAATAAGCATAGGAAAACATGTACTGTTCAGGTAGTAAAAGTAGCACAATTACACTAATCGGACCATCAGTTAAATTAATTTGTTAATAATGAAACAAATACATTTAGCAATTGAAAATATTGTAAGTTACACAGTAAAATAATCTGAATAGCCTAAGTAGTAACCTACTGTCCGACCGAGAGAAGAAAATAATTGGAAAACTATGTAGGCAAGTTTGTGAAACATCTTCTTTTACCAATTGTTTGAATTGCCGATCCAAAACTACAATATTACCCGATGCAGGCATAAATTACAAGGGACCAAATAATTAATAAGTTTAAGTCCTAATCTTAAGTGTATGCAATGTCTTTGTTGTTTTTACATATTTATATTGTTGAAGTGCTAAGAACATATTTTAATTCAGGATGTAATACTGAATAGTATTTAAAGCGGGACCTTTGCTTGCTTATCCTGCAGAACCTGCACACAACAGCGTCCCCCGAGTAAATCTAGGGACAGCGGGACTGTTAGTCACCTTACTCTAACCTCAAAATCAAAGAGGATAGGAGGCAAGTTAAACCTAACAAACCATTGCGGCTTACAAAACCTTCATGTCAGAAACAGTAGACATAATCAGCCTATTTTACGAGATATACATTTATACGAGTATAAATTTTACTTCAAGACATTCTGTACCAAAGCTCAGGTACCCTGCATTTATTACTCACAGTATTGGGTATTATATTATTGATAGCCTGTGAAACTATCTGCAATTTTCCAAAAAAGAATCAAGTTGTTTTTCAAGAAGATTGGAATAATAGGTCCAATATATTTTTTAGACTAGATTAAACTTGAAAAACACTAGCACAAAACCAAACTTACCAAGATTTTATTCACTTAGCCTACAATTTGATGCATTTCAAATACTTGCAGCTCTCAATAATGTTGATGCAACTGTTTGTTTGTATTTGAATATTCTGCTTCAGATATTAAACAGAAAATAGAACAATGTACACTAAAACCTGGATAAATACCCACATTTTGAACTTGTTAAAACAAATAGAATTGCAGAAGTTGTTGTAGCCGCGGTGCCGCGCCGAGCACATTTTCCCTTTTCGTTTTCTTAGACAGTTGTATGCATAGAGAACTAAGTCTCACAGTGAACGATAAAAAGGACGACTTAAAAATAAATACAAATTTAAATCGATAATTATCAATTCAAGAACATACCTATGTGGTTTATTCATTTTGAAATTCCCTGAAGGCTTTAAAATCCTGATACAAATGCTCTTGATAGCACACTCACAGTTATGCCTCTCTAGAACTTGAATTATCTAGGGGTGGAACATGATGACAGAATACAGATGACAAACAGCTGATTGAGTCAACAACAAACCAATCCTAGCATAACCTAACTTTTCTATTACTTTTTGATTATATTTTACAGAACTTAATAGAATATTCATCTCAAACATTTTTTTCAAATTATCTTTCATATTTTCATCGTGAGCTTATGAATAAGTCTCATCATATCAATGCATTTATTATTCTGATTTGAAAGGTTGTTATTTGTGAACATTGGTCGTTATCATCATGGCAATGAGTGACTCAAATGTTAATTTCACTGTGGAAACGGCTAAAGGTAATCCTAATTCAATATCTGTGTTGTAGTGATTCTCAGAACTCGAACGAGCAGGAATCCACTCATGTCTCTTAATTCGAAGGAAAGAATAAGTTCTCTTTGTCTATATAACCCATCGAACCCTCAGGTTCACTCAGTGATTTTGTATAGTAGATCACTTGGACTGTCTTAGACAAAAAACTTACCTGGAGGAGTCATACAAACAACATCTGTAATAAACTTTCAAGAGAAGTATATCTGTTGAGATGCATAATTATGTACCGAAGAGTTATTTAAAAAAGCATATAGTTTCTGGGGTAATTCCAGTGGTGTTCATGACATATTGCTTATTCAAAAAAGGCAATAAGAATATTGGCAGGAGCTGGTTTCGAAGATCATTGCAAGCCACTTTTTATCAAAGAGAAAGTAGGCTACTCACTGAATATAGCTTTTATGTTTTGAATGTAGGCTATTGATAGAAACTAAGTTGAAAAGAATTTGTCTTGTTTCAGTATAAGATCTGATGTAGGCTACTTGGATACAATACCAAAAGCCTGCACAAGCTTGATATTCCATTCTGTAGATTGAGCAAAATGACAAAAAAACCAAAAAAATCCTTGGGATGAGAATGTTTAATAAGTTAACATTATTAGCTGCCTTTAAATGTATTGACTGTTTTTAATGTCTGATTAATAATTAAAATATCTTAAAAACTGTTCGACATATCAATGTGCGGTTTTTGCCATTCATTTTCTCTTGAAATTCTGTATCGAAATCATGTATAACATGACTACCTTACCATTTAAATAGATTCAATATGGCAAGTCCAAGATGGCAGACCATATTTTTAAAGTAAAGAGTAGTATTTTTAATTTTAGTACGATTCCCAATGCCACGTACCGTCAAATTACCTTCGTATAAGAAATATTAAGCTCTTTCCATAATTTTTACCAACTCTGTATACCTTACAAGTTAACCTACATGAATTTGTAACATTTTTGTGAAACTTGTTATATAACAAATGTTTTATAAACAAGTTACATAGTGTAAACGCAGCTTTATACATTTTTTATGTTTTTGGTCAATCTATATATATAAAAGCGAAATGGCACTACTCTCTTTGCGTTATTGAGGCGTTTTATTATCGACATATTATGGATGTTTACTGTGTCTACGGGGGCGAAGCCCCCTGGTGAGCGCGGGGCGCTCACTATGTCAATGGCTGCCAGGGGTCCAGGGGGCGGAGCCCCCTGGCTAGTCTGCTGGCTAGTAAACTATATTCTATTCTATTTTAGATGGTTTGTAAGGTAATTTTGACCTCAGTTACATTCAATGCAAGTTGGAATACCTACCAATTGAGTTCGTACCTAATAGTAAGAGCTGATAATCAAAGCTTATAGCCCTATAACCTAAATTGGGCTGAATGGTTGAATATCTTTATTAGGATGAAGTTAGGACTCCTGGTCCTCTCTGCCACACAACCCTAAGGATAGATTGTATGCGATTACTCTGATGCCCCGACCAACGTGAATTATATTTGTACTCAAATGAGTTTCAACTTGCATTCCATGATGGTTCGGAATCCATAAAGCTATTACTCTGAATAATCACCCAAATTTTGGTTCATGAAAAGCGAGATTAGTGAGTGTCTAGTTTTTGAGGCATGGATTATCAGCACGCAGGTTCTGTTAGCGTTTTTACTGCAACCGGTGAGGCTCAAAAATTAATCTTCAATTCCAATTAATCAATTACCAATACTTGGTACAGTATTAACTTGGTCGTTGTTGATGTAATCGATGATCCATTGCGCATCTCGATTTGTGTTTTTCAAACGCTCTGTATTATTTGGCATTTTTTCAAAATATAATAACAATTAAGACTTATAAAGAATACCATGTTCATTAAAATTTCCTAAAATATTTTCAACAGTGTGATTCTGCAGACTTACTAATTGTGTAAAGTAAATGTAAGAAGTAGTGTAAACATTATAAAGTTATGTGAGGAATCATGAGTGTGGAATTCTCCAAATAGAATGGTACGATATATTATGGAATTATATATTTCTCAGGTTCTGAACGAGGAATATTTTTTATGATAGTTATCTACGAAAGATTTTGATACACGATTTACTAGACCAATGAGATTACGAGTACCCAATTATCAACAAATAAAAACGGTTTATCCTTTTTCTAGCTGCTTTGACTGACATCTTGGCCACATTGAACAACGAAGAGAACTCGACGAAACTAGAAGAAGCCAAAGAAAATGTGGGGAATGATATGTTGAAAATGATGCAATATATATTTCCTCTAGTTGTTCAAATTCAAATGGATGTCATTAAAAAGTACGGCTTCGCGGACAATAGAGAAGGTAAGAATATTTAATAACCTTATATTATCATTAAAAATTTGTTGACTATTTGTCAAATAATAAAAACTTGAATATTAGTATGAGGCATTTAAATTTATACGTTATAGAGACTTCACCCTTTCAATTGTTACAAATTCGTACATATGTGTTCAAGCTATGTGCTGATTCCAATAATAATAATTTCTCTGTTTAAGTAATGTGTCTTGCCTTACAAAATTACTCCCGGTCGGAGACAAGATAATGGAGACCTACAGCAGAGCTTTTGTATCATGGCTGGAGCAGCAAAAATTTTGCCGCTGACTCTCGCTATTATGGCCGGGGCCTAATTCGTCGCATCGCTTGTCATATAGCCCAGTATAATATTTCATGTAACGATCTGCAAATTGAAAATCGTCAATGTGATTATGATTGTAGAAAATATTATGTAAAATAATTGAATACCTAGTGTCAAATTTTAATCCATTAATTACTCAATTCTTAATTGCTGAAAACTTAATAAATGAATATTCTGCAGGCATCGTGAACAATGATATGAAGAGTTTTTGTTATTCGCCAGGTATCATACAATTCACCCAGCATATTGTGGCTATGGAAAAAGAAGACCCTTGTATCGCCGATCTCCACAGCCAGCTCAGAGCCATTTTCCTTCCTCCAGTATCGATAGCCACAGCTGCTTCTCTCTGACCCAAAACATCTAAGAGTGAAGGAACCTGAATATGAGGTAAGCGGTATATTCTCATCCACTGATTAAAGTAATTGAATGAAAGAGAGAAATTCCCACTAAAATGTACTTTAAACGACCGGGAACTTTTAAAAGTGAACGTTGAGGAAAATTATTGATCAAAATGATCACTGTTTTATTTTAAAATCTTTTGTGCTCCGATTCATTTGCTCATGAATCAATACAAAATAGAATGTCTTTAGATGTGAGTAATTCTTTTACTAATTATTCAACATCTCCATATTCAGATTTCGGTCTGGCTACCAGAAACAATGCGTTATATACAAACAATTGATTGAACCACTATGACCAGAAAACATGTCAGAAAAGTATGACAGAAAACAATAACACTTTTGACGCATGGTAAAACTCAGATGAAGTACCAATTTAAAAAAGAGTTGAAAAGTCTTTTTATTAAAATAATCTCGTCCACTGTGTGTCAAGGTTTTCACATGTGAATAGAAGTGCGGGAGGAAATGAATTAATAATTAAAGAATTTTGTGCCGAAATTATCCAACTCTATCACCCTTGAAACTGTCATATTTTTGAAGTCCCGAAAATAAGCAGTTATCTACGAAAGATTTAAGATTCCGATACACAATTTACTAGAACTAGACCAATGAAATTACGTGTACCCAATTTTTAGGCTATCAATACAAATATGTATTAATCATTAATTGTCAATTTCTTCTTGTTCACAATAGATATTATTAAAAATGATAATAATAATCATCACCATAATAATAAATATTTTTTTGTACATGGAAACCCATACAAATTATCGATAGAGCAATAAATTTGTTGGAGGTGGAGAATAGACTGAGGATATTAAAAATGGGATTGTGGCGGGCTTTGATAAAATTCCGTAGTTTTCCAAGTATTCAGCTCTCGGAGGAAAAGTCTTCATGATTCGTCTATTCAATTCAATATTAGAAACAGGCAGAATCCCTTCAAATTGGGCAAGATTTAAAATTTCCATGTTATATAAGAAGGGCTGTAAACTGGACCCCAGAAACTACAGAGGTATTGCAAATTGGATTCTTAAACTCCTCTCCGTCATAATAACAGACAGATTAGCTCTATGGGCGGATGAGTGTGGATTAATGGATTTCATAAAGGCCGATCATGCGTTGAGAATATTTTGTTAATATTTTATACAATAGTAAAATATTACATGGAATATAAGAAAATAAAAGTGTATGCATTGTTCGTAGATTATGAACCTGCTTTCGATTCCGTTCCACATGATAGGCTTTGGCAAAAATTGGGAAGACTTGGAATTAGAAGGAGAATATTATCAACATATAATTATACACACTAAAAACCTGTACTGTGTTTTTTCTCTAATAGTGGAAAGTCGGTCTAGTGGGAGTTTTTCTGAGCCAATAGCTATGAAGTTAAAATAGCCAATAGCTATGTAGTTTAAAGGGGGCTATGCTAAAGGCCTTTTGCAGGGTGACCCGGCCAGTCCACAATATATATTAATATTGTATGTATTATTTCGGAGATTAGTATTCAATTTTTGTTTCTTCCATCGCAACTAATGCTGCAGAATTATATGATTTTCTGTAGTCGCAGGGTTAATGGAATGTGAACTTAACTGAGCAGGGAAATGTTCTCGATCTTGGTAATCATTATCACATAATCATTAGGCTACTATCTATCTGATTCACATTTGTGGAATAGTTGTATCAGTCTAATGAGACTTTTTTATTTTTTTTTTGCAGAGAAAGGAGACCTGAAACAATCGTTGCTGAATTGATCAGCCAAATTTATCGGATACATCGTAATGTGAATTTGTTCAAATGTTCGGACGCTATTGTTATTGATGGATTGATAGCGACACCTTGGAGAATTTTGTTCCTTCATGATTAAATTCACATCAAGGATATTGGACAATCAAACTTCTTCACAATTGTAATAACTTGGAAAAAATGCTTATTTATCTATGTATATGAGCTTTAGAATAATACAATATTTACACTTGTTAAAATAAATTCATAAAAACAAGATTAGAATGATTAGATAATTAATATGCAATAAAAATGTAATATACTTAATAAATTTTTCAATCCACTTGCAGCTTTTTTACCCATAAAATCGTGCAATATAATTTGGAATAACTAGTCAACAACAATACCATAGTATTCGGATCTTGAATAATCCAAAGTTTAATTAAAAATAGGTTCAAAAGCACCAACATTATAGGAATTATTATTTTATGTAACAAAGGAAAGTGATAGCTATTCTGACTTCAATATCAGTTGTCATTTATTACTTTATGACTATATTTGTCGAGTATGCCTAATATAGAAACATTTCAATCACTCATTGTCTTTCTGGAAGAATGATATTCTGACGGTATCCGCTATTCGATGCAAACTTATGAAAGCTTCTGGAAAAAATTTTTTTGATAGTTTTCATCTAATGTATGCCATTATTCAATGTTGAAATTGTATAATTTTGTATCAATTTTATCAATTCAGTATTATTTTAAAAAATTGTATGATTTTGTATAATTTTTGCAGCCTAATTAATATTTATTAGTTCATCATTATTTATCATCCTAGAACATTTATAATATAATTAATGAATTTAAATTAAAGTACTCATTTAGTATCCATTTTATTGTTGTTTCGCCTCTTTGCATTACGTTTTTAGAAAAGTAAGAAGAAAAGTTCCGGGAATGCGTTTTTACTGAGATAAAGATGGCGAAAGATAGCAGATTTGACAAAATGCTTCAAAGATTTCCGGAGGCTCATTTGGGTGTGGAAAAGGTCAGGGGTAATGTACCAGTTGAAGCCAGTGAAGACTACTAAGAGAACCAATTATTAAAAAAATAATTTCTCAAAAATATTGGAATAAAATGAAACAGAACAAAAAAGAACAAACTGGGTTATATTCACGGCCGGCACGGCACATCACACGAACTGCATTTGGGCGGTTGCGACTCCGAGCAGTTCACTGCGGTTCGCTCGAGATTTGCAGCCCATGACTCCATGTGTTGGACTATTGAAGGATTGAACCTTTTCACTTCAGAATAAATTCTCTACAAGTTCTAGATCTTTCCAATATGGTAGTGATCTTCAACTTATTTTAATTTCTCAATCAAGTACGATACCCCCTATGTATTATGATTCAGGTTGTATAAAGTCACATCAGTAAATTAGTACTGTGCCCTTGCGACTTTATTTTGAATAATGAGTGCATTTTCCTAACTTACTAGTTTATTCAGTGAAATTATATAAATTTACTCTGGTTCTTCAGTGACATAAAAAAATTACCTTTAGACTGTTTAAAAAGTAGCCTCTTCATTTTTCACTCCTTATGTGCATTATTCAAAATCTACTACCATATGAGTAAATAATTAGAGTAGGTACCTAAGTTTTTCATTACATCCTAAATTTTTGCAATAATGTGATGTTTTGTTAACACTATTATCGATTGTTGGATGAAATAGATTTGAATTTCAGCGCATCTTAGTATTTAAACTTGTTGGTATTATTAAATTATGATAATTTGGAAAAGGTTGAAAGTAAAATGGAATCATGAACCAGTAATATTCTTAATCTATTCATTTCTTAATCTTACCATTCATTTGTGTAAACTTGAAATTTTCTTCTTAAATTGAAAAATTCAATACCGTAATGGATAGGAAGAATTGAAACTGTATTTTAGCCTGTAAAAATTACATGAGAAACTGACACCTATAAATATCAATGTATTCGGATAATGGTATTAAAAATAATATGATAACGGCTCAGCAATTTTGACTCAGTAAGATAAAGTCACGATACATATTTCATGGATTTGGTCTTGTATCTCTCTACTGTGACTATTAGATCGACTCTACTTGCACTTTCTCATGAGATAAAATTGATGTTGTTTGTTAGTTCCAATAGCAATAAACTCATTACATCTTTCTCTACAGAGTGGGATCCACTCTATAATTTCTAAAATTTTATTTAAATAATCTCAGAGAATTTTGAAGGGTGAATAGGATAAGTGATACAATAAAGCTTTCATTACGTTTCGGTATACACTGCACAAAAGACTATAATGTGTAGGGTGAATGATAGAATAATGAGGTGGGCTTACACTCTTAAATATACAATATTAAAAACGGGAAAATATTGATACAGGTATAAATTTGTAGTATTAATATTATAATTATAATAATTTTTAATATTCTATAATAAAATTAAGTTATAGAAAATTATTTCACGTTATAACATATCAGCTTAGAGAAAATAATACATATCAACATATTTGCAGCTTAGAGAATACAACAAAATGAACTCAAGATTATCAATGTTCCAATGTCAGAAGTTGGATGTGACTGTGTACATTTCAGTGATTGATAATAGGCTATTCAAATTTTTTATTAGTTTGGAAAAAGTGGTGGTCGTTGAAATAATAATTCCTGAATTTACAATAATGTTTTGAGAGAGAAGAAATAATATGGAAAGAGAGTATACACATTTTCCAAAAAAGAATTTTTTATACATTACAGTGATCAATATCAAATGTGTCCATTACATAATATATGTGGACATATTTGAAAATTCAAATTTTCTATTAGTTTAGAAAAAGAGATTGTCTTGAAATAATAATTTCTGAATAATTCGTAATATTATTTACTTCACCAGTTACACTAGACTAAGCCTATTCCTTGTTGGTGTGAGTACAGTATTGTCATTTCCATGACATGACCCATCGTTGATGAATGATAACTCTTATATCGCTTGATATCATGTGAGAATGCATTGAGAATCCCAGATCTTTTTATACGAATTATGCAAATTTGGGAATTCAATTACACACTCAAACCCAAGACAATTGATCAACCTCTGAAGAAAGACATTAATTTAATTGGCGAATTGAACAAGATGCAGCCGTCAGGTAAGTGACAGATGTTCCATTCAAAAACAAGACATTAGGATCCAGGTTTCCAGGTAAGGGAAGAATCCAGATAGCCTTGTGTCTTGTATAAAATGAATGACACTTGACAGTTGAGACAATGATACAGGTTTGTGGATTTCATAATTGCCAATAGGTAGGCCTATGTAGCCTAAGCATGTGGCATTTCTTATAGAATGCGTGGCTCCTTATTACGTATAGGAAAACCTATTCATACTCAGTAAGAGCATTACATATAGCCTCTTATAAATAATTCATCCAGCTTCCGAGTAACAGTATAAGGGTTATTATAGATGCCAACTGATACTTTGTACTCAGAAACTCCCTTTACAATGTACTGCATCATTTAATTATTGTAGTGACTGCTTTGTTTCGTTTTTAATGAAAGAAGTGCTTGATGTCCGTCCGGTATCTTATGAATAGAAAAATGAAAAAATTGTTCCGTATATAAGAAGGCCTCATATCTTATGTACGGTACTTGATCATTGTACATTTTTTCAACGGAAATGAGAGGATTTATCATGATATATTGTTATTCCATTAATTATTAACAAGAAAATGAAATAGTTTTGCTCTTCCTCAATGGTATTGACTTTGAATAAATTTTAGTCGCTTGAATATTTTAAATATTCAATTCTCACACGGTCCGATCAAATTATTTCACTTGAAGTGATGTGATAATACATTCAAAGGGATTCACAAGACATTCTTTCAAGCCTTGTCCCATCTAAATAAGCTGTTTTAAAAGTTTTTTGAGACTAGGGGTTTTAAGGTGGATGCTTTTAATACTTTCAAGACTGGTTAGTGGTTATGTTATAAAAACGTTAACTATTTCGAATGAAACAAATCTCAACTCATCTAGTTTTCAATTAAAAATGTTTTGATTAACCACTTTTCCTGACTCGAATTTCGTACCTATTACATGTATTTAATCCATATTCTGTTTCTGTATTGTATGAATTCTTTTTGAATTGTATGTTTATCACTTCAATTAAATTAATGATTAACACAACAATCACATCATGCTGGAAGAAAATGACAAGTAAAATTGAAAATCACAATTCATCAATTCATGGAATACATATGTGTCAATAGTAGAACCAGTAAAAACTACTACTACTCTAATACTACGGAGACTACACTATACACCTACAGAGACTGTAGTACCTACCTAGTGACCAATTGAAGTCCTACGTGATTCACGGGTGCGGCGGGGTGGAAATCAAAGCATAGGGTGAGTCAGGGTACTCTGTCGCCGTGGAAATCTGAACAGTGATTCGGCGTCCGGATTAGGGGGGGGGGGTCGAGATACAGGGGGGCGGATGAGTGAGTGTGTGTGTGATAAATTTTAAATGATGATTAAAGAGAACAATCGTGAGTCGGGGTGAGTCGGTGCACGTAATCCGTTTATAGGCAGAGGGCGCTCATCAAATAGTGAGCCATCGGCGGTGTGTGCTTAACACCGATCACCGGGCAAATCGAATCCCGGTGAGGGATGACCGCCGCAAGAAGGCGCCGCGCCGCCCCCGGACGCTCCTTGAATCACTAGACTCGTCTTTCTCTTGCTCTTCTTCAACGCCATTCGTCATTCCACCTTCCTTCATCCAATCAACTCAACTAACCACCACCGCACACACAAAACGTTCTCGGAAAATCAACTGCGCCTTTTCCCCGCCCGGTCCTGCTCCTAACAACATTACTAAACCAAAACCGGATAATAATACAAACGAACTTCACTATCCGTCATGACGTCGGAAACTGACTTTTCCCCGACGCAAAACAAAGTAGAGTAGACCCGGATTAAATCCTTCTACTCTGCTCTGCAACGTTTGCTCTCTTCTCTGATCAACGTTTCACCCTCGAACGTGATTGGTTGACTTTACTCAGTTGCAACCACAGTCAAACGTTTCCAATCTAATTCCAAACTCTACAAAGTTGTCATCGTATTTTCTTTGTATTTGAACATGGAGAGACAGGCTTGTCTGAAAACTATTCAACTAGTGGACCATCCAATGATTATATTGTTGTTCAGTTCAGACCAAATGTAAACTAATTTGAAGTGATTTCATTTGAATTATCAAATAGTCAGTCATATTTGCTCATGGATGACTGCATTCTATAATCCAATTTACTATAGTAGAATAGATTTCAAAATCTGCACCGTACAGCGTACACTGTTGTACAGGTACGGTAATGATATTATGTTATTTATTTAGAAGGATTGGTAATGGGTTACACTTGGGTTACAGTTACACAGGTTTATTGAAGAGAAGAACGGTTCATCATGTATAGCCACTCACAATATTTATTTAATAATGGATGCTAATCACTTTTTATGTTACATTTTTAAACTGAGCAATGATAACTAAAAGCAACTTCATATAGATAATATTCATAGATAATGGACAAAAGCAGAGATAATCCATTACTTGGTTAGTCTATGATAATAGTCATAGAAGAGACAGGAAATTTGGTTAGTCTATTCTACCGGATATCAATTTTTGGAACCTCTCTACTCACATTTACAAGAATGTAACGTACAATTTCCCTTATAATTTGCGATATACATTATCCTGTATTTTCAAATATATTTCTTTATCTGTGAGGCGATATTCCAGCAGAGTGTTTCAGAAGCATCCTTTCAGATTCATTTGACGTGAAGACTTTGCCGCACTTTTCGGTCGTTTACAATTTTCCAAATAATAAAGCACAGTCAATGCGCTTGACGAATGAGTTGCAGAGATAGCAGTGACAGGCAGCGGCGCTGGGCGAATTACGGTGGCGAGCCGGAAGAAGACGTGCCGCGCAAGAGGACGCCTCCCAGTGGACAAGCAAGGCTGCAGCCGCGTCTTATACGGTAACCGCCATTGACAGGGCTCTAACTCGATTTGTCTGGTTTGTATGAGTGGCGTCGGATGCTGGTGCTGGAAGCCAGGCTCACACAATTGAATAATTCAAAGTCGAAGATTGCGTTACGCTAAGCCGGTGTGACACTGTCGCCGAGAAAGCCACCTCAGAAATACGGCTACGGCCTGCCTCCCAACCTGCCGCCCAGATTACGCGTCGCATCGCCTTGCTGCGTACAATCGCAGTGCATTCAAACGCGCCGCTTTATTTATTCCCATGGGCATTCGCTCCAGGTAGCCCAGTTCGCCTTGCGCATCTGCAACGTAGAATACACATACTTCTCAATTGGACAATTCCTGGTCAATGTAAATTAAATAGCCGCGAGTACAATGGATTCTAATGGAGTAATAGCAATTCACCCTATGACATTGTGAATCATCTGTATATGTTATAAAATGAATAAATATAGGCTACTAACTAAATAGTCAATGGTCAATAGGACAATAGATAATACATAATCAATGCAATGGTAAATATTTTATCAATAGAAGTGATCAGTTAATTTTCAAATAATAATTTATAGTCTTGTTTTTGTAATGTTTTTTGTAAAGGGAAATAAATTCATTCATGCCCGGTTTTTTCAGTTGCTCAATAGACAGTTCATGGATCCAATAGCACTATTGAATCAATAACCATGTGTTTTCAATTGCAAAAAAAGTTATTGATTCAATAAGTTTATTGTACGACTGTAAAACCGGGCATTATTAATTTTGTCAGTGAATAGTCAATATTATGAAAAGTCATGATTGAAAAACTCGCTATTGAAAGACAACCTGAGCAACCTATAAAAAACCTGAACATTTTTTCTATTTAAAAGTGTCTCACATTGATTACATTTGGAATCCACAGCATCATAACCAATTGGTATGAGATTACACTATTAATTTTGTTGGTGTCAGAGAATTGAACAATGAAATTAGAAATAATAATCTGTGATATTGGTCGAAGTTTCTACTTACAAAACAGAAAAAAATGAAAAAGCAAAAATATTATACAACTGAAACCATTAATACTTTGTCTTTTACTCATAAAACTCACATCGTAAACCGAGTACCAAGGGATAAGGGAAGCATATCATGACTTGTGTTATTAATAAGAATAGCTTTGAGACTTAAAGACAATTTCACAGACGGTTCATTGCGTTTGAGCGATGATGAATCGAATGGATTAGGAGATATCTATGGAATGTATTTTATAGTATGATTTTCACTTCTCCACTAAAAAGTGGAGTCGATTCAATTCTCATTGCAGGAATAACTTGAAAAGAAAATTGAGTAAATCGCAAGTATTATAGAAAATTTGATGATTATTTGTTCTAGTGTAAGGGTGCGAAGGATATTCAAAGGATACGGAAAGTCTGTACAAAAAAAATTTTGTACAGAGTTCAACTCAACGAATGGAAGTCTATAATATCTTTCATTAGACTATCAGGTACTTTTTTAACAAGAAATTAACTTCCTAAGAAAGTGAAGTAATCTATTTTTTGTAGGGGTTTCATATTTTTTGCAAAGAATATCCACTTCTATTATTTTCCATCAATCACAAATAATTCAAAGGGTTTCATATTTTTTGCAAAGAATATCCACTTTTTGATTTTCGAGGGTGTGGAAAGAATAAGATTTTTTTGTGTTGGTCTATTCAAATAGTGCAATAACTTTTTGATCTCTATCTTTAAATTAGACGAGTTCTGGTATCTTTGTCAATGAGTGGATGGCTTATCACGCTTAATACATAGATTATTTTTGATCTGTTGATTATTGAATAGTAAATTTACTGAGTATAATCTACGATTTTCCGATTTTACGTTTACTAAACTAAAAATGATACGAGAATCTTCCTAATCAAAGATATGAGTCAGCAATCAGGGCCACAAAATCAATAGATTTGACAAATCATCAGACTATAATGCGTTGTTATGTGGTTTGCCTCTCGGCTACGTGAAAAAACTGAAATGTTGCAATATGAGTAAGACCGATGAGTTCTGTAGGCTGCATCGATCAAAGCGATAGTGATACATTGCTTTCAAATCGACAGACCAAACGACACAGTTTAAGGGTCGCGGGAAATTAAGTGTCATCGTTTCTTTGTAATGGCATTGTGATGAAGTCGAGTGTGGCCGGAAAAAAATCACGTGGATTGAGAGACAGTCGCCTGTCACGGCGCGAAATGGATCGATCGGTGCGGACTGCGGAGGGAGCGCATCCTGCGATGACGGCTGTTTTGTGACAGATGTGTGTGTCCAGGAGTCGAGCGAGCCAAGGAGCTTGTGTGGTCGAACGAGCGCACATTATTTATCGTTTCGGTCATTGTCGCCTGCTAGTCTTGTGATGGGGAGGGAAAGTGACTTCATAAACACAGTGGGAAACAAAGTCGTACAGTGGTTTGAGGGGGCAAGCAAGCGATCGCCATTCACGGCGCTCAATCGAGTGTTTCGGAAGATGTTTATGTGCAACCAGGTCTCCGTGGGTCAGATGCTCTCTGACCGGTCTCTGCGACCGCTCGGTTGGTCCAGCAGATGCAGACCGGACCATCAGATAATAGAGTCATCGCCAACCGCAATAATAAAGCTTGCACTGTCAATAAGCCTGGCCAGATTGTGACACATTGTGCCCTTCTTGTGTCTCTCAGGGTGGCCATCCAGGGGCGTGCGTCCCAACAAGAACAGTATTTCGCCCACCACTTACAACCGATTTCAAAACAAACGCTGGCCAGCTGATTTATGACACCAACTGGCAGTTATCGGACGTTGGGTCTCCACTCATGCTTCAACAAGATTTACACTAGTTCAGATACTGTCGATAGTAACACTGGACGTGTGGCTAATAAATTCAAAGATAGGTACCGTATCAGATAGTTAATTCAAGAGCAGGACTATGCCAAGTGTTAGAAAACAGTTTAGATGTTACAATTTACAAAAGGAATGCCTTATTTCCTATCTTCTTACATTCCCAATTCTTGGTCAAAAATATTTGTATTCTTTGAAGAAAAACTGATCGTATCAAATTTATAATCCTCTAAAACTAGGACGATAAGAATGACATTCACTGTCAAAACTGTCACCTACTAAACCTTCAGCTGGAACCCAGTGTTCGAATGCTGGATCCGCTAAACCGTTATTGTTTGAGAGTGAGTTCTCAGTTGGCTTATAAAAAATATTAATTTTTAACTAACTCTTATTATATTGCTCATGCTCTGGTCCAAAAGCTGCCAATTGCCTTGAACAATTTCAGTACCTATAACAATTCATTTTAGAGACTCATGTCTCTTGCATTTCATTTCATTCTTGCGCACATGTTATCTCCTATTCAAGAAAGATACATTACGTATACTGTCGCAATTACGTTATTTGATAAATATGTTTTTTTTAAATTTTTATTTATACCTGTACTTTTATTTGTACTTGTACTTTCATTTCCACTTGGAATTGTACTTTTACGTGCTCATATATAGGCCTACTCTACGAAATAAAGAAATTCAATTCAATGTTTATTGAAATATTCATAGGAATATCATACTTGAACATCTCCTAGTGTAAATTTCTCCTTAAATTTTGCTTCTTATATTAATTTAAATGAAGTTCCATCTGTTTGAATTCAATGTAAATTTGAATTGAAAGAAAATTATTCCCAGGTACGCTTGATAAGAGCTGCCAATAAGAGTTTCCAAGATCGGAGTAAACAGTGCACAATATGTGCACAATACAGAAAGAAGAAGGCTCTTCAAAAACCATACTATAGAATAGACTTCAGTTTCTGTCTAAATTAAGTGTGCTGTATAGTATAGCAAAGGCTTGTTTGTATTTGTGATGTGTGTGTTTGTGATTGAGGACTGATGGGGACGGGGAGAGGCAGCGTATTGGCCGGTGACATTGGCCTGATGTGTCCCCCGGGGGACAGCGTTCGGCTTTCTGATTAACTCCTCAGCGAAAGCAGCAGCAGATTCGCGTTTTTATGCGACACAATCGTGTTCGCTGGCCCGTGTAATTGGATCTGAGGCCCCGTCTGACACCCCCTCTTCCGCCTCAATAGGGTCCCAAACGCCTCCAAGCTGTTTATTTTCACGCCGGCTACTAATGTTGCCGCCTTCACTGCCTCCTCCGTCACCCATCACCATCCCTCCGTCACCTCACCGTCACTCCTCCCATCCATCACCGCGTCGCGTCACGTCGCTGCCTGACAGCTCACTCAAAGCAACGTTCGCATTACAACACACATCTCTTAGCAACTGATCTCTTTTACCATTGCACGTTTCACTCTTCCTTATTCTACGCAGATTATTTTCGCAGGCATTATTTGGAGGTAGTAATATAGTAGAAGATATTAAGATATTCAATAGAAGTAATGGGAATCAATAAAAAATTAATCTGTAAAATTTAATTTCCAATGACATTATAGTAGAAATTCATAACAAATTAAATAAATGATTTATTTTCTAAAACTAATACTAGTACAAATACAATATTTACAAACATCTACAGTTATTCATACAGAATTCTGTTAGTAAAAGATGAAAGAAATGTGTTATTATACAATAGTTTCTACAAAAAAGTTTCTTATAAAATTAACCTACTCCATGTTCTAGAGTAGGTTTTTAGGTAGTAGGTTGGAGTAGGTTAGAGTAGTAGGTGGAATATAATAAACGTTATTTTAGTGAAAAGTGAAATTAAATTGATAACAATTAATCACCATTGGAGCATTGAGGCCTATTGTGAGAATAGAAATGTTAATATTTTATTCTCTGTTTTCCATCCATCAACATGATGTGAGGCCTCAAACAACTTTTTAGTCCTTCAAGCACACTTTCTAGTGACTTGAATACATGCTCGTTCTACTAATCAGTCACTATGTTCAAATAGACAGGAATAACAATTGACAAATAGATAGTTAGCGATGTAATGATTATTGCAAGCAGCGACAGTCGCTGCCAGGTGAGGCAGTGGACGGGCTTCAGGAGGGAGGCCATTAGGGCCGATAATAGCTGGTAATGACGCCGGGTTCTGATTAGAAGCGCCGACCGGCTCTCTTCGCGAGGTGTGCTTTACATAATTCCGGCTTCTCGGCGTGGAAAGCGTCAAGAGCGCATCAGCTTCGGGCCTCGCTAAACTTTTATTATCATTCGATTACAGTAATTAGCACGCCCAAAATGAATAACAACTCATTTCTTGGGGCTTTGAGCTGAGCCGATCGGTCCCCTTCACCCTGTCAGTCCGACACGGCGTATAAATTGAATAACGACAGCAGCAGGCTCACGTCTCGGGGGCGCGATAAAAATACCACCCTCCCAGCGAGACCAATAATAATTACTGTGTGACGCTGTGCCTCACATTGCAACGACAATTCATTTTCAACTATTAGAGCTGGGCTTAATGCATTCATTTGTCAAGAGCAATCCTACGTGACAGACAGACAGACAGAAACTTCTTTATTTCAAAAATTGACATGTTACAAAAAATAAACGTACTGTACTCGAGACATAGAATGAATTAAAGTACAAATTTTCATCAACCATCAACCCTACATGCCTCATCAATGGAACATAATAATTATAATGTACACAGATAACGACAGATAGCGAAGAGGATAGATGAGTACAGTAAATGAGTATGAAAATGGTCTGCATGGGCTAGTGCCTGTGCGCAGACCAGAGTTACTAAATCATTATTTATTTACATGAAAGAAGAGATTCCCTACTAACCCCCCCCCCAACCCACCCAAGCTGGTGCACTCAGGAGTAATCAAACTCTAACGATTCCTAATCAGATTTAAATTTTTTGGTAGATTAAAGTGAGTAGAAGATTAGTTATGAGGTATTGTAGTCATATAATAACTCCAGTATAATGATGGCTTTAACGGACAAGATGGGTGTTGTAGTTTGTTGTAATAATACTTTCTGAGTTTTCTATTCCTAATTGACCTAGAAATTTCTTAATTTTTAATTTGAATGCGGATTTTGAGATGTTATGGAATTCTATTTGATGTGGAAAGCGGTAAGTTAAGTTACGATATAGAACATGTGATATATAATATGAATTGGTTTGAGTAAAGGATCTCAGCATGGACATTGCCAGAACACCAGTGTTTAGAGCATATCTTGTGTGGTGCATGTGAGTGATGGATCTAAGAATATGCATGTTTGAAAATAAATGTATAAGAATGTTTTAATAAAGAGTTGTCGCAATGTCAGCACTGAAGTCTCCGTAAAAGCATGCCAGTTGGAAAACGGGGACTCTTTTTAAAAGCAGCCTTTAAAATGGCCTTCTGAACTATGAAGAGAGGATGAAGTACCGTCCTGTACGCGCCACCCCACGCAACAATGCCAAACTCCAAAAGAGATTGGACGTAGGCAAAGTATGCCATCTTGATTTCTCTCTTATCCAGAACTTCACTCATCATTCTAAAGGCATAAATATATTTCCTGAGTTTCTTCTTCAAATAATCTATATGAGCGGTCCACCTCATCCTATGGTCAAAAAAAACACCCAAATATTTAAAGGAAGTTACCATTTCAATTGAAGAACAGTTGCATGCAGCACTGAGAAGGTTTCCACAAGTGTGTACTTTCAAACTTGATAATGCATAATCGTTTGCCGGTCGTAAGGACAAGGGCATAAATTTTGTTTTCAAGGTGTTCATTGACAGGGTATTCTGATCAAGCCATGTTTTAATGTAGAAGAGGTCTTTTTGCGCATTTTCCTAACATCCCCCAGTTTGGCCCCTTTAAAAAAATCAGTGCATCATCCGCAAACAAAAACAGCTTTCCATTTATATTCAATTTTGAAATATTATTAATATAAATTAAAAAAAGAATCGGGCCTAATGTGCTTCCCTGAGTCACCCCAAAATCAACCGCCATATTCTCACCCCTGACATCAGATATAGATACAAACTGGAGTCGGTTTGACAAATAACTTCTAAACCATGACAAAGCTGTACCTTCAACTCCAATACATTTCAACTTATTTAATAATTTGCTTCTATCTACAGAATCGAACGCTTTTTTTAAGTCCAGGAATAATAACATTATACGTTGATTTTCTGTTATTCCTTCATTTATATGTTTACAAATATCAAACAAAGCATCTGATATATTTTTGTCTTTTCGAAACCCATACTGACATTCACAAAGAATGTTATTCCTATTTAAATAAATCATAAGTTGCTCTTTTACTATTCTTTCTAATATTTTGAGAAAACACTCAGCAATGAGATGGGTCGGTAATTATTCTTGTCAGTAGGGTTACCAGACTTAAAGAGGGGGAATACTTTGGCCAACTTCAGGAACTCAGGGAACACACCGGACATCAGGCTAAGGTTAATTAAATGAGTTAATGGCTTGATAAGAATTTGAATATTATTTTTTAGCAAAGAAACATTTATATTATCATGCCCTGGAGCTGACCCCCCTCTGAGATTATCTATGGCTCGCATAATCTCATTTCCAGTTACAGCTCGAAAAACAAAATTACCTTCGATTCTGTGATGGTCATCATCAATCAACAGAGGCTCTGCGGAAACTATATCATCAGCCAAGTCTTGGCCCACCGCAGCAAAGAATGCATTAAATTCATCAGCCACATTCCTGCTTATTTCTATAGTAACAGATTGGATTCCAGGCAAAAACTTGTTTATCAAAAATGAATCTTTGTTTGTACTTTTACCAGCTAATTCTCCTATCACTCCCCAGAAGCGCTTGGGATCATCCCTGTATTCTATTAACTTATTCCTATAATACTCGTGCTTAGCTCTTCTTAATTTGATAGTCAAGTCCTTCCTGAGCGTGAGATATTGATTTTTAATATATTATTGAAGGGTTGTCTCTTTACTTTTCTACTCAATTTGTCTCTTTGTCTAATCGCATCGATCAGACCTGAAATTATCCATGGTTTAGTTTTTTCTGTCTTGATCTCATCGTTTTGGTATTTAAACTCAAATCGAGAGAATTTTTAAAATAAGCTGAAAATTATTGGAACAATTATCTATTTCATAGCAGTCTTCTACCAATTCCCAACGCGCATCCCGGCGAGCCCGTGCAAACACTGGTTTATTGACTACAGCGTAGCTCCTAGCCGAGGAAGATTCAGCGCTTCTCCGTTCTGGAATTGAAATATTTAGAGCGACACTGAAGTGATCAGTTATCTTAGTGTGAAGCATGGCTGATTTAATTTGATCTTGTTCAGTGTATCTCACAAAAATATGATCAATACAAGAAATGGAGTTTCCATCAATTCTAGTAGGTTTATCTACACCAAGATCGGATCCGACCAAACAGTTCAAATACCTGTTGCTACTCGGTCGTCTGAAAACAAATTTATATTAACATCTCCTACCAGGATGCAGTTTTTATTAGAATTTAAAGTACTGTAATAATTTTCCAAGTTGTCTAAAAATAATTCAATGTTGCTATCAAATGTTCTATACAATGCTAGGAGATTAAAGGGCCTGCTGAGAATCTGAAAATCCAAAGTCAATCCATAAACATCACCTAAAGTGGTCTGCGTAACGTTATAATTTATTGTTTTATTAATGTAGACAATCACTCCATCATTTTGGTTGCGCTGTTTATCAGTAGCTATCAGATCGTAACCATCTATTGGGAACCCCACCACCCCATCTCTGAGCCAACACTCAGTCAGTATAATTAAATCTAACGGTGTTTTGAATGAATCTATATAGACTAATAATTCATCGAAATTTCTAGAAATACTCCTCAAATGATAGTGAATGATATTATTGAACGGGAAGCAACTTAAGATAATGGATTGTACATATAAAAGTTAATAAATCTATGGGTACGGGTCTACCATAGGGTATGGGTATGGCTATACACAAACCATACCTAATTAGAATACCCATACCCAACTTACCAACATAGCAAATCCATACCCAACTTAGAATACCTACAACTGAATAACTAATATTCTTCCTTCTCTGTGTATTCTGACATACATGGCTATAATCATGGATATGTGTATGAACATGCAGCCTGTAAACTTGCAGTCAGCTCTTGCTTTGAAAACGTCGGGGAAGTCAGTGAGATCACCCCTTTCCTTCATGAACACGAGTCTCAGGTAAGGTTTCTTCAAGATTTTTCTTCGGAAGTCAAGCTATGAATAAACAGAATCATGATTCATAAAATGGATCTTTCTCTCACTATCTTTTGCCTCCTCATTAAGAATGAATTTGATGAGAATGAATTATTCATTCTTATGAAGAAGGAATAATGATTACGGCTAATGGACCGAAAAATGTATTTCATTTCTCATTCGTTGAAATTACGATTTTGTTATTATTTGAAATATAAACCATGTGACCCTCATGCCTTGTCCACACCATCGCCGAACTAGGCGAACGCGAGTCTAGCCCGATGAGACTCGCGTTCGTGTTACCGTCTACATGGCAGAAAGACATAACCACGTATGCCGAGCGAAGCGACTATAATCTACGAATGGCACTATATGCAAAATGGAAAATCTGGCGATTGCATCAGCGTTATGTGCTGCAGCATATAATAATTATGTTTTTTCATATTTATATATGGAAGACGAAATGTTCAAAGTTCAAAATGAATACGAAATACCGCCAATATCGGTAGTGAACGACAGACAAAATTAAGCAACAGACGACACGAGCGTAGACGATGGTGTAGACGGTGTATATTATTATTTTATGCACACTCGCCTCGCTCGTCTCCTTTGATCTTGCTCTCCGACCGACAAAATTTGGATCGAAGGCGAGCCGAGCCTAGCATACGCGAACTACGCGAGTGACCCCGTCTACACGCTCGCGTTCGCCTAGTTCGGCGATGGTGTAGATGCAGCATAACTTTTTATTTTTCTATCACTTTTAAGAGATGAATTGAACGGACAGTGAAGGCCTGCGCAGCGCAATATGACCATTATATCCATTCGTATTTAATATGATATACTGTATTTTGAAAATAATCATGAGATAGATTATTGGATTATAATGTTGATTAATGTAAAGGTCATTGAGGAGGAGGCATACGTCTTCTCGTATTATTGTTACTTCTTATTACGTCTAGTATTATTGTTACTTTGTCTAGTATTATTGTTACTTCTGGGGAAAGTTATGAGAGGCGAGAAATAAGCGTGCCAAGATATTCAGATTCGGTGCGGCCACTTCTAGTCGCGGTTAAAAACTTTGAGAATAAATTTGAAAGTGGTGAGGAGGTTGAGGGGGCTTAGACAGGTAGGCAGGCGGTGAGACGGGAGGGGGTTCGGTGTGGCGGTGATGGAGATTAAAGGCCCCGGTTTCAATTACCACACAGGGAAGGAGAAGCTCGGCTCAATTATCGACCGATTGCGTCGACAAAAGCGGTTTACATTCTCGTCTAGATCTTTGGCGAGGGGTGGAGGGGGGTGTATTTGGGCGGGGGTGAGGTGAAATATATAGCGCCTTAATTGTTCAAATTATAAGCGGCGGTGGTCGCGAACGCGACCGTTGGCCGCTTCATTAAGTCATGTCCACGTCCTGTCTAATTGAAAAATAATTACTCACGTAGTGCGAACAGAAACAGAGACGGAATGCGCTGCGGGTGTGCAATGGACAAGGAGCGAGCAGACTGATGACGAAAAATCTTGTTCGCCCGATAAAAGCCGCAGATCGCCAAAGAACAACTGACTTCCTTCGGGCGCGGCTATCAAAGCAGCCGCCGCCCCGATAAAACACTCTAACATGTGTTAAACAGGCTCCACTCCACTTCTCATCGTCTACTGCAACTAAAACTGAATTTCATACCTATACATTTAGTAGTCTACCCTCCAGTCAAATCCCCTCCTCATCATCCACCAACAAACCCATTCATCCTACTTTAAATAAAATCTGTTATTATTCAAAATACTATCCACGTTGTCATCATCATTGAGACGTGTGTCCTAGCTTCAAGGTGCACCGCTAACACTGAATAGCCGTGTACACGCTACTCTCTTTAATTGACGGTTCCGATCCTTTTATGAAGCGCCGGAAAACGCCCCGCGTGTAACTGACACCCTCAAACACAACCGCCAAAAAGAACAAGTTTACTCAACACACATTTACAATGATGTTTCCAGCTGAACTACAAAGAAGTTCTCACCTACAAAGGTGTAAGCTGGTGAACATCTGACGTGCGAATCGAATGACTCAGAGCAAAAATCTTGGAAATAAAGGAATGTCTTCAGAATATAATAAAGAATTTCTTTGGAATAATATAAGCAACTTCATTGGTATATTAAAGTATAAGGAATGTCTTTGGAATATTATAAGGTATGTTATTGTTATATTCAAAAGAAAAAATGCTGGAATAATTTGTTTCATAGTAAGGACTGTACATAGTAGTTGGATTTAACACATAGAAGATTGTACAAATGTAAACCTCTAACGATTCTAACGATGATTGCTATGTTTGAATCAACACTGAGTGTTGTCATTATGTGTTAGTATTATCTTCAATGCTGGAATGCAGCTTTTAGAGGTCCCAGGTTATTCAATCGTTTGCCTTTTGATATTTCCAGGCAATCCTCTTATTGTTTATTTGCTAAGAGACTGAGAACACATCTAGTTTCATTGAGGTGAATTAGTATCTTCTATTATCTGACAGTTATTCAGTATCTTCTATATAGTTTTTAGTAACAACTAAATTATAAGTAATTAGAATGCAAATTTATGTTCTAGTTCAAATGTGATGCCAACAGTGGTTATTTCGAAGTGTAATTTATTTCTGAGATTTAGTGTCTTTTTCCTTTTTTCAGGTTTAATTTTAGTTACTGTAAGACGAACCATTCCTCCACGCAGGCTCAGCCTAATGAGGAATGCACTTGATTTTTCTGTATTCTGTAAAAATTGTGTATATTAATTGAGTGAATAAAGTATTTTGATAAAGTATTTTGATCTTCAATGGTTATTGTGGAGCTCACATTGGAAGGCTGTTCTTCATGTCGAATTGTATTGAGAAAGAGTTTCTTTGTATCTTACTTGCAGGTTGTACACATCAAGGCTTTAATTGAACTTGAAGGGATTTTCAGGCTCTAAACATCATGATTTCCTAGGATGGATGTGATTTTTACGAGTCCTCATAATTACTTTCTGCCATTCTTATGTTTTGGTAAATTTTTAACATATTATTCTTGATATTCATTAAATAGATCTTTGATTGGTGGTACTCATTATCTTTCATCATTCAATAAGTCGAAGTTTTCCTGGACGAAACTGTTATAATAAAGGTTTTTTTAGACAATGGATAAATGAAGGTGTCATAAATTTGCAGGCGCATCAGAAAAATTATACATTCAATTGAACATGTAAACTGGTGCTGGCGTGGAAGTTACAGTGCATACATGTTTGAACCTTCACGCCATTCATGCACGCATGATTTTTTAGCACTCTTTGGCGCCAGAGAACCATTGCATGTATAAACGGATCTCAAGTCCTTATTCTAAAATATGTTTTTTCCATTGTTTCCACTAATCGATAATGAGTTCTTCGATCCTGAGATCCAAAAGTGAGATTTTTTGCCCGAAAACTCTAATTACCCTGATACATAACAATTTAAAAATTGAGAAGTGAAAATATATTGAGAATAATATCCATTTTCAATAAAATAACTATGATGTGTAGCCCAGCCCATTCCCACAATCACACGGTTTTCTAATGAGCTTACAGAAGACAGTTGAATGCTGATAAGCACCAGCAATTGATTGAGTTGATTTTCCCAAGGCACTAAGACCGAACCATCCATTCAGATCACATCCAGTGATTGACCAGCAGTATGATAGACGGCAGTAAAAAACAAGATATGCTTTGGCCGTGCACTTCTCTTGAAGTAAGTTTGGATAATGCGACCGCCTGCTCCTGTGCAGCCAATGTAATGGCTTTCAATAAACTGGCTAATCACTGGATCGGATATTTTTTAATTCCTGTTTGTCCTGTTGTTCCCTTAATGTGTGAGTGTTTCAAGATGGATGTGGTTGTTTTGGAGTATGTAAAGTACGAGAGGGTATGTGTGTTCAGATATGAGATTGCGTGATGTGGAAGAAATTCATCAGGTGCCTTATTACGGCTGTGTTGATCACCGTTATTAATAAACCGTTCAGAACTCAATATGCGACGGCGCTATGTGTTGCACGCATAGGACCCAGTCTTCTCCAATAACCGGATGGTTCCATTATAAATAAAAGAGGAATAAAAAATAACTTACAGCGCTTTTTACACTGGAAAATAAGCGTCGATAAAACTTGTGTTAAAGTGGCGGCTGCGGCGTCTCTCACAAGAGATCATTCTGTTAGGCACCGTCTACCAGGCGAGCAAAAACCAGTAGCTGGTCGGCCATTATCGCGACCGGTAGCGTTTAAAACCAAAATAACAATCGCTAGACCTATCAGCCCGAGTCATTTCTATCACCAACTGCCTTCTTCCCGCCCGCCACCCTCTATCACAGGCGCCAGTAGAATCGCCATCTTTATATTCCATAAGAGCCGATCCGAGAGCCATTCCACCGTAATGGAAGTTGGATTTTTTCAATTTACAAATTTCCACACAAAGATGGCTGCTTATAAAACTAATTCGAATCTAGAAAACGGTGGGAAAGTTTTATCAAATATACTTTTAATCCACTCACAATCCACTTCAAAACTAATTTCAAAAAATAACGATAACTATAAAATTATAATAGGTTTGAGCGGTAGCTGAAATCAAGTATAGCCTACACTCCTACCACCGATATTCTTAATAATAATTGACAGCCGTAGGTAAGAGCCGAATGAGCCCGAAACGCGAACAATTCTCTAATAATAAATCGATGGAAGCCGCTACGTGAGAGCCAACTGCACACACAACTGTGGGAGGTCCGCGAAAATGTCTGCACGTCTAAACAGGGCCTCATATCATTGAGGATATTGGTAATTGTTATTTGAAGTAATCAGTGAACTCAAATAGCCCATAACAAGCTGTGTAGAGTTGCTCGAATATGAATGAGCAATTGCATTCTTCGACAATAATATATCATGGGTAGATATATTTTGGTAGGCATGGCATACCAGTTATTGCAATTAACATTAGTACTTGTAGCTCATGGAAATTTTCACAAGCAACCATGCTGTGTCCTGACTGTGCTTGCAGATTGATAGATATCATAATACATCCATATTTTTTAGGCTTCTGTTGATGATCAATTGTGATGACGTCAAGGAAATGAGGAAATTCCTAGCTATTAAGGGTAGGAGGAATTAGAGCTCAAGTGGTGGGTATGTCTGGATTTACAGACAAGTGGTCCTTAAGCACTGGAAAATGTCTCTCAAGAGAAATAAGTAAATCATCACTTTTCCACAATATTTTCTATCTGTAATGTCTCTTATTCACTCATAACGAGATTCTTTTAGCAATAAATCAAAGTCAAAGATAGCGTAGAATTGATCGTACTAATTGATTCTACTTTTCTTGAACTCAGAACTTTATTACAATTAATTTTATGGTGATTCCTGTGTTGCTATTGAAAAATCAAGATGCTGTATGCCTTGAAGAAATAAATTACTCCAAACAACTATTACTAACCAATAATTATTTCAAACATATTACAGAGCGACCATTCAAGTTTTTCTCACAAAATTAAGTTGTTCGAATCTTATTTTTGGAATATTCAAAAATTCTATACTAGATTACAGGTCTTATGTACGTAACAAAGTAATACCTTGGTGATGATAACACATCAACACAAGCTACAGACACTATTTAATTTTTTATTAAGGATAATAACACTATTAAGTGATTGGAAGTGAGGCGGCATATGAAGGTTATTTTCCTTGAACATTGATTGATGAGGACGCTTACTGAATAAATTTAGGGATTATGTTTTTGTCTTGGATCGATGTGTTCGATGAGGTAATTTTCATGGAGGAATAATAATTAATGAATATTTCAACTTTACAAGTATTGTGGATTCAGTGTGTGTATTGAGAAAAACTCATTCCAACTAATAGCCCTACTGAAACAAGCAAAGTATTATTAATTCTATTCAAATTATACATTAACTGAACGGAGATTGATAAGCTGGTTCTATTCATGAATTTAAACCTGAAAAAGTTAACACACGCAAATGCTAGAAATATGCAAGTGGTTTTGAAGATACATGAAGACTCTTTTAGCAAAGAGCTAGAGCATTTGCGGCCATTTTATTCATTTATTATCTATTCATTTATCAAGCAATGTACAATATTGTTACTCATTGGAGGGTTCCAACAGGCTTACGCCCAAAACTGTAATACCGTTCCCAAAACTCCGTGTTCCCTTACATTTCGTGCTGTTCTTATATACTAGAGATTTCTGATTCTCTGTGAAATCACATTTCTTGCGAAGCGAATCCTGTAATCGCGTCGTGAGAGAGCAGAGTTGAACTTATTTCGAATCTTTACTAGGCCTGGTAGAAAATACTGTAATAACTTTAAATTATTACTCTTTCGCAATTGTGTATGACAGAAAACAGTGTCATGAAGTAAACCAGAATAGAAACCGGACGAAGAAAACTGAAAAGAAGAGAAAATTATTTTGAACACGAAATGCCGTGAAACTACAGGTTTCAGAGGATATTGCACACGTTTTAAATCAAATCTGTTTGATTTTTTGCTCAGAATATAATTTTAATTACATCCTTGCAGCTCAGTAATTGACGGACACGATGTGGAAGAATGTGATATAGTTCCCAGACTGAGAGACCACGTACCTTGTAATAATTGAAATGAAAAGAGAAATGACCATAAGAAAGGATGAGAAGACTTACTATAAAGCACTAATTCACCTCGCTTTATTACCCAGGGTAGTTGTGCAAGGATGGTACAAAATATTTCAGAGCATTCCTTTTACAATTTAGCAATTTGGTTGATTTCATTTGAAAGTTTCAAGCGTGACATTTTTGTTTATTTATTGCCCTATCTTGATAACTTCACATCAAAAATGTTGTCAATTAAACCCTTGAAGTAACCATATTTGTAGAAATTGAAACAGTTTTTCAATCCGTGTAACATCTTGGCGAGAGTATTTTGTAAGCTTCATCATACGCTGACATCATCAATATTGCACTCACTTAAATTCCTGGTCTTTACATTTACTATGCTTTTCATTGGTGATCAGTCAACTCTCAACTTGATGATAAATGCAGGGGAGTATCCGAAACTCTCGTGACATAAAATAGAGATCAGGCTACGATGAGAGGCATTGGAAGTAGCCTATAGATCATAAAAATTTCATAAAGGATATTTTGAAGAGAAAGGAAAGCATAGTACAAGGACAAGAAAGAGACAAATAAAATGAGTGAAACATGAGGGTAAGTTGAATACATGAAGGAAACTGGGAGGACAAAAACTACAACAGAGAAAAATAAATGAATGGAACTGATGCTTAATGTCGAGTTCATCACAGCATAAGAATTTTGAGAGCAAATTATCTGCGCACTTATCAAATTATCAGCTATCTGCCAAATTAATTCATTTATTAGAGCGAGATCGAATGTTGGGGAGAAGAGCATAGGAAGAAAAGAGCTTAAGAGCGACGAGATCATAGAAAGGGTGTGGTAGAGAGGAAGAAATAGATATAGTGGAAAAGCGAGGAAGGGAGTGAGAGAAAAAGGGTGATGAAGAAAGTGTGTGTGAGAGAGATAATGTGAAAGGAAGAGGGATTGAATAAAAGAGAGAAAGATAGAGGAAGAGAGTAAGAAAGAGATAAATAAACAGATTGAGAAGAGATAGAGATAGAGCAAGAGATAGAGAAAGAGATAAATAAACAGATTGAGAAGAGATAGAGATAGAGCAAGAGACAGAGAAAGAGATAGAGAAAGAGATAGAGAAAGAAATAGTGATAGAGAAAGAAATAGTGATAGAGAAAGGTGTAGAGATAGAGGTAGAGAAAGAGCTACAGTAATGAAAAGAAAGGGGGTAAGTGAGAAAAAGGTAATGGCGCGGTTTCACGATACCAGTAGACGTGTAGGTTACTGGCATGCAGGTTGGCCATATGATCTTCCACTCTATACAAACAAATAGGCCAATGCACACCAGTCAGTGTGCATTGCCCTATTTGTTTGTATAGAGTGGAAGATCATATGGCCAACCTGCATGCCAGTAACCTACACGTCTACTGGTATCGTGAAACCGCGCCATAAAAGAGGAAGTGAAAGAGAAAGAAAAACAGTGAATAGAAAAGACAGGGTAAATGACTAAGGCGACAGAGAGCAAAGCGTTGGATAGAGATGAAGCGCGTGGATTAAATGATTGGCGAGCGAGGCGATGCTGAAGGTGTGCTGTAACGTTTGGAGAGCATCACGTCGCGTACGTGTACAGCTGACTTCTTCTGCAGCTCGCCGCGGAAGGCTGTCATTAGGAATGGTGTGATTGAGCCGAGATTATAGAGCGGTGACAACTGCTGCTTTCTCCGTGGAAGATGCTGGCCACTCGTGGGAAGAGCCACTCACTGCTGACTGCTGCCATGGAGGAAGCCAGTTGCAGACCTACAGCAAGGAGACGCCTCCACCCGCCACCGCTACTGAAGCTGCTACGTGCAGACGGAGAGACTGCGCGACTCCTGAGCTGACTGACACAACACCGCCAGGAATTTCTTCCATTTCGTCTGCATTCTACAACTCAATCAATTTCTTCACAATTGCTCGCTACCTTCTGTGTTGTGCAATCTTCTACGTTAAAACATTCTTTACAAATTGTTTGCTGCTCTTTGTACCAACCTCCATCAAAGTATTCAATAATTCTTTTTTTATTATAAGAATAGAATAAATTTATTTCTTCAACAAAAATCTCCATATACATAGATTGATCAAATTTAACAGATATAGCAAACTTCTAGCATGACATTCCGGTTCATTCTGACAATATGACATGATATGACATTCTGGATCCGCGGAAAGAATTCTATTTGAAATATAACGATTTCAATCATTCAATAACTTTCATGAAAAGTTTGACATAAGACTTTATAATACAATTTTCTTCTTAAGCTTTCGTATCCACATTTTTTCAGTCCAGGATGTAAAAGCGGTCACGTTGATGCAGCCTTACATATCAGGCACACATTTCAGTTACAAAACGGTATCAATGCACATAAGAGAATGAAAAAATTATAATTTAATAGATAACAATTGAATTAATAACAATGGTTATTTGTTACATCAAGAAATAATTGAAGCAACATATTCACGATGTAGTGATAGACAAAGAAATTGAAGAAAGAAGACTAGAATTGATTTAATATTATTAATTTGAATATTCAATCATCCTTTTAATAATCACCAGGGGAGTCCAATCTCACCAACCTAAATACCAACAATTCAAAACAAAACAAATTTCGTTATGATAATCACTTATTATATTCCATCATTATTTATTATAATCAAGATTATTTAGAATATTATAACTCAGTTTTACAAGGAAATCGATAAGTTTGGTGGGACGTTCTAGTAAAAATATTGAATATAAATTACTGTTTGAAGCACACCTAACATGATTAAATACATTTCAAATACTTCTAAGAAGTTGTATTTTCTAATATAATATACAACATGATATTTTTGTTGCTCCAGTTTATGTAATGAAAAGTTTTTTCAATGTAAGGAAAATTTCCTTTGCTATTGGAAATCTTGTATTTCAATTTCTCGAAAAATAAGTTCTATGAGAGTAACCAGAAAAATAGTTATTTAATTACTCTAGGAGTCTCACGGTGTTCTATTTCTATTATCAATATTGGTTGTTTTAGAGGGACATTGATGTTATAATATTATTATGTCCCTCTAGTTGGAAAGCGTATCATTTTATAAAATACTCGAAGTGATTGGTTCGACATTTGAATGTTTAGATTTTCCACTTTCGATTTATTTGAAAAGCCAATTTGTCAGCTTCGAGTGTATTATGAACGATTGGGATGAACACTAAATGATCGCCATTTATATGTGAAACTGCTTGTTCGAGTGTCGTGATGAAAAATGCAAAATAATAGTTCCATCGCATTGACTCATGCGAACTCAAGGGAATGGGGTGAGCCTCGCGTTTTCAAAATCAATTTTATATTACGTTTTCGTTCTCGTTTTTTTCGGCTCGATGATTTTACAGTTTCGACCGATAATGGTGGCTGCCTACTAGCAAATCCCTCGAGCTTTGCTTTGCACGCCTCTATAAATCCAAATTACCTAGCTTTTACGATATTAAAATTTGTCGCAAGCTCACGGAAAGGTCTTCAGAATGAAAGAACGCTTTAGCAAGTCAGTAACGGGGTGAAGAAAGTCAATAACTGACACAGGCTTTATCATGAGAGAGCCTCATAATTTCAGTTGTTATACTCAAAAACGTGTACGAGAACAGCAGACAAATGAGTAATGTAATTTTTTCTTTGTCGTGTGAAGTGATAGAGAATATTTGTTTTGATTTTGATTTACTATTTTCGTAAATCGTAAAATACTCTTCCCCAATGAGTTCGGAGATATTGTATTGTACATTGAGGATGGAAGAGAATCTTCCACTTGGAAGAAAATCAATTAAGAGGAATTTAATGAAATTGTTCAAAAATGATTTAATAACTTGACATAGAAGAGGACAAAGAAATACATAGAATAATATACTACCATATGAACGAGATAATAATATCTCTATAGAGAGATAGAGAATTACATCCAGGAAAAAGTAAGGGATATGATGAATAGATTATACCCTTACTGTTAGAATTAAAAAAATAACCTTGTTTCCAGAATTCATCCTAAAATTGTATGAGTAAATGTGAAACATAATGAGTTGTAAGGTTTTCTTTTAAATTCACTTTAATTAAAAAATTTCTTGATAGTTGAATTTAAAAATCAAATTATTGGGTATAAAGACACCAATATGTAGAGTAACATTCTTAGAAAATAATGTTTTTGATGGTGACAAAAAAGCACATTGACCAGTAGCTTGCTTCTCGCCGTTCGTCTTTGGTGCACTGGTTCTTCAATAGTTGAAGAAGATGCGATGAAGACGAAAGAACTGACTCAGAAGTCGATAATTGAAGTATCGTTGAAAAGTGACTTCAGCTTCTCTTTTGAATCGATGTTGCATCCTCTTTTAAACAGTGTGAGGAAAAGAGAAAGAGTAGAAGTATAGGCAAAGAATAAGGTGAAAGAGGATGAGGATGAAGATGAGGAGGAGGATGAGGAGGAGGAGGAGAAGGAGGGCTGGCACCGTCAAAGAGCGACGTGTAAAACGCGTAATGACTTGGCTCAAAGTGAATGACAGCCGGCGTTAACCTGTGATCAGACACAATTTTCTTACACTTTGAAAATGAGCCATCGGCTTCGGAAGCCTTCCATTACCCAACATAATAAACAGTCGAAATATGTTATTATTTGTTAATGGAAGGCTTAAATAACGCGCCGCGACCAGCCCCATGTGCGCTAATTACAGTAATAAACGTTCTATTACGGCGAACCGGATTTTTTAAAGAATTGAGACCCCGAGCGATCACTGAAGTTGCATGCTGCATTTTACTCCAACCTTCCAACTTCAAAGTCCAGCTTAATCTGTGTCCTCACCAGATTAGCGACAAAAGCAGGCTGATTTAAGGTTAGATTAATTTAACAATTCACGACGCAATTATAAATGGAATAGTAATATGTTTGGGAAGTCACCGTAAGGATTTTCTGAAGAAACAAGACTGCGAGTTCACCAATAGTGAAGAAACTTGATCATGGCTAAATAAAATTATTACTTTCTTCTCAGAAGTGCAGTTTCTTGAGAAATTGAGCATATTTTCTACATGAGTTTTCCTTTTCGTGAATAATGTACAGTATCATGTATCATAAAAGAACTTCGACAATCATATTCCTGCAAGTAGGTACTCAATCTTAGAACATATGAAGTGGAGTGGTTTTGTATGAAGTCATAGTGACTAAAGCAGAGTTGATACCGTATCGGAACTTCATTTATTTGAAAATCATAAAAATATTCACTAGCTACGAACTGAATAAAGTTCCCAAGTGTTTTTCAAATGAATCCAATTTAATTAGAATGTTGGAAATTTATGTTCATTACATTGATAAAAAATTTCCAAATCGAGAATTTTAGCGTACTTTAATTTTTCTTAAGGAGTCAACTGAATGACGAAAACGACAATGCGTGCCATCCCTAACAGTACCAGATCAAATTCCGATTAATTGATCTTATTTATCGCTTGATAGATTGATTTCATCACAACAACTTGATTGGAATATAATACAGAAACATAATGCTCATTCACACAAGTTTGAAAACTTCTCCAACTACAATTACAGTACAAACTTCAACACTATTTAAATTTCAATTACAGTTCTTGAATTGAAATTTTTAACAATCCATAAGCAGCACATAACAAGTAATAACCCTAGATGAACATAGTATGACAAATGTTTTGGGAAAACTCATTGATATTTTGCATGATCAAAGTAATTCACAAAGAAAAAACTCATTAGCGAATTCGAATTCTCGCTTTTCGTTGGACTTATTGAGCCGTCATTTCCGGCTCTCCAAAAATAAATCGTTAAATTAATTCATATTGCATTCACACATTTCCCATTAGTGACGCAAAAGCCTAGGACTTATCAAAAAATGTATGATGCATGCGAACAATACTCAGATTATTATGTGTGGGAGCTCGGACACAAACCTTCGTCATCGGCAAAGTTCTCCTCCTATTTGGGTGTCGGTACTTATGCTTAGATTCAAAGCCGTGAAACAAAGGCACTGGTCCAGCAGCATGACCTGGTGCTTAGTGAGGACTGGAACGAATTCTCACTCGAAGTATTGCGGAACGGGAGGCGAACTGCAGTGTTCGGGATGCGCTTCATTTCACATTTCGTTTGACTAATTATATTTTTACGAGCGTCCTTGCTAACCGATTGATAAAAACTATTTGTGCGCCGCAGCTCGAATGAGTCCATTTGCAAGGCGTGAACAGGCAACGGCAGTCGTTCGTTATCTGGAAACGGCTACTTAAAGACACCCAGGCCACCAACTTTGCTGAATTGAAAAAACAATTCTCGAGAAGTACTGTATGAATCGACGGAACTAGAAGAACCAAACATTATTTGTTTATTTAGACCATTTACTCATGTCCATTCAGAACGAACCGTCATTGAATAGCTAGTTAAGTCTATTTTCTCCTTCGAGTTTTAAAATTTAATAGAGTCCTTAAAAAATCTCCTCCAGTATTGTTTTGAGTTACTGCATGGCTATTAATTCGACAATTTTCAGCCAAAAATTTAATAATAATATGGTGTGATGAGTTTATAAATACATGAACATGTATTGAGAGTGTAATATTTTCAATACATGTAATCCTCGGAAATTCTAGACTCGCGGAAATTTGCGGGCTTGGCTCCCTCGGACATGTTTCCGGGCAAGAAAACCAGCAGATGATAGTTGACCTGGAAAGAGAAATTTGAATTTGTATGCAGCAAAAGTGGAAACATACCATGAAAGATTTTGTCGTTTTAAAAATTTATCTTACTGAAAAACGAAACAATAAAATGAAAAACGTTGATGAAAATAAAGTGGGTTCTAAAATGAGCAAACTATTTGTTCTTAACAGCACGAGAACAAGAAAACATGAATGTGGATATTTGCAAGTTAAACTTTCAGTAGTATTTGACAAAGTTTTCCGGGGTTGCGCTACATGCCCGACTTCTTTTTTTCAAAGTTTTGTAAATTTATGACAATAGGAGCGCATCTCGCCCGACTGGTGGACAGCAAGGTGACACCTCGCCGTGGAAATGCGTGTGACAGCTTGGGGGGCAAATCAAGAGTTTCGTTAAATGGCCAAAACATTTGTAAAAGCGCAAGCTTTCGTTTTAGCTTTCAGTTTCTATACGAAGTTGGCATCCGGAGATGAGCGATGACCCTCTTATGCTGTCACTCACTCATTCCTGCTTTGATCGGCGCGGTTATTGTTGTCAGCTGACTGTTTTCCATTTTGCGTCGTCCTTTTGTCAGTCATGAAAACAGTCATTGTGAGCCCTCCGAGACCGCCAACAAAGATTGTGACAATATTCATATTCATGGATATCCACCGGCTTTCGATAAAGGTTGCGGTATCCGCCACATCTTGTCTACTATTATTATAATGTACATTGTATTTGGACAAGCCGCAACCGAAATGTTCGAAAACATCAAATCAACTCAGCAGGGTAGCTTGACGCTCATTATAAAGCTAATAAGTCGGTTGGAATGTTGCAGAAAAAATAATTTTCTCAGCTATATCGGAACAATCAGGTGACATTCTACAAGTTCTGGTAATGGCTCATCTCGTAGTACACATCCACCAGTTCACGGAGAAGAACTTGCAACCTTATCACAACGTTAGTCTCTACTACCCCTTGTGATTTGTTTGAGCTCATGATCCTGGAAAATTTATATTCATATCGACGGTAAAAATTTCTCATTATAAATCTGAAATTTCAAGAGACTGAGGATACTTCGATTGTAGAAGTCAATAATTGGATAGTATTTGTGATTTCAATTATCAAATGTATAATCATTCTTAAAATCAATTGAACATTGGTTTAATATTCATGTATTTTCAATTTGTAAATTTGCGGCTTGTAAATTTAGTGACAATTCTCAGGATCAAAGAAATCAATATTGAAAATATACTATTTTCAGATCCATTGATTACTGACGTTATGTTTTTATCACATAATTTATATTGATTCACATTAAACTATGTTTTAATAATTTGAAAAATTTTATTCTACAATTAGTGTAGCATTGTATGATTCTTTTCAATAAATGAACTTCATTCTTGAAAGTAGCTTGAATTGCTGATTTATTTCTATCTTTCGATAAGAATATATGCAGCTAGAGAGCGATCTTTTTCTGTGATATGTATATGTATCTATAGATCCATTCAAAGCCATAGTCAATAATTACAGTACTTAGATCACCCTGTAAAAGTTTGACTTTAGTAAGTTTGAGCAGGAAAAATATACACCTTCTTGTTAGACTCTCTCAACTAACAGAACTGCATTGTCGGTTAAACCACTTCGCAATCTATTCAGAGAGACTCCAGGTGTAAACATAATTATAAGCCATCAATTTAGTTTGAAAGAATAATACTTTAGCATTGTCGTACTTTTCAGGTTCATTCATAGTACAGGAAATTCAATATACACTTAATTTGTAGTTTTAGTAAAATTGGAGATCAACACACCAGATTCAACAAGAAGTTTGTTAATGATGAATAGAAACCAATCTGACCACATAACTAACCGATGCTTAATAATGTAAGCGCTTGAAAAGGATGCGGTTTTTACACTTCCGTTGACACAACGAAACGAAGAGAGGCCTTTGTTGAATCAAGCCACCAACTGTTGAAAATTACAGGTATTCTCACAATTATTGTTGATGATAGGTTAGTCATTGCTACAGTGAAAACGAATATTAAAAAATTGTTAGGCTCATTCCCAACACTGAAAGGTAGGAACAGCTGTTAAGGATCTTCCCAGCTCTTTCCAAAACCAAACTACTGTATAAATTGGGGAAGATGTTGGAGGACATTAATGTATTAAAAATTAAGATTCAATTATGAATCGACGTTAGAATTCGATAGAGAATAGATATTCAATAATTATTGAATAAATCTGCTCATCAGCCTTATTTAAACTCATGATTTACTGAGGTTCTACTTACCTGATTAGACACGGTAGGGTTCATGAGTAGGATGCGCAGTAGACTGCTGCCATCTCGTACTATACTCTGCTCTGATTAAAACTGCTTTAGGATTGAGACCCGCTTGGCCAGTGGTGGATGGTGGACCGCTCTAGGCCAGTCCTAAAGCAGTTTAAATCAAAGTATGGTATCTATGAACCGAGTTACCATGGAAACAATAAATAACAGTCACTTGTCTACTGGGTTCCGGGTGACGTCACACCTCTCAAAGACTGGGATCTGTGCTTGATTGCTACTGTGTATTCTAGCACCGTGGGTTTGAACGTTTAATTTAATTTCTGTCGAATGAAATCTAATCAATTATTGGAAGTGTATTCTAGGATAGTGAATTGGAACTTTTTAATTTCATTTTTGTCAAATGAAATTTAATCAATTAGGAATAGGCCTAATATAAGCTTCTTTGTCATACTGTATAATTTTGCTCCTCATAGTCATAAATTAACCCTTGCTGTATTGTGAATTACTATTCACTAAAATGTTATCTTCCAAGTTGAAACAGTTTACTATTACTGCGTTATCACTACCAGAAAGCTTTAGGATAGAATAGAATAGAATAGTTTTTATTGATCATCATCATATCGTGTCCAAGCAAAACTCTTTTTTTTATTATTATTATTATATTTTATATTTTAAAACAAGTCTCTGCTAGTTATCATTTGCTGACAGCTTATCGTCAAAAGTACATATAAAATTATTTTGTGGGCAAAGCAACAGATGCTCCATTGTCTGAATATTGCCACAATCACACTTGTCATCTTCAGAGTAGCCCCATTTGCAAAGGTTGGCGCTGGATCTACCCATCATACACCGCATTCTGTTTATGGATTTGAAAAGATGGAAGTTCAAATCAGCCCCTCGTGGTAGGTCTTCTTTGGTGGGTAGAAGATTTGAGGGAAATATATCTGGTGCAGTTGTTGTCCACAGCTCCAATCTATCTATGGGAGGACTCACTGAAATCGTTTTGGATGAGGCCATGAAACTATTTCTTGATTTGAGCCTTCTCTGAGGTGGGAAATAATTGAAAAGGGCGTGCCTGCAGTCTTTCTCAGCCTTTGTATAGCGCGATCCATTCAACTTGTCAGAAATCAGCTGTTTTGGTAATAATTATTATACAGTGACTTCGACACAATAATCAAAAGACTTAAAAGTCTTAAAGACCTTTAAAGTCTTTAAAAGACCTTTTTAAAGAAGACCTTTCAAAGAATAACTTTTTAAAATACCTTTTCAATAATCTGCGAGATTCAGCATTTTGTAGGTTAAGTATTATGATCATATGCTCGTCGATCATATGTTTTATGACAAGTTAAAAGGGACCTGCTATACGTTCTACCCTTGCGATTATTTCACGCCGCACAGCTGGTGGCGCAATACCTGCCAGAATTCGCACTTTGTCAACATTTGTCGGCTTCAGACATCCAGTTACCAATCTGCAGGTGTATCAACAAATATAAATATACATGAATCTCGTCAAGTAATAACAAAAGTAAATAAAAGTCGAGTCATAGGTAGGTACATAAGTCACTGAAGAACACGAATAAGAAAACTTTGAAGTGCCATTTAAACTTGTAGTTTATAAGTATCAACGCCGCTCACGGACTATTAATTTGTTTCCACTTTCACTGTTACTGATGTTTAGTTGGATAGGTAGATCTATCATGTACCAACAGTTCAGCTAAACACACGCATGAGCGGCATGACCAACATAACCTATTCAGTGCTTTTATCAGATGCGATATACTAGCAATGAGTTTTGTTTCTTCTAACATACTCTTTGCTAGGAGACTGCATCTTTACCACTGAGCTGCTTTTGCATATGAAGAAGGGGTCATTCAGTATCGTACTAAAAGTTGGAGTAAGATCAGGAACTCTAGCAACAACGTTGTTAGAAGCATAGTGTGAATGTTTATAATGGTAATAATTTCTAAGACTAAACATTCTTCAGCGGCAAAGTTCATGCTGTTGTCTGGCATTGACATTTGAGAACGATCTTAAACAGTTTCACTTTCATACGGTATTTTCCATATAAAAAATGCTTGAATAATGATAATAATTATTCCAATAGGTCTATTTAACAAGGATTTCAGGTTGTGGTGTTTACCGTTGTGCACTCAAATCAATTAGTAATTCACGTTTAATGTTGATATGCATTTAAGTGAAGTTTGTTTCAAACTGAGACTTTTTAAAAAAAACATTTTAGACGTGAGTTGAGAAGCAAATTATCAATTCTTTATGTTCCAATATTGGAGAACATGTTTGGAAACAAGTATAGGCTATACTTTGTTCATGCTACTACTACTATTGTTTATAATTGAAATATATGGAGAGGAATATGGAATATTCCATAAGTATAAGTTGTCGTAATCTGTCGTTCGAGGCGAGCGGACGTCGTTATCAGAGAACCACGATAAAGTGAACTTCTATTTCTTAACCTAACTTTTGTTTTGTTTTGTTTCAAATTACGGTTTAGAATTCAAGTTTGTGATGGCGCAGTGTTATTATTGCGATAGTTCTTTACCAGCAGACTATGTGACATGCTTTGGTTGCAACAACAAATTTCATTTCGGGTGCAGCCTGAAGGAAGTAACCTATCGTCGAATGTCAGAAGATGAACGGAAAAAGTGGCGTTGCGTTCATTTTTGTAAGAACTCGTCGAGGAGGGCAACAAGCGTCACATCCCCAACTAATGAAATTTCTAGTGACAATTTTGATGGGCCGCAAATTCTAAAACTTCTTCAATCATTGAACACTAAAGTGGCGAACATTGAATCGGTTGTGACCGCTGTACAGGCGAGTCAGGAGTTCCTATCCTCTAAATACGATGAGCTTCTTGGTGAAATGAAAGTATTGCGAAATGAAAATAAAAACCTGTCAAGTGAAATTTCTAAACTAAATTCACAAGTTCGTGCGAAAGATGTTATCATAAATGACCTCAGGGTGCAAATAAACGATTTAGAACAGTACGGTAGAAAAAATAATTTAGAGATTCACTGTCTGGACTCATCTGACAGGTCTCCACTCGAAGACTTGAAACTCCTATCTGACAAGATAGGTGTAAATTTCCAGGAACGTGACATTAGTGCGGTTCATAGACTACCTATTCGAAAAACTCTCGGAAACTCAAGTGAAAAATGCCCTGTTCTGATAGTGCAGTTTGTCTCAAAGCTAATACGTTCGGAATGGCTAACTTAGGCTCGGTTCACACGAGCGTGTACGTTCGACATGCGGTAGATAATTGTGAGCGAGAATTCCAAGAATAGTTGCTTCTTCCAAGATTCGACCGGCAATTATAAAACGCATGCGGCCTAATTGGCTAAGAAAAATTTATTCATAGATTTTGATAGAAAAAGATAAAAAATTTTGATATTATAAATTTTTCAAGTCCTATCTTATTCTACTTGGTCTTCTGATTCTAGAACAGTTTGAAATTTTCTTATAGCATTTAAATTAGTATAGCTAGCTAATTATTTGATTCTAATCGGTTTTCCAACTTCATAATGAAATTTGAAATTTTCTTCATCCATTTAAATGAGAATTTAGCCAAAAAATTAACAAGATTCATAAGTGAAATATCAATAATGTGAGATATTTATCTATGATAAAAGAATTTAGTGTGTTGCATACCTACTCATGGCTATTAATGCTAAAAATGGTTGTTTATGCTAATGGCTATAATGCTACAATGCTCAATTGTCACAATACATCATAAACTGAGTTACACCCATTTGACTGGTGACTTGTCGATTGCTAACTTAAATCTAATTACAATATTATTTACATCTAGATTAATACTAACTATAGTAAAACATAATAGTAAATCTATAGATTTGTCCTCATCTCAAAAAATGAAAAAATTCAATTCCAAAATAAAATTACTCTCCATTTTTTATTCAAAGTATCTATTACAGGAATTCATACCAGCTCACCAACTTTCTCATCAAGTCAAATTCCGCGATAGTATATAGGCTTTTCTCTAATAGCATTTTCCTGACTGCCCGCTTAAATGAAATGACAGATTCCATATTTCGGATGTTCGTTGGCAGCTTATTAAATAGTCTCATTCCAGAATAGAATGGAGTTCTTTCCAATGCTGCATGTCTATGTATTGGAAAAGCTATCAGGTTCCTATTTCGAGTGTTATATTGATGATTGTCCGCACAAAATTGGAATTTGTTAATATTTACTTCAACAAAAACTACTAATTGATAGATGTAGAGAGAAGGAAGTGTAAGGATGTTCAGGTCTCTGAAATATGTTTTGCAAGAGTCTCTCGATCTCAGCCTACAAATGACTCTCAATATCTTTTGCATTATAAAACTCTACGACTGTAAACAGTATGAATTACACCTAGTGGTTTTGTTCTGGGGCTCCACATAGGTTACGATAATTACAATAAATAATAGGAATAATCTGAGAAAATTACATATAATGATGATGCAAATAATTGTACTTCCATTGAAAGTTGAGAATATTGAACAATCACTAGATTGCAGCGAATTCCATTTCGCGCCAATACTGTCAGCTGCAAAATATTCTTTGCTATAGCAGGTCCTTTTAACTTGTCAGAAAACATAATTATGTTTTGACCAGCAATATTACAATACTTAACCTACAAATGCTAAAACTCGCAGATTATTGAAAAGTTCCTTTAAAAAGGTCTTTTAGAGACTTTAAAGGTCTTTAAGACTTTCAAGCCTTTTGATTATTGTGTCGAAGTCACTGTTTAATTATTACTAACACAGCTGATTTCTGACAAGTTTAATGGATCGTGCTATAATTGTACAAATGCATTATTTTCTCAGTGGTTTTATAAGAATGGACGTAGCAAGACTTCGACAAACCATAGTGACAAATCTAGCCTATTCATACTTATACTCATACTTTATACCCAAGATGAGCAGAAATTTTTCAATTATTTTAGAATGATCATAAGGTCTTTCGACGAATTAGTTTTTAAATTATCAGACAAATTGAGAAGTCAGGATACGAGCATGCGGCTTTCAGTATGCCCTGAAGAGATGTTGTAACTTTGAGATGAGTGATAATTCACAGCATATTCATTAAATTCTCTACTCAAATACAGTACTAATCATTGTGTTGAATTCGAATTGCAAATTCTTTTATTTATTAGTAGGTTATGACATTCATAGAGATGAACCAAAATTCGTGATTTGGTTGCTTGTAAATATGTACTATCTATTTTCTGTTTTTTATTCCTTGTTCAACACAAATACAGTACACAACTTCAGTATTCAATGTAGAAAATGGTATAAATGTCTGAAAAATGGTATAAAAATGGTAGTAAAATGGCACACAGAATGCCAAGTTTTGAAACCGGGTATTCTCGGCTGTATGAATTTAGAATTTTTCATTTATTTGTATTCAAGTTCTGCCACTAATAGACTATCACTGGAGATAGAAACAATAATCTTTAATAAAACGGGCAATTTTCATGCTAGAGATGAAAATCAAGTTCGACTGCACTCAGGACATCGAGTACAATAGCATAGCAGTTTCAAAAATCAAAAATTCCCAAATTTTAACTTTTTTTTGTATGTTAGGGTAATTAGATATAATTGCCGGGTACTAGCACATGTTTCTAGCAGTGAAACAAGGTGACGTGCTGCAACGCGCGTCTCACGGATGAAGTGTGAACAACACGATTTGATTCTCTGCACCAGCTCTACGTTGCGTGAGTTAATTGTTTAATTGTTTCATTGAAAGTGTTATTATTCTACGCATGTCGAATGTCAAGCTCGTGTGAACTGAGCCTCAGGCTCGGTTCCACATGAGCGTGTATGCTGAACATGCGGTGATAATTGTGTGAGCGAGAATTCCAAGAATAGTTGCTTCTTCCAAGATTCGACCGGCAATTATAAAACGCATGCGCCCTAATTCCCTAAGAAAATTTATTCCTAGATTTTGATAGAAAAAGATAAGAATTTCTGACATTATAAATTTTTCAAGTCCTATCTTATTCTACTTGGTCTTCTGATTCTAGAACAGCTTGAAATTTTCTTATAGCATTTAAATTAGTATAGCTAGCTAATTATTTGATTCTAATCGGTTTTCCAACTTCATAATGAAATTTTCTTCATCCATTTAAATAAGAATTTAGCCAAAAAATTATCAAGATTCATAAGTGAAATATCAATAATGTGAGATATTTATCTATGAAATAAGAATGTAGTGTGTTGCATACCTACTCATGGCTATTAATGCTAAAAATGGTTGTTAAAGTTTTAATATTTTAAATTTAACTTAATTTAGAATTGAATTTAAAGATCGATTTAATTCATTTGGCTTCTAATGAATTATCAATTCATTATTTGTTTTTCAAATTCTTTTTAAATGCTGCAGAAGCCTAATGCATTTTTGTGACTTCTGACCTCACTACCGGCGCACAAGATTATTTTTTGCCGGTAGTGCCATATTGTTAACAATACTGTTGATGTTTTAAAATTTATTCTCAAGGTAATTATTTTTTTGTATGTTATGCTAATGTTGTACCAATTTTACTTTGTATTTTTAAACAATTTAGTTTTTGGCAATAAAATATTGATTGATATTGATTGATTGATTGATAATGCTAATGGCTAGGATAATGCTACAATGCATTATAGCCATTATATAAATTACACCTAGTGGTTTTGTTCTGGGGGGCTCCTCATACTATAGGTTACAATAATTACAATAAATAATAGGAATAGTCTGAGAAAATTACATATAATGATGATGCGAATAATTGTACTTCCATTGAAAGTCGAGAATATTGAACAATCACTAGTTTGTAGCGAATTCCATTTCGTGCCAATACTGTCAGCTGCAAAATATTCTTTGCTATAGCAGGTCCCTTTTAACTTGTCAGAAAACATAATTATGTTTTGACCAGCAATATTACAATACTTAACCTACAAATGCTAAATCTCGCAGATTATTGAAAAGTTCTTTTAAAAAGTTATTCTTTGAAAGGTCTTCTTTACAAAGGTCTTTAAGACTTTTAAGCCTTTTGATTATTGGGTCGAAGTCACTGTTTAATTATTACCAAAACAGCTGATTTCTGACAAGTTAAATGGATCGTGCTATAATTGTACAAATTAATGCATTATTTTCTCAGTGGTGTTGTGAGAATGGACGTGGCAAGACGTCGACAAGCCATAGTGGCAAATCTAGCCTATTCATACTTATACTCATACTTCATACTCAAGATGAGCAGAAATTTTTCAATTATTTTAGAATGAGTATAAGGTCTTTCGACGAATTAGTTTTTAAATTATCAGACAAATTGAGAAGTCAGGATAGGAGCATGCGGCTTTCAGTATGCCCTGAAGAGATGTTGGCCGTAACTTTGAGGTGAGTGATAATATTCACAGCATATTCATAAAATTCTCTACTCAAATACAGTACTAATCATTGTGTTGAATTCGAATTGCAAATCCTTTTATTTATTAGTAGGTTATGACATTCAATTAAAATTCGTGATTTGGTTTCTTGTAAATATTTACTATCTATTTTCTGTTTTTTATTCCTTGTTCAACACAAATACAGTATATAACTTCAGTATTCAATGTAGAAAAATGGTATAAATGTCTGAAAAATGGTATAGAAATGGTAGTAAAACGGCACACAGAATGCCAAGTTTTGAAACCGGGTATTCTCGGCTGTATGAATTTAGAATTTTTCATTCAATTGTATCCAAGTTTTGCCACTAATAGACTATCACTGGAGATAGAGACAATAATCTTTAATAAAACGGGTAATTTTCATGCTAGAGATGAAAATCAAGTTCGACTGCACTCAGGACATCGAGTAGAATAGCATAGCATTTTCAAAAATCAAAAATTCCCAAATTTTAACTTTTTTTGTATGTTAGGATAATTAGATATAATTGCCTGGGGCAATTAGCACGCATGTTTCTAGCAGTGAAACAAGGTGACGTGCTGCAACGTGCGTCTCACGGATGAAGTGTGAACAACACGATTTGATTCCCTGCACTAGCTCTACGTTGCTAGAGTTAATTGTTTAATTGTTTCATTGGAAAGTGTCTCAATTATCTCACATTTGCTCAACGTACACGCTCGTGTGAACCGAGCCTAAAGGTCGTGCTGCTAAGTTAACAAACAAGGCGTTGGGTAATCCATCAGACAAGATGATCTTTTTCAACGAGAATCTCACACCTTATAATAAAAAACTACTCATGCAAGCTAAGCATAAAGCTAGATCTCTTGGTTATAAGTATGTGTGGACCTCGCAGGGAAGAATACTCGTTAGAAGAGAACCTCAGGCTCAAATTATTCGGATCGGTGCGACTCAGACCTTGAGAAAATTGCATAGAGTTGAACTATTTCATAATAATTATATTATCGTTAGAGCTTATTATTTCGAAGTCTCAATCTTATCATATTCTATTGACTTTTAACTATAAAGTCACTTAGAAGGTAATATTCCTTTAATGACACTATTCTATGCTATAATTTGTCTTAATTAATCTCACCAATTCTACCTGGTAACTTCTTTTATTACTTTTAAATACATGGTAAACAATATAAAGTACTCCTTCATTTTACTGTATTATGAATGAAGATGATATTCAACTAGAGGAGATGACCCTGCCCTGTGGGTCATTCCCAACTATAGATAACTGGCTTGCTGATAACAGCGATTCAACTCTCCAATCCTCGTTATCTCAAAGGTCTATCTCTCCTTTTAGGCTTATCTGTCTCAATATTAGATCTCTGAGACAGAATTTCGATGAACTTAGCATAGCTGTCCGTAAGGCAAACATCGACATAATTTTGTTATCGGAGATCAATATTGATTGTAATTCAGGTGAACTTTATCAACTTAACGGCTATAAATCTGTTTACAAGTATGCTTCCAATAGATCACAACATGGCCTTGCAGCCTTTATCAAGGAGAATATTATCTTTAATGAAATTGTTTTTGATATTAACTTAGAAAACCTAGAATTTATTCTACTTGAGGTTCAATTGAAAAATATATTCGTTAGGGTTATTAGCTTATACAGACCCCATAGTACTAATAAAAATAATTTTGTTTCTGACCTCGAGAACTTAATTCTTGGGCTCGATAATAAAAGTAATCTTATAATTGTGGGTGATGCGAATATCGATCTTTTCAAGCGAGATGATCAAATCATTATGTCTTATGTCTATGTTAATGTCTTATGGATGTAAAAAAGGTATTTCTATAGTTACAAGAGAAGAGTTTAGACAAGATTTGCTCTCCCGAACTTGCATTGATCACCTATTTATACGTTTAACTAGTCGTAATTTCAGTTCTGATACTGCAGTGCTAAATCTAAAAATCTCAGATCACTATATTGTTGGCTGTAAAATTCATCATAACATCCAATTGGAACCAAATCAAGAACAAGAAAACACCAAAACTATCATTGATAAAGAAAAACTTATACATTTATTGAAAAACAGTGAGTGGAATAGCTGTCACTTTCTGTACTCTCCCAACTTGGTTTACGATAGGATAAAATCAAACTTTGACAGTGCCATTAATCAATCTATAAAAAAAGTACATATTGGAAACGTAAATCTTGACTTTAAAAATAATTGGATGACAGATGAATTGTATAATAAATTAAAAATAAGAGATACCCTATTCAGGCGCGCCAAAAGTAATCCAACTAATCTTGTATATAGAAATGAATATCGCACTTATAGAAACAAACTCAATAAAGAAGTCATACTAACTAAGCGTAAATATATACATAAACTATTTATTGAATCCAAAAATAATATCAGAAAAAAATGGAAGTGTATTAATGGAATTATGGGGAGATCAAAAGACGACTCTGATAAAAGAATTTTAAAAGACCTCGCTCACAAATTCACGAATCCTAATGATGTTTGCTCAGCCTTTGGTAACTCATTCATAAATAATATAAGAAAAACATTACACTCATGTTTGCTAGTTCTTGATAACTCAGTCCGAATTCCACCTAATGTAAATTTCCATCTTAGAAAAGCGAAGGTTAATGATGTTGAGCAAATAGTAAATAACATGAACAAAAGAAAATCACCAGGTTTTGATGGTATAGAGGTGTCAGTGTTGCAGAGTTTGGGTGATCTCATCTGTTCTCCACTTTGTCACATGATTAACCTGTCCATCTCAAAAGGCATATTTCCTAATGCTCTAAGGATTTCGATTGTTAGACCGATTCATAAATCTGGAGCGCGAGATAACTTGGAGAATTTTAGACCAATTGCTAAATTGTCAATCCTGGAGAAGGTTTTCGAAAAATACCTATCAATTCACTTAAATAAATACTTATTGCAAAATAATATTCTCTGCTTCACAATATGGTTTTCAAAAGGAAAATGTACAGAGGCTCTTCTAGTCAGTTTTACACATAAAATTAATACTTTATTAAACAACAGATATCATGTTCTTGCAGTATTTATTGATTATTCCAAAAGCTGATAATTTTGATCATAAAATTTTATTAAAAGAATTGCAGAATATTGGAATAACTGGCAATGTACTGCGTTTATTTGAGAGCTATTTGAATGATAGATGTTTTATGGTCAAGCTGGGAAATGGGATCAGTGAGCTACATGAAATTGATAATTTTGGTGTCCCCCAAGGAAGTATTCTTGGTCTGTTTTGTACAATATTTATGTAAATTCCATTTCGAATGTAATTATGAATGGAGAAGTATTTATGTATGCTGACGACACAGCTTTAATAGTCGGGCATAAGGATATAAACGTAGCAAACCAATTACTTCAATCTGATTATAATAGAATTCTGAGATGGTCTCATGACAGAAATTTAATTATAAACAAAAAGAAAACTGTATTGATGCATTTCAGATCCCCTCATTTGAGATGTAGCGATGTTCCAAAAATAGTAAGCCATGATTGTCATTGCCTTTACACAAAATAATAGCTTCCAGACCTGTAGTTGTCCACCTATAGCTCTGGTGAACAGTACCCGTTACCTTGGAGTTATGATTGATAGTAGCCTGAGATGGCATTCCCACATAGATCATGTTTCAAAAAAACTTCAAGCACTAAGTGCAAAAATTTTTTATCTCCATAAAAATATCACTGCCGACTGTTTATAGTTAATTTATAAGTCCCTAGTGGAATCGATAATTAGATATGGAATCGAATCATGGGGAAGTGCGGCCAACTATCTTTTACATAGAGTAGAACGAATCCAACTGAGAACTCTGAAATGTATAACTTCCAGAATGTCTACCTTTAATATGAATCTAAACAATCCTTCCTGCCTACAAACTTTCTACCAAACTCTGATTCCAAAACACTTTTACATTTTTAAAATAATAATATTCTTCAAAAATAATCTGCATTACAGAACATTAGCTCCTCCTGCACATTATAATTTAAGAGTACCACTAACATATCAGATTCCCAGGTTCAACAATGTCTACGGAAAAAGATCACTCTATTATGTATTACCTCACTTATTTAATAAATTACCTCCAAACATAATGGATTATTCAAAGTTAGATATTTTAATGTATATAATCAATCATAGCAACCTAATTATACCACAGTAGATAGAATAAATTGATGAATTTTTTGCCAAGAACTGTTTTGCTGGTTAGTCTCATTTTATAAAGTCACTGCCGCCAGCCTGAACGACCACTAATAAGATAATATTTTCGTGAATATGTAACCTTTTTCTTTTCCCTCCATTTAAAATTTGTATTTTTCATTTTCTTAAATATTTAGAAGTTTATACTTCATAATTATTTAGTTATATAGTAGGTATAAGTTAATTTAAGTTTTTTAGTTTCTCTCACTTGTATTGATAGTGATAGGTTTTTTTTTAAATTTCTTATTCATTTCTTCTATTTTTTCCCCCTATGAACTGTTAACATAAGTAAATTTGTTCATTTGTTTTGTACTATTGTATTCTAATGGGCACCTGCTGAAAAACTTTCGGGTTTAGCAGGACCCTAAGCTGTTCATAAAATGTGAAATAAACTTTTTGATTGATTGATTGATTGATTGATCTGAAAGTCTCTCCTTTCATCATTTGATTTGAAATATAAATTCATGGAGAATATTTTTCCATTAGATTGAGCCTTGAAACTTCTGCTATTACTTTCTACGATTTCTCACTGACTTGTGGAGATTCGTTAAAAATTGCATGCAGATGACAAACATTTCTCAATAATTCTGATTATATTCACGATGTAAATTATATAGTATGATAAAATAAACATAATTTCTCTCTCATTTTACTTCACTTTAATAACTTTGAAGCTTATCACAGCTTGTATCACTATCAATCCTGTTTCCACGTGACTGACTGAACTGTAAACTTTGATCAACAATATTAAGATTTTCAATGCTTGTCCGCACGCACTTGAGTGAGCTTGGTTGAGAGATTGAATACCGTCCCTCTGAAGTAAATCACGATCTTGTCTGTGAACAACAGCGAAAATAGATTCATTCTGGATAAAAAAAAAGAGAAATGAGATTAACTTGAAATATGTGACGGGGGAGGATGATTTGGCTTCATGTGAGGGCTCAGCGTGCAGCTTTTGTTTCTCGCATTTACCATGTCTGGACTGCACATAACATTATATTGTCTGATATTACCATAATGACCCTTTTTGATTTAATAACTGCTGTCTTCCGGCAGTAGCTTCGAACTTTATATCTCACACTCGAGAAAGCACCCCTCGGTGTGTCGCCCCTCTTCAATCTCAACTTTCTTCCAAGGCTTGTTATACTGCTGCAAATGCTCACTGCTCAACTGCCTCATGTATCAACTGAAGTCGCATTGTCCGAATGTCACAGATTTCTAGCTTCAGAATGTCACTTTTTCAGCATTAACTTTTTATATCAAGTCTAAATGTGGCTTTTCTCTCTCAATAATAACTGATTTGTTTCAGAATGCGAGCAATGATCGAATCTGTTGGAATTCTTCTAAATTTCCCATTATTTGACTAGTGTATAAGGCCTAATAAAAAAATAATACAGCTAGCTCTAAAGGTACCATTCCGAATTACAACACGAGGTTCAGGTTAGTAGAGAATAAATGGAAAATAATCAGTTCATACAGCTCTTTACTGTGCTATGGTCAGGTATTTAAGATCACATCATAAAATATTATTATAATGAATTGGAATGCCTTTCATTAAATTTTCCTGACTTGGAAATCTATTTGAAAGAAAGAAATACAGTATAGTTTCGAAGTAATAGTAGTGAAATCGAAATGATTGAGTTATGTTTTAGCAAGACATCATGCTAATACAAGCAACTCTGTGAAATAGCGATACGTGAAAGTCTGAGGTGGAACCTGGGGTAGTGTTATAAACTCTACACATAACTCTTTACAAGTAAGATATTGCAAGAGTGGTTTAAGCTCCTGTCTTTTGCAAGATGATGAGAATTGATTGCTACCTAAACGCCATATGAGAATACACCACAAGAAATACATTCAACTAACAGTCTAGGTCTAGTCTCCTGAAGGCAGTAAAATAGTTTAAAATTCCACATTATTTCTCAAGTTTATCACGTAGTTTATAGGCCACTCTTCATTTCTCATTCTCCTCTGTAAGCCTCATTTAGAACTTGAACAGATTTTGTTCACGTCATGAGTTGTTATGCACTTCGAAGTTGCTATTAGATAGATAGATAGATGGATAGATTCCATTTTCTTGCCATAGTATTATTTGTCGATTTTTCTTGCCATAGTACTTTGCCATCAATATTGTCGAAAGTAAAAAATTATTGGTTATATTAGTAGGCTAGTGTAGTATAATAAGTTGCTTCAATAAAATTATCTATATTACCAATATTTGCGTCAATTGACAGAGTAATTCCGATGAGCTCTAATATGATTATAATCGAATATTCATACAAGCTTTCAAGTTAAATGCTAATTTTAAAACAAAAAAAAAATTGAATGATTCAATCTTCAATCAGTAATTTACTATATTTGATTATATTTAATAATAATTCACGATTTACATGATTGGTTCTAAAGCATGTGCTAAAACTTTCTTCTCAGGAGTCTTAATGCCTTTTAGTTCGTCTCTTATTTCTTTGTTCGCATATAGTATGGGTGAAACTTGTGCATGAGTGACTGCGTATTAATTTTAGTGGTGGCAAGGGGTTAACCGGAGATAATTTGGCAGGGTGGCTGTTGCGATTATCAAACTATTAGGCGGGCGGTATCAGCGCCTCCCCGGGAGAATGACTTGGAAGGAGGGAGGTAGGGAGAAGGGTCAGTATCGAGCAATGTCGATCCCCATCCGCGGATGATCCTGATGTATGGTCTCCATGCACAGATATGGCATTACAACATTATTGTAGTTATTGGTGGCATAAAAGCCAACAGTTGCCGATACAATAAGGATCGTCCCTAGACGTTGTCTTGATCGTGGAGGATTAGTGAGGGAGGGCTGGAATCACCCCACGGACACGGCAATCTGTCTAATTCACCCTTAACTAGCTCGGCGCATTGCATGCGAGTCTGTCTCACTCTTACCCTTAACCCCAAATAACAATCCCTCCCACCTCCCCGCACTGATCACACCATCCATCCAACAAGACGACCTTCCTGATCTTGTTGCCCTAATAGCTTTGCCTTATTGATAATATCACTCGATCTACAAGCGTTCGGAAGTCTGTCTCTTCTCTCACCCTCTTACGGCTTTCGCCCACCCTCGCTCTCCTCCTACTGGTATTAGAGCCTAAGCTGTCTGTTACAGTACAGTCGTCCAGGGAGTCATAACAGAACTATTGGACTGTTCTACTACTATTGCCAACTAACTGATGTTGCGTATCTTCAAGCTATATTCAGCTAGATTCTCATCATGCTCATTATCAATAAGAAACGACTCCAACACTGACTGGATGGAGCAATTCAACAATAATTGTATAATAACTGCAAACTTTAATAATTCATAATGTATAATGAATTTATTGTATAAATGTATAAAAACATGCAAATAGAACTTTAATTTCTTCCATGTGACAGATGCATGTAATCAAGAAGTACCTATCAAAGCATTAAAGAACGTATTGGAGCTGGACTGATTTCAATCTCAATGATATGGGTGAGGCTTAAGACGATTTTCTTTGATATAGAGAAAATATTAAATTCATATTTAAAATTCATGAGTGAAAAAAATTTTTAACTTGCAAAAATATTAGTTTGCTTTATAATGTGCCTTATACAACAGAGAACCATTATAATTATGATACGGAGAAGCGTCTTGGAATATTAGAATTAACCTACTAATGAAATTTGTTGAATGCTGGAAATACAGCAATGTGCAAATTCTTACCAAACTTTACTATACCCTGAAATGAATTGGTTTGTTGATAAATTTTTGGTGTTTTCATCTCAGTCAGAGCAGTTACATCTACAATCAAATCAAATCAAATCAAATAAGTTTATTTCCATTACATTACATACATTACATAGTGTTACAGTACAAATTAATATGAATTGGAATTCCCCCAAAAAGACTACACGTCTGTGAATGGGGGAGAGTTCTTACATGAAAGTAGTTAATTAGCACTATAAATACATTTTACAGTAATTTATATTCATTATATATAATCTGATTACAAAGAAGAACAATTGACAAAATTATAGCAGAGTGTATTAAAATACAAGTTGGGAGAGCAAGGGAACCCAAGACCAGCGATGATGCAGATAATATTTATTTAAGTTCATTCATTAATTAATTTATTTGATTATTTATTATTCATTTATTTGTTATGTTTTTTAATATTAATTATTAATTAATTTATGAATTAATTGATTTTTTTTTATATAAATTAATTTATTTATAGTAAGTCTATTCAAATGTATATTTTTAAAATTCCTGTGTTAGTTTGCTAAGAGTACTGTGAGTGTAGCATTTCCTCAGCACCAATCCAGCCTATGCCAAAGAGCCACTCTACCAACCTTCTTTTGTACACCACATCGCTGCAACTCTCGGCCTCCCTGATGTATACCGGCAAATTTCTATAAATAATTTGAGAAAGATAGTAGGGTGATTTAAGTTCTATCCCATGCATTAATCTAGGGGTAGAATACCCATGATTATTTCTGAGTCGTGTTTGATAATTGTGCTGTATATTTGCAAATAGTTCAATTTTATGTTTCCTAATATATGTAAGAATTGTTTTAATAAATAGCTGCCTTAAATTGAGCACAGGGAAGTCCGAAAACAGCAGCAATGTGGGGTATCTAGATTGTTTTTTCAGAATTATTTTCATAATTGTGCGTTGGGTAACAGCAAGCGGCTCCAGGCATGCAGATGAAGCCCCTCCCCAAACTATTATGCCATATTGCAACACTGACTGGGCGTAAGCGTGGTAGATCCTCCTACACAATCTAATGTTTAGGACATTGCTCAGCTGACTCAGACCATACAGCATCCTTCTAAGCCTCTGCTTAACACACTGTATATGTGGAACCCAGGTGAGGCGGTAATCAAAAATGACCCCCAGATATTTATATTGGTCTACTCTCTGGATTGATCCACATGTACAGACTGATGATTCTGAATCTTCACAGGAATGCATTTTCAGCAACCTTGGGCCTGGATCCAATTGGTTCCTGGTTACAATTGGCAAATACTTTGTTTTATTCAGGTTCACTGTTAAGCTATTATGATCGAACCAGTTTTTTATTTTTGAAAGGTCTCTAGTGGCATTCTTATATACTTCCTCCCATTCTCTGCCAGCAGAAATAACAACCGTGTCGTCGGCAAATAGGAATATTTTGCTTGTTGTGTTCAGTTGTGAAATGTTATTTATGTATACAAGGAACAATATTGGACCCAGAGTGCTTCCCTGAATCACTCCATAGTCAACATTGTCCCTTTCACCACATTCACCATCAATCTGAACAAACTGCAGGCGCGCCCGGAAATAACTCTCAAACCACTGAAGGGCAGTATTTTTTATTCCAATAGCTTCTAGTTTATTCATTAGCTTATCTCTATCTACAGAATCGAAGGCTTTTGCCAGGTCAAGGAATGTCATGATAACTTTATTTTTCAATTTCACTGATTCTATTATGTATTTGGTTGCTTCAAATAGAGCATTATCAGTATTTTTTGATTTTGAAATCCATATTGATTTTAGCCAATATGTTATTCTCTGTCAAATAATCTGTTAGCTGTATTTTAATGCATTTTTCAATAATCTTAGACAAGGTTGTTAAAAGAGAGATAGGTCTGTAATTTGAGAATTGATTTTTGGGTCCAGATTTGTAGATTGGGATAATTTTAGCGATTTTTAAGCCCTCCGGAAACTGTCCCGAATGAATGCTCAGATTTAATATGTGGTGAATGGGATTTATTAATGAATTAAGGTTTTCTTTGATTATTTTAGTAGGTATGAAGTCGTACCCAGGAGCACTTCTACCTTTAAGGCTATATATAACTTTTTTCAGCTCATCTTTTGTGACCTCCTTAAACTCAAATACTGCATCAACTCCATAGTCAAAGTCATTAATTTCCGGTTCTCCAACAGGATTCAGGGATTGGGATAGAGAAGATCCAACAGATGTGAAGTATGGATTAAAGCTGTTACAGATATCTTTGATGTTTTGGTTTGAGCGGGATCTCCGGGCTTAGCAAATGAGCTGACTGGGAATGATTGGAGACCCTTTGCTTTTCCAGCAATCTCCTTAACTGCGGCCCAGAACTTTTGTGGGTTATCTGAGACATCATCAACTTTATTCTTATAATAGTTGTATTTGGCTCGTTTAATGGTTGAGTGCAGTATGTTTCTGAATTGGATAAATTCGTTTTTTAAAGCAACACAGTACGGTTGTCTATTGAGTCGTTTCTTCAGTTTATCGCGGTGTCGGATAGAATTTATTAGACCTCTAGTAATCCAGGGTTTTATTTTTGTATTCTTTGATGATATTCTGATTTGAGTTGTTTTGTCAAGGATAATGGCCTGAATTGTCTCTATGAATAAATTAGTAGATAGGTTGATATTATTTTCTTTGGTTACATGGTCCCAGTTCTGTACAGACATGGAATTATTAACACCATTCCAATCAATTTTAGTGTAGTATTTATTTATCTCGGGTAGTGTGTCGATTTTATGAGTGAATAATTTCATGCATATCGCATAATGGTCAGTAATAGCAGTTTGTAGCACAGTTGTTGCTACTTCGAAAGAGGGCGGTAGTCCGACAAAGTAGTGGTCGATGCAGGTATTGCTGGCCGGTCTGGTCACCTTGTCCACACATGACACAAGGCCTGCCTCGTTCATCACATCCAAGTACTTTTCTTCTAATGTATGTGAATTAACATTTAAAAGGTTGCAGTTAATATCACCAGAAAATATTTTTATAGATCTACTTTCATTCCTCTGCTCACTGAAGTAAGACTCAATAGATTCTATAAAAATATCAAGACTTGAGTTGGGGCTACGATAAATCGCAAGGAGTTCACAAGGAACACCGGCCCAGTCAAAAGTGAGGGAGAGGCATGTAGCTATATTCCCTACTTGAAGCTCCCGACATGAAGCAGATATTTCATTGTCCATGTAAACAACTACTCCATCGCTTTGATTGATATTGTTATAAGACCTGAACAACTTATAACCAGGAATTTCCATTAAATCGCTCTCATCTTTCAGCCAAGCTTCCGTTAGAATAATGCATTTGAAACGACAGCCCAGGCTTTGCAATAGAACAGTAAATTCGTCAATATTTTTTTTATAGCTTCTAATATTTTGTTGGATTACAGTAAAGTTTTGCTGATCTGCAACATCGCGACTCCCAGGCCCCCCGCTCTCAGCAAAAATACTACAAAAATTCTTAATATCTGAACACTCTGCACAATTAATTGATGGGATATCTAATAATTCTACAGCATTTCTTATCATAAGAAGAGAAAAATAACATAAACAACGGCAAGCCGTCCGACCAGTCGTGGAAAAAAAATTAAATAAAAGGAAAATGTAATTGAGTACCTCAAAAATTCGAATACAGTACATATAAAAAGGGTATATGTAAAAAATTATGAAAGCATGAGAGAATGAAAATATATTAAACAAAGAGTAAATTGATAATAAAGGTTTCTCACTTTTCACACAGATAAAGAACCTCTGTAAGTTATAGGAAGGTAGTTAGCGATAAACATGAGGCTCAGTTGGATTTATCAAATTCCACAGATAAGAATTTGGCCACCTTTTGTAGGCCCCTCTCCTAGATACTACAGGTCATTTTAGCTTAAGTGTTATCTAACAGAGTAAGAAACTAATTTGATGAATACCGGTATTAAGACTTTGTAAATTGAGTTGTATATTTCCTCACTCCAAATATCTCTAAGTGTTCTTAAATGTAAACTGAATAAAAAATAGACGTGTTATTTATTACAAATTCCACTCTTTCAAGAATTTAGTGAGGTAGCTTCAATCAGAACAGCTTGGTGAAGAAAAATAACTAGTTGTTATGGTTAGGCTCCATTCCATTAGACAATTATATTTTTTATGTAATTATAGATAATAGCGTTATAATAGTTATTGATAGAGAAGACAAAGACGTTTCTTGATAAGAAAGAGTAGACAAATCTAAGTGAACAGTACATTAATTCTTACTTCAATCAATACCTAACTGTTGTGATCATTAAAAGCTGTAATCGAGATATGTTATCACTTTATATATTCGTACGGAAACCAGTCGAGAAAAATACATCCAAATATCGCATAGCATTATTTTATAAGGAAAAGTTATATTCCAAATTAATACAATTGAATGGAATGGAGTATGTCGCAACGATCGCTGATGTAGTAATTGTAGTCTACATATAAATAGTATATGTAATATTATGATAATAATAATGTAGGTACCCTTATTGTTAGTATCTCTTCCTCTAGGAACGTTGTGATATTTGATTTATTTTGGCATGGAATAAATTAATATACAAATTTTTTTTCAAAGCAGTGATATTCAACGATATTCTTATCATTTTAGCTTAAATCATTATACTTGAATACTAGAATCAGTTGACAAATATGTCATCTTTTATATTGTCATCTTTGACATTATATCAGTTGGCAAATCCAATAAATTGAAATACATGATAAGTGAAAGAAAAAAAAATCAAGAAAGAAATAATACACTGTCTTGTAAAGTTCACAATAAAGAAGATAAGATAACGATAAAAATTAAATGAAGTAAATATAAATATAAAATCATAAAGACTGTTTTAAATCCACAGCAGCAAAATAATGAACTTATCGTTTATAATTGCTTAAAATAATGAAATATGAAGTCCCTCGCAATTAATTTAAAAAATAAATATAAACTTCTCAAAGTCAAAAGACAAAAGATCACGATAAAAAGTTAAATGAAGTAAATAACACATCTGTAATAAATAATGCCTATAGGCATTACCAAGTCTACTACAGCAGATAGTAGTAGATAATTTTCTTTCCCGGTTTCTCAGATAATTTTGCAATATCTCTTGTGCTTGAAAAAATAAAATCATAAAGGCTGTTTTAAGTCCACTGCAGCGAAATAATTAAATTATCATTTATAATAGCTTTAATAATGAAATATGTAGTCTTACGCAATTAATTAAAAAATAAATATTAACTTCTCAAAATCAAAAACAAAATTTCTACTCACGATCTTTCAAGGCACACCAAAATAGATTACGTCATACCACCATGTTATATCACTTCACTTGTTTGTGCCAGCCGGCAAAGGCGGGGTTAGAGTGTGGCCGTCTTTGCGGGTAGGCGTTGGCGAGGCTATGTCTCCTTGACGGCTGGCCCTTATGCGCTCCACATGTGCCAGGTCTCGGATACGGAAGGGTCGCTGATCAGCTGAAGCTTTGGCCATGACTTTGCAGTCCGAGGTCCACACCGACGATAACTTCTTGTCCTTCATCAAATTTCTGGCAGCGTTGAAGATCGCTCTCGTTTCAGGCGTTAAGTGCTCGCTAAGGAAATTAGGGTTATCGAAATACATTTCTAAGGTCCTGGGCACTGATTTTTCCCTTTGCCTCCTTGCTTCTAACCACATATTTTTCGTCCATCGAGATGTGAAATTCACTACTATGGGTGGAGGATTAGTGTCCGATTTATTTCTCCCTAACCTATGCGCCGCCGAGATCTCTGAGTCATAGAAAGTTAATTGTGGGACCCGAGCTATGTCTCCCAGAATTGCAAAGATATTTCTCTAAAAGTTACAGGGACACCGATATTAAAATATTGTTTTTACGAGTTTGTTGTTGGAGTTCTTGTACATTCTCCTTTACACTTTTCAGTTCTACTTCGAGACGAGCGTTCTCTTCTTTCAAAGCACTCACGGTTTCACAAGTTTCGTCACATTTCACTTTAACGTCTTTAAATTGTTCTCTCATTTTCTCCCACATTTCGTTGTTTCTATCCCACTTTGTATTAGTCTCATTTCTAAACTCGTTAATTGCATTTAGTAACATTTCATTAGAAATTTCGCGATCTTCCATTTTGTTAGTGCCAGAACTCGAAGACGGTGTAGTACACTTCTCGCACTTCCACTTGCTATTCTTTTATAAAATGAAAGATCAATACAGTTCTGGTTGAAAAGATACTTGGCGGTCCGGACATTTTCACACTATCTTTTAGTAATTTTCTGATGACACCGGTCACACTTCATAATATTACGTTCCTTCTTATTACTTCACTTTAAATAAACTTTCACTTTAACTATTTTTTAATAAAACGACTTGATTTTTATAACATTGTTGCTAGGTTTAGAAATACAGTATTGAATAAAAGCACACGCTACGTACAGCCGGCCGGCCTAAACTCGTCGTCTAGGAGCGCGATAAGAATACCTCCGATCGCATCGACTGCTTGATCAGAACGGTCAAGTCAGTAATCAATTTTGAAATAGTAACCAATAATATGTTCAATTCAATTCAATGCTTCTCACTCAACTGATAAAACTCAATCGCTAACCACTGTCACCTATTATCATGTCAATCTTTATCAACAGTCTAGCAAGAACTTTCTAGTAAAATATTTTATACTTCATGTGAGTGATCCCAGCTTTCAATTCGCGGTTGAGTAGGATGGATTTTTTAGAGGCACAGAAAGTTGTGATTCTGCAAATTTGTGTTGCATTGCTTCAACAATGGGCTACCGACTACTGGAGCCAATTATTGTTTGCTCCCTCTTCAATTGCGACCCTCAAAAAAAGGGGATGAACGGATAACGATCTTGTTGGGGTAGCGGCTCCGTAATTGCATATTACGAGTTGGACATCCCTTACATTATCTCTTGCCACCCCTTGGCTTTTTGCGGCAATACAGTTTATCATAGCCCTATGATCACCGTCAAATAACCGCAATATAGCCACTGGCCGGCGTATTATTTGCCCTGCTGAGGACAAAACATCGGGTTTCAATTATTACTAGTAGGATAGTATTCAAATTCAAGCAATTTATCCACTCAGACAGAATACTCAAAAATTATCAAGTGCATTCCCAATAAGATTAAAACTGCGTCAAAGAATAGGAAAATGATTATTGAAGAGTTGATTTGTACCAATAATAATGGTCCAGATTTATTTGTCCTTAATAAATTGACCAGATTGAGTGGATCAATGTCTAATTCTAGTTTTTACTACTATTCTACTGATCTTCTCTCCAGAAGACCAAGACCAAGAGCTGAGTCTACTCGGTATTAAATTTTGTTATATTTTGTCCAATATAGGCCTAATTTCTTTGAAAAAATATCATATACAAATTCGTATGGCTATATTCATCCACCTCTCCGGGATATCACAGGCAGATTCCACCTCTCCTTATTCTGTGTCGGTTACCCATCCAAGAGCAGTCTTGAGTGTTCGTGTCTTAACCTCATTATCAGTCAGCAATTGCTCTCAAGCTGCGACCAAATAAATAATAAAGACCAAAGAAAGTGTGTTGTAAAAAGTAGAATTATATTTCAATTTTATTCTTTTAAAAGTTTTCAAAATTTTTATTTTAAGAGAAGACATTTGATGTACAGTAAAATTTTATTTTGATGTGTAATCAGATGAATTTTCCGAGTAAAATCCATTACTGCAGGCAGCATCAATATTTTTAAGCATGAACAATAAGCCTGACTTACCATGAAGATTCTCTCTTTGTAAAAGGTATGATTACTCTTCAGTCTGCTCTAGATTTCAATTAAACGCTAGCGGCGAAAATCAATCCCATCTCAACATCCATCGTAATGATAAGACTCGAACAAGGATTTTGTGAAATTTATTGCCTGGAAAATAGAAGTAAGCCGAATGATGAAAGGCGTAAGATACTCGGTGCGCGTACATGGCTGGCGTAACTAATGATACACACAAAGACACCAGCCAGCCGACATCTGTCATTAGGATCATGATAAAGGCAGTGTTGTTTTCATAAAACGGATAGTCGCAGATCGATATCATGCTTTTCAGATCGGCATTCAACACTACTTTAACTAATTTCATGGGAAATAGAATGTACACTTGTTGGAATTCAGTTATGCTCCCGTGAAATTCGATTGCATTCAGCTAACCGCTTGGAAAGATGGAACTTCAAAGAATGATATGGACCTATTGAAAAGATTGAATGAACTGATTCGAGATCGTGAAACTCCTGAGACTAACTTCATCAAAATCACATTAAAACGTTAGAAATTCATTGTAACTTCGCTGGATAATATGAACAGATGAAAATCCTGCATATTGCCTGCTTGATCGCTAGATTATTTTGAGAACGTCTGTTTACATGAGCGAATGAACGTCTATGGACAATCTATTGAAATATTGTTGTAGCCATCAGAGAGGATTCTCATCTCAGAAGAAGCGCTTGAAGATTGTAGCTTCTGTCTAATTTGTTGGGTTAATTATGCATCAATTTTGCTTATTTCATCAATCGTATCTCCAAAAGCAGAAAAAATACCATAATTACACCTATTTCATACATTTTATTTACGCTCTCAGAATTTTCAAAAGTGAGCATGAATATTGGGAGTGGCTCTTCAGATTGAGTATCCTCAATCATATGTGGAGGAGGTAGATATCCGGTAAAGCCTCAGTCCTTTGTCCTTGTCCTGATCAAACCATATTAGTGAGTAGCGCCACCCGTCAACCATTGATGTTATTTCCCTTCTTTCCAAATTGACAAGTTGAATTATCCAAGATTTTTGTAATAAAATTGACAATTGTCTTACTGGAGTATTAAGTTTACCGAATAAAGGAATTATTCGGGGAAGTAATACCAATATCACTCATACATATATAAATTAAAAAACTTGTCTCAACATTAGTGAACATCAGGACAGTTAGGAGAGAAATATAGAAAACAACATATAGCGAATGATAAGAGTTCTTGTATAGAAGGTGCGAAGTAGAAGAAAAAATGTAGCATTCTTCGTGGAAAGTTGACATTAGAAGTTGAAGAAAGAGGAAAACGAAGGAATAATGGAGGATGGAGAGATTTTAGCCCATTCTATTCACATTTGAGAGAAAATCCTGTCATTTTGCCGCAAATCTATGATGGCTGACAGAAGAAAACAGTTGAAAAACTGAAGAAAACAGGTTTTGTTGACAGTATGACGGCTAAATGACGTCTTTTTAATGTGCTTTAAAAATTTCTTCCATTAGAAACAGTTCAGTTTTTTGGAGAAAAGCTTATTCTTAGTGATATTGCGACAAAAAATGGTCAAGAACGAATCTCGAATTTAGCGGTAAACCCAGGCCGGAAGTGAAAGTATTGCAAGTACCTTCATAAGAAAACGTATCAGATTACAAGCTCATAAAGTCCATCTCGTACATATAATTGCAAAAAATCGAGGGCTTTAAAAAGAAGAGAGAGCATACAGATTATACGGCACTTCATACAGTCCATTGTCCATCGCAGTTTAGAATGCAGTACTGTTCTTCTTTTGTTCCACTCATTTCTGTTAAAGAAGTCTATTGGATATTATTTCTTTTTAACCGTGTTAATAATCATCAGTGTCACATGAAAAAGTAGATCCAGTTATTTTATTCTTGGAGTTGTTGTAGTTTGAATTATAGGTACCGTTCACATTGATATGTAACATTACAACCATTAAATAAATGACCCTTTCCTTTCACCACCATCAAAGGTTATCGTTCTAGCTATAGAACTGAAGATCTTAGAAAATTCCAGGCAAATAATAGCCTATCAGTCAACTATACTCATACTCTCATAGTATAGATCCATTTATTGTTTTTATTGCCGTCTCTAGTCTCAATAATCATTTATCTATGTTGTTTGCAATTTTTAATGATACGATAAGAGATTGTGCATATATCTCAAAAAATGCATTGTGATCAGTAAAGTTAAAGTTTCTTATAAAACTTCAATTCCTTTGAGTTCTCTAGTCAGAACAACAAAGCGTACGTTTTTATACGTTTAGGTAATGTGATTTGCCGATGAAAAAAAAATTGACTCTGGGAGGATAGCAGAATGTTTGTGGTGCTGGCTGGTCATTAAGTGTTAAGTTGTTAACCCTCGCTCTAGAATTCCTAGTCCACGGACACCCTAATGAGAGTAACACCTTCGATGAGAGTACCGAGCGCTGGTCACACTAATGTGAACATATACTTTGTTAACCATTGGTTCAATCATTTATTCCACTCAATATTATATTTTCCATCCCTATTCCTACATTCTCATCTAATTGACCCTTCATCCAATTGAAGACTATGGTTACTATGTCACACAAATTGACAATAATTATTATTGACACATTCATAATATATGCAATAAATTCCAGCTTCACTTTTCAATTTCGATCTTTATTTGTCAATTTTACTTCTATTTGGCGCATACACTATGGATTGAGTATCTTAGTTAATAGTTAAAATTGTATTGTCCTGCACATCACTTAGGTATTTGGCATCCAATTTGTGAGATCTTGTGGCCCAACAATTTTTATACTATCGCATTCGATGTCAATGTCGGTACTGAAGTCAAGTCATGGCACGAATACTAGAATACACTGTAGTATAACGCGCATATTCCAGCCTAGATTTCGAGAGATGTGACGTTACCCTGAATAAGTAGTAAATAAACAAGTCTTTTCCAACTTTACCATGGTAACCGGTTCGTAACCACGTCATAACCGCATCAGACTTCTGCGCATCCTCCTCATGACTTGTAATTTCCTTCAAGTAACTAGTATATAACCCCCTAACTTGTGTTCTAGAATTTGTTGGTCTGTTATTAATACTGTACCTTGATCTATCCGTCACCCTTACACAAATACACGTAGTTCACGGTGTAAGTGGAGTTTTAAAACCATTATCATTCCCCACAATCAAGTTGAAAATTGTGTTTGAGGTATTACAACTCATCAAATAGACATTATTTATTACTTATTAATTGATACAAGAACAAAAATCATAATATGATTTGGGAGAGAAAAAAAAGCTCACCGCCAGTTGCACGAATATACAATTGAATTTAACCACCGTAAAATGACGTGATTGCATTGATGGTTTTTAAATTCAATTATTGGAAATTCCTGCAACTGGCTATCAGCCCTTACTGTTTCTCTCCCGAATTTCGATGAATAATGTAGTCCAAAATAAGGTTATGTTTTCACAACACTAAATCGAGTTTGGGACCACATAGCTAGTTGATGTTGACCAAGCGAAGTTAGTGTAAATAGTGGCGCATGATGGGCGAGAGACAGCCGGCAGCCGCGGGTTGTTTGTTGAGGAGAACACGTCGGGGCGATAACGGCCGGCGAAAATTACACGTAGGTACCTTGTACCAATAGCAATATATCTATGGTATTATAGTTCTATGGTTGTACCACACACTCTGATGCCGATGACTAATGACGACGTACATTGAAGGTGAGAGAAGGTTTATAGAATTTTGTGCCATCACGAAGTCGCCTTCAGGGTCAGGCGAAAGGTGTCAGATGGCAGCACGGTCGTGACGTCCGAACCGCGCGGTCCAATAAATCCGATCGCTGGCGCCGGATGGCCACCCAATAGCCACACATCGGCCACCCATACCACATGATGAGCACCCCATCATGTGTTGTCTTCAATCAAGATTACTAGACAACTAGTCTTTGTCTAGTAATCTTGGTCTTCAATAATACCCGGACAGTATTTTCTCAGACAATATTTAACAAAAAATATTTCTAGAAATTTTCAATTTCTGACACAATGTCTGATGAGATAATGTGATATTTGAAATAGGAACACTAGAATATTCTTAACAATACTGAATACAATATTGTACATTGAAAACAGGTCTAGTACGTCGAGATGCTCTTACTCATTGGCAGTTCATTTAGTAATCATATTTCTAACTTGTCCATATCATATTATTCTGTATTTTCTATGTCTGTAAAATGTTTTATTTCTACCAATAAAATGATTCCATGGTGCCGAAACATCTTTGTATTTTCGTTTGAATGAATTTGTGATAGTTGACAATATTTCAGTGTTGTCATTAATTTCTAGAAACTGGCCAGTTCAACTGAATCTAACTAGTTCTATTATACGTGTGAATAAGATTAGTAGTAACATGAAAATTGATTGAGATTCGCATGAGAATCAATTCTCCCAGCCTATACATTGCGACCAAAATTACTAATTGAATTCCCCGGGGGAATAAATAATATATTATCACTAGTCTACTATAAGTAATATCTCACAAAATTGTGTCAGTCCATTTTTAACACTTCCCCTAAAATAAGTTCCACTAAGTTATTGAAGATTTCTAGCTTATTACAATCAAACTATCTCTTTATATGTTAAAAATTAAGCCCCTGTTCAGTTTTTCTAAAAAGCATTCGACACTATTGACCATAAAGTTCTCTTAAACAAATTAAGCTATTCTCGGTTTTAATCATAGAGTATTATGTGGTTCAATTCTTATCTAACAGGTAGAAAACAATGTAGCATCTCTTGGTATTAACAGATCAAATTGGATAAATGTTATTCCTTGGTGTCCCTCAGGGATCAATCCTAGGACCCCCTACTGTTCACTCTGTATGCAAACGACCTCTCCTCTGTCATTAACTTTTCTAGCTTCCATACCTGTACAGATGACCTTCAAATCTATGCCAGCTGTTCCCAAGTCTCTAAAATCAATGAAACCGTAAAAGACAAAATGAATGAAGATATAAAGTTAATAGTTGAATGGACTAGGAAAAATGGCACTCCAAACTCAATCCTACCAAAACATGACCTATAATTGTGGATACTCACGCATAATTAACAACATTGACTTTAATTCAAGTCCACAAAATTACTGTAGATAGCAATGAAATACCTTTGCCTTGAAAACTCAGTCAAAAACCTAGGAATTATCATGTCAACAAAACTCTGGATTGGTCCAGAGCAAGTTAATAGCACATGTAAAAAGTTTTCCTCAGCTATGCATTCATTCAAAAAATTGCATGAAATTCTTCCTAGGAACATTAGATTATTGCTAGATTAGATCTCTGATCTTCCCTCCACTTCATTTATTGCAATTCTGTTCTTAACGACATACAAGGTCACTCTAAATGATAAACTGCAGCGATGTCAAAATTACTTTGTCTTCACGATTTTTGTTTACTCTCTTCAACGTCATGAACGGATTACTCAAGCTCACATTGCTAGTTCAACTCTAAGAACTACCAGAACAGAGACTTTTCCGAATAGTAAAAGCTTGTTAGAGATATTTTTGACTTATGGTAAACCGAATTATTTTAAAGAGTGATTTCAAATTTGTTTCTGCGAAGGCAGAAGGGTTGGACGTTTCACCGTACCTGAACCGGAGAAAATACTTTAAGAATTCCCAATCATCGAACCACCATTTTACCACTAAATCATTCTTAGTCAGTGCTTGTCGTTGCTTGGAACATGCTCCCCAATACTATTAGATCCCACACGAGCCGAGCGGGCTTCATCCTAAAACTGAGAAAACACTTTTTGAGAAAATGACTGAGCCTGTCCAACCCTAGAGCAACAACTGCATGACAACTTCCACCCCCCTATTTATAGTTGTATATATTATTTTATTCATATTTAGATTTTTATGTTTCTAGCTTGCTAAAACAAACAGGACGAGGTATTAGTACCACGTATTACATCTAGCTTAATGTTCACATTAATTTTTAATTCAAATTATCATTATTCTTCATTCTATTCATTATCTTTCAGTTACTTCATCATTAGCGTTCATTACTTTTGTTTTTATCATTCATATCATAATTCTTAGACTCTATTGAAGTTACTACTATTGATCTCGCATCGTATTTTTTACTTCCATTTCATACTATAATCAAATATGAGGTAGGATTCCTTTTTTTTTTTTTTTTTCTTTTTTTTCTCATCTAAAATTATACAAATTATTGTTAATTAATTCCATTTTTAGTGTACATTACTCTTGTTTATCGATGTCTTATTTTATTCATATCACATGGTATATCTAACTTTCATTTCGGTTTTGATTTACAGCTATCCGAATAATTTTACGAGTTTGAGTGTTGATGGGAAGGATGTCCTTGCATATCCTTCTCCAAGAATGGACATTTATATGTCCAAACCCCGCCATTTTCATATAGATACAAAACCATGTTGCAACCAATTATTCTATTTTCAATAACATTCATTTGGCATACATATAACATTCACTAGAATTGAAGTCGTTTTTCAAAAATCCAGAATTAAAAACATACCTATATATTATTTCTATTTAAATTTCCCTTATCTTATCATTTGTTTGAAGTGAATCTTATACTCTAATTTCTATTTTTTAAATGACGTTTATTGTAATAACTATCATGACCTAGAATTTGAACGACCTACTTTGTAATCTACATGAATAAAGTGATTATTCTATTCTATTCTATTCTATTCTATATGTGTAGACATTCTTTCGGCCACTTGAACGAGAATCCATTTGAATTTTGTCATTCCATTTTCGTCATATTTGTTCTTTAGTTCGAGTTACATTGTTCCAGTTAGATAACATCATTCTACCTATAAGTTATAAATCCTATGAAATTCAATTGGATTTCCGTGTAATTAACAGCTGCATTAAAGGCAATCTGCCAAGTGTCTAATTTTTTCATTACTGTACCTGCCAAATTTTTTTAGATATGATTAAGAATCATAAGTTTTTCCGTCCCTAAATTCCATTATCATTCTAAATATTACTGGTGGCTACTGTAATTAAAAGTGACCAGTCTTCCTTTTCTGTCACACTTATAGCCTACTTTTCAGATAAAATAAAATTGATTTGCGATAGTAAAAAGAATACAATGAATGACAAGTCTCAAGAAAACGTTGGATAATAATTATAATAGATTGAAAATTTGTCAACTCATATCACTTATAGGCGAATCATGCCAGTATACTCATAAACTATTTAGAAACATGCTTTCAACTACATACAATCATGCCACCGTTCACAAACGAAGTAGCGAGCAACGCCGCGACTGAAGACAAAATTTACCTAACTGTTGTCCATTGAAGAGTCTCCCCAGCATAGGGAATAGGAAGAGGAAGCTGAAAGGTTTTGTCAGGGGCTTGGTCCCTGTTGTCTCTGGGCATCCCTAGATATCTCTGGATGGTGCCTTGCAATTACAGTACTTTATGAAATGTGTTTTCGCTGCACAGTTGGGATGCGGCGGGTGCGCGATCGGATAATGGCCATGTGAATGAGAACGAAGACGAAAATTAAAGAAGAAGAAATCGATGAAGATGAGAAACTAGATTGTTCCTTAGCCGTCGGTGAGCGATGACGTTTTCCAGTACGATTGTAATTAGGTCTTTTTTTTTCGCCCGTGCATTATGATTACGGTGATTATCAATAGTGGAGGCAAAAGATCGTTCAACTCAGGCTCAACAGCCTTTTGTTTTCCTCGATCACAATCGAGGCGTCCCAGCTGCTATTACTAGGCGTAATCAATGAGCATTTCGTCGATGTTTCAATGCTCAATGCGTCGATGCTCAATCTCACCCACTTAAAATCACGAATTAGAAATATGCTAAACTTTCAGAAATCATACTCTCAGTGTTTCAGCTAACAAGTTGTTATGAATTTTCTAAATTATTGAGCGCCCTCCTTCCTCCCCGTCTTCCAAATTTTTTCTTCAATGTCAATATATTCCAGAACAGAATTTTCATTTTTGTTTGGGTTGGCTACACATAATTATTATATTGTATGTATAAATGTATATTACTGAGACAGGTTTCTTATTTAGGCTATAATAAAACATTTTCTTACTGAAAGCTTATAAATTTTTTTTTGGATTTTTCTTTGGTACACAAATTTTGGTTACCACACCAGCGTTTTCAATAGGGTCGGGGTAGGGGGACAGGTGACGAATTCTTTTTGGAGAATTTTTTGGAGAGAATATCAGTTTTTTTTTTTAATCCTTGCTTCTTGTTATGGAGGTAAAACACCACCGACCCACAATGGATGGGGAGAGAGTTAATTTTTTTTTAAAGTGAAATGCTTTGTTATTTGATAAAATATATTTTATCCTCACTATTTGGGTGCTACAAAATTATTCTAGCTATAAGTGAGCCAGTTATGGTTAATACTGAATGAACAAACATCACAGTCACGTTGTGACTGTGTCTGTTGCATCTTACCTTATCATTTACTATCCAGACTTTAATGACTTATCATTGTAGCAACATTAGTTCATGTGTAAACAGCTATCCACAAAAGTTTGTTAAATAAGATTGAGATTTTGAATTTAGATTGAAATTTTTAACCCATTACGATAGGTCACATGACCACTTTTGATGAAAAAATATTTTGTAATCGAAAAAATGAAATCCTTACAAGGGTATTGCCTAACACCATTATTATACATTCCAGGAACAAAATTCACCAAATTTTCCCCATTAATGATAATGTTTCAAAAATATTTTTCATTGGAATATTCGATTTTCTCCGTGAATTTTAACCCTCTTTAATAGATCATATGACCACTTATGAAATGAAATTATGTGTGTGCCTGCAACACCACTTAAGTGCAGAAAACATCTATTTTGATGATCTACAAATGAAATGAACTGAAGTAAAGATAACACAGTGTACCTATTGTCAAATACTGTCTCTGTGGAGTATGCAAAAAATAATTATGATTATTTGGTTTCACTTGATTTTGTATGATATATATGTAGAGACAGTTCAACATTACCTATTGCTTTATCAATCTACAAATAAAATAAAGAACATAAACACTTTCATACCCTCTCACTTCTATCTCTTTCTCACTATATAAACTCACTTTACGGCCTCCGCCTGGCCCAGATAAATATAAAGTAGCCTAATCTGTTATTTTTTAAAATGCTGGTTACGCTGCTTATTGAAAATGTAATGAATGTTATAGCTTTCAATTTTTAACCACTAGGATCGCAAATTCCAAATTCCAAATGGTATAACTTTGATTATTTGGACAGAGCTACAGAGCTTAATTGGACATTAGATAGTTGGAAATTTCAAATGTGAGTAACCTTCTACTATTCTACATGAAGGCCTATATCTCGCAAACTATTAGGCCCACAATGACCAATTCGGTCTCAAATTGTAGGTAATATACTAAATATATTGTATGCTTTGAGAAATATATTTGGATGTCCTATATGAAAAAGTGTTACTTCACAGTCAAAATTGACCAAATGCAAAAGAAGTGAAAAATTATCACAATTTGATGAACTTTGAAGAGCTGTATTTTATGCAAACGGTTGAGCCTACAATAACAAATTTGGTCTCAAATTGTAGGTAATTGAATCAGATTTCAAGAATTAAGGGATTGAATTTTCTTTATGAAAAATGATTCTTCAGACGTCATAATTGAAGAAATGTAGAAAAAGTGGAAAAATTCAACAATTTGATAAATTTCGAAAGGCCTACATCTCTCGCAAACTATTGGGTCTACAATAATCTATTTGGTCTCAAATTGTAGATTCTTAAATTATCCTTTCTCAAAACTTTGCTGAAAGTCACATCGAAAAAGTGATGCTTTACCAAATGTAAAACAAACGAAAAATTACGATAATTTGATGAACTTTGAAAGAGCTGTATCTCACAAACAGTTGTGTTACCTACAATATGTGCAGCAGCTATTTTGGCATGCTGACTTTTGTCGGTGGGAGACCCGAAGAGTTGTTCACCCTCGCCGTGATAACTGCACTCCATGGGTTGTTTATCCGCTTTCAGAATGATTTAGAATTTTGAAAGCATTTCTTTTCGTCATAAAAAGAACAAAATTCACCAAACCACAAAACACAACACAAAGACACAAAAGATGGGTACAAAGAAATATTGAAATTTGAACTAAAATTTGAGCCAATTTATGTAGGTAGTAAAAATGTGGGTGTTGGAATTTACATTCAACCCTAAATTGGATGTCCCTCTCCATAAAGAAAAGTGATTCTTCAGGATCAAAATTACGAAAAATTGAAAAAAAAGGAATCATTTTTCGTTAATTTTTATAGAACTTTGAAGAGCTGTATCAGGTTAACATTTGAATACAATGATTAGTCATTGGTCTCAAATTGAAGATAGTTGATATACTTTAAAGAAATATGTACAATGTCCCATGAAAAAAACAGATTCTTCTGGGTGAAAAATGTAGCATAAAAAAAGTGCAAAAATTGCTTCATTTGTACGATTTTTGGAGAATGATCCCGTAGATTTGCCTAGTTTTAAACCTTGGACTTAGCATCCCAGGACTACCATAAACATTACTTAAAAGAAACCGACTATCCCATTTCATACAAGGTCAGACCCTATTTTTGATGACAATTTTACTGGGCTATTATTGAAAAGGTCGAATTTGGCGGTGGCAACAGTGTGAAACTTTTAGTTTTTAACCGCTAGGATCGCGACATTTACATCAGGGCCACCTAGGAACATGGTCTAGCTAGACACTGAATTTCAACGTGCAGCTGACGTCATCACATCGGGTCCATAAGAATTGATGTTCTCAACTCATTCCTCCATTAAAATTGGAATTGTGTTTGGTTTTCTCGTCTCGAGTTCATTTCAACTGCACAATTGCCTTTTGGTGGGTGAGTAGGTCTATTTATTTATTTTTAAATAATAAAAATTTGAATATTCTAACTTGGTTGTGATCAGTGGCTGCTTATGAATAGTATAGTGGAGTGGTAGGCCACTTAGCCGTGACGTCACATTTCAGTGTCTAGGCCATGTTCCTGGGTGGCCCTGTTTACATTTGATAAAAAGCTTCAAATTCTCATTTCAAATTGCAACTTTAATTTTCATTCGGACAGAGCTACAGAGCTTAATCGGACATTAAATGATTTGAAATTTTAAATGTAAATAGTTTAAACATGTCTTCAATCGCTTTTGGTAGTCTGAAGTCTCAACTCATTACAGATTTTTCACACCAAGTGCTCAAAGTTGAAAAAAATTGAAAAATCCCAAAATTAGTAAAATGACAAAATACCCGTATATAGTATCTTGGCGAATTTATGTCGTAGAAAGTTCGTTCTGATCTTAAATGAAAGCGCTCAAAAATCTAAGAAAATAATGTCATTACAACATTTTAAAATTTTCACTACCTTCCGCGTAAATTGAGATGGCGGTATGCGAACATCAAAGGGAAGTTCGTTACAGAATATATAGTGGTCCCGGTCTTTCATTCGTATCACGGGGGGGACGGGTGGTGGAACGACCGTTCCACTAGATATTATAACATATAGATAACCATACATGTTTGTTGATACCACGGATACTATAACACATTCTAGAATAATTATATTCTAGTATAAATCAAATTAATTTATATCTTTATTCGTGTTGATATCAAGTCATATGACAGTGTTTTCGAAATCCTATTATATTAAGCGAGCAATTTCTGTATGTTTATATGTATATATGTTTATATGTTTGTATGTCCAACGGATCTCGAAAACGGCTCTAACGATTTTGACGAAATTTGGAATATAGGAGGTTTGTGATACAAAAATTAGTTTGCGCCGGGTCTCATCCCTGGGATAACTCGCTGAAGGACATTAAAAAGGAAAAACCGATCCTTTAGGAATCAGCTGACAGAAGAAAGAAATTTCCGTCGGCTCTGTAAATGATGAGAAAGAGTGAGAGCGAGTGAGTGTGTGAGTGAGACAAGATTATTATTTCAGCTGCTGAGACAGTGACAGAGAATCAGCTGACAGAAGAAACAATTTTCCGTCGGTTCTTGATGTTGAGAGAGAGTGAGTGCGAGTGAGAGAAGATTATAATTATCAGCTGTTGAGATAATTCGTTTATCTATTTTTCGTTTATTTTAATTTATCTATAGAAAATTAAAAGGAATTCAAAATATTAAAAATATTCCATATTGTATTGGTATTTTCAAATTTGAGGCATGAAGTTAGCCATGTCATATGTTTTCATTTATTTGAGAATATAGCAGGAGTCAAATAACTTGACATGAATCAGCTGATCCAGTAATAATTAAACAGTGATTTCGACACAATAATCAAAAGGCTTGAACGTCTAGAGAACCTTTAAAAGACCTTTTCAAAGAAGACGTTTCAAAGAATAACTTTTTAAAAGACCTTTTCCATAATCTGCGAGATTCAGCATTTATTGAAACAGCTGATTTCTGACAAGTTGAATTGGATTCTGCTATAGTCGTCAAGAGTTCATTAAAACAGCTGATTACTAACCCATTTATTATTTCTTATTTCTCTGAAACAAAATTTTATCACAAAAGCAATTTTTCAAATAATATGCATTCAAACTCGATTATTCTAATATTTTGAAAGCTGAGATTAATTTTTTTATAGTGCAATGATTATTTAGTGCATATGACTGATGGCTGTACTTTAAAAATTGTTTAATTTCATACTTTTTCTTTATAATTTCCATTCTTATGCTTTTGTACTCCTGAGCACAGCTCAGTCCAAATATTCCTATTATATTAAGCGAGCAATTTCTGTATGTTTATATGTTTATATATATGTTTGTATGTCCAACGGATCACGAAAACAGCTCTAACGATTTTGACGAAATTTGAAATATAGGATGATTGTGATACAAAAATTAGTTTGCGCCGGGTCTCATCCCTGGGATAACTCGCTAAAGGACCTTAAAAAGGAAAAACCGATCCTTTAGGAATCAGCTGACAGAAGAAAGAAATTTCCGTCGGCTGTAAATGATGAGAAAGAGTGAGAGCGAGTGAGTGTGTGAGTGAGACAAGATTATTATTTCAGCTGCTGAGACAGTGACAGAGAATCAGCTGACAGGAAGAAACAATTTTCCGTCGGTTCTTGATGTTGTTGGTAAAACCAGCGGTTCCATTTTTACTAGAATTGAGAAAAATATCGAAACACATAAGCTGCTCCTATTCCCCTTTTTTCTGATTTTAATTTATCTATAGAAAATTAAAAGGAATTTGAAAGTTTGAAAATATTCCATATTGTATTGTTATTTTAAAATTTAAGGCATGAAGTTAGCCATGTGATCTGTTTTTATTTATTTGAAAAAAAATCGTCAAGAGCTCATCTAAACAGCTGATCTAAAAATAGTTATCAACCAATATTATTATTTCTATATGAAGCATATACAAATAATAATAGTAGTAAAATATTTTTTAATGAAAATAATGAAGTATTATTAATACTATTATTACTCCTACTATTACTACTACTACTATATGGAGCAAAATTTTACCACATGTGCGATATTTTAAATGATATGCATTCAAACTCGATTATTCATAATATTTCGAAAGCTCAGATTACTTTTTTTATAGTGCAATGATGAATCAGTGCATAAGACTGATGGCTGTACTTTAAAAAATTGTTCAATTTCATTCCTTTTTTTCCTTTAAAATTTCCATTCCTGTGCCTTTGTAGGCCTACCCTCGAGCAGAGCTCGGTACCCCGATATTACTATTTGAAATGATGTTTCAACATCTCAGTTAATCTTCTCATAGTTTGTGCAATAATTGAACATGTCAACGATAAGATGTCTCGATAATATTCTATTTTTGCTATTGGTGAAGTCAGAAGATATAAGAAGATATATCCTATAATTTTCATTTAATCTTTCCAAACTATTAATTATTGAATTAATTGATAATTAATGGATTATCACATTTGGATAGGTATCTTAATTTTATGAATATTGTACAATAGACATGTAGATGTCTATTGATCTTGAGCACCAAAAAGAAGAAGCAGAAATGGATCGATCATCGATGTACTAGTGATTGGATAAAGAATGTTGAACAATACAAAGTATATTATCAACTGGAGGTCGAGAGCTCGGAACAATTTTCATACCTTTCTTAGTGCAATCCACTGTATGATGTGGAAAAGATCAGGTGGAGAACAAATCTTCGTACTGAATAATCACTTTTCAATTTTTAAGAGAAACTGGCCTGCAAGAGTAATAACTCAGGCATTGTTGAAAAGGTTTCATCGTAGAGTGAAGTTGAAAATTTATTTCGAGACTCACTATTACTGAAGTGGGATGGGATTGAGAGAAGCTGTTATACATTTGCGAGAGCCATGTTCAATTGAATTCATCCGAACGTGTAGTTGAGAGGCTCTATCAAAATGTAATTTCGCGGGAGGAAAAAATAATTATCGCAGAGAAGCTACAAAGCAGATCTTTTTCTGGAGGAGAGAATCGAGATCCACATAATTCGAGAATAATCGTGCATAGCAAGTCGTCTTGCAGCCAATTGAGCTGATAGATGAATGCCATTTGCATGATAATCGGTTTCTCAAGTCTGAGACTGAAATTCGTTGCTCGGACACAGATTGAAATTTTTATGAGAATTTGAGAAATGAGTTTATATGCGGAGAAAATTGGGAGAGAACTCCTAATCATGTCTGTCATATTCCATTTCGCTACTCCATCAGCAATTTACGGGAATTAGCTGGAAATTAGTCATGAACGTGTATGAGAGTTGTATGAACGTGTATGAGAATTCTTGTGATTCCTGCAGTTGCTTTGGCAATGCCTCTGGAAGGCCAACCTGTTGAAATTACTGTATTCAGAAACTCACACATCGTTCATATTCGTTGTCCTGAAAGTACATTTCTGTTGAGTGTTCCAATCAGTTCGATACGTTTCTATCAATCCGTTTCAAATAGCATTTTGATTTTTGATTACAATTAACAGACTCCCAATAATAACAGTTCGCATATATAACATTTCGCATAATAAAATAAAAGTTAAGCGAAATTTATAAGAAATGGAAATTGGATTTCAATAGTCGCACTTACGAAAGCTAGAAAAGTTAACTTTTCAGGCTCTGGAGGGGATAATGTAGTTGACTTGTTAATAAAAATTATCAGGCGTTGTTTTTTCTTCAATCATTGTGGAATCTCACTCTAGTATTCATCTATAATCAGGGAGATTCCCAGAAATTCTCTCCACGAACATTTTCTCCATAGACTCTTTCTGATCCTCAAGTTCCGAAATTAGTTGGATGTAATGTCTATGAATAACTTGAATCGTATGATATAAGAATTCTCAATAAAATGAAATAGAAAATCGCGGAATATTTAATTCATGACAGAGAAAAACGTGCAATTAGAACTATATTCATTTCCAATTAAAGATGGAAACTTGTAACATACAGTCATATGCGTAAAGCATATTATGAAGAATGTTGATGATATCTTTCAGAAGAAGGAATATTGATGAGTCTGGAAAGTATTTGAGTTTGTTCACGAAGAGACCAAAGAGTTAGGAGATAGCTTTGATCAATATTATTTTGAGATGCCGTCTGATTTAATATTCTAATTGATATTTCAGCTAATTTTAGCCAGTATCTTGGATAATCCGATTCAAACAGAAGGAAACTGGCTTTTAATAATCATAATAATTCCAGAGTTTTACTGGTTTGAAATTTACAGCTTCGAGTTGAACGTCAAGATCTGTTTAATGTCACAGATGAGTAGTAAATAGCATGGAGAGCTCAGCGCTATAATAACTGGAAGGATTGTTAAATGACGGGGATCTTTTGATGTTTGGGACAGGGTTCTACAGAGAGGTAAAAAATGCAACTTAATTGTTGCATGATAATAGACATTAACACGCCGTCAAAAGAGCTGATCGGTCGGTCCACTTGTGAGCATTTTACGATGCACAACACATCTACAACCCTTGTGTCGTCGGTTCGAGAACTAAGCGGCTTCTGCTTCTGTTACAAGTTGTCGGCAATTTTTTAATGCTTTGTCGTATCTTATCTAGTGTGTGTGCTGTAGGATGGCGCATGACGTAAAGAGTCTTCTGGCGTTGCCTTCGAAAACCACATCAAAGCTGGAACGGGGGCATCTGGTGTCTCAAACTTGAGAGGGTCTCGACACAAGCTCAGACGGACACGTGACGTGGAAGAACATTCAAAAAGATCAGAAGCATCTTCTTCGCTTTCTCATTTTTTGTTCTTCTTTATCTGATTTTTCTTCCAGTTCTCGTTCTTATTCATTCTTCTTATCACCTTTTTTTTACTTTTTTATCTTCTCTATTTTGCTCCATCTTCTCTTATCAAAAACGACCAGAACTCTTCCGTTGAAATCTCTTTCATCTTGAAATTACTAGTTTTCCATCCGTCCATCAACAAAGTCGGCCTATACCGCCAATGGTTTTCGGAGGCAGAATCCTTTTTCGCCCCTCAAGTGGATAAAGCTGATAATTTGTCTAAGACATTAGAGACTAGATAGCTCAATTGAAAGGTGCGTCTGTTTTACTTTGGCGCTCCATTACCGAAAGCCTGCGCACACTCTAAACTTGAATTGTGTAAATCGTTTGAGTGGTTTGGAAATTTATTATATTACGAGTAGCTCCTGCTAACTGGGGAGCATTAATATTCTGATGCAGATGATGTTTTGAGTTGTTTCAAGATGTTCTGCCATTCAATGTGTCTATGAAAAATTTGAATTATAAAGGATGAAGAAAACTGGAATTTCAATCATTTGAAAATTTGTTCCTAGAGAAAAAATGTTAAAATACAATCTTTATAAAAATCTCTAATCTATGTGAGTCTATTAGTTTCTCCATCAGACCTTAATAGTGCAAATCCATGAAACTTGAAGTATTTATTATTCTATAGGTATGATTGAAACTGAGGAATAAACAGAATGGATGTTGGAATTTAGAAATCCTTTATAACTAACGATAAATAAAGTTCAAGTTAATAAGTGAAGAGTGACATCCGTCAAAAATTCGACTAATACAGATACAATCACAACCACATCGTGTCATTTAGATTACTTCTAGTTTCTGATCACCATTGAAAAAGTAGGAGACCAATTTGGACTATCCCTGCAGAAAGTTATAAACTTCAAATTTCATCTCATCGATGGGAAGCATTAAAATGTTAGGAATGACTTATAAAATAGATGAAAGAGATGTTGAAATAATTCGTTTTTGCAATGGAACGGGTATTGGTATGTCGCCAAAGTTGTAACCTATACCCTATACCCTAAACTGTATAACCTATAATAACAAGTATACCTATACCCTATAACCTAAACTTTATACCCTACTTTAACAAGTGTAAAAGTTCCAAGAAAGTAATTATTATTAAATAGAAATAACTGTGATACTGTTCTATGAAACAATTTCCATAGACTAGTTGTGTGACTTTTCAACCTCTCTTGTATATAACGTTTGATAGGGGACATTGTTTATTAAGAGATGTTTGTTGTGATTTTGTCAATCAGATTAAGTACGAGAAGCTGGTGGTGGATGATCCTCTCTCTGTAGAATGTGAAGAGTCAATTATCTGAACGACAACAAGCAATCGATGCGTGCGTCATCCTAATTACTTGGAAGTGACTCGACTCGACTCGGTGCACGGCGCTGTTTATGTGACACAACACTCATTTGTCGCGCGGGCCGCCTTATAATCCGAGGGGATGGCCTCAACGCGTTCTCCTGCGCTAGCGACGTGGAAAACTGGCTTTAATCGATTTCGTCTGCTGCCCTTCGCTGCGTAGGGGTAATCTGCTTTAATGGCATACGCCGTCCTCTGCCCTCCGAGGAGCAGCTGATGATGCCACCAATAACATAAACACAACCAACAGTCGTTTCATCGGCACTCCTGGACAGTTGTCTCAACAAATAATGCTCTCCATCTGCACATTACAAACATGCTTCCATGTCAACTATTGCTTTTCCATCACGCAAGCAACTTAACAATTTGAGCAGCGAATTATCGAGTTGAAAATAAAAGGTTGATCAAGTATCATGAAACATTATTGAGAAAATGAATTAATGCTACTCACAACCAATATAAAGAATCAATTTACAATTACAGTCATTATAACCATTAAAAATATAGTAGTTGAACGCTCAAAATCCCATCATCACCCCTCTCATTACCCATATTTTTATTCGCCGAGAGCTCATGTGGGCATCATCTTCGTGAAATAATAGCTTCCTCATCAGACAAATGAGGAACTGAATACTTTCATAGTTTGATAGAATAAGTTAATAATCTGGATTCATTCGGACTCAGCTCCATTTGAGTGAAAGAAAATAACCCAGTATCTCGAAATCCACTAGAAGCTGTAGGTCCTTCAACCTTTACTGTAGATATTTCTAACTTTGATTAACTTTGATGTGTGAATTCGAAATAAGCTCTGATTGAAATAACATATTACAATAATCAGTATGGAACTTACGTAAAATTAGTGCCTCTCACTTATCGGTATAGCCTATTCCTTCAACTTATATAAATAAGGAATTAAAAAATAAAAATGATGAAAAGTTGGATTATTTGCAAAGTAGCCTAATGACTTTGCTACCGAAAGAACTCTGTATCAGAATGAGTAATTGAATTTCTCAAAAATAGATTGCTAGTAGTTGTTAATATGATTAGTGAGAAAAAACTGCTTCACAAGTCTTTCCAAAAGCGTTTTATTTTCATTCCACTTTACCTTGCCTTTCATTTAGAGAATTGAATTTTCTATCTGGTTGTTTCGAGAATGTACTACTTTCAACAAATGGAGTACTTCCATATTAATACGAAAACTTTCAACTTTACAGGATAAGGTCAACCCAAGTACAATGCAGTGCATGTGAAGAATAAACTGAAGATAAAGAAGTTGAATAGACCAGTTTATTTGAACTGAAAGTGGATGTACTCGAAAATACTGAGGGTGAAGCTTTTTGCAATTGAATGTTACAAATAGGCCCACCATGCAAAACAAGACTCCTTTAAAAATGCATACCTTACATTGCAAATGCCACTCTTTTCCGCGTGTCGAGTGTCCTTCACAATAGTCCAGCTCATGAATAATTTGCGACGCCATTCAATTCAATTGACGTTTGTGTAATTAGTGTTCCTTGTGAATTGTAAATTGTCTCTTGTCAAGAGCCAGGAAAAGCCGCGTCACCTTGTCAAGTTCGAATTCGTTTCGAGTTTGATTTGATAGCATTCTACAACTAATCAATCAGAAAAACTGCACATTTATTTAATCTTTGCTGATAACTACAAAATGTGAAAACTTTACGAAAATGCTATTGATAAACAATGTCTATTAAAAGGTACTCTAAATTTTCTATCCTCTCATACACCTCTGAATTACTTAGAATCAAAGGTAAGGAGATTATTTAGTATCGATTCCTCGCCTGTCAATTCCCCAAAATAATCAATGTTGGAAACATGGAATGAACAGTTTTTTATTATGAAATCACATAAGACTCACTACCTTCAGATAAGCATCCTCACATGAAACAAATGAGGCCTACATGCCTGTGTGAATATATTTAAGAAAGACATATTTTTGAAAAGATTACTTTGAAAAGTCGAAGATTACTTTTTCAAAGTATCAAGGAAATAGCAGTATTGTATTTCTCAGCAGCTTACCTCTACTATTCTTTTGAAAGAATTGTGCCCAGCCTCTAGCTAGGACTTGGGTTGGATTCCAACCAAATTCATGGCTCTTTTTTCATAAATCATGGGTGGGCCAGGAGTTGAATTGATTCCAGCTTGTCACTTCCCGCCACATAATGAAAATCTCACATATTTTATGATATAGACAGCTCTTCCTTTCGAACTATACTGTTTTGCATTCCTCTTTGGAATTCTCGTTACAAAAGGGAGGAATTTCAACTCAACAATTTCCAGTCAGACTGAGCGTTGGGCTGTGATTAAAGAGCGAAAAATATTTGCTTTGATATTTTTGAATGCTCTTCACACTGCTATGTCAACCTGAGTTTGTGTCGAGACAAATGAAATTGATTTATTAATACAGACTATAATCATGGCTGACCAATAACAGTTGATAAGATATGTAATTCAGTATAATTTTGAGAAGAAACAACAGTATTATGCCGAAACTATCCTTCTCTTGAAATTCGATGAATAATGTAGTCTAAATAAAAAGTTTAACTAGGTTCAACTACAAACAATTTAACTACATTTAATCTTGAATGTCATACTTAACACTTTGAATGGAGTATTAATGTATTTTACTGTCATTTCAACACAGAAATTTTCAACCCAAAAATATATTATGTACTAGAAATTTTTGATTTGGATGGATAAGGTACGAAATCAAATAGAAGAATACACCCAATAAACAATCTAATATTAGATACTAGTAGTTCTGTGAACACCTGAACAGTAGACCTCACGAAAAAGCCATGCTAGCTGAAATCAGCTGTCAATGCGTTTAGCCGTAAATTAGCGGTTTTCTTGTCCATGTGTACAGAATTGGTCCTGTCAACTGTATCGAGAGGAAATGTTGTCAGGCGCCCCCAAAAAATACGTTATGTGTACATCTAATTTAATTTTTTTTATTTTCTATTTTTAATTTTAAACCTTTTTGTTGTTTTTATAATCTATATATTTTTAATTTTCATTTTATTTTTTATTGTTACAATTTATTTTATTTATTTTTAAACATACGCAGGCGTCCTGGCCAAGTTGCCGTCTTTCGCTTGGCGCCCCTTTGACTTTGTTTAAATTGAGTTTGTCTTTGTTCAATGAATGTGTGACAATAAAATCATATTTATTTGTTATTTATTTACGGCGCCGGGGTGGGCACCCTCTTCAAACGACGACCGGGGCCGGGCGCCAAAGTCGCGCCGCCACTTTCGCAGCACCCCTCTGACTGCAGCAGAAGAAATCTTATTCTGAGCCAATGATGATCATTCCATAATATGACGATGTTTCTTATTCAACTAACTGACCCCGCAGGGCTCAAAACCAATCTACCTCTCAATTTTACTCTAGGTCATTGAAAATTCACACGTTTTGAAACTTTTATGCTTTAAAACCTCCAAAACATCACCAGTTTAAGTCCCAGAGGTAGGTCGAATAAACTTTTGAAGCAGGATTGAGTCTAACTCTTAATAATATTAACGATGAATATTGAAACCCATCAGGATTGAATGAAATATTGTAAATGGATTTTTACATGTGCATAGACACATTCCATCATCATATTATTTATAAAAATATTTCTTCAAACACATATCACTGTTAATAATCATCTGTTTTTTTATCGTATGCCTTTTTATCGGTGGGGAGACCCACCGATCTGTTAATAATCATCATTGAAAAATCATCTGATAACGCACATGTGCTCGTACAACTTTCAACTTATATTCTTTTATCTTATCCTTAAAGATTAACATGGGATACTTCGTGAGGTCCTCTATGCTCGTGCAACTGTGTTTCCCTTTCAACTTATAGTCTTTTTTTTCAATTTAAAATAAATCCTTATCACGTGTTCCATATATAACTGTTAGCCATATTCTATATACCTTCATATTCCACTTCAACTTCATTCTTTCTTTCCCTTCTATTTCGTCCTCAAAAATGCAAAATTAAAAAAAAAAAACCTTACATATACATCGTCGCGCAATCTTTAAAATGAACATTCCCACTGCCAAATCTTATTATTGGAAATCAAATCTTGACGGAATCTGTCAAATGCGTTTAGCCATGGTACGTACAAACAAAACAAAACAAAACAAACAAACGAACAAACAGACGAAAGCCAATCGACTTGAAACAAGACTTCACTTCGTTCAGACTGAGCTTCGCTCAGTCTTCTCTTCATTCGGTCAATTACATCAAATTAACATGGAAATGAATGATTATACCAGTATAATGTACATAGATATTGCTAGTTCATGTTCTCCAGGAAAACTCCACCTTTCCACTCATAGCATAGAGTAACTATACTATATTGTTGTCTGTGCTTATAGACTATCCAAATCATTTCAAAAATGAGGAATAACATTGTGTCGGTTGTGAGATAAGAGAGAGCTTATTCGGGCTCACAAATCCGTTGATAACAGTTGGTGCAGGTCGGTCGGTGCCGAAAAGCCCGACAAAATTCAATTAGGCGGTGCGAGGCTGTCGCCATGAATAATTTCGCCAGCACGATAAATAATTTAAAATTGATTCAATGCAAATTTGTGACAATCGGGAGTGTGAGCTAGCTACTTTCCAATTTCAGCTGCGAAAATCACATCACCATGAATTGGATAATTGTGCGACTACTAATTTCGACATTCGCGTATACCCTACGTTGGGGGACACGGTCTCTTGACATGAAACAATTTTTAAGTTCGCACGTATGTATTTTCAAAACTTTAGCAGCTTCTGATTCTTGTATTTCAAATTGAATTTTTTGATTTATTGATTTTTTTCTCAAAAAATTTGATGGGCCTATTGAATACTTTGAGAAATTTCGTTCATTATGTTCTTAGTCGAGCGAAAACCGATAAGTTGCAAGAAATAGGCCAAATAATCATTCTGAATACCTTTTCATAGAAGATAATTAAAAAATTTAAAATATTTGGTATTAGTCATTGCATTATTTATTCGAAAGAAGCTGAGATAACACATGCAAAAGCAAGGCTAGAGGATGATATTCCTCTTGGTTGATCCAATGTATGTATAAAATAGATCAAGCAAGAACAAATGATGATTGTTGGAGATAGTGATCAATTAATGATTGAAGATTTTAACTATGCACTAGCTTCATGATTAATCTAGTATCCTACATCATTAAATAAATGATGTTATCATTATTGAATTAAATAATTTATGGTGCCTCAACACGATTACTAATGAGGTCACCTAACCACTTTTTCCAATTTTGTATTGTATTTATATGTTGTATTATTGTATTGTTTTTGGAAATTGTGTGTAAATAAATGAAATGAAAATTTATATTATTCGTGAACCGTGAGCTCTGAGCTGCTCGTCGATGTTTGAAAAGCATTGAGAATAAAAAAATGACTCAATGTAGATAAAGGATGAATTAAAACACATACACTACTGTGATTGAGGATTGAGGGAAGGTGTATGATTCTATTGATGGCGACAATTGAAATGAATTAATTGGAGTAAGAGTGGAGTAACTTGAAATAATTTGCAGTTTTTTAGCTAAATCTAAGATAATGTAATAAAAAAATAAAAAAAATAATGGATACTAAGAAGTCGAAGTCAAATGTTACGTGTTCGAGAGATATCCAGACATTTTTCTATGACATTTTGGTTTGGGAACAATAAGTGATAAACTTCTTACCGTTGGTTAATGAAATAGTGAAGGTCTGTGTTTACCATATTTTGTAATGAGAGGATGGAAAGATGTGAAGAGATAGTGAGTGTGAAAGAATTGAATTAAACGAACAATAAATATAGAAGGTAATAGTGTGAGAGAGAATGATGAATATCAAAAAACGTGGAGAGACAGGTAAGTGACAGAAATGTTTTGAGCAAGGAAGAGAATATATGTGACGTTGTGAGACCTATTGATGAGAGTCTGTATGTGTAGTATTAGTGTGTGAGAAAGAGAGAGAGAGAGAAAAGTGGGAGCGTGATTGATAATGGGAACGTTGAGAGAAAGACAAAGCGTGTGTGAGATTGTGTGGGACAGATTGTGTGTGAGTGAGAGAAGGATTGATTGAGAGTCGGCCAGACGTGGTCTGATCAGATGGCAGGAGGAAAGTGATAGATCTTTGATAGAGGAGTTGAAGGGCCGGGCGGGGCGGAGGGGAATGTGGATGAAGCGGTGCCAAGGAGCGATCCGAAGCAGAGGGAATAAGTGCACGAAGAAAGGAAATAAGAAAGAAGACAGTTGCAGGAGGAGGTGGTGTGCAGGAGGGATGGAAGGAGGAGGTCTCGCCCTGCCCCCTTGGGACCGCCCTCGAATAAAACTGGCATCTTTTGTGGAGCCGGCCAATGCGGTGGCGACTGTGGAGCGTGTGCGCTGGCAGAGGCCAAGGAAATTAACAATAAGCGTGTCCGTGTATCTTGACTGTCAGCGCCGACTGCCCGCCCTCCTAATAATCCCCGTAACTTTTCTAATCGCGTCGCGGTGTACCGCCGTGGTTGTCGTGACGAGGGTGGGAGGGGGTAAAATGGCAGCGACCGCCTCAGTCAGTCCGCGGTATCCGTGGTCTTCGCGACTCCACCTCGACTAGCAGCTCTCATCTGTCGGCGACTTCTCACCCACGTGTCCCCGGTCTCGCGACCCCGCGGCATGTGACCTCCGAACCGCCAACCGATGGACTGTGCCGAGCGCGACTGCAGGCTGCGCCAGTGCACCGCTACCGACTTCTCCATAGCCGCCATCATGGCCCGACCCGACACCCGACCCGAGGATGACGACGACGATGTCGACGACCGCGACTCCACCACTGCCACTGCCACCGCAACCGTCACCGCACCCCCCTCGCCCGGTGCCATCAACAACAACAACAACAACAGCTGCCCCTCCGTGTCAGGTCAGTCCAACTGTCACTTATCAATTACTTTGCAAAACACGTGCTGAAGAAGACCTAGATAACAGAAGTCTCTTGATAATGCTTGTTGAGAATAGTATAGATATAGATTATAGATTATAGTAGGGTAAATGAATTGTATACATCATAATCAGGGACCTATTCCATAAAACTTGCAAGTATCATAATACAGAAGAGTATCAAATTACTTGAAATCCACTCGGATTACAGGCTCCTTACAAATAGTAGAGTCCTTTATTATTACTAATTATTCATGCTTTATAGAAAAGGCAGTGGTATGTTATCCAGTATCAGGACGTGTTCGTGAATGGATAACTCAGGTTCTGTGAAGTGGTTCACTTGAAAAAGGATTACATGTGATTTACGATTAGGATCAAATAGATTGATGGTCTATTATTTGAACTGTTGGAAAATATTCGTAATGGTGAAGTGCTTCCACAAAAATTCCATCTCAATAGTTAGGAAAGACTGGAAAGTATATGAAAAAGATACTCCTTATATTTGTGTGCCTTGAATATTGTTTTAATTTTGATCAGCCTAGACAAGAATAAATAAGACAGCTAGTATTCCTAGTAGCAGGACATTCGTTTGTGTAAAGAATTGTTCAGCCATGCAGATTTACTCAATGTCTACTGCAGGTGATCAATAATTATTGAAGATTTCCCTTATAAGGGAAGATTTGACACTTGAACATTCATGGTGATGGCACCACGTACTGAGTGTAGGAGTAGTGGAATGCGATATTTCGTAATGGGATGAAAACGATTATTTTCAATTATGGTCTTCCAATTAGCGGTTTTGTTATGGGGTAAGAATTAATTTGTGGATAAGGACTAATAAAAAGCATGAGCTATGTGGAACAGTGTTATGGATTTCATACTGCTGATTAAATCTGTTCACCTACAGTAGAAATCAGTTCAAGTAGTGAAAATTTATGTTATGAATATTAAATTTACATCCAACCCATGAGATTCTAAAAAAAATATTATTCTATAATAATTAATCCACTTCATTGTCATTAAAACTTGCGTATTCATTAATAAATAGAAACAAATAATTTTATTTCGAGTACCATCAACATTAAATTTATTGAATTATTCGGTTTTAAGAATTGTGACCGTACTTTATTTAAATTATATACTGATTACAAACTAATAGCATCTGTAGATATATTATTGTCAACTCTTATAAGAAGTAGCTTGATGGGTCATAAATTATGAAATAGCTGCGTTATTGTGTATAGTAATTGTATATGGTGTTCACTCCAGATCTTGAATAGTACAACATTAATGATATTATCATAATTTATGTGCGATTTATTAATTTCAATTTCTGTTCATACCATATTAAGCTAGTTACAACATACCGTTTCTACAGAGATCGTTGAAAGTCTCTTAATATCAGTCTTGGTATATAAATTTATGTCTTCCAATATTTTATATCAATTTATGGAAAAGTGTGTACAGATGCAAATGAAGGCGATTGATACGCCTAGGGCTGATTTCTTCTACAATTTGCATAATCCAGTCGATTTAAATGATAATTTTGTTAGGAATGTACAGATGCCTCGGGCTTAAGCTTAGAAATGAAATAAACTAATGAAGTAAAACAATTTAATCCACTCAAAGTCATCTTTGGCTAGTCTGATGAAGGATTAGAGATACTTAGCGATTATTTGAGCGATACTCCAGTTTGATGCCCCTTATTTTATCAATCTTGCAGTCTATTACTATCATCCATCATGTCATCTCACCCGTCAAATCAACTTATTCTTACGGAAATTGTGGAGATTTCTTCATCATGTCAAAGTCAAAGATCTTCTCCAAAGTCAGGGTTCTTTTTTAATCACTTTTATTGACGGGTTCAGATTGAAATGAATTCAGCGAATTATAACCGATCTATACATCTCTCAATTCGTTTATTTAACGGACCATTGAGCTTGCACAATAAATTATTCTTTGTGATGATCTTCCACTTATTTACTCAGCTATGTAAAATTATGTAGGCTATATTGGATTACTCAGGATATGTAGTTCACATAAATCAGTTCATTGATTGACGATGGTTCCAGTCCACCAATAATTTTTGATCGGTATTGAAAAATATTATAATTCATACTAATATGTAGACTGTTATCTCACTGTGGGCATAATTATCTAATGAGAATGATTAGAGAGAAATAATTATTATCGATTTGATAGTAATTATTGAAGGAATTCAGACTCTTTGTAAGCTTTAGGGATTTGAAGAACAAATTGATATTTGGAAAATAATGGTCACTGATTGATTTGATTGAATGAGTATCGAGTGATGTAGATGTTTATAGGTATATCAAATTAATTTGGCGGATGACGAACAACTTTCATTTAACATTTCTATGGTAACGGGTGATGTTTACTTTTACTTCTTTCACATGTTACATACAGTATTCATGTGAAAAAAATTCAACAGAACATCACCCATTAACATAGAAATGTTTAATGAAGTTAATCGCCATCCGCCAAATTGAATGAATATACCTATAGAACGAACGATTATCCTTTTGAGTTTTGAGTACATGAAGGAATATAGGTAGTTTCAACAAAGGAATTACCATACTTGAAGTTGAATCAGATATCCATTTGGCTCTTCAAGAGAAGAGAAAGAAAGGGAGTTGGATGGCAAAGGGATGGAGAATAATAATGAATTACCATAAAATTGATGATAGATGTCAATTGAACAGCTTTCCAGTTACTAGGACAGAGTATGTATTTTCCCATCGAATGAGTTTGTTAAATTTTAGAAGTCGATTGAATTCTTGATTGATTGCAAGTCGATTGATTGCAAGTCACTCGCTTGTGAAACATGATGGAGAGAAACTCTGTCATTTTGTGAACTTTAGGGATAAAGAGAACAAATCCAGATTTGGATAAATTTGTAATGAAAGTAGAAAACTTTTGTTACTGAGATATTATGATATCAATATTAATATTAATTTCAAATACAAAAATCTATTCGTGACAAGATCTCAAGAATCAAGAAGAACGTCTTTCTACTTCTTTATCTTATGAATGAATTCAAGATATTAATTTATTGAGTTACATATCAGTTCAAAAATAATAATTGTAATAATTATTGCAGTTTAAATTGCAGAGCGTATTTCACTACTTTTTCAAAATCTTTTCTCATTCAGGTTCGGATTAATCTTTACAATTTAATGTAAATCTTATATCTTATTCTTACTTCGAGTATAATACATTACTCGATTATTCCTCCTCAAGCAAGACTAATTACAACGTACTACGCTGTAGGCACACCTTCCAATGGAGTGAAATGAATAGTGAAACTATCAAAAGAATCACACCAATTTGAACATGGGTTGCCTTCAATTTCCTAGTCCTGAAGTGATATGATGAGAAAGGAAACATTGTGTAACGCCCCCGGCAACAAATATTAGTTCAGGCACATTCGTCATTCGAGTCAAGAATACTATGTTGAGGCTTATTGTTGATGTAGAAGCACTCAATGTTTAATATCAATCAGTTTTTCTATTAAGTACGGCACTGAATGGAAACTCATAGGCGTGACTCGGCATTCTATGCCTTTCGGCTTGTGAACCTGGCTATTATTTAATTCCGATAATACCTGGGTACAATATAATACCCGGGTAAGCAGTGCGGGCAGATAATACAATACAACACCCGTCCTTTGGACTTGTACCCACAATACCAACAATAATAGAGCCAGATGGTTGATATATCTAATTGAGGAAACCATTGTTGTGCTCATCGGAAGGCTCTCTGTATATTTATAAGTGGTCACAATAATATTATGTTGAATGTGGTGAGGAGAGGAGTCTACTAAGAAATGAAATATGTATTGGCCAAGTGCGTTGATCACGCTATCCTCAGCTGAGACTGGGATATGGAAGAAGAAGGAACGCACAAGAAATAGAGAAAGGAGAAGAGACAGCGTATTGTTGCGGAGTTTTGGCGTGTGTCTGTGGGATAAAACACTTGTTGCCTTCTATTCGTAGTGGCAGCAGACGCGTTTTGCGGTCGCATCTTTTGAATTTCATCCAACCACCAACCAATGGACTGCCTATTTGCTTCTTCCAGCTGTGTTCCATTTCCTTTATGCATCTTTAGATTATAATTTTCATCCAATTTTCAACTGCAATAGATAATAATCCGTTAAAGTTTAGGGTCACACATAAATAATTATGACATTGAAATATTGTTCATTAAAATATGACAGTTGATAAGTGTTGGAATTTTATCCATTCTTTCCTCTTATGAGGCAGATTCTGTACATCATTCATTAATGAGATCAAAGTACTCGTACATTGTCACCATAGGCGTACCGTGAGCAATGAATTTTGGGGGAGGGGGCAAACATCAGAATTAGGGTAATATGAGGAAAGCATACTGTACTACAAAATGGAACTTTTATATGTTGGTCTATTCAAAAAATTCTTAGAAATAATTCTGTGTAGGCCTAAACACAAACAATTGAGTATTAACCTCAGCATACCTCAGGGTGTTTTTCATAAGATATTGGGGGGGGGGGGGACACGTGCCCCGCCTATGTCACTAATTGATATTTGTCGCTGATCACCATCCAGATAGCATACAAGAATTGATTTGATTGAACTGGAGTATTATAATGTCAAAATATAAGAAATTTGTTAAAAAGCATGAGCTAAAATATTTGAAAGATTTTTAATAAAAATTCTCTATTGCTCTACTTGATCTGGCTCAAAGTTTGAAGAAGATAATTTTAATTAAGAGACGAAATATTCATGAATCTTTACAGAGAAGTATTGGTTATGCCATGAACAATTTCTAGAAATAAATTGAGGTCCTTTCTATTTTAAATCACGTCTGATTTTAGCTTTTTATCTGATTGTTCATTTCAGTAGAATTCCTTGAATTGTATAAGTGCTTCTTCTTATGAATTTCTGCTATGACCAAACTGAGAAAACTTCAATTTTGAAGCTTTTTCAATCTCAGAAATTTTTTGAGGTTTTTTCAATTTTCAATGATATCTTCCTATTCTAAGATGGGGATAATGGATGTGATTACAGACTAAAGTTAATCAAAAATAGAAGCATGATTCAATCAAAGCATTTATAAGAAAATAAATGGCTCCGATAATACAACAGCTATAATTTTCATCATGTTTCTAGTTCTTCTTTTTATTTTTTCGAAGTAAACCAAACATTTTCATGATTATACATTTCAATATAATTTGACTTCTTGTTTGAAACCTATCCATTCCTTAAAATTCGTAAATGCAATAATTTTTTTTCTAATATGACTAGGCCGACATGGATTGGTCAATCTCAACTTGACAATGTCATTGAGAAATTGACAATAGTAGTGATATACTTCCAATAATCATTGATAAATCTAATGGTTGATTGACACACTTCAATGTACCCTTTGACATCATGTTGATGAATGATAAATTGTCATAAAATGAGTTTTAAAAAACTATACTTGTAATTACAATGTCTGTAAACGTTTTTGCTATTTGTTGTAAATTCAATTCCAAACGTCCCATTTACATTACATATTTTTTAGCTTTCATGAAAGTTAAGTAAATTTTCGACAGATAGTCGACATTTGTTTTGATGAGTGTAATGTTTTTGACCCTTGAATATCAAACTCAGTTGGAAAATAGTTTTGTTAAATCGGTAATTAAATTTAGTTGAAAATCGAAAACACATCCGTGATTCTTCTTCTGATTATGAGAGAGATTCTTTGTCAGCTCAATAAAAAATATAAATAATCAATTATATGGGAGAATCTTTAATTTTAAACAAACGTGAATGTAATGAAGATCTTCTATAAATTAATATTGGATGCATTTCGTTTGAAATTTTAAGGACTATATGATTCTGTGTCCCATCTATAGAAGTATCCAACAATCAAAGATTTCTTAAATTTCTTTGATTTCTGCATATAATTTCGAACATTTTTTCTATAAAGAATCACGCTTGAGAGTGTTTTTTCTGAACCACAGTATTCAGTTGTACTGTCACCAAACACGTTTAATTAAATTAATGGACATTCTATTGGCTTGCTACACTAACTCTATTGTAGTGATTGTCATTGCACTTTAAATTCACTAGTTCTGTAATCACTGAGTCTTTTTGAGTGTCAGGTTTACTTGTTCACGAGTCAAATACGTGAACAAATAAATGTACGGTTTTCGATTCAAATTCCGAGCCACCAGAGCGTTCAAAAATTTGACATTTTCGCCAATTACGAGCATCTCTCGTGTAGGTCTTTTTATGTCCTCAGAAAAGTTCAAAGGCATGTTGGATCAACTTATTTTGGTTGTAGTTGGACAGAGACAGACGACACACATCAGCTAAGCCATGACTAGTTTAGCACAAGCTAGCCAGGCGGTCAGCATACCTTCTTTGGAATGCTGAGAGCGCGGTTCGACACTCTCTTTGGAAGCCATTACTGACTTCATTTGTCGTTGGGTTAAAATTAACGGCGTCCCAATGTAAGATTAGAGCAATGTACGAGAAACTTAACATTTTGGTTTCATACGAAAGAAAATTGCGAGGAAAGATTCTCTGAAAATTTTTGGTATTTTACTTACAATAAAGTTGTTCCGCAGTACAATAATTGAAAAATATTAATTAATAACTAGGCCCTATTTCACTCATTGATTTTCTGTATTAAATCCCCTATGATTTATTGGATTTGATCTTTAGAAATTATCACAACCAAATTTTTATGAAAATAACAAGACTTATTGGATTTATTGGATTTGATCTTTCGAAATATTATCACAACCAATTTTTTATGAAAATAACAAGACAATATATACTGGTCTTGGTTGTCAATCTCTGGTAGCCTCTACTTGTCATTTCATTATAAATCTCTGGGAAACTAACTCTAGACAACCACATTTTCATCGAAATAATAAGTTACTGGGTTTGTTGACAATCTCTGGAAGACTTTAATCACTTCATTTTAAATCTTCGGAAACTCTAGATTAGTTTACTAGGGATTGATAGGGAATAGCCAAACAACCAAAACCGGTACCTATGTATTCCAATAAATATACAGTTTGAACAACTCTCAGTATTTTGTACATCTACTACAATATCACCTTAACACAGTTAAAATCACTTTTACTATACACTAAATTTGAATAGATTCGAGGACAGAGAGAATAGAAGTAAATATCATTATTATCTTATATATTATTCTTATTCTATTCTGTTCGAGGATCTTCACGTTGCTAACAATGAGTTCGTTTCTCATTGATCAATAATTGCTCACTTTACAATCACTGTTAACTTGTAAAATCATCACATTGCATTACTAATCTTGTTCTAAGACCCATGATAAAATAGATTTGACAGGTTTTATTTATTCACAAATCAATTAATTGATTGAAAACAATAATAATTATAATGAAATAAAACTTTAAAAGATATTGTCAATTCCACTCTTTTAGTGTTTTATTTCATCATGGAGTACCACAAAATCAATAAGATTTCTACAAATGATTATAATTTCAAATATAAGTATCCTATGTTTGACAGACTTTTGATAATTTATTGCAATATTATCAATAGACAGTACTGTATACAGTAAAATATTAGGAGTGAAGGTCAGTTGAAAAGCAGAAAATGAAAAAGAGAATCATGGAAGGAGCAGAGTGATTTGGAATAAATCATTGTATGCCACTAATTATAAGAGTGTTTGGGAGAAATTTGGAATTTTGATTGAGACAAAATATTTCAGTAATTTAGATTTAGATAATCCTACTTCGGGATGTTCTTTTGGCAATTTCTATTGGAAAATCTCTTCAAACGCAGTAGTGTGTGCATTTTTCTCTTATTCACACGTGGAAAGTAAAACAAGCAATGTTCCTTTTTCTTCAGAGCTGAATCATCCTATCTAATTATTATCCAATACCTACCGTACATCAAAATCGAAGAGCTCTAGTGTGAATGAATCCGAAACAATTGATTTAATATTGAACACATAGGTCCACTGTGAATTCATACGAGACGTAGATGATAATATTTCTCAGATTAGGAGTTGAGATGAATTACAGAGGACAATTCGCATGGATGTAATCTTCTTCATATATTGAGAGAAAATAATAGGGTTTGAACTCAGAGTGGTAGCCTATTCACCGATATCTCGTGTATGGTATCGAATTAACAAAATTCTGACACGTTGAAGCTTTCCTGCTGCTTGAAAATTAGTCAAGGATCAGAGAGTTATTCTTCCAGGCATAATGAGCTCTATTTCAGCTCACCGCCCATCAATAATGAAATACGTGATCACACCTCGCTCCTCTGTGTAATCAGACTCCGTTGTATGGCTCGTACCAAATTATCGGTATCGTGTGAAAACCAAAAACAGAAGTGAGAAACAAAGTGAAAAGGTATTTTTCCACAGAAACCTCCTAAAAAATTCACATTGACGCATTGAAGCTGCCAACAGCATCCTACGATAATAAGGATTGTTTGGAGATTTAAAAATTAGCTACGGAAACACGATTGAGATACCGTAGCTTGCTCGAAATTCTTGAAACTTTGGAGTAGATGCAAATAATACTGTATTAACATATTATCGTTTTACTCATAATATAGCTTGATACATGTATAATCGTTTCCCAATCTGACGGAATTTTACAATCATTGATGAAGAAGTATTCTTTTGATTAAGTTATAATAAGGTTATTGAATTTGGAAAATTCTCTATCAATATCTTATATTTTATCATATCTCTCTCCTACCAATAAATTATTTTCTTCAAATCAGGGGAAGATGAATGTAGAATATATAGGCCGTATAGATATTAGGCCGTTTAGAAAAAATAATTTAAATTATACAACGGTGAAATAATGTCACTCGTCGATAGGGATTTCGTTGCTTTGATTCCGTCGAGTGACGTCACTAAACGGTAATTGAATTCAATGGCCTTTGTGCAATCGACCGTTATAGAGACTACTAATCTATAATACAAATGTTTTTGTTACAGCGGTATTGTAGTAGACCCTATTTTTGGATTACGTTAAGCCCTATGGTACTTCCAGCAATTCGCTAACGAAAATTTTAATTCTTTCACACATGTCTCTTTTATAAAAAATATTTTTTAAGAATTCTATAGTCCATCATAAAAAATCTTTTTCATAGTCAATAATTCTTGTTACTCGATACAATAGGCTACATCAATTACTTGATAACTTGATTACATATATGCCAACATTTTGGTCTTTGGTGAGAATTGAAAGAATTTCACCAAAGAGGGAGTATAAAAGAAATACTTCTATATAATAAAATACTTTATCTTTTCATTATCAAGATTCCATGATAATCTTACAATAAAGTTATAAAGTTCCTAAAGTTTCAAGTATCCTACGTCTTTCAAGATTTGCAAGTGCGATTCCGCTATACGATTTGCCGGTTAACATATATATGTATATTTGTCGTCATGAATTATTCCATCAAGATAATTAGGAAGAGAGAATTATTGTGATAAGACGGTGGTGATAAGGAAGCAGACAAGGAAAGTAGGAGGATGGGGAGGAGGAAGAGGAGAGCGCAGACCTAATGAGAAACGGCGAAATAAATGACATATAAAAGCGCCATTTATCCATTCGATTTCAGATGGATTCAGGACTCCATCCATTTGAAATGCAACAAACGGTGAAAGTGATTCACACAGATCTGATGAGGGCCCTCAAGAGCAGTTTTCACAGGATTGATCTTCCGTTCAGCTTCGGAATCCTCGTGTACTGTTTGTCAAATCATTCTGTAGTATTTTAATAAGTTCTCGAACTTTGGTGCACTCATTCGAAAATACTTAAAAAATTTAACTGGGTCACTTTTCAAACGGAGAATATAGTGTGAAACCTCCTTCTTCGTCTCTCGCTTTCCACAATGGATGAACCCAATATTTTCGTCTCTTCCTAGCTTCCTCCTCTTGTAAAACGAGGAATGTACCCAATGATAACATCCTCTTCGTCGGAATCCATCTCTGTGACTGAAGTGGTGAACGCAGAGGAAAAGGGTGATTGCAGAGCAAACGGCGACGGCACTAACCGAGCACGGCACTACATGTGAATGCTAGCGGCCCATGCGGCGACAGCACCATAAACCGCATCGCAGCACCATCGCAGCACGGCACTATATGTGTGAATCAGGCTTAAATGTACGTAAAAGTGCATTATAAATAAGAAGCGCCATTTATCCAATCGACAGACGGCCACGAAGATAAGGACTTCCATCCCTAAACAACAATAGGTGATAAATAAACACAAATCTGATGACCAATTTTGTATTGCTCTTCACCGTGAGCGTTCGCTTCATGTCGCTGGTATAGATATATAAATAAAACAATAAATAAACAGGATTGATCTTTTGCTTGATGCTAGTTCAGTGTTACTTCGAGTCGTTGCACTTCTTCCACTCGCTTCATACAACATGTAGCTGGTTTCTTTATTATCATATTCTCATCAATTTAATTGTTCCCCACTTCAAATGATGATTTCATATGATGATGATTTCAACTGCATCAAATGATGATTTCAACTGCCTCAAATAATGATTTCAACTGCATCAAATGATGATAACAACTGCATCATATGATGATGATTTCAACTGCATATCCAGCAGTATGAAATAAGTGAAGATATTGTCCAACTTCTCTGGATCATAGAGATTGCAATGGTTAAGTTGACTCCCTTAACAAATAGGCATAATATATAGCAAGTGGCCAAGTTGAATAATTATTAGTCTTGTGTTCCTAAATATTGTCTCAATCTCTGCCTGCCGCGCTTTTCTAGTCCATTCAATTTTCTGACAGGCACAAGTTGATATTTCTCTTGTTAAAACTTTCAAGTTGGCAAAATTATTGTAGGCTTTCTAGCTAAAAATTGTAAGCTTTATGAACAATTGAAAGATTTTTCATTCCTCGTGATATTCGGAATTTGGAACATGTTCGACCCTCCTAGATCATTTGTGGATAATTATATGATTTTAATTCTTTTAACTATTGAAGAATCACAAAGTTGAACACAATAAATGGAACAAGAATATTAAAATTGTTAATTATATTCTATAATATTAAATGATTATAGGCCTAAGACTATTCAAAAGATACATCACTTTACGATACAGAGAAAGTTTTTTTTTTAGAAATTCACTTCTCTTATTAATTTTATTTTCTATGCAAGAATGAATGTCAGCACGAAGTATGAATAGACGGACCATAGTTAAAATTTATCTGATATCCACCATACACCGATCATATTTACCGGTCAATTTAACAAAAATAATAGAAGGCTAATAAATCTTCAGAGACGAATAAATGAAATAAATCAGTGATAATCATTTAGCATTTTTGCGTTCTCAGGCCTAATATATTTTCCGCCCCCTAGACTCAAGAATCAAGAACTTTATTTGTCATAAGTATTTCACAAAATACATGGACATCGTCAATAACAACTTGAAAAAAAATTAATGGTTTTAAATGACAATCTTAAAATATAAGATAACATACAAGAACATCAAATTGGTCAATAGTAATAACAATCTGTGCTTGAGCCTTCATTGAATCATGAAAAATTTTACATTGAACTATCATTAACTCCAATCTATTTCAAAATATTCATTCAATCATTTATTTATTTAAATCATTTGAACATTTACTGCTACTAGGTCTGGAAAACATGGTGGAACAAAATTCTTAGATACAAATTCTTTAGATAAATATCTCCTGTTGCAGTTTGGAGACATTATCAAGAACTATCAGACCCTCTCAAGTCCTTGATTCAATAATCAGTAAATGTTAAAAACCCATAATTTGAACATACTTGTTACATTGTTTTGATAACAAAATATAAATTTCAAACTTTTTCTAGTTGTTATATAGAAGAAACTGGAAGAACGCAGAGCTTGAAGAAAAATTAAAAATCCCCAATTCCAAGCTTTTTGGTTATTCTCGAAACTTTCCTAAGATGAAATATCAATTTTTCTAGTTCAATGGTTTTGAAAGATATGAAAATAGCATCTACAATGCAAAAACATAATGGAAAACGCTGGTTTCTGACGGTAATTTAAGGATACAGTAGTAGGAACCCTTCAAACGCATCATTTTTAGATCTCAGCTGAACTCACGTATCAAATTGAAACTTATAATTCTATCAAAGAGTTCTCGAACAAGCTTCGAAAACACAGAAAAACACTGGAAAATCACAAATTTTGGGCGTATCTTTGGGAAATTTCACAATCAGTTCTTAGTGAACCAACTAATCATAGATTTTTAGTTCTGATGATAAATAATTGAATGATGAGTGCCATTTAAATTATACAGATTAAACGGTACTTGTTTCAAACGTTTCAAAAATCAGAATGCTGAAATCAGTCTGATTTTTTTCAAAAATATGTCAAGTTATGGCTGTTATTTATCAATATTTTTTTCTCTCGGCCATGCGCCATCTGGGAGCTTGAGCCCGGGCCTACCGGGCCTAAAGGAAAATCCATCCCTGCCTATAATGGGAAGAATGTTAAAATGAGTATTATGGATTTGTAATTGAATAAGAATGATTCAAAATTTATATTGAAGCTATTTGATCTTGCTTGAAAATATATGTGAAGAATGGATGTACAAAAATAGTATTCAATTTATATGGTGAAATGATAAGTTCTACACAGCGTGTGAAAAGAAGTATTGGAATCAATCTATTGGCTGTGGAAAATCACGGTAGAATAGGAAAGGTGTCGTGATTCGATGAAATTTATTGAGGTTGCATGACTGAATAGAATAGACAATATTATATCCAGATTTAGAGAGATCAACCAATATAGAGCTACTTTCCTACCTATTCTTAACTCAGACGTTATACAAATTTTAGTAATAGAAATAGAAATTTATTCAGTAAAAAACAAACAATACAATAATTGACGAATAATACGAATGATTGTCCAATAATACGACTAATACGGCTGACTATTGACGAATAATACTAAAAATAAGTCAACTTTGTTTATAGGAATGACAAGGATTGGTAGTCGATGAAATATATTTGAGGATAACAGTTTGCTAAATAGGTAGAATGAAATAATTGTTCTTCAAATGAACTGTTTATATATTATATAGTTGTGTTAATTTTTTGTAAGCGAGTGCAGAATTTGTTGTGAAATTGAAATGAAATTAGTCAATCAAAATACAGTAGTTTATTATTAACAGAATATTTAAAATTATTTGTACTCTTGAGAACATTATGGGAATACGGAATACATTGTTTAAATAATTCAAAACGTTTACACTGACTTTGTATTTCTATTATCTTGCCTTTTTCACTCTAGTGCTAGATTGATTATAATTCATCAGTATACAGAGGGGAGCGAAAGTAAGTGAACAGTAATGTTCACTCTCTTAAATCTCTTAAGTATTTTAAGAAATATTAATAAATTAAATTTTAATTTTTTTTAAATATATGTATTTTTTTAGTAAAAGTAGTTTTATTTATTCAAATTTAACCAATACACTCATTTCTTTTGTGTTGACACTCCAAGTTTGCCTTCTCAGCAAACATTTTACTGTTTACCTACTTTTTCACACCTCTGTATAATAGAGCTAGTCAACATACATTTTTATAATACAATGTATTACATTTCTTGTACGGGTTTAGTAGTATAATATTATTAAGGAGGGAATTTTTGAAATCATTGAAACTCCTGGAATCCTTGTGAAAGAAGTTTAAATTTCTCACAAACATAGAAGATAATGATGAACCTGATAAACTTAACCTGGCAGCCTGCTACTGAAATTCCATAGACCTATTTGATTCAATCTATGTATATTGTACAGTACTACTGTATTACTGAAATCCAATAAATTTTATTCAAGCGCCTGGACTTCTTTTGTGAAGTGGATACTAGATTTAAAATTGTCTTTAATCTATCTTATCCAATCTTTCTCTATTAATTATCGCTCTTTTGCTAGTTGATCGATTGATTTTTTCTCGTTGATCTATTTCTGTTTTTCAATCCCTTTCATATTACAGTAGCCTATTTCTATTTCTTATTGAATCAAGCTAGTTTTGTGACACGATGAAAAAGAGTTTGTGTGGTGTGCTGCCTTTTTTCATCCTGAATTTGATCTTTACAGATGTGTCGATATCGGCGGCATCGCGGAGGAGGAGGTGTAGTCCTGTGGAGTTGAAGAGGGACCGAGAGACGCCTCCCGAGATATCTTCCTCGACTCCCTGCGAAGAGCCAATACCAAACCCCCTGCTCCAAGAGCGGTGCAATTGTGAAGAGTTGAGGAATGTTACGTGTCAACTCGAAACTAAGGACCTTTGGGATAAGTTCAACGAATTAGGAACTGAAATGATCATCACAAAGACTGGCAGGTGAGAATCATTGCAATATGTCTGTTGAAGAAATAATGGAACAATGAATAAGGCAATGGAATTTCGTGTTCTCATGTCATTCGAAAATGTATTATATTTATACTACATTATTGATTTCTTACTAAAATAACGACACGAAGTCAATTTTTACTTGGTGAATACTATTTCACAGTCATATATTTTAGTAATTTACGTGTGATGTTTGAGGTAAGTAGGTCAAGTCGAGTTTAATATTAGTTACATTACTAGAACTGAATGGAATACATGAGGTTGAGCTACATTCAAGATTCATAGATCACAATAATGAATATCCCTACTTCATATCTATTCACTTCATTTATAAGAGACGTGATATTGGAATTCGAAGTGGAACTAATCAAAAAAACCTTTAGGACTAAACTTGATGACTCCTACAAATCAATTGACACATTGAAACTCAATCAGACCTACTGATTAACCAGAAGTAGCCTATACATGTTGCCGTAGAATTAAACATGGATTATATTACTATGCATGTTCAGGAATAATTGTCCAACAATTCAACGTGAAGTTTGACAATTGATAATAATTTATCGTTGTCATAATAACATTATCATAAAACTGTTTTAAACACAGGGGTTACATTCGATATTATGTTACATACCTGTCAATTAACAGTAAATTGACTGATTGATTAGCTGAACTGATTCGTATTTCACAATCTGTAGTTATGGTTTTCACGGCAGTAATGGAGCCCAGATAATTTTCCACAAGAACTTTTTATGGATCAATCTCCCCAAACTCTTTTCCTACAATTTTTCTTATAGGTTTCGGATACTTGATTGGGCCAGAAATTGTGTTATCACATTTATAGAATTGACGTACAAACAAACACTGCTATTATAATCTTTGGCTTATGTGAAATTATAAAGTTCCGCTGCCAGGAAAAACCTACCAGCATAGACTAACCAACTAATAGAACAAAATAAATAGAATTTCTAATGTCTTATGTGTTCTATTAGGTATTGCGTATGTGTGAGTGGGAATTGAAAATAACGCGTTCACTCCTTGTCTTCCAATCATTGCAAGGACTTGAATAATAGCGTAGTCGTCGGTTGATTTGAATGAGAAAGAAAATGTTGGCAGCAGAAGCTGATTGACAGAAACGTTGAGGGATACGAATGACGTGAAAAAGTGAATTATCGACAGATGGAGAAAGTCTCGCTCACCTATCCTTCGAAATCAACAGGCACGAACATATATTTTGGCTCCTCACTCATTCACCTCTCCCACTCATTTCCTTTCATTTCTGTCAAACCTCATACGATAAAAAAGTAGCTACAAAGGGACACCTGGATTTCTCATAACTACTTTTCGTAATAAATTATGAAAACTATCAAAACCACCAGTGAATACATCATAATGTCATGACATTACTCTGTGGTATTCAAATATGAATCAATGTGATTGACAAATTGATTGAAGTTGAGAGCTTTCTGAAAATTTCCGTCTACTTTCTTGATCAAAGCTATTTGTTTGTTGCATACGAATGTCACAGTGCCTTCCTAGGAATCGTGAATTTATTGATTTGTTGATGTACAACTTAACAAGCAGCTCAACTTCGATATTCAAATGATGACAGATGAAAATTTCACCTCGAATTGTGTGGTTCGTAATTTCATGTGGAATATAATATATTTATGATGTGATGGGTTAAAACCGAGTAAACCATGATCAAAACGATAAACTGGCTTAATTTTTTATTACCTACAATATCAAATGTGTCATTGTTTTGAGACTACCTCATGAACTATTATCTTAGAATAGATTCTTGATAATGTAAACTTGTATTGATTATTATTTGTTCTAGTAAAAGAATGGACATTTGGGACAACCTCTTGTCTGCATTGATGATATTTGAGAGTTTTTGATCATTAATATTGAAGACAAACGTTGAAGAAAATTGATCTCTATTAGTAAATTATACTCTGATTTTCAATGCCAATATGTTTTTTCACTAATAACCACTAGGCTTTCCAATTAAATCAAAAATGTATTTATCACTCTTTTAAGGAAAATGAACAAAGTTAAGGAGTCTAAATAATATTGTATCAACTATCCATATCCAAGCGATTGTTAAAAATAATGACGGAAAAAATACGATTCCATCACTAATTAGAAAAGACGGTAAAACTTCAAACCAATAAAATTCTAAGGGTAGCTGAATAGGTAGATGGACGTTACGTATAAAGGGACCTGCAAAAATTACGAGAGAGAGGGACACACAATGGTCGTTGCTGAGAAACATAGCGGAAGGTGTAGAATTGAATTTATAGAAGAGGGGTGGATCGAGTCCGAAAGATTTATTTAATAGGCGAATGGTAAGTGGAAGAGGGATGCAAACTATGCGAGAGGGATGAATGTGGCAGGGGATGGGAAATAAGAGAGGATTCGATACAATGGAAAATGGTTGGTATGAGGATTGATTTGATGGTTGGGTGAGAGGAGGAAGGGGAAGAAAGTTGGAGTTGGGGGAGAATGGGAAATGCAGGAGGAAAGTCAAAGAAAGACGGTGAGGAAGAGAAGAAAGAGGAGAAAGAGGAGAAAGAGGAGAAAGAGGAGAAAGAGGAGAAAGAGGTTGAGGACAATGAGAAGGAATAGTAATGATGAGGGTTATACGATGAGAACGTGAAGAGAAAGGAGATAAAAAGTGAGTGGGAATGAGAAGAGGAAAGTAATGGAAACAAGGTGAGGAAAAGGAGGAAGAGGTTTGGTACACATACAATGGAAAGGAATGGTTAGGATGAGGGTTTGTTTGATGAAAGTGGAAGAAGGATGCAAAGGAAAAGGAAATAGAAAGTGTGTAAGAATGGGAAGAGAAAAGGTGGAGAAAGAAGGTGAGGAAAAGGAAAAAGAGGTTTTGTACAATGTTTAGATAAGGGTTCATGTGATATAAGTGGAAAAGAGATGTAAAGAGGAAGTTAATAGAAAGTGAGTGAGATGGGAAAGGAAAGTTAGAGAAAAAGGTGAGGGAAAAAGGTGAAAGATAGAAAAGAGGTGGCACATAAGGAGTGAGTGAGAATGGAAAATATATCGAGAAAAGTTGAAGAAAGAAGGAGAGAGAAAGGAGGGTGCGGATGATGGGAAAGAGCTGGAAAATAAGAAGTGAAGTGAATGGAAATTTAAAGAGAAAAGTTGGAGAAGGTAGGAAATCGTTCCGTTGAATCGATGGCGGAATGTTATTAGGCGAAACAGTTTACACGCTGATAAAGAAGTTGAGCTCTTCGCGGCCTCGGTCACTTTGATCGTAAAATTATGGGCGTAGCCTCCCTGCAGACCTGCTCTGCGCTCGGATGCGAACAAAAGATAAAGCCAGTTGGATCGAGTATTTATTCTCGCGAGCAGATCGCGGCTGCCTGATAGAGATGCGCGCAGCAAAGTGCCGAACTGGGGCCGCGATCTGTTAAGACCCGCATTACCGTATTTCTACAATTCACACGGGCCAAACTAGCTCAACACCCGCCAACACCCACCCCACCCACACTAAACACCCCAACCCGACTCCATGTTATTTGATACGCTTGCTATCAAGTCTTATCGTCCCCCGCCATTCCTACATTCTACATCAGTGAACAATGTTCATCATCGGTGATTTGTCTTTCTAGTAAATGTTGGGCAGAAAGTGAGGTCAGTGATTTGTATATAGAAAGTAAGGATAATACGATTTCAAATATCGCACTTATATTTTCATCAACAAGAAGAAAAAATTATGCTTGAATTAAGAATTGTTAATTTTCAACATTGTAAATCATTAATTAGTATGTAATTAGTATGTGATTTGTGATCTATGGATTTAATTTCTGATTTCTGATATCTTCGAGAGAAAGAAGAAATTTCTTCTTTGAAAAATTTGAAAAATTATATACCAAGTACCATATGAAGCATCATTCATTCCTTCCGTTTGAACTGAGTGTATAAATAGAATCATCATTTTTTTGTTACATTGATGTTAATATCTATATTGATGTAATACCATTTATTTCAAGAATAATGGAATAATGGAAAGCCTAAATGGAGGTTTCTTCAAAGATTAGAATCAAAATACGTAGTTTATCAAAGTATAGTTATCACAGTTTCATAGTTAGAAGTGATCCACTTCGAAGTACTTACTTCTTGACATCCTGGCAATGTTGAAGGAATTTGAAAAGAGTAAGGACTATCACTTTGAAAGAGTAAGGAAGTTGTGCACAAGCATGTATCATTGGTAATTTCAAGAATTTCAGAGACTAACTTAGTTCAGTAAGTGAAGTCACGATAGGAAAGTTAGGTACACCGTTAGCCAAGTTTGTGAAATATTCCATCGTCAGTAAAGTCTTTCGCCAAGTGAAGAGCCACAGTCCGTTTAGCAATGCGTTTGCAAGTTGGTTTGCAGCTCTCTCTCACAACGTTAAACGTAGACTATGGATTTTTCCGAACCACCCCGCTTTTTTCCATTCTTTCCACCCTCTTTATCGCTTCGCCCCTGTGCTTTTCATTCTGCGCCCCATCTCTTCTTGCCTTGAAACGCTGCTTCTCTTGGTTTTGTTTTTTCGGTGTGTTGCGTCGCATAGGTGTGGAGGCAGTGCCTGCCACCAGCCATGTACATAATTCAAAAGTGGCGCACCCCTCACCCCGCGCACCCTGGCGGAATTCAGCTCCCGTTGCCCGGCAACCCCCTCTCAGGGGGCCTGAATACCGTCTCGAAAACTTCCACAAGCGCCCTCTCTGTTCACAGTACTCAACCGTCGGTAATCTGTTCACTGTACGCTCGCTAATAGAATCACTCTGCTTAAACTGCTAGCAACTGGTCCCGGGTCCTGGAATATTGACTGCCAACCCTCACCACACCAACCGCGCTTCATTCTTCTATTCCCCATCTGCCAGACGTCCGTCAAACGACGCGCTATTCATCTGCCAATCAACGCAGCGCAGGGAATACACGCCACATCACAAACTTGTCCTCCGCCTGAAACTCACGACAAGATCAATCAGATCGTTTAACTTGTAAATAGACATTGCCCAACTCAATAGGAACAGGTTGAGTGCCAAGGGTATTACATGATGTCGCTTTTCCTCTATCAATCTTGTTAGGTATACACGATTACGACCCACCAAGCAAAGCTGTCCAATAAATAAGCTCAAGCTAACATTTCAGTTTTTATTTAGGAGAAGCAAAAAGCCAATTAAAACGTTTCCCCATATTATTGAATTAAGATCCCTACCGTTAGTAGTTTAGGAGTAATAATCTTGAAAAAAAACTTGTTACTGACATACCTTTATCAGATTATTTTAATTTTTGACATTAATATTGGAAAGGAGTACATAAAACTGATATTTCTTATCAATTGCTGGATTCAATTGGAATCACGTGATGGACTTATCACGATTCATTGCAATTTTGGATGTCAGAATTTACAATTATCATCTATTTTCACAAGTGCGAGGTGTAGGCCTACTTGGTCTCTTTCAATTGTAAATGAGAGAATAAGTTTGTACCTTATTTCTCCCATGTCTCTAATCTGAGAGCGAGTTTCGTTTTTTTCTTACAATAAGGAGCTGAATTTAGTCCCAGTTCAAGTAAATAGGTTGATAGGTCCCATTGATACATGTGAGTATATTCCAGACCTAACCAAACAAATTAAATTATCGGACAATATGTAATATTTCTCAATCTTAATTTTGAAGGATACTTGATATATTTTGATGAAATTTATGGAACTGGAAGAAGGCCCATTTCATGTTAAGAAGAAAGATAACCCTATTTCAGGCAATTGATTTTTTTCATGTTCAGAAATCAAGTTCCTCTGCGAGTAGACAAAGAACGGGAGGATGAAAAACTATTGTCGACATGTGGTGCAGAATATTGGATTAGAAGATATTCGCCTGTTAATGTTGAGATGAATTCAGATTAGAGCTGCAGTTAGCTAACAATAAGAGAAGTGGCGGCGGCCATGACGGCAGGCGGGAGATTAGAAATAACTTTGCTGGCGCATAAATCCTTCGTCAAATTAGGAGGCTTCGCAGCCACGGCAGCAGCTAGCTGATAAAGTGCGTCGTGGAAATTTGTCTTCCAATCTTCTGCCTAGCAACGCACCACTTCAAAGCAAATCACTCGTTTCCGCAGCTCACCAGGATGTAAGCCTTTTTTCAACTGCCCCCACCCCTCCTCAATAATATTAATCACCTGAATTTCAAAGGGAGCTTTTGATTGATATGGTGAGCAAAGAGTTCCACTCGCTCATTATGCGGGAGAAACGGGTAATTAAATTGTTGGCACTGAATATCTTTCTCTTCTTTGTGGTAATCTACTGTGAAAAAGTACGTCAGTGAACTTTGTCATAGAAAGTGCATTTCAGGGGCTATTTTTTCAGTGTTGCATTACATTACAATAAATTACACTATATGTAACACTACTTCAATACTACTACAATATATTATATTGCATTACGGACATTCTAACTAAAGTCCAGCAATCAGAATATTTGCAGTAACAAACCGGACAGTATCTTGATCAGTACTTATCGAACTTATCAGAGAAATAGAATGATTCCTCATAGAGGATACAAATGATTGGAAATGATGTAACCACAGTAGTTGTAGAGTCGAGAAAAATTCGTTCTCCATTATATATATGCTGAATCAAACTTTTTCCAAGCTGCTCTTCATGGCTATGAGTCTACTTTAAACCACTTATGACTCTTCAAGCCAGTTACAATGATGAAACGTCTATTTTCGAAATGATTTTACAACTCACATATCACTGGAGAGTTTTATTTAGCACGTTTCGTTCTGGCTCTTGAGTGCTTTTTCAAAGTAAAGAGCGAATGACTGTAGTGATTTCATAGCTTTGTGCAGAGTGCAGCAGCCATAGTCCGCTTAGTACGTATGCATTAGTTTCGCTCAATAAATTGTCTATTAATACGAGCTATATAAAATGTAATCATAGACTACATTAAAAGGAGCATCGGGAGGTGTGTCAGATAAGGAGATCTGATAAAGGAGATGATAAACAGAGGATTGGTGGGCGGGCCCGTGAAACGGAAAAGATTGAGAAAAAGAGGTACGAACATAAACGGACGTGGATTGAGAAGAAATCAGAGCGAGAGAGAAGTATGGTGTGTGGAGAGGTCGAAAGGTTAGTACTTTTTGTGTGGGGGAGGGGGTGGCGGAAATATGTGCAAGTTAGTTCCGTGTTGAGCCGTAGGAGAGCGCTGGAGTCGCTGTTCGAGCGCTCAACTAATTACAACCCTCCCTCTGCTCCCTTCCCGACCCGCTTCAAATAATGGAGCTTAACAGCGAATTGTGCCCAGAATAATAAAAAGCATAAGACTCGAACCGGCAGGCGTACAAAACTTGAGCTATACGCTTTCGCCTCATGTGTTGTTATAAACATTTCTACAATATTAATAGCCGTGAAATCCAGAAAAGTGATTTACTATCAATTAATCGAAAGATTCATTTGTATAGTTGGCTAAGTGCTTTGATAATTCGCTACGGATAAATTAGTTTCCCCCTCCAACCATCCTCCCTCTGCCACTTGAGCCAGTCAAGTGGCAAATTGAAAAGTGAGATGAATTGTTAGTTGTTGCGTCTTAGGAGTAGCCTAGCCTAGTTCTAATAAACAACAAGTTATTTAAAAAAGGAATTTATGATAAAAATAATTGTTTCATATCAAAATATTATAAAAATTCAGCGGTCCATTCTATCTGCTTCAATGCTCAGATAATAAGAAACTATTCCTCCATATTATTGAGATTAATAGTATGTTTTGCAGAATGTAAATTAGCAATGCACGATGTTCACGATGTAAATTAGCAATGCATGTGGAACTACATCATTTACGTTTTCTTACTAGATTCGATAAAAAATTTAATAGGAATTGTGTATTCTATGGGCGAGTTTAAAAATTTTAACAGTAGAAATAACCGAGAGATCCTAAATATATACTATCAAGCTTCACTAGCGTTCATATTTCACGGCTCAAGAAGAATATTCAGAAGCTTGTTATTGTTGTTTATTTTTTGTTTGAAAATAGTTTTGATTGAGAGGATATGAACGATGAAAGTTTATAAAATAGCGTATTTGGAAAATGTGAATAGACTACTGAAATTGAAAATAATGTCGATAAATCAACCATCATTCTTCAATAAAATTAATTCGAGCGAAAATTTGGGTTAACATCAAATGATGTTGAAAACATTATCCAAATGATCATTCATACAACCCATTTGTGCCATTCAAAACCATAATTTTATCATTTTCTTGATCATCATTTTTCAAAACACATTACAATTAAATATTTGAACAAGTTTATGATGTAAAGTAAGGGGCTAGTTATGCTTATGCAAAGTCTTGGTGTCTGGAAACTAATGGAGAAATTTCGAGGTCCAAGATAAATATTTCTTATAAAACGAAATAGATTATTATTATTTGGATCTTTGCTGTCGGCATTGAATGGGAAAAGTCAATTTCAATAAATCCTGAATATGAATCCGGAAGCTGAATATTGTTACTTATTTCATACCAAGTTAATTACACCACTCAATTGATAATTATTTCATCAAATCAATCATTACATCACCAAAAATTTAGACCTCTCTTACTGCAGGACCACAATAAATTTAGCTCACCATAACTTTTGAGACACATTTGGAAAGGATTATTTAATTATTCATGTCTTAAAGTTGTTACTTCGTTTATCTGGATGTTTAAATTTGAATTTAAAACGTGTGATTAATAGATCAATAACTCGAAAAATCTAATTTAATAGCTTGTAATTGTGATCATAAGCTCAACTATGTTCTGACCTAAAGCTACTGGATATCTGTAGGAACTATGCTTTGAATATCAATGAGCTGTCAACCACATGTAAGACTCCATCCCTTAAGCAATGAACGTGTACTGGAGAACCAACAGCATAATTATATCCTAGGGCCTAGGCTACTGGTTTGGATTATTGATATCAAGCTGACTTTAAGATAGACAATAGCAGCACTCGAAAGATTCTAATGCTGTAATACTTGACAAAATTTGATAACTTCAATTACAACTCAGAAGAATCCAGTTTCGAGAATTGAATGTTTGTAGTGCTCTCGATTATAGTATTATCTTTCGAAATAATTCTTATAGCATGTATAGAATTTTCGGGTCATAGATTTGAAAGTGGGTAAATCAGCTAACACTTTTTGAACCAAGCATTTTACTTGGATTTTTGAATGCATTAAAGGTTTAATCAACATTATGCCAGTAAACCTACACTACTGGAAGCTTAATTTTACACGATCACTGAAATTTACGAGATTAGACTAAAAGCTGAGCTTTCACTGGGTTATATAACTTTGAATATAATCCACTTTCCACCACAAAATTTATTTTCCAATTTAATCTAAAATGGGCATGGATTTACTCCATAACACCATACCAACTGCTATTGACATATTAGGTTTGTAACAATTCGGTATCTGAAGGGACTTGGGTTATCTGTATGTAACATATGTGCATAAATGTACGCATAAAAACCTACTTTGATGTGGAAGCACTTTAAGTAATTGTTTTGAATAATGGGACCAGTAAACTTACATTGCTATTCAAATACAAAATCATGAAATGAAATTGTAGGCAAAAATATCTTGAAAACCTAACATTCCTATTATGTATCCTGGAAAAGATTAGTTTTTAAATTCAAACTATCAAGCAAAGTGCAACAATAGGGCGATTTTTATAGATCACATAGTGAAGTTTTACTTCAGTTTTGGTTTCTCGATTACTATAATGTTCTTCTATTTTTTCAGTACAATAAAACCTGGACATAGTAGTAGACTCATATTATTCAATGTTTAATGTCACTGTAATTGTTTCTGTGAACAATTCAAACGCAGTCAACTAATTTTCGAAAAGCACTCACACGAATTATTCTCATTCTCCAATTTGACAGCCGTCAGGTACTTTCCTGTACACATCACTGTCGAAGTAATAAAATGAAAAATGTACTATGACTTTTAGAAAATGAGCTCAATTAGGCTACTTCTGGTTATTGCTGATGGACGCCATGATGAATAAACAACGTGTCATGTCATGTAGGCGCTGGTTGATGGCATGTCAAAACATGGGAACAAAACAGTTATTTTTCGAAAATAGTGTCATCTATATCTGACAACTGACGTGCAAGCTCATCCTGATTGTCATTACTTCATGAAATTCTGGTTTTATGAGGAGGAACAATAAAAAACGGCGATATAAAGCGTGTGGAATTGAAACACAATGGTGTTTCCATTCCATAAATTAAATTTAATGATTGCGAGAATTGATTGGAGTACGGTATACTAAAACAATTTGTTAAAAGTAGGTTAGATATTTATAAATTTGTTCTGCATTATTTTCAACTTGATTTTCCAATTTGTAAATGAAAAAAAAATAACTGAATAGAAACAAATTTGGTTATAGTATTATTTGGTGGCTGTAGATTACAAGAAAATAACGGTATTTTACAAGATATGGACCAGTTTAACTAGTATTGGATATTAGTATTCAAGGAGATATTTGAAGTTAAAATGAGTTGCAGTTGCAGATGATTCTTGTCAAGTTTGAGTTGCTCAATGATATAAGATATTCAATTATGTTTATGATATAATAACTATGTCAATTTCATAATATACATTACACATGTCAATAATAACTTCCAATAATATAAAATAATGATACAGTACTCTTATATTAGTGAGCAGCTTCACTTTCAGGAGTTTCAGACATGTTGATGATGTTATATTTTTTGGCTTTGTAATAATTGAATCGAGAGAGAAACCAAGAAAGTATGATGCTCTCTTCGAGAATGGATAAAATGTGCTTGTTATAAGTATTAAAATTCACAATTGACAGGTAGGCTATCAGAAAGCTGTACCAACAGATACTCGAAGACTAACATCACTCCAGAACAATGAAGTGTGCGAATTAGATTTGTAGAAAGGTTGGACGGCTCTAATTTTAGTAGTTTTTCGGCCATGACCCGAATTCGTTCACGACAGTCGTAGATGATCATAAGCAGTGATAATGATGAAGTCATCTAGATCTTTTCAGAGCTGGCGATAATGACTCATTGAGCAAAGAGAAAAATGGATTAGTGGAGAATGGAAGAGATTAGAGGTGTAGTGCGAGATTCAGAACTGGAGGAGGACGAAAATTGGTGGATAGAGATTGATAGAGTGAAATAGTAGAAGAAACGAGACTTGAGTATGAGAGAGATGTGAATTGAAACAGTGAGAGAATGAGAGAAGTAGCAGGATGAAAAGAGAATGATCAGTGAGTTTGACAGAGAAGTTCAGGTAAGAGGAGCAGTGACTCCTTTCTTCTCTTTACAGTTGAGTGGTTTTAAAAGACTGTTTAAATTTTCAGAAACGTAATATACAAAATAATGACAGCGCGACGTTCCGTAACCACGGTTTGTTTACGACTCAATGGGGCCCATTAAGGTCGTCGAGGGGCGAGGAGGGGCGGATTAATGAAAGGAGAGAGAATGAGTATGAGAGACGTGTTTCATTTCGATTTCAGTATCTGAATCACGAAATCTGCGATCGGCTGGTGAGCGGCGGACGGGATGAATATCGTCGCGGGGGTGGGGTGGGGTGGAGCCTCCTATTATCAGGCACACTTTATCTATTTGTCGGTGCCCGCCCGATAGAGGTGAAAAGCAGGCATGCCCATGAGAAGCAGCGATTGCAATTGAAATATTGACCACGTAATAAAACCAAGACCGAGAGGAGACGACGACGCCACACTAAAAAAGAATAAAACTCGGGTACTTAGCAGGAGAAGTACAAGAAAAAGAAGAGCTCGATAGATGTTTATCTTGGTTTTGTTCTTCGAGATAGACTCCGACTCCGACTCTAACATGCACAGCGGTCCGCATTTGAAGCAGCTCATCACAACAAAATACTATTTCACATTCGTGTCCATATCTTTTACGAATCGTTTCTTGAACTGTTCTATCGGCGCATGTAGCATCTCTGATTTCTCACCAACGTCCCTCTTTGGCGCCGCCTCTTCGTGTACGGTGCCACATAATGCTGCACTTGGATTCTTATCATCAGCGATCTCAACTTGTCCGTCGATACGACACGAGAAACGTGGAAATTGTGAGTTGGCATTCCTTGTAAGTTCACTAAATATTGCGGTTTCTTGTTTGTTGGGATATTGTCCAAGTTTAAGCCAAGTTGGCTTCAATGTAGTTGGAGTGCAGTGTTAGAATACTTTATGGTGTTACATTATATACTATAGCTCTCTATTATTTGTTTCCTAGTTCACTATTGCATATCTCACCTTTGAAGGTTGCATCTATTACGTGGGTAGCTCCACTTCAAATGATAGATTTTTAATTATTCATTGGGTCTTGTCTCTTGTCATGTGTTCTAGAATTGTATTTATTTCCGTTGCAAAACAAAGTCTTCAGCTCCTACTGAGAAATCGACACTGAATTAGGTTGACACTGTTTAAGAATGGGGTATCAAATCGGCCAATGATATTGACTTACTAATAATATCACTTATCAATGATATTGATGTAATGTGTTGAAATGTGCTTGACATTAATGGAAAATAAAAATTATAGGTCTACAATTTATAATTAACCTGAACAATAGACTAAGAGAGATTTCAATGGAGAAAATTCAGTTATAATAATATCATCGTACCGAATAAATCATCAAGGAAAGTTCCTTGATACGGTAATTCATTGCCTTCTTGATTTTGATGAGTCCATTCTCCCAATCCTTGAATACCACCATAGCCCAAAACTCAAACATCACATAGCTTTAAGAGTCTCAATTTTTTTATTCTGGTTTCTTCACCCATTCACTCATAAATTTTTGGTCTCCAGTGATATTCTCAATATGAGAATAAAATATTTCCTTACAAAGCTCACTGGTGCCCACAAGCTTTGGGGGCCCACAGAGATAACCGAGCATAGAGCAGCCAGTGACCGGTCGCTGGATGTTCATCTGTGAAAAACACCTGCTCTGGAACCGGCCGATACGAAATGTAGAATTTATGATTGCGCTTTCCGCTTATGAAGCGAGCTCGGAGCGGTGGGTTTCGCACGTTTTTCATATCGCTCCCCTCACCTTGGAGAGCAGAGCAGCCCTTCCAGTATCATACCCCCTACTCCTCACCCCTCCACCATCACTTCTTTACACCTCCGTTTACTGGAATCGTCGGTACGTGAGTTAGAGTTGAGTCGCTAGATAGCGCTGCAGGGTATGCTCAGCTGCTGGATCTAGACACCACCACATTTGCAACCCCTCAGCCTCTCAGCCTACTGAGCCTGCCAGCCCCTGAGCTATAGCTAGATTGATAGCGATAAATTCTCCGCTGATGTGCCCCTTCCACATTCCCTTACAACCCTTTCCGTCCCATAAACAATGGCGGATTTTCGCGCCGTCGCTTTTTTTACAAATTGCTTTTAATTTTCGCAGATGACTGTAGCGGCTTCGTGCAGGCTCAGACAGGCTATCTAACACTTCTTCTTTGTCTTCACAACTCACTCATATTATTCTTCACAATTTTTTACACCATCACATTCGAATTTCATATAACTTTCTCAGCTTTCACTCTTTCACATATACTCGTACGTTCCACTGAGACAACTGTATTACAAAAGAAAAAATGTAAATTTTCAAGTTGATAAATTTATTTTCTCTGTTTCACATATATTCGAGTATATTAATATAAGTATATTATACTTGGACAACACTATATTATTATTTATTTTTTGACAATATACTGCACAATATGTGAAAAGAAATAAGCATAATTTAGTAGCTCATTCAGTAGATATATGTATACAATAGAGGAATTGTTTGTTATTCTCGCCATTCAAACAATAAGTTGATTTTCAAAAGCATAAAATAATTTGCAGGTAAAAGCCAGAAGGCTTTCCTTCTCACTTCGTACCAACTGATTGATTGTTTGAAGTATAGGCTTACGTTCTCGAACAAAGATAATGATGATCGATAATATAAATTGGGAATCACATAATGACGGACAAAGTACAAGAGCTAAGTGAAAAGTGAAGATGTACCTTGGGCCTCTTTCGTGTGGGTCGGTGAGATAGGCAATCGATTGGCTGGTTTCCTCGAAGATAACTAATCCGTAGAGAAATAATCTTTCAGGACACTAGCCGATAAACTAGTAGATTTGAATAACAATTTCACGCCGCAAATGTAAGTTATTGCTGATGTAAATTGCGGCGTCGTCAATTCTCAGTAGACTGCTGGGCGGGCGATCGTCGGTCGGGGGTGTCAATAATTGTGATGAGAAACGCGCGGCGTGGACGAAATTAGATTTCGCCGCCCCGAGGCATCTCGCAACACGTGTCTGGACGCCACCTCCGCCACCCGCCAAATCGCCGCTCTCAAGGCAGGCGCGCGTCCTCTATTTCCAAAAGCTGGAAACAAGCGCACTCGACTCTAGTTCATTAGGTTAGAGTGCTTGTTTCCCATCCAGTCAATTCTATTCCAACCGACACTAATCAAACGTATTTATCATTGCATGCACTCTTGACAGAATCTCCACCATGTTTGTTGTAGTAGGCGATCACTTGGTGGACTAAGCTAACGTATTGTTGTAGCACAGATAAGACAAGTAGTCTCATTGCCTACTTGTTTGGTCTACGAGGAATCAGCTGGTATAGCAGGATTCTTTTAAATTGTCAGAAAGCAGCTGATTGATGTACGCTCATTTACTAACCTTAAATCAGCTGTTTTCTGACAAGTTAGAAGAATCCTGCTATAGTGGACTGTTGCATTTGCAGTGAATAGCTTAATAAAACATTTTCTAGTCAAGTTATCTTTGGAACGTTATGTAAAAGGGGACAGAGTCCTTTATTATACTCATTTGTAGTGTATAGCATAAAACATTTTGTAGTCAAGTTATACAGTATTTAGAACGTTATGAAAAAGGGGACAGAGTCCTTTATTATACTCATATTTTGAAGCTGAAGCATTTATCGAAGATCCCACACTAAAGAAATCAATCAATGATAGGAACTAATAGTGTACTATGTTTTGATAAAGTGTTTGGAAAATAATACGAAAGTGCTCAAAGTACTCTTTGAAGTAGTGATTGAAAAGTCTTTAAAAGATTACAGTCCAGAATGATGAAGTCAAAGTCTCTATAAGTGTTGAAGTATGAGTAATTGAGTATTGAGTATGTATATTGAAGTCAACTTCAATATTGATGTTGGTGTTATTAATAATATTATTAAGGCATGAAAAATAATCACTCTTGAATTATAATCTGACTAATTCTACGACTTTCATGGAGCGATTCTGCAAGTAATTTTGTGACTTTCGTTTATCCTGCCAGCGATTTTTCAAACGTGTGGATTTTCTGACTTCCACTGCGTCCAAATTAAAAATGGGATTTCGGTTTCTCATTTGCGTTTTTAAATAGGATATAGTGATTTCCAATCCTTCCATATTTTTGCGACTTCCTTCATTCAATTCTGTTCATATTATTGAGGAATGAATTGATTTAAATTTACAATTTTTTTAACTTTTGAAGGGAAAATTCTAATCTTCATGAATAGACTTTCTTTTAGAATGTTGAAACAGTGGTTTCAGCGTTGAATACAGTAGTCGAGCTGTTCATGTACAATATACAACTATACTAGTACTAGCTCTCTCTGAGCGGTCAAAAGTCAACCGCTGCAAGCAATCGATGCTTGAAGAATGCTAGAAGAAAGCATGCAATTCCATTGCTGAGACCCGAGTAATAGAATAGAATGTCAACACCCAGTTCAGAAAAGACTCGGCCATTGTAAATCGTGTTGGACAAGGCAGTCTGAACAACGTCTTTAATATCACAATATATTTTGTCTGAGAGGGCGCAACGTGCCGTAACGTAATTTTAATACACTCGATTAAGGATTAATCTTACATACGATCAGACGCTCTATCTAATTTAAAGCTGATAGCTTTTATATGCGGCTGTTGGTGCTATAAGGGGCTGAACTGAGAGATCCTCTCAGAGCGCCGCTTTTTATTGGAGTGGATGAATTTGTTGCAGTTGGAGCAACTGAAAAACTCCTCAGGCAAAAGTATGTTCCGTTTAAAATGAATCACGTCCACTACAAAGCGCTTGCTCCACCTCCAACTCTACTAATGTATGGAATATTGAGTAGCTACGATAATGATGGCAATGATAAACACAACAATAACAGTTCTTGAATGATTACAATGATGAAAAGAGATCTTGCCGGTTGAAAAAATTCATGTCCAGGAGTGTTCGTTCTATCGTCTGTTGATCCGTTCAACGTGGAGCCCGAAATTTGAACACATTGATTTCACTTCAGAAAGGCAAAAAATATGCTACTTCATTTCAAATTTGGTGTATGAACAAACATATGATATTATATGAAGAAGGATAAAGGATTCACATTATGTTTTGTACTGTAATATTCTGAATCTGCTGTACGGGAATTCACGTTCCGTAATGATTAATCTACTTTTGCGTTGAAAATAAAATGTATGGTTTTACATTATACACTCTCGAACACAAAATAAGTCCACTTTCTAAAATAAACTCTCGAATATAAGTCCAAAGGAGTACTTATGTTTAGGACAAGTAACTCTTCTTTTTGCCTGCTCGCTTCTAGAAAACTATTCACAGTTTTTGTGTACAGAACAATAAGTAACTCTTCTAGTTTTCCTGTGATAAACAGTTTCTTTCTCTGATTCACATTTCTTATACAGAAAACTCTGTTACAAAATTTGGTTGACCCTTATTCTCATCAACAGATATCATCTACTACTTCATCTTCATAAATTTGGCGAATGAAAGAAGTTGGCTGGCTGTGAAGATGGGAAGGAAAAGATGTGAAGTGAACGCAGCAGAATTGAAGCGGTCTCAGTTGTTGATGTGCGGCACTTGAACGAAGTAGGGTAACTACTCATCGACCCTTAAACTTGTGTCGGATGAGAAGAGCTGTACTTTTGCCATTTTCGTTCTGCTCTGAAAAAACAGCTTCAGTAGCAAGTAACCGCCATGAAGTGCTAGAAGGGAGGGAAACTGGAGATGAGCCCCCTGCTCCCAACCGCGCGACTCCCATTTCCGACATGCCATAGCAGCTTGGTCGGCACTGTCGTAAACCGCCCGTTCTCAGTTTGAAGAGCTTCTCGCCGAAGCTGTAAAGTTGGCTGCATAAAACATGCGTTCTTACAGGTGATACTAGGCGGCCACCTAGTGCCTGCTGATGTTGACTAAACTGCCAAAAAGTCAGCCACTTTCAAGAGTTCATGTTGCCAACTTTGAACCTATTTGCATAACAAATTTTTTATTGGTCGGGTGATTAGTTATTCAAGATCGCACTAATTACTAGTGTATAAGTAGAATCAACATTATTTATTATGATTCATACTAAGTTGATTGCTAAAAACTCGGAGCAGAGAGAGTCAAGAAATGTTTTTATACTCAAGTTCGTACTCAACTAAACACATTTTGAATCAAAGTGGCTCACTGTTTACTTACTACAGAGAAGAATAATATGAGAGTGTCCATAAAACTATCCATCAGACTACACTAATCATCTTGTCAATCTATGATGATAGGTAAATATTGGCTTACATTGACAGTTTTCGAAAACGATGAATAATCTAATAGTATTGATGAAAAATAGCTCCCATATTATTATTCCTTTTAATGAATACTATCATCCATTATGAATTCATCATGACCAAAGATAATTGAGTATTCCTCTCCTTTTCTGTGTCTTGACTCTTGAATATTTTACAAGGAACACTGTCAATCATGGACAATTAATGTCTGATGCTTTGAATCTCTGATGTACTGCAACATTGTGATGCAATATTGCATATTAGAAAAATATTTGTTTCATAGAATGTTGGGAACTTGATTACACTTGCAAATATAAAAACAAATATTTCTACCGATACTTCAAACTTGATGCAATTTAACATCCACGAAACATCGCTTCAGCCAAACCAGTGGAAATATTTTACATGGGAATTTGTGTAACACAAGGGTGCGAATAAATTGGCCCCAAGATTTCAATTTGAGTTCTGGTTGGCAAGGGAACTCCAATAAAAGTGGACAGGGGGAGCTAGAGTTTGATTATTTGACGGTGTAACTCGAGTGCTGACGAAGTGTGGCTAACGCGCGTTTTTTGGCTTGTTAATGGGCGAAGAGAGGTGGTACAAGGAGATAGACCGAGTTTAATGTTTACGTTATGCATGGATCCTTTGCTTTGAGCCGTCAACTTCTCACCAGGTCTTCTTGTCGGTTTGGCTAGGCGCCCATGTGGCTGCTTCTTTTTGACAACATTTTTGGGTTTTGAGGGTGGTGTTGGTGTGGCGGTGGGGAGGGGAAAGAGGGGTGTCAGGCGCTGCTTTGAAGCGAGTCGTCGCAAGTAATTGTGCGTCGCGTCTAATTACGTTGTTACCAGACGGATGCTACTCGAAATGACGGCCACACTCCTCCCTCCAAATTACCGGACCACACGCCTTCCTAATAGCACCCTGACGCTCTCAATCTATCTCCCTTACTCACAGCACAGTATAGTATACTGTCTTGCTTACTCATCTGTGTCTCTTGTGGAGTTTTTTCTCTCGCATTATTTGCCAGCGCCCGCGCTCCTACCATGAATTAATTAATCCGTGTTTATTTCGGCCGCCATCAATCAGTTCACCTTATGCGTAACTAAACGCGGCTGCACGCTATGCGCTCGCAACGATCATTTTTCTTCTCGTATAAAAGTCTCGGAATTATTTTCCTGAAGCTTTGTGGGATATAGATGGTTTTCACCAGTTTTGTATGTCTATAATTCACATAATGTACAGTAATGTGATGAAAATAAAGAAACTATTTCTCGAGTTCTCGGCAAATTTTGTTTATTGTTCGTATTTGAAAATGAGGAGGAATTTTTTTCTTTATTTACATTCTTACATCGTATATAATATATTGGAACATCAAATAAATATCAATTTTTGGGTGATGACTCGAGGTCATGCTCATAATTTGGCGGTGAAGTACATAAGATGAGATAGACAGTTAGTCAACCACGAGATAAGATAGTGTATATTATATACAATAATTCATACATCATGAATCGATCAATGATGATTAAGAAGATAATGATGGGTCTGCATAGTAATACTGATGAAGAGTCATAATGATGGATGAACAATAATAAAGGATTTTGGTTCATAAGGTAGGCCACTATCTCGTACCACTACCACCACTATATAAGGTGCTATTCTACCACTTGCAAGCAAACCCGGAATTTGAATTTACATCATTGAGTTCTCCAATCGTTTGCTTTTCAAAGAAGCGTTATGGGATACAGATTTTCTACTGAAATTTCAATTTATACTTACAATATCTCTTCTCTCTTGTTACAGACGGATGTTCCCCACGCTGAGAGTGTCGTTCTGTGGACTACACCCGGACCAAAGGTACGCCGTCCTAATGGACATAGTGCCAGTGGATAACAAACGCTACCGGTACGCCTACCATAAATCGTCATGGCTGGTGGCGGGCAAGGCGGACCCCCCCGCCCCCTGTCGACTGTACATGCACCCCGACTCCCCCTTCACCGGCGAACAGCTCAGGAAGCAGGTCGTCTCTTTCGAGAAGGTCAAGCTCACCAACAACGAGATGGACAAGCTTGGACATGTGAGTTTCCACTAATTTACTCTGTTTTGTCAAAGGGAAAATTATTCTTCAATATTATAATACTGCATCTTACTTTGTTATCATGCTGTAGGATGTCAATTGGGCAATCCTGGTTGAATTCCATATTATTGATTCCATATTATGATGTTGACCACTGATTTTTATCAATAATGTTCATTGATGAAGTGATGAACTTTTTAGTTCCAATTAATCTACAGAGTTCACACAAAAAATTAAATCTTTGAAAAACTTCTTGATACTACATCATTGGTTTTTCATTAACAAAAATTCTCATTTTGAATGAAGTGTTGGTGATGTCATCCCTTACTTTCACTTTCAACCGATAGGCTTTTCCTTGAAACTTTCAATATTTTATTTTTCAATTTTCCACGTATGGGAGAAATAGTTGTAGAGTATCTTATCAAAAGTTCAATATTGTCTGGGTTCAAAATGGACTGTGGTTGTGTAGCTGAAATAACGGCATGGTTAGGGAAATGAGCAGCAGTAGTCTAGAGTTGAGTGGTGCACTTGAGGCATTCATGATCGATCGCTGCTCTTATTCTTATTTCTGTTCTGCCACTATTTGGCCGCGTTATTGGGTGGAACTGAAGGGTCTGCCGCGCGCACACAGTAATGAGGCTTTATAGTATTTTCTTTTTGAGGCGCATATCTAAAAATACTAAAGAGAGGAGGTTATGCCCCGCGAGTGGGGAAAGGGGAAATATGGAGATAGGCAGCGATCGCCTGTTTGCCTGCGGTAGCACAGCGGAGATGCTGCTAAACATAAAATTTTACTGTTTATCCATATGTATGACTTGTGGATGTATCAAATGCAGGATGAAAGAGAGATCACAAACTGTTTCCAGTTTCGGCGAATATAAAATTCGGAAATAGTGTTTAGCCCTGGGGCCGTTCTGCGCCGTCCTAACCGTCGGTCACCGATAAAAAAGGAAACTTAGCGACGCTACGATCCACTGCATTTGGCCATCTTGCACCATCCCACATGTATACTATAACTCAGCAACTGCTAGCTTTCCTCCACTTACATTTCTGCTCACTGCTGTTACGCTAAAGAGCCACATACTGCACACACGTGAAACCGTATCGCTGCATTTTCCAATAGCTTCCTGTCCCTTCGGCTTTTCCGGCTTTATAAACTGGCATTGCCGATATTTACCCTACAGCATAAATTTCAAGGCTTCTCTGTGCTTCTCTGCGGACCCTTCCTCAATGCGATTTCCTTTGCTGTTGAAATGTTGGACGTGTTTCTCTTTTAAACGTTTCGTTAGTTTTTAAATATACGACTATTGTGAGAATGAATTTTCAATTCTCTATAGCCAAACATACAAAAAATATTTCATTTATTTTAATACTATTTTTAGAGAATTCGAATAATACTAAATGTGGATACTACATAATGGAAAACAGTGGCTTGGTGACCTCATAAAAAATCGTATTGAGGCGTCATATTTATTACTGGAAGACTGCAAGAAAAAATGGCAATAAATAATTATGAGTATGAGAATAAAGTGTGTGTCAATCCTTTTCTCGTATTACATGACTTATAAGTTTCATTTCCAAACAGGCCTCTGGTCTATCAACTTATTTCTTGCACCTGAAATAGTTGTAGATATGTATGATTATATTCTCCTTTATTCAAGATTCTTTATAACTTTATAAGAGCTCTTACATAATTGGACGGTCTCCGGGTGGAAGGGAATAAGTCAATTTTTCCAACTTTTTTATTAATAAAAAACAACTTCTTTGACAGCTTTATCTTTGGGTAAAAGGCAATAAGTCCATACTCTAATATAACAGCTGTAATTACTCATGTGAATATTGTAATAAGTATTTAGTTGATAACTTTGTGTGTGTAAAAGGTAATAATTCTATTTTTGACTTATTCCCTTTTACCAGGAGACCGTCCACTTATTTGTATGTAGATCATGTTTATTATACCACTAGTGTTGGAGTTCTTTTTAATTCAATCCATTTCTGTTGACAGCTCGTGTTGAACTCAATGCACAAGTACCAGCCTCGCATACACCTGGTGAAGCGACCGGAGCATTTGGTCTCTACACCAATTACCGATCTCGAAGCTGAAGAGTACAAGACTTTTGTCTATCCTGAGTCTATATTCACCGCTGTCACCGCCTATCAAAACCAGCTGGTCAGTACAACATTCACTTCTGTATAATTAACTTTCTTCTATCATAAACAACTTGTAATTACTTGTATCACTCCTTTCAATCACACTTTAGAACATTGCAAAAATCTTAAAATGATCAGTAGGCCTTGAAGAGAAGCAAGAAGTCCTTGTAAGAAATTATACATAATTATACTATTATGCATCATACTGTTATTATAATTCCAGTTATAATTCATTATTTTGTAGAGTTGGAACAAAGTAGGATGAGAAGTAAATTATATGACAAGAGGAGTCCAGAAAACAAGTTGTCCAGACTGGTAAATGAAAAATTAAAACTTCCATCATGAACAATAAATATTTGATCAGTGGAATAAAATAATAATTTCAGTCTGAGAGACACAATGGTTGTGGCAGGAACTTTGCTGAAAATTTCCTATTACATGTAAATAAGAGGAGAAGATAAGTAAAACATAACATAAGTAAAACAACAATACTCTGAATTGATGCCAGAAACAGCATTTCAAAATTTGTCCAATAGACGCACTAATAGACAAAGAAATATTGCAGTTGTGTTTCCAAATACTTCTTGTAGTTCAGGCTGCTGAATATCAAAATTCCTTATGAAATGAGAATGGACTGATGAGTTAATATCGAACGTCAATACTAGGAAATTACATTACTTACAGTAGTTTTGTACTGTATTTATTTTTTGAACTGGAATCTATTTCCTATTCCACTGAAAAATTTGAAAATAAATGTTCTTATGTCTTTCTTGCAATAGGATAACTTGGCTTAGACTGTCATTCTTCCTACTAAGGATGTATTTCTGGCAACGAATTATTTCATTATTCTCCTAAGACGCCTTGATTTTAACTACTGACATATTTAGTATTCACACAATATTTTCATTAATCAATTATTCGAATAATTATTTACTACTTTTTAGTGGATACTTGTAGCTTATCCTACGTAGTATTTATACTTCATCCTTCTTCATCGAATGAAACAAATGCAAAAGACAATTCAAATCAAAAAGTAGAAAAGCTATTATTTCTCACAGCGGACTACACAGGAAACCAGTTCTCGCACTATTTTCAGTAGTCACTAATTAATTGTGAAAGCAAGTAGGTGACGATGATGGCACTGAAGGTGACACAACTGCCCTGTTCTCATATTGGCTGCACTGAAAGTAGCCAGCACCAGAAGTCCACCGGAGCTTGCTTCCTCTTTTCGCACTCGAATATTCACAGTTGGGAGTTTAGAGCATTGTCAGGCGTCTCGGGATCCTTTGTGACGGTCGACGGGTCGACTGTTAATGGCGTTGTAATTTTCACCGGACGTAAATTATATTTTAATTGGTGACGGAAAGCTGGCTGTTACTTCGCGTAAGCCGCAGCTAACCTACAATTATTTTTGTCTTTTACGCACGCCCTAAACACAGGTTACACGACGGAAGTAACGCATCTCTTTGTGCTATCAACGAACGCTGTCCCTGTCCCCATCGCCACGATTTTAGCCTACTCCTCTTCAACATCCTTCTGCTCTTGTCCTTGTCGCTTTCCCACTCATCTCTAGAAAATAGCCTACTTCAGATGATATCATCTCTGAAAATGGAAGTCATCATACGAAAGCTCTCATCCGTCACCTGGAGACAATGACGTTTTTTAAACGCGTTATTTCTTGACGATCTGTGAATTTTCACTTATAAACATAACTGTTAGCTCAACACTAGTTGACCGACCAGGAAGCTTTTCACTTATAAACATAAGGTGGACCTAACAGGAAGCTCCATTGGTGTATGTTGTGGGATTCGAGGGTCTATTGATTTTTATAGGGCTACATTATAGATTGTGTACCCTATCATCACCATAACAACGTTAGGCTGTGGAGGGTAAATAGGAGAGTGGCCCCGATATTGTAACAAACGATCAAAATGTTATCGTTCCTATTAAAAAAGGGAAATTAATAATAAGGCCTGATGAATTAAGGTGGGAAAGTGAGTAGCCTACTGGCGTTATTATATTATTAGTTATTTGCTATTTACAGTTACAGTCTTGAGTTCTAGAACTTGATAGATTCGTATATTTAATAATCCTGATTATTTTAAAGCTTGGTCGTTGAATAAAAAATTTCATTCCAGAAGTATGAATTTTAGATCTTCCACTGAGGACGTTTACAAAATTGTGGACGTTCGAAAGTCACAACAATATCATAATTATGAGGTCTATTTTCCATAATAAAACCTATTATATTTCTAACTAGCTGTCCCGGCGAACTTTGTATCGCCCTTTCCCCCAAATTCCCTCTCTTCCTCAAATGTCCCCTTCATGCCACCCCCAAAAAATTTCATGCTCCCCTTCATGTCACCCCCCCTCTTCACCACCAAATGTCACCCCCCCTCTTCCCCACTAAATGTCACCCCCCTTCATGTCACTCCCCCTCTTCCCCCAAATGTCCCCCCTTCATGTAACCCCCCCCCGCAAAAAATGTCACGAAGTAAAAATATATTTAATACTATCATAATAGGTACTATTGTAGATAGCTTGAAGCACAGAGAAAAGAGTATCTAATATTAATTTATTTTTTATAATATTAATAATTTAATTTAATAGTAATAATTTTTTTATCGAAGCACAGAAACAGAGAAAAGATAATGTATTTAACATTCTTAAATGTACAATACTTCAAATAAATTATTAGAAACAATAAAACATGTATAATACGAACGATAACTCATTCTTAATTGATGATTGTAGCGTAAAAAATAATTAGAGTAGAAAACCTAGAACAAAAAGAAACGGTCCGGAGTGGGGTTTGAACCCGGGACCTGTAGGTTTGTAAGCAGAAACTTATGCACTGAGCTACTGAGACTTAGGAACTTCTTGCTAATTTTATCTGTTCTTGAATCACGATCATCTCTCCGTTGTAGGTACCCGTTCGGCCGTCAAGTTTGAACATAGCTCTTTAAAATGTTTGATAGGTTAGGTCATTAATCTACTAATTATTTATTAATTATAAAGAGATTTTCTTATATTTTATTACATATTATGTTAACCAGTGCTGTAAAAATTCAAACTAATCCAAAATCATCTAAATCGGTTCAGCCGTTCTCGAGTTATAAGCGAGCGTACAGACACCAACTCTCTTTTATTAATATACAAGCTGTCCCGGCGAACTTCGTATCGCACTCTTCCCCCCCCCCCCAAATGTCCCCCCTCTTCTCCCCACAAATGCCTCCCCTTCATGCCACCCCCAAAAAAATGTCATCCCACAAATGCCCCCCTCCATTCCTCCCCAAATGTCACCCCCACATATCCCTCTTCATGTCAACCCCCTCTTTCCCATCAAATGTCACCCCCCTCCTCCCTCCAATTATTTTTTTATATTTATTTATTTATTAAATTTATCAGTTTTTTAATTTAGCCTATATTTTTTAATTTATTCCCGTTCTTCAATTTTTTATCAGTCCTATTCTAATTAAAAGATTTTTTCATATTTATTAATTTATTTTAATTTTTTTCATTTTAATTGATTTTATTTTTATTTATTTATTTTTTTTTTCCGTTCTTCAATTTTGTAGCAGGCCAATTGTAATTAAAAGATTTTTCTTCATATCTATTTCCTTCTTTTTAATTCTTTTTATTTTAATTTATTTTATTTATTTTTCATTTTATTTCCGTTCTTCAATTTTATTATTAGAAACAATAAAACATGCATGATACGAACGATAACTCATTCTTAATTGATGATTGTAGCGTAAAAAATAATTAAGAGTAGAAAACCTAGAGCAAAAAAAAACGGTCCAGAGCGGGGTTTGAACCCGCAACCTCTAGGTTATGAAGCTGAGACTCTTGCACTGAGCCACGGGGACTTAGAATATTCTTGCTAACTTATCTGATCTTGAATTGCGATCATCTTTCCGTTGTAGGTACACGTTCGTGCCGGCAAATTTGAACGTAGCTCTGTGAAATATTTGATAGGTTATGTCATTAATGTAATAACTATTTATTAATTATAAAGGGATTTTCTTATATTTTAATACATATTATGTTAACCAGTGCTGTAAAAATTCAAACGAATCCAAAATCATCTAAATCGGTTCAGCCGTTCTCGAGTTATAAGCGAGCGTACAGACACCAACTCTCTTTTATTAATATAGATAAAATAATAATTGTAACAAGTCTTACTGACGTCATTAATCTTTAGATGAATTTGTGCAATGAGGCGAGGTGGAACCTACCCGTAAGGGTCTCCCCACTAATAAAAGCCATACGATAAAAATAAATCTTTAGATGGGCCTTTCCCGTTGCAAATCCTATATTAAGGATTGTGAAGAATATTCTACTGAAAAAACAATGAAAACTCGACTCATCGAGTTCACATTGTGATGAGGACTAATTCGTTTAATGTCATCGGCTTGGATCTGAGGATACTTTGTCTGTTAATGACATATTTGGGTCGAAAACGACGTCTAAACTAGTATTTCAGAGTGACGAACATCAGGGTGATGTTAAGAGCGGTGACGTCGGTGACAGGCGGCACCGTTGTTTTGATAGCGAGTATCAAAATTAGAGTCGGAGGCGACAAAGTCTGGCGGCGTGTTTCAAGACTAGCACGAAACGAGAAAAAATGAAATTAGAATCGTGGAAAAAACACTCAGAGCTGCATGATTAGGGGGACGGATTGTCTCTTTTAGCAGCCATTAGCCGGGTCTGGCGAGAAAGAAGAGAAGTTAGCAGTATTCGGGGCAGAAGAGGGAAGACAAAGCCTAATGTTCCAGGACATTACGTGTCTGAGGTGCAGATGCGTGTTGGGGACACAAACACAACACTAATGACAACAACTGAACAGAGTCGGTTCACCGCCATCAACTGATGGTGACACCCTGAGGTGCTCGCCTCTAGAATGAGAATGCCGCCGCGCTAAGCAAAACGCATTGCCGACAAACAGGTAGTCGTTGAAAAGTCCAAATTCCAGAAACAATCTCAATCGTTGCTCGAGTGGATACAGAGCAGCTATGGAAATGTGGAATCTATGAATCAGTTGTGCTACCTAGTTATTAGTGTGTCAAGAATGGAATTTTCAAAAGAAATAAAAAATAATATCTTAGTTTGATGTGTTGCCAAAATAATTTGATTTTTAAATTCTCTGAAATAAAGAGATGAATAGCAAAGAAAGTTATGAATAGCATATTTCTAACAGGTCTAGCCTGCCTATATTTATATCTAAAAGTGCTAATATTGTATGAGATTGAGAGTGCTTTGTAATCAAAGAGGGAAAAGTGCAAAAAACTCTCAATAAAATTCAACTGAGAAGCAGTAAACCCCGATGAATGATCTCTCTCCGTTAAATTTGGATTTGATCAATTTCAAGAATTAAATGTTACCGAAAACTTTTTGGGTGAGACTTCCACTATAATTTCAATAGAAAAACAGTTCAATAGGAATTGCCCTATAAAAATATAACATGATAATAATTATGGCAGGTGCTATGTGGAGAAAGTGCTAATCGTAACAATATAATCAATATATTGTAAATAATAACAATTGCTAATTTTGAATGACTAAGTGTCAGCTCATAAGTTTTCTGAAATTATAACAAGATTCACATCTGATTTTAAGTCAATACGATAATGGAGGGGCTGTTACGATTTTAAATAATATGATTTTCAGAATACATAGCGAAAGATCGCTAAGAATAGTTGAGAATAGTGGAATGCAAAAATTGCTTGGTGTTGATAGTTTTATTTCGGAAATAGAAAATTGGAACAATGACAAGGTAGAAACGTTCACAGGTCACCAAGGTAGACCAGAACAGAATAATGGCAGAAACAAAAATCATGTGGCTGCCAGCGCTGAAATGTGGCACCAGCGACGACAGAACCAACATTGTATTTTATCATCACACTCTGCAACACACCCAGTCTGGATGTTTGTAAAATCAAGGGCAAGCTCACTCATCGGTCCATCAGAACGGGAGAACTTTCTCTCGAACGCTTGTCACCGATAGTCTCATTGTATCAGCCAATGAAACGTAACCGATGACATGTCTCGTTCTGGCTGACATTGTCAAGCTTTCCAATAGAGAGGAATCAAGTAGAATCTTAACAATAGAATGGAATAAAATAAGTAAGTGGAACCGTTGAGCAAATATTTTTGAATTGAGAAGATAAATCCACTGAGCAGCCTATCGTGGCTGAATATTATTTTCATTCAACAACAGAAAAAATCTTGCTTTGAAGAATGAATTACTATTATTGAGAACCCCCCAAATGTAGTATTATTTTTTTAAGAAAATACACTGTTTTTAAAACGAGTCCTTTTTTGTATTGACTGAGTAAATTATATTCAACTCTCCTTGAAAATCTTGTCTATCCTTTCAAATTAATAATTGAGGTCTCTGAATGACAATTAATTAATTAATTTATCTATTGGTTTTATTCCATGTTGTTTATGACATCAATCATATTCCATTAGATACTAATCATAACCATATGAAATTTATTGTTACTGAAGTTGACAACTTATTATATCTATGGAATCTTGAGCAATTTCATCTTCTGTTAAACCCAAATTTTAATGTCAGCAAGAAAAGAGTTGAATTTGTATTTTTTTATTTGTAAATTTGTAGATTTGGATTTGTAAATTTTAGAGCAAAATAAGAGTAGTGAAATGTGAGAAAAGCCTAGTGAATGAACTCTTTCAATAACTGACTGCTATTTTAGCTCCATCAAGCCATTTATCCAATGTCAACTTCAAACAAAGAAATTCATCACTCGGGTTTTACTGCTTTTCTCAAGTTTTTTTTTGTCTTTTGTCAACGCAGCTATTTCGTCCTCCAACTGGAAAGTCACCACGGTGAAAAAACTAACAAACCTCGAGTCCTCCTCAACTTGAAATTTATCCTTTTTGTATTCAAAGGAAATTAGTTCCGAAGTTTCGTCTCTTGTGGCAAACACATAATTATAGTGCCGTTAAAATCGCTCGCCGATCACATTTCGTTGGGTTATAATTTCTGTTTTATGAGACAGTAAAACTTTGGCTGGCGCCGTATAATTAATTGTCAACCATAAACTTGACGACAGCATGTGTTTCTCCAAATTTTTGGGGCCACCAAGATGTCTTTACAGTTACAACTTCAGCTACGGTGGCAGTCTTCTGCGACATAAAATTTGTTCCACCTTGGTCTCAGACCTGGAAGATATCAAATTCCCCGAACAATAAACAGTGTCTCGTGTTGAAGGACTGATGAACGATATAGGTACATCATCAATAATTAGTACTAATTTCCAATGAAAATCCTGCTAGACCCTTCTTTGAACCTCAACTAAAATAATATAAAAAATAATTCTTTCGATTGTATTTGAATCCGTGGCGAAGCATTGTATACTTAACCGGTCATCGCCGGGTATATGTCCTATAGGAAATACGGTTACGTATGACTCAGATTTGAATAAAAAATATGAGCTTTTTACTGGAGAATAACAGTTCTGAAATGAGTAATTAAATATAATTCACATTATTCTTTATACCCTCTTAGTGTTTATGCTGATTACTCTTTTGAATGGAATACCATCCAAAGATCAAATTTCAATCGTAAAAACGTCCAAGGTATGGTACATGTTTCAAATCCATAAATATTTCTTAAGCTTCATAGCAAATTAATAGCTCTCCCATTCAGACAAATATAAAAAACAGAATTCATTTAAATAACAAACCCTCACATGTTCGTCACAAAGAATTCGCGACAATACTTTTTCGTTATAATTCATGAATTTTCTAAGCTCACTGGTTTCATGTGCTTCCACACCAGTGGTTATTTGAAGTGCAATTTCAAGCTTGTTATTCTCAATTACTGACGCGTGGTACAAACACTTTGTTCAATGCGCATTCCAAGCTTCAGCAACTCCATATTTCTACCAGTTACATAATTCAAACATTTTCAACGAAAATCTTTCCTATCTAATTCTGGTCACGTACTTGGTTGGATTTTAAATAGATTCTGAAGTCATGTTGTGGGGTGGTAGAGGCCTATAAAAGAATAATTTGAAGTAGTGAACATTGGAAATTCCTTGAAAATCCTTTAAATTGATCATTAATATAGCCGATTATGATATTTCTCTTACTATCCTGACAGTTCTTCCAGGATTGGCATCTGACATCTATAAGAATTGGGTATTGATTTAAAAATCTTATGGAAATTAAATTGATAGCCGACCTTTTCTATTAAAAGTTTTTCACGCCTGAATAAATTCCAGTTGTATTCCTGAAATAATATTATTGTTAGATTCTCCTTCAATACATTTTAAAAGAATTGAATCTTTTCAGTGTTGGATGAATTTTTATTGAGAATATATTATTCAGTTCGTTGATCGACTCATCTTTGTTTCTTGACCTCCCAATTCGAGTTTTTCTATCTGTATCCCCTGCAGAGGAAATTACCCAACTTTGCAACAATTATCTATGGTGCATTACATCAGAATGTGAGAGTATTCAAATTATTTCGTCATAACGAATGACTCTTATCAATTTATCAATACTTGAAAGGACCAATTTGTAACGAAACCAGTAATGGAGGTTTACATTAGTTCGAGATAATGTAATTTTACTGTAAGACTCTTGAGAGTTATAAGGTAGGCTATTAATATTAATATTACTTCCGTTCAATTCATAATGATGAGGAATAATATTCTGATACGCTGAATCAGTTCAAAACATGGCTTCTTTGAAAAGAGAGTAGGATTTGTTCGTAGTCTTGAACAGACTGTACGGTAGTAAGAGATATAAATCCTTCAGATTAGAGTGAAGCGTGGTGGTCCCCATTGACGTTTAAGTGACGTTTTAAGTTCACAGTCGTTAAGCAAGGATAAACGAGAGAGTAATCAATGACTTGAATAGCTGTCGTTTCTCGGTAACGTACTATGGATACCACATGGGGCAATGAGAAAAATAAAAAGAAGAAGCCTGCGTCGATAATGTTGTGGTTTTGGCCTTTAAGGATGTCGCTAGAAAATTCTCGGGATGAGAGTGCCTCAGCCACACACGCACTGTATGTGAGAATGACTTCTCCGCTGTCTCATTTAAAAACTATTATTTATGTTTTTCAAGCCCCGTCCCGTCCCCGCCCCGCCGACTGTCACCCGTCAAGGAAGTGTTAAGCCGAGAACTCCTCTCGGTTATTATTAGCCAAACGTCAATTCGAGTGAAGAGCAAACAAAAACAGGAGAGAGATGCCCAGACGGATATTTGAGAAAAGGAACGAACTGGCAGTGAAGGAACTGAGGAGACTGATACGTTCTGAGGGAAATAATATGTGTCGGTCCATTCCTCTTCTTCACTCTTCTCCACTACTGAAAGTGTTGTCTCTCTCGCGTACCCTCACCTCTCTCTTGCACTTACCCCATCGCACACTCATTAGTGCCAGTATATCACTCATCTCCACGGTCTTTCGCATGTTCAACCAAGTGTACCAGGAGATACGTTTGTCGGCGTACATCATCAAGTGAGTGTGCGTGCGTGCGCTCGCGTTTGTGCACTCCATCCCTTGTCTGTCCTTTAATACTTGCAATTGGACGAGCAGATACGGTTACATCTACATTGGTGTGCTTGTGTGTGGTTGAAACCACCAGGCCCAGACTGCCGTGAGTCTGACAGATACAAATAGGTCCACAGCACTAATTGACTGAAATTTAGTTCTCAAGAATTTGTTAAGTGTCAAATAGCTCTTTCCATTAATACTGTTTTCAATTCCTTCTATCTAAAAACTATTGATAGATTCACCAACAATAATTTTGCGATAAATAATGCGATACTCTATAGAGTTGATTAATTCCTCTTCAAATAACTTCGTGCTTGAATGAAATATTCTTAATAGAGAGAAATAGTTTTTGGCTAGGCCTGGTTGTTCTCTCCCAAACCCTAACTGTCATGATTCTTGTGCATAAATCAATGGATGTATAAATAATGGAATTTAATCTCCAGTCATATTGGAAATGGATAAGATAGTAGTCCTATACAATCCATGAATTTTCAGGTTGACTTGACAATGAATGGCAAGTTAAGACGTCTATTAAGAACTCTCCAAAGAATGAAAAGTAGACTACTGAGCTGAATTCATTCACTGAACTCAATCAATAGATTTGAATGCGTTCATGAGATTACTTGGAAATTATGTTCAAGATTTATTATAAGTTCTATGGCAATTATGATGTAAAAGCTAGTTGGGTCTGGAAATTTGAGTGCTATTAGTCCCAAAAGATAAGGTACGAATGAAAAAAAAATTGATTTGATAATGATATTGAAAAGATTCAACTCGATAAATCGTTTCATAGTAAAATATTTCTTGGAAGTAGGAACATATTTCTATTCTAGGAATCCTTTTTCGAATATTTCACTTTCTCTAATATTCTCCTCTCCATCCCATACCTCATCTTTTTCTCGTTTTACAATCTTTCTTTAATCTCTTGGTTAATAACTTAGGTATAACAGTCATCATGTTGACATTCTTCATGCATGCCTTTCTTCATTTATTCATCATTTTACATTCTTTTACATTTTTTCTCCTATACTTTCTTTTCTCCTTCTTCTTCCCTTCTTCTCATCCTTCTTCTTTTTCTCCATTCTTCTTCTTTTTCTTCCTCCATCGCCAATCCTCCAAACCAATATCTCCTTCTCCTCATATCGTTCATAGGTGAGAGCTGAAATTCTCATCCTAGTTATCCAGCCATCTGTCATTCCGCGATATCAGCTGGCTCATCTTCACTGGAAGCAGTGAACAAGTCACATCCCAGCTCGTTAGCTTCTTCTTTCCATTCTCTCTGTCTCACACCAACACATCATATTATTCCCTCTCACTCTTTTCTCACACACTTCTTACAACATCTCATTTTTCTCTTTACTCGTCTTTCTTCTTTCATCGGACACTTCTTCCTTTCCTTCTTCTCACATATCTACTGCCATCAGAAGAAATGCGCCACCCACAATGTGGGTACGTAAATAATAAACCATCATCTGTTACTGTTTTTTCTCCGAAAACCTGCATTTCTTCTTAGATGTGCAGACAACTTTCCTGGTATCAGGCCTTACAGTGTTTTTGTGTACAACAAAAATCACCTACCGCAAATGAGATTTACGTGTTGGACCCCTAAAAGTGAGTTTGTCACTAAAAAATAAGTCGCAAACGTTGAAATATTCCTTTTACATCCGGTAACTGAGCATGGCCTATGTTTACGATTACCATAGCCGGTATTACTTTATAATCAAATAATGAATGGATTATCGTTGTATCTTATGCAGGAGCTTCTAATAGTTTTAGGCTACCATATTTTTATCGAATATTCCAATTATTTCAACAAACATTATTAAAATATTTTTCGATCCCTGTTGTATTTCAATTTCAAAGCTAGGTATTTAGTCTTACTTCCACCGTTCTCATCAGTATTCGCTGTGAGCATCTACGGTGTTATAGTCGTATTAATCATTCCGAGAAGATTAACATGGGAAAGGATAGACTCAAGTATGTAACAATAAGTTTATAACTGAAATAGAATTTCCTGTCGCTATTTTTCTACTTATCGATTGTGGAGTTATATTTTAAATGATGAAATGAACATTTCACATGTTCCAATCGTTATTATAATCTTCAACTCCAGTTTTAAAATCAACTTTGAAGGTTATGTTTCAAGGGCTGAGCAGACGAAGTAGATCCACAGCTGAGTTCATTCCCATTGGTTATTCGATGTTGAAATGGATTGCGGGCGCGAGACTTCAAATCAATCATATATGCTTTTGAACAGGATTTTTCACTGATTAATTCAAAACTGAGATCCGATTTCTTTCTTGAATCACTTACGTTTAGAAATATGGAAGGAATAGAAGCCGCAATTACTATTGTGAACGGTATTTATACAATAAAATACGACAATACTTTTAATGCATTGAAAATGCTTATTCCCTATCCTTTCTCATGTTAAACTACCGGTTTTGACTAAAATTCCTGAGCGCAGGTGTCGAAATCATTATCCTTACTACCTACGTGCACACAGCGAATACTCTTAATAGAGTCTCAAAGAATAACTTCGTTAATTTTTCTCTCCACATCTGTAAAATTGAGGTATACAACTCATGAATCCGATGTGCATAGGTCAAAATAACAAACGTTTACATATTACCGAGTCTAAGCTCCGTGTCCCTGACGGCTGAAGGGGTATTTTCTGTTTCATCAACAAATTCCAGGGTCATGATTTCAGATTCAACCAGTAGATTTGCATTTATTTAATCTCTAGGCCATTATCGAATTTATTACTTATGACTGCCCGATCAGTACAGTGCTTTTCAGTTCCAGCCTTCCAGCTTCAAACTGTGAAGACACTTTTTTTGTTGCTCACAGGGCTGAATCAGTAGAAGCTAGTATTTTATCCATCTCTCAAGAAGTCAGGTTTGTTGTGTATTGACTACAAGTTGCGCCTCTAGCTGTGCTTTGAAAAATGTAAGCAGGCAGTTGTAGGTCCGACTTGCCACACACGCAGCCTACTATGGACAAAGAATGATGGCATTCACCACCACCAACCGGCTTCTACCTTGCTTCGACTTCTTTCATAGTTCCAAAGACAAAGCGCGGTGGCCCCGCCCCATATTGTCACCAAACCACAACATCGTTTTACTCTGTTTGGATAACCGGCACCCGACGCACACACACACACATACACATCACTTATCTGGCTACTTTTTCTGAGCTATTCAAATAAGCTCGCCCCTCTGCTTGGTACAGTCCATTCAAAACACTTGCATTGCATTCCTTGTCATTCTTACCCTTTCCTTGCTCATTCATCAACTCTACCACCGTATACTTCTCATTCTCATTTTATCACTACTTATTCCTCTCCAGTAGATCCTGTTTTCCACGTCAAATGATCTCGTGTTCCAACTCCTTCTCTCAATAATCTACTAAGCTCATAATCAACTCCCTCTTAGCATTACCCCTTTTCCGTACCATTTCCTTCTCCTCTTATTTCTTTATTCTACTTCTCCTTTTCTTTTGTTGTTGTTCATTTTCTTCCATTCTCTACAAATTCTTTATTCTCGTCTAACTCTTTTTCTCTCACTTCTTACTCTTTTCCAACTTTTTCGCTGAAATTTGTGCTTCAATACATTTTTTTTATCAATTCCTCTTTCTTCTTTTCCTTTTCCTCCACCATTACCTTCACCTTCCTCTTACACTTCTCCTCCTCCTCCTCCTCCTTCTTCTTCTTCTTCTTCTTCTTCTTCTCCTCCTTCTTCTTCTTCTTCTTCTTCTTCTTCTTCTTCTTCTTCTTCTTCTTCTTCTTCTTCTTCTTCTTCTTCTTCGGCAGTCATGGTTTTGCAGGTAATGTTGTTCCCTATCTGAAGAGTGTGCGAACTCTTGGCTTGTATATAGACCAGACTCTTAGCTGGAAGGAGCAGACCACTCACGTTTGCAACAGAGTGTTTGCAGGTATGCACCAGTTTAAACGTCTAAAAAATTCCTACCCAGAAGCACACGTATCCTGTTGGTCAGATCATTGATAAGACCTTTTCTCGATTATTGCTCAACTGTATATGTTGACTTGACCGATGAATTGAACAGTAGGATGCAGAGATCGCTGAATTATGCTGTGAGATACATTTACGATGCCAGACGTGATGAGCATATAACACCCTACTTCAGGGAACTGGATTGGCTGAAGCTCAGGAATCGAAGGAAATACTTTCTCCTGATTCTTGTGTATAGAGTCATAGTGAGAAATGAAGGACCAGCTTACCTTCATAAGTCGTTCACTTTGCTGGCTTCCGTTCATACCTCTAGCCAAACCAGGTCTCATCAATACACACTACAAATCCCTCATCACCGTACATCCATATTCAACTCTTCGTTCATCACCACAGCCTGCAGAGAGTGGAATTCCCTTCCTACTCACATTGTATTTTCAACTTCTCTTCCATTGTTCAAAAAACGATTGCATGACTATTTGCTGGGAATTGATGAGTGACTGGTCGGTCTTAGTGCTTTAAACATCTTCTTTCTTTCATTATTATTATAATTATTATTATTCTTTACCAGTCATGTCATTGCTGTACTTTTACAATCTTAGTTATTTATTCATTTCTATTTTTATTAATTGATTTTTATTCTATTCATTTATTATTTTTTTATATAGTTTATGAACCTTTATTAAAGATTTTATCTGCTGTATTATAGTTATAGTAAGTAGTATAATATTATTTTTCAAAATTGCAATTATTTTACTTTAATTATTGTAACTTGGTCATTGCTGTACTGTTTTGAATCAATGTGCAATGGGTCTTTCTAGACTCAGCACACGAATAAAAAATCAATCAATCAAATCAATCAATCAATCTTCTTCTTCTTCTTCTTCTTCTTCTTCTTATTCTTATTCTTCTTCTTCTTCTTCTTCTTCTTACTTTTATTTTTATTCTTCTTCTTCTCCTCCTCTTTCTCATCCTGGTCCCTCTCCTCCTAATCAATCTTCTCCACATCATCTACCTTATATAACTCTTATTTTATACTCTATACAATTATTCCCCTTCTTCTTCCCTTACTGTTTCCTCACCCTCATTCTTGCTTCTATTTCTTCTCTGTTTCTCGTTTTCTTCTTTTTCTCAACTTCCTTCAAACATCAGCATCATCTTACTTTTCTTTTCCAGCTTCTTTCTCTATATCTTCTGAATACTTTATTTTCTTATATTCTCTCTTCCTCGCCTTGCTTCTTGTATTCCTCATTTTTCCTCCCTTTATATGTGTCTTTTTTTTTCTTCTTCTTCTTCTTCTTCTTCATCTCCTCCTCCCCATTCTTGTCTTTTTTCCTTCTTCCCTCACCAACTCACCATTCTACATAACATTGAAGCCAGCATATCTGTCAGGCGGGAAGAGAAGCAAGCAAGAATATTGTTATGCTAATAATGTCGCATGTTTTATCAGCTAGTAGACTGCTGTGAAACATAAGTCACCGCTGCCTCACTATAAATCATAGCATGATGAACGTTTATAACGACGAGTTGAGCCCACGTCTTCCACTTTATTATTTATTCAATCGCTCTCTGATACATCCATAATCCCGTTGAACACTTCTTGAGAAGGTATCATTCATTCAAAGTAGCCACGAACTCGTTTCTATTGTCTAACTTTTTATTGCACTTTCTAAACGGTGCTGCCCGATGTTTGATTATGACTGCTGCTTTAACAATCAATCCAGAACATGGGCTATTGAATTCCATTCAACCCACAGATCCTTATGTTGCAGACGACATGCATCAATCATGTCACAAACAATAATAGGGCCTGTAAAGGATGATGATTTTTATAACTATGTTTCTAAGGTGGATTGTCGTCATTATCAGTATTTTTCCTGGAAAATTATCGAAATTCAAGGAGTTTGGTCCATGAAAGTTGAGGATATTCTTATTTACAACATCCATTCAATTTAAGCTTTGAATCACAAGTACAATCGAAACCTCAATTGAACTTGAAAGTCGTTTATACTAATCGTGAAGATAAATTCGAAGTAAGATAAGGACTGAAAGCCATATCACATCAAGCGGTTAGAATGAAAATTGTATAACTTATGGGGAGAATAATAGAATTATTAATTCATTCATTCAAAATGATTCATTTAATTTTAATAAATTTAATTCAGAATATTTAAAATTTAAAGTATGGAATTTTTAGTTAATATTAGAAACTACATTTAAATGTTGTAGAGAGTGAAAGTGAAGCTAGTAGGCTATAACTCAATCCAAAGTGAATATTATTAATATCGTATAAAAATTATAATACGATTCTTGAAAATTAATGATTTCATCAATGGATATTATTGATGGAATCACAGGTAGGATGAAATGATATTAATAAGCGGGTTGCATACTCGTCTATATTTAAAATTTGTCTTCCAAAGTGCGAACATCAGTGTTGAAATAGAATGCTTGCTTTTTATTTCATTTTTTAAATGAGAGGGCGTAACTAAAGTTAGCCTCGTCGCTGTGCCAAGGCACGTTCAACAGCTCACTCTTCTACTATCACCTGTGCTATGCTATCTTTTTTTTTCCTTCACTTGCCTTCTATCACATTCTGGTATTATTTGTCGCATAGGTTTGAAAAATAGCGGAATCATTGAACAATGATGATTTTTTATGAAATAATAACTTTCCTACGAAAAAATCATGTACACTTACAGTGTACGGTTTGAAATGTATATTAATCAATGTGTTCCTTTCTTTTTCAGATTACGAGGTTGAAAATAGATAGCAATCCTTTCGCTAAAGGCTTCCGAGACTCCTCCAGATTGACGGAATTTGAGAGGCAAGTACAGTTTTGCATCAAACTTACCACAATAATAAGAGTAAATCTATCTCGTTTCGAATGGGGATTTTATCATATTTATTGTGAAGTAGACATCTGTTTCATGGAATCTGTTACATTGACGAAGTAAATCTTATCATAAAACTGATTACACTAAACTGATGGATGGGGTAGAAGATGATTGATTTCAATTTTATGAAGCTTTCCAAAAAAATGAATCGAACCATTTTACTAATAATTTTATTACCCTTTATTTGAAACTCATTCATGTTCGTTCAATTAACGAAACTCAACTAAACTGGCAATCATTCAACTTGTTAATTAATAATTTTCTAGATTACTTTGGAATTCAGGGCAGTTGTTCAACAATATTCAAGTGGATTGCCAACAGAACCAACCAGTTTATTGAAACTTTTAAAATAATTTTGTTTCAAATGTATCGAACAATTTTTCAGAAGATTCATCTGAATATCTATAAACCCAACCAATCTATATTATGTAACACATTGAAATATTATTAAGTATACAGTATAGTCAATAATTTTAATTACATTTTATGACCTATTCAATAACACTGCTGTACTGATCATGAATCTAGTAAGAGGGCATCATCAGCAGCGAACAAAATAGAAAATGTTCGCTGAAACATTTAAATAGAGCATTTAATTATAACATTCAAAATAATATGGACAATTGCTGTTTACATTTTGATTTCAATATCTCAATAGTAATCTGATCGTCATTAAACAACATTTATTTTTATTTTTCTTAAACAGGGAGACAATGGAAAGCATCCTAACAGAACAGCACAGTTTCATGCGGCCTTCAATGTTGGACGGCGGCAACCTGTCGATGGAGGACCGAGTGCTGTTGGCAGCCCGCTCCCACCTGTTCCTGCAGGCAGCGGCTGCCGCCCCCTACTCCATGCTCGGCCCGATGGGCTCGCTGTACGCGGCGGGGGCGGTCGGCCAACAATACCCCGGGGGCGGGCCGTCTCCGTGGAGCCAGCAGTGGGCCTGTCTGACGGGCCGACTTGCCGCCCCACATCTACTCGCCACTCAGCACCTGGCGGCTGCTGCCGCCTCCACTTCGGTTCCGGGTCCTCTTTACCCCGGCAACCTCCGCCTCTCCCAGCAGCGCTTCAGCCCCTACTGTCGACCAATGCCCCTCAACCCCACCACCGTCTCACCGGTCTCCTCGCCCGAGATACTCAGGGAGAACTCCGACGCCTCCCCGCATAGTCCTTCGTAGGAGACACCGAAACAAAAGTGACTTGTCATGTTTTCTTTGAACGCTGATGGACAAAGTGCAACAGCCAACAAGCTAGTGAAACTTTAGTGCGCTGAGGGACAAACAAGTGAATCACAACCATTAACGATTTCAGTGATGAATGTGAAGAGTGTGCAGAAGTGAAGAATAGAACACTAGAAGATTTTAGTGAACTAAAACGTGTTACTAGAATGTACTTCAGTGAACTGATATGTTCCAATTGAACGCAAAAATGCTTTTGGATTTTTTTTTCAATAGATTTGTTTGAAGATACTTTGAAATTCAATGGAAATTTCTCGAGTGTGATATAATTCAGTTCTTAACGTGTAAACTCTCAACTGTCGAAGTACTGTGGGTAAGTTGTTAGCTGTTGATATTGAATTGAAAATCGTGAATGAGAAATTGAAGGAATGATTTGCTTTTCTCTTAATGGTTAATGTATGAAATGATGGAATTCTCGAGATCTTGATTCCGATTACTTGAGAAATACTAATGTATTCTAAGGATGATCACTTCCTTCAATTACGATATAATTGATAGCATTAGTTCTGGATATGTTTGTGGGTTACCTGAAAGAGAACTGCAAAAAGACTCTCGTTTACTTTCAAATAATGAGCTGATAGCTATACTCTATATATTTAGCAAAGAGTAGTTTTCGAAAATCTCTTTCAAGTTTTTGTAGAATTCAAAACAACAATATTGGTAGCTCTACCGCAATCTCAAATTATAAATACATAGCCTATTCATTTACAGTTAAAAAATCAACTTATAGATCCAATATTGAATATTCAAGATTGTATTTGATAGAAATGATTACATTTGATTTTTGTTCAAACTTCTCAACTCATCCAAAAGCATTTTTAAAACTAATACTGTTGTGAATTAACACTATTGTTGGTGATTGAGTGGAATTATTAGTAGCTTGTATATTTTTTAACAACTTTCAAGTGATAAACATTTCATCATTTCTTCACTTGCAAATGTAATCGTCGAACAATCGTTTGTAAATATAGTGCTTCTTAAGAGTCTACCGAGTGAAAGGAATTTAAAATTCGTTTAGTTAGCTGTGATATTGAGGATGCAGTATGCATTTGAAAGTTTTCCTACTTTAGTGTTGGTATTCAGTTATTCACTCAAACCACTCCGGCTTGGATTTGGACAACTCAATTATCTTTATTCAGCATAATTGTCAAGCTTTTTTCTCTCAAAATCAATAGCCTTCTAGTTTTGGAGCAGTATCAAACGATTTTGCTCCAAAATTTAGTTCTTGATAAATTACAATAACAACTAGAAACCCTAGTCTATATATGAGAGTGAGCTGTTCAAGTAACTCATGAAATGTTTGAAGATCTGAGATAATATCTAAAATAATACCAGAATAAATATCAAAATGATATCTGAGTTGAGCACATACATGAACTCACTCTTTTGATGACTTTTCGAAGTTTTTGAAAATATTTTCTCAAACTTATGGTTTTTGAGGCTTATAAAATTTTTTATAATCAATTTAACATCATTTTACTCAGCTGAGTTGAACATAGACTATGTTACTTCTTTTTCACTAGAAGTTTCTCCCTAATTTACAACCCGAAATAATACTCCATAAAAGTCGGTCTTTCAAATTGAAATTTGAGTGTTAGCTGAAAGCGGGTAATATATAACTGACAAGAAATGAGTAAATAGCCTAATATATTTATGTAAATTAGATTTAATTCGTGACTTGTAAATAGTTATAGAAAGAGGTTATTGTGAATAATGATTGTGGTTCCAAAAAATTTCAAGAATCGACAAAGAATCGAGAGTTTGTAAGGGCCGCTTTCCCCAACACTGCTTATCCTATACTCTAGCTTAAGCCTCATTCCGAGAATAGAAAACGTATAGAAAAAAAATTGAGCGTCAGCTGTTATTATTCAAGCCGCGTTGGGGAAAGCGGCCCTAAGTAATTCTGTTATATTTTCCGGATAATGTTCCCAGATTATTATCTGATTGTAAATTTGATTAAAATCTTTTTCAGTTATAATCTAACCAGGAAAATAGATTCTTGAAATAAACTGCAGTATTATAGATGGATTAAAATAAAATAATATGGAATATCGCACAATATGTTTTTCTCATTTCATGACCCAAACATACGCTCTTAAAATCAATAGATCTTCGAATATAATATAGTGGTTTTGATTTTCGGATTGAGTTATATGATAGAAAATTTTTTGTTCTCACAATTAACATTTGTATAGAGTTGTAAATTCGATCACAAGGGATTACTCAAAGTTAGATGACTGAATCTAATTATGACTGAACCACAGGAGCAAATTATATAAATCATATATTACTTCAACCCTTAAGTTCCTTCATACTTCTAAATTCTATATAATTATATATCTTACCTTGTTTTAGTTTAAAATTTCTCAATTTTTTGTGCCAAAATACAATGAATAATGAATTCTTCATACTGAAATCTGAAATCATATAACACATCACGAGCGAAAATCTTATTTGATGACAAATAAAAATCTAAAAGAAAGTTTTCAATTTAGAAGTTGATTTGAAAAATAACTGTGAATGGTATAATTTCAAACATTTATGAAAGAACTATTTAAGTTTGTCTTAATTGAAAAATAAATTCAGTACCTAAGTAACAACAGTACGCTCATCAGAGAATTGAAGTTATGATAGACGTTCTTGCTCCCAACTCACTGCTCAGTTTGAAAGAACAGTCTTCTCATCTAAACAGATAGGCTATGAAAACTCTGTGACCTGAATTCATCACGGTTCTTATTCAAATAACGATCAGCAGCAGTCACAGGCAATCCTTGCTAATGATGATCAGCTTCATCAGAACTGTTATTCTTCTTCGCATTAAGTGACGAATATTCAGACTACATCTGGTAACAGGAACATTATTTCGAAGATATGAAAGGGAGCAATCATCCACTTCCACCCTCGGATGTGCATTAATTCCTCTGCACGAGAAATCGTTGGAGGAAATTGGATGGGGAAAACACTGGAGAAGGGGTGAGGGGTGGGGGTAGAAGGGTGATTTGGCGGGGATGGGGGGGAAACCCGACGTCTTGCGCCGTCCCGACGCCTCTAATGCCCGCTATCTATCAGGCTCCCGGTACAGTCCCAGCCAATGTCAACACTCACCACCCCTCTCGGCGTCTTTTCTTAGCAGTAGCAACCATTGAATATTTCCATTCTGTGGCTGGCTTCGACCGCCATCATGCATTTCTCCTACTTATACGTCTGTCTACTGTTATGTTAAGCTGTACATACTTTGAAACTATGCAGCCATGTTCTCCATGGCTAACGTTTCTATGTGATGGTGTGGAGGTATGTCAGCACTGGATAAAAGTGTCAGTACTGTAGAGCAGTCAGTTATCTAGCATGCCTAGAAGTGGAACATTTCAAGATATTTCAAATCAATGTGATAAGAGTAGAATTCACCTTGAATCACACTGTACTTCACAACAATCTCTTGAAAATACTAATCATAGTAAATCAAATATTCTACAAATAATATTATAAAAATTCTACTCTGTGGAACTGAATATCAATAATTGGATCATTAGTAGAACTAAATCTAATTTATAGCAGATTTTCCCTGAGATTAGCTACGGCTCTTTTAGTGGAGGACGTTTCACAGTAATTGAATCGCTACAGACATTGTCAACTTAATAAGTACTGTATGAATAAATTTCTCCTAAATTTTAAGGGCGCTTCATAACATCTTATCGAGACTTTTCGAGCTCAATTGAAGCGAATTCGGAATAACTTACACGTATAGAATGCTCCAATGAAATCAGTAGGCCTACACAAAATAATCATCAAAGGTATAATTATTTAACTTATGTTTGTTAGTAGATACTAGGAATAATGTAAAACTCCTATATTGTCATGATTATTCTCACTTGAAAATACAGAGCATGGAATAATTTCGAAAACCTCTCCTCATATTGGACCTTCTCGAAACTGGATAGTGCTCGATAGAAGATTAATCATAGTTACTCAAAACTGACCGATATTCAAATCAAGAGATTGATCCAAACTCATTGAGAAGAACTACTACAGTTGCTAATTTTAGAACTTTTCATCCTCAACACCCGGCTGTTTCATGTCGATGGCTGAGTGGCGTTCTAGAAACGAGGACACAAGACGACGCCGCAAGGCCGTTGCCGCTAATAAAGAGGCGACTCACTAATTTAGATAAAAAGCTCGTGACGCTTTCAGGCGGGCGTTATAGTAATTTCATTTAGTTGGGAACGGGAGCGACGACGACGTTGCAGATGGTTGAGAGGGGGATGGGGAGGTTGGTGATAAAGAGTGAGGTTAAGCGAGCGAGGAGAGAAGAGGAGAGCGTCCGTCGCCTTGGCAACCTGCGCTGCGGAGTGCAGAGGGGTTCTCGTTCCGGTTCTCGTTTCTCGGCCCCGGAGAAGTAATCCTTCACACGTCTGGCGCGAAAATTCTCGACGCTCTCCTCTTTTCGCAGGCAGCCAATCGCAGCTCGGCCTTCTCTGGGGGCCGATGCATTATTAAGATAGACCGAGAAATATGGGAGCAATTTCGACGCGATAAGACGCTAATGGTTTCAACTTTGCACTCTATAGCCGTGTGCCTCGGATGCTGCCGGGAATTGTCTGTATGATATGTCGAATAACGCCTCGTCTTTCCTCAACTCAACGAAAACACCGAAAAAAGCCCTGGCGCCACATTAGTCACAAGGGAACCACCGCTCTCAAATTATCTGTCTCAAAAAACTCGACCACCATTCTCGTCGCGTACTCTATCGCTGCTAATAAAACATGTGCAAAGTGTCAACATCGACGTATAATCGCTATCAACCCCTTAAAAATGTTATCCCGAGCTAATTAATACCTTATTCATCAGCCGTTGATAAATTGAGCAATTTTACAATCATCAACTGCATTTTTTTCTGTTGAAGGTTTTCATCAAGTTATACTTGCTTATATGAGTCTAACTCATCAATATTAGCCTAGAGTGAGAATAACTTCATCTACATAGAGAAAATAACTACTAAATATACAAAATAACTGAATATTTTCATAAATAACATTCTCCACACTATAGGTCCACGCATGGAGAATGTAAATTTTCTTATCTAAGTTTTCGTCATCTAAAAACTTTTAAAGCCTCACATTATTCGATTACAATAAAATTGACGAAGAAAAATTGTTTAGATCTCTACGAGATAATGTCGATAAAAGCTAGAATAGTTTTGTGAATAGGTACTGTGATAAGAGGTGAGTGTGCATGTTGCATCTACCCTATTCAAATGGCGTGAATTTTTACTTGAAATTAGCTTAATCAATGATGGTTTACGAAATAAAACAGATAGCAGTATAGCTCTGTAGAAAACATGAACATCGAATTCTGAAAAAGTCTTGGAAATCGGTTGTTCATCAGAAATCAGTAGCAAATGACCATAGGTTTTCCACATGATTCGACGATTGAAGCCTGTCTCTCTAGAATACTAGCAGTTCATACAAATTCAATGATATTACTCTCTCTCAACAACATCATGTCATGTCACATGTAACAATGTACCCAGCCTGCGATTAACAGCGACACTGATAGTGACAACCCCGCGACCCCAAACATTAACAACGTATTAACAATAAATGGAGGCTCGTTTAGGCCTACATAGTCACCGTAAATTTGCGTGCGTAGCTTGGTCTGAGTGTGTGAGAGACAGAGAAAGAGAGAGAGAGTGATACAGTATGTGGAGAGCTTACAAACGCAGCTCTGGATGTGGACCACCGTCAACTGATTTGATGCGAATCAGCTTGGCAATATTCAATCGGCGTAACGTAGCATCGGCCTGCCTAATTCCAGTCAATACGGCCAACAACCTTCAACGGTTAAATACAATTCATTTCGCTTAACAGGATTATCATTAACCTGGCCACCATCAAATTCCAATCAACCGAACCACATGTGCGAGTCACAAATTACCCTATTGAATTACTTTTATTACCGACCCGCTTTGGCCTGTGACGACAAGCAACCGAAATCGTGATGAACGGAGCATCCTCAAACATCATTAACATATAGAAACCGCAATATCTTGCCATCATAACACGACCATCCGTGCAAAATCGACCCAATTATCTTTCCAAATTCGCTAAATGTCAATTTATCTGGCTGTTTTGAGAGTCGTTTGTATAATTTTTTCACCTCGACTCGAATCTGCGAAATTGGCAACTGCGTCCTATTTACCAGTGTTGCCAAACGCGTGAAATCATTAATTATTATTCATCTCAAAAGCTGGTTCCATTCAATTGCTATGAAAATCGTAGTGTTTTCCGAAATGCTTGAAAATTAGATACCAGTTGTATTCATAAACATTCACTACACCCACTTCGAAATATATTTTTAAACAACCATTTCAATATAATCATCATTCTCGTATCCTAAACTATTGACAGCTTTGCATGTTCTATCCCTCTTGAATATTCCACTCATACACCATCAGACATATTAAACGTGTGATCCTGGGAACAATCTTCTAGTTGATTAATCAAATCAATCCTGTACGTTTCTGATATGAGAGGAACGTCTGTATTAATATAATAAAAAACATTATTGCTGTTCCAAGTGGAGTTTTCTCAGGCGATAAGATGAGAATGCTTTGATGTACTGAAACAAGATCATGTATTGAATAAGATCTCATTCTTTCCTTGCTCATCTGCATAAATGGTGAACCTCAGATGTGAGTTGAAAAGCATTTGAACGAATAGGCTACTGAGAAATTCAATGAAAATGGCCAATAATTATAATATTGAAGTTTAAGAAACCAGGGTATGGTGAGATTCTAGAAACAAAAAATATGTAAGTATTTATTATTTTTCACAGAAAAATTGTATATCAGAAACAATATGGGAAATGGAGTATGTTTTGAGAATTATTGTCCTTGCTTGTTAGAAGACAAAAGAAAACCTGTAATATATTATTCTGAGAATTAAAATACGTCATAATAATAATAATTATAAAACTTATTAATATAAGCTGATTATAATTATTATTTTAATAAATAATTAATTAAATTCGATTACCAGAACACCTTTCTGCAGCCTGAAGAATACTGTATACATTTTCTGTGCAAACACTCACTTACTTCACCTTCATTTTCATATTCATTCTCATTGTTAATTTACATGATATTGTTCTACAACAACAGGCCTTGAAAATTTCAGTCATGACTTCAATAAATTCCATAGCGAGGAATGCTATCCACTCTTGTCAATGCCTGGTTCCTCAGTGCTGTTCTGTGTCTCGAAGTCTAGATCTCAGATTTACAGTACAATACTACTAATATACGTCCTGTAGTTGTTCAGTATTACCCCATGTAGCCCAGTAATTGCTGAGATAATATTAGTTTGACCCTCCGCAGAGCAGTTAAACTATAACTTGGAGATGATGTTGATCAGCCGCATATCAGTGGTCGGATGAGCTTAGGAGGGGGCAGGAAGAGGGCAATCTGCGACAATTGAAGAGTGGCTGACCCCTCCCCCCTCCTACCACCAACCACCCTCTCGTTGGGGCTGTCGTCCCTTGGGAAGCCGATTTGAGATATGTGCCGGCCACTTTGAAACAAATTGACTTTCTCACCCTCGGCGACACACAGTACTTCCATGTATAAATAATGTCGCATAAGCTGATGGAGTTATTACAAGTGTAGGAAGCAGATATTGAATACATTATGTCTCTCTCTTGTTTCCCTTCACTGTTATCGATTCTCCTTTTCCTATCTTTCTTCTCCTCCTCTCTATAGTCCTACGATCCCCTCACTCAGTCCCTGACCAGCCCCTGATCGCTTATTCCCTCAAGTCTTCTCCTCTCACATTATCTCTTTCCTTCTCCGTTTTCTCCACCCTTATCGCTTTTGCGTGCTCGATTCCCGCTCCGCCGATGTAAATTCACCCTCAAACATGTTTCGGTCTGACTGTTATTTTTGTATAACAGTCGAGTCCCTTTCCTTACCGACTTGTTTCCCGGCCGATTTTAACTCCATCAGCATTATTTCAGAGAGATTTAGTCAGCCATCAAGAGGCGACCAGACCCTTTCCACGAGCGTTTTCCCTACCTTGTTACCAAGTCAAATCTAATTTTATCATCTGTGCCGTCTGAACTTCATTCCCTTACTCGTTTTATGAACACACTGCCGAATATACATGGAATACTTGCTCTTTGCAAATCATCTCTCTTATCGTGCTACAAGCTCGTTCTCCACTTCTCAATACTGAATTTCAGCTGCGATTCATAAAAAAAGGTTTGAGCAATAGTTCAAAATAGACATTGATTGAATAATCTTGGAATGATTATTATACGCTCCATGAAATTACTGCATCTTTCATCTCCCCAAAACTTAAGCTTCCTCTATTGTATTAATGCTATTTTATTGATCTTTTATTTTGAGCACGCTCTGAACGAAACTCTCCAGAATTATAGTTGATAATAAAGAATCATTGGAGCCTTGTGGTTGATGAAAAATTGATTAATTTTGAATGCAAAATGGAATTCAATATGCTTATGGATTGTTATGTGTAATAATTATAGTTAATAACAATGTCTAATTGTTGAAAAGAATTTTTGAACGGTAAGTGGAGTTCTTAGGCTCTACTCACACTTGAATACTTGAATCGAGCCTACTCAGCGATTCGAATAACAAACATTGGTTTTCAAATGATTTGGTAACCGAGTCGCTGAGTATCCAGTTGTTTCGCGATTTGAGTAGTGCCTTAAACTCTTGAACATTCCTGGTAAAAACATAATATATATGAAATTTCTGCTTCATGAACGTGATACATGAACTATCCATTGTCCTTAGCACTGAACAAGAAATTTAAAAGTAGAGTTCATAAGGTTGTAAAGGAAGTTTGGACTACTTGAAGGGGCCGTGAGAGCCTAAAGTAGTTAGCCTCCTAAAGTGGGCTATCCATGTTTTGATTAGTACAGTATATTGTTTAGAATGCCAGAATGTAAAAAAACCATTGTTGAGTTCAATCCACTGTTTATAAGAATTTAAAAAGAGTAAAATATTGATTGAAATATTGAACCTTAACTTTCTACCACTGTATCATTTTTTTGGTAATCGCCTATAAATAAGAAAATAATCTATTGATCAGTACACAATTGTTCAAGTATGAGACATCCAGCCATTTGGAGCCGTTATGTTACTGAGTGAGTAATATTATAAGTGAGTCATCGAGAGAGAACTTTCTTAAATTGAACACCAATCAGTTCTCATGAATAAGATAGGATGTATCCTTTCTGAAACGGAACACAAAAGCATGCTGTTAATCAAACTATATCAGTTAGGAAGTAGTCTATTTCAAATTATTCAAGTCTTCTGTGATGAGAATAATAAATCATCATTGTTCAACTCTAGTGATAGATACATTTGCGGTTGATTGTCTCGGTTTACTTGGTCCGTTCTTATAATTAAAATTTTCCATAAAGGTTTAAAGAGGTTTTACATACGTCACCCACTTTATAGTGATCATCTATCTCTTATTGATTTCATAAAATGGAAAACTAACATCATTAGAATACAAATTTAATCACTTTATGAAGCATTTTGCTGATGTATGTTACCGAGGAATCTCGCTGATTGAAGATGACGCAATGGGAAGACACAGCATGTGTCTTCAAAATCAGAGGCGAGCGCAACATCCTTGTCCATGGGATGGACTTGCTCTTTGTAAATGAGTATGACAGTTGAGAATACACAACAGAATGTAAGAATCAGGCCTTATCGATCGAGCTCGTCTCTCTGTCACCGAAGATAAGCCCCTCCAACAAGTCCCATTTTAATAAGATATAATCGGATTGGAGCCTAATCCTCGTAGAATGCGAGGCATTCTACTCCTTGATTGGCTCTCGGCTGGGCGATTGGAGAAGTCAACCGACCTCTCCAGACGTCAACAGCTTTGTCAACTCGACACGCTTCTGTAGCTAAGACCCTCAACGCATCTACCCACACCCCTTCCATCCCAGTCCTGAAGACAGCATAAATAAACTCTCCCACGCTATCAAACACCTTCACAAACGATTTATCTTCTTTTTAACACGAATTGTAGAAATCATCCCGATCACCCAGGAGCCTCCTGCACCCATCCAGATTCTTACGATTAATTCCCTATCGGGTTAACAAGCTGAACAAGAGCAGACCGTCCAGTCAGTGTACGATCGTTCTGTCTTATTAGCTTAATCCGCATCTGTGGCACCTTGCGATCTCCTTGGAATGCCAGGGAACTGGATTCTCTGTGAAAAAACTCAAACCAAACCAACTTTACTTGGGTATGAATTATTTTTGAATGTAGGGTAGTATTTTGGGTAGAAATTTGAATATACTCATAGCCATTTAATTGTGCAATTCTAAGATTTTTAAAACAAGAAAGATTTTTTCGCGAAAATTCATTAAATACAATTGAGTTTGAAAAATATTGATCGGAGGTGTTCTAAAAGACAGTGTCAATATAATAATTTGATACCAATGAATTATGTTGTTATAACTGACATGAAAATTTCTTTGATGGGTGATCAGGAGAAAGCGTGGACAAAAATTAACAGGGTTATACAGCAAAAGTGTTGTTTTATACGATTTTGATAGTGGAAAATGTTTAAAAATCTCAAATACAATGACTTAATGTTGAACTAAATCTTCTCATAAGAAAATTCAGCTTTCGATATTTCGATAGAAATCTTAAAATAGGCAACAATAACTAGCCTAACAATCTTCAACTTTCAACTTGATATCAGTAGATAATTTTGTTAAAGATCACACCCAGACAAGACAAATAGTCCTATAATAATTGTTTTGAGAAACGAATTATGTTTTTTTCATGATGTATTACTGTTGAAATTCATTGTTGAGGTCATGATGAATTGAGAGTCTAGTTGACTGTTGTAAGCAGTCAGAGTAGTGAAACGTAAGATTGTATGGGATAAGAAGTAAGAAGACATTCTTTGAGACACTCAGTTGTGGTACGGAGGTTGAAGGAGGGGAAAAAATGAAAACTGGAATGATGAGAATAGAGGTGAGAAGGTGAATGAGTTGCAGGAGAGTTGATGTTGTCTAGAATGAGATTCCGATCAGTAACCAAATTCAACTATGGAAATCGATAATTGACGAAGAAAGAAAGAGTCATGGATTTGATGGACGGCTTTGGTAGTGGATGATGGGGGTAATCTGAAGTGGACCTGTTGGACGGGATGGTGTGGAGAGGGGGGAGGTAGAATGTATCCAATGTTTGAGGTATCAAGCTGAGAGCAGAAGCTAGGCTGTGGCGAGTCGTGCCCGGCTACTTATGTCGCTAGCATCTGATGCAATTACGGTAATCCTCGAGTGACGGGCAGAGATTGATCGCCAGAGGCCCGGGCCCCCCGCGGACACGGTAGCCCCCTGTTTCTTCACTCCATCATCCGGCCCACCTAGGCAGGCAGGCCCTGGTCCCGCTGCTGCTGCTGCTCCTCCTAAATACTCTGACACGCCACTTCTCGCTCCATTCATTGCAGCGCGCCGCGTCTATCATTCATCGTTGTGCGATAGCGTCGCACCTCCGCTCGTCTCCATTTTTTATTTCTTTCCACTTTTGTCGCCCTAATGAGCTGCTGCAGGACGCCTGGCGCGCGAATATGAATGAGTCTCCTGCGGCCTCTCTCTCCCCCCTTCCTCCCCCTACATCAACCATCTTTGTTTCTTCAATGAGAGCCACACACGGATCTCTCGTTGACAATGTCCTACCTTTCAAAGTGCTGCCCATTACCATCGGAATTTGTCTATGTTCTCCAGCTTGTAACATCCTCCGCCCACTCGGCTTGACACAGACAAAGGGCGCCAAACAACACCAATAAATATAAACAAACACACACGACTATTTTCTGAGTCAACTGAAAATAATCTTAGTTTTCAGTAATGATCACTACTAGTGAAACGTGGAGCAGATAATACTAGAAAGAGAATCCTGATATGTTTTTTCAAATGAATTTAATTCATTAAAATATGAAACCATAATAACTCTGTCATCTATCGTATTTTCGAATAGTCTGAATTAAATTCTTCGACTGGAGGAGTCTTATATTGAGGAGAAGAATAATATCATTGAAGATTCACTCTCACAATCAGTGATTACAATAACAATAGGTACTGATTGTCATTATTTTCATAATATATTCTCATTTAAATACCATTATATCACAAACTATTGAGATGAATATTCCGTGAGTTTTCTCTTATGAATTCAACAGTTAGTTAGTTTCCTGAGGTAAAAAACGTTTTTGAAAACTATTCTTTTCGCGAGAGGGAGATTCATCATTATCTACATCTCCCTCTCCATCAATCTTTCCTTCAACGAAAAACCTGAAACAACTAAAGTCACCTAGTACAAGTCACCTGAATAAAAACATTAAGGCGAGTGAAGAATTGGATTTAATACCATAGTATCGGAAAACAGATAAATTATTGATTGTATAATCTCATGTTCAGCGAAGATATTTTAAAACATTACTTTGACTAGTTTCTCAATTCTATTCTTCTTGTCTATTCAATTCTCCGTTCATATACCTCTAAGAAAACGCTCCCTCTCTTCTCTCTTCATTTTTTCTTGAGCATGTCTCTTTCTCTCATGGTTCTTTTTTCTTTCTCTCCTGGCTACCGAATCCACAACAGCGTTGTCTCTATCAATCTCCATCAGTTTGGTACTTTTACGCCTCTCACTCTATCTCTCTTTCTCATTCTCTCTGTTCCCCCGTCAACTATCTCTCTCCACGTATAACCGCTACAGTAGCATACGTTTATCTTTGTCCTAGCCCAACCAATCTATAATACTAATACTAATACTTCATACTCATGGTAAAAAGGCTGAAGCTCATAATCAAAGATGTCGGTTATATTCATAGTCGGGTCACAACTCAAGTCCATTCAAATTGATACCTCGCCATCTCTTGTCTGTCACTTATTTATACAATCTGTCAACTGCGGTAACCAAATACCGCGTCTAATTTATTGGCTCTGCACGCATTTTGAAATCTAATATTCATGTCTGTGGCTCCGGAGAAATATAAGTTATCATATTATTTTCTTTCCTTATCTCCAAACAACGTAATTTTTCAACTTCTCTCTCGTGATTAGAATGAATAGCGATACTAAACTTGCTTCAACTTCATTTGTAGGTCCTGCTTCCAGGTATATAATATCAGCCAACTCTGGAGGTCACATCGATCATCATTCAACGTTTCTGCACTTCCCTCCCTGATTATACAATATGGTTATACAATAGTTCTGTTATTGATCTATATGAAAAATGTATATATAAATCTATGTATAATGTATAATCTATGTATGTATAAATCGGTACTATATCTATATAAAAAATAGAAACAATAGAATTTTCAGGTCAGAATGATGATTTGGTTCTATGGAAACGCATGTTTAAAGTTATGACTATAGATTTTATCATTTCATGTAGAATTCTTCATCTACCCTATTCACCACTTGAAACTCACAAGATTGATTTGACTATCACTTGAAAGAAATTTTTAACAAGCTTGATGATCATGTCTCTTATTCTTATTATTGAATAAAATTTTGTTATGTTAAGTTTAGAATTGATGAGTTTGTTAAAATTGAGATCTTGTGAAACATGTCTCATTTACCTGATTTTCTTTGAGCAAGTCTCAAATGTATTTCGGACACCATCGAAGAAAAAATATGACAAAGCTTGGTAGTCATAATTATTCCTAACTATGGAATGTAATGTGGTAGCCTTCGGTATTTAATTAAATGATTCAGATTTTCTGAATCTTATCTCATTTTCTCAACATCGATGAGTATCAGTAGTCGCAGATTCAGAATTATTAGTAGTTTTTCTACGTCAATTATCAATCGAATGATAAAATTCCAATAGTAAATGCTCATGGGTAAACTCGTTCTTCTTCGTGGATAATATCCTTTAACTAAAATCTTCCTAGTAAATTATTTCAAATCATATTTATTTTCTAATATCACATATTATATCACATAATATTTCAGTCACAACAAAATGGGCTCTCTTGATAGGTTTCGATCACTTTAACGATGAATGCTACTCTACCCAAAATACACTCCATGAATCCAATTTTTAGACCCCTATCTACGTGAGTATAATCCCGATGTTGGTGCTTGTCTTTTTCATTGGAATAGAGAGGAGATCTCCCGAACCAAACTCGAATTAGTGGAGGTTAGGATATGAGTGCCAGTATGACAGGACCACCAGGCCAGCATTCATATGGAGATCGGACGCTAATCCATCAGGTCCTCAATAAGCTGAGCTGACTGCTGTCGCTGAGACTACCGTGCCACGGGTACGGGTGTTGTCTCTGCTCTCCTGGCACTCAAAGGCACCCCAAGCTGAATTGAAAACGACCGCGCAACACACAAACACCACACGCTTCTTGTCCATACTAACCATAACAGATAAAAACTCCACCCTTGTAGAATGGGACTTTTGTTAAGAACGTCCAATCATTCCTATCTCAATCAAAGCAAATAGTGATTCCCTCTGCAAACTCTATGAATTTTGGTTCTGCACTGAAATGCTCACGGCTAATTAAACGAATACGGGAATACCGCCGTATTATAGTGAATGTCTATGTAATCCTCTACTTCTCATCAACATACCTCCTATTACTTAGGCCTACGATCTTTCCAAAAGATTATGCAAGAGATTATGTGAGCATCAATAATGTGAGCAACCACAGCAAGAAAGATACAACAAAATCGTTAACACTTTTTGCAGTAGGCTACAGTATTACTATTCAACATTAACAACATTTATTGTTAATGAAATCATACACGTTTCTGGTAGATTACATCTGCAAACTTATTATTTCAACGGAGCTGCATGTCTGAACAACGCTGATGGTGAAAAATATCAGAATGGTAAGTTCTGGTTGTAAAATTTGTAACACGATGCAGCTTATCAGATATTATTATAATTCAAGTATCTTTACGACTTGAGCATTAACAGTTCGGGTGTCGGTGGACGTTGTAGGTCGTCTTATTCTTGTTTTTGTTCTTGACGTTGTTGTTGAATTTGGTAATTTATATTCGGTTCAAGGGAACAATTCCGGTAGCGGTGAACATGAGACGGATCGCCAAATTGCTAGACTACTTGCCTGACATGTTTCCATGATATTAAGCAATAGTTTCATGGACGGCAATGTCGCATTATTCCAGGTCAACACCTTCCAGGTCTGCTGAAGAAAAAGCGAGCAGTCCGCCTCGCCTTCATTGTTTCCAGCTGGCCGGCCGGATTGATTTATTATTTAATCAAGTCTTTTACATAAATTATCTCGTTACAGGTCCGATGCAAAACGCTGGCTCCAGAACTTTTCGTGTTAAATTATTATACATAAAAGATCGAGCAAATGTGTTTTCACAAGTAGAATCGCCAACTTTCATGAGAAATGTTTGGTTGAGTTTCAAGAAAGACCTCCTGCAAACTATAAAATACTGCTTGGGTTTGTCCCTGTAGGTATACTTTCTCGAATTTTATAGTCTGGCTCACGCCCAGAATAGACCTCTGAAAAACTTCTTATAATTTAAATAAATCCTTGATGAACGCCATTGCTAACAGGAGTAACATTCCTGTCTATTACCATAAATACTTGGCAAATTCCTTCAGCTTTGGACTACTGGAATGAGAGAAACTTGAGCGCAGTGTTGTTGTTCAAATGGGCCTTAAGGCCGTATTAGACTATCAAATGTTTTATATAAGATCTTTGACAAACATATGCTCGGTTTCTCAGTCGTTCAATAAACAGTTGATGTATAGCAGGATTATTTTGTCCTATGTATATAGTATTATTTTAAATTGTCAGAAAACAGCTGATTGATGTACGCTCGTTTAATTACGTTAAATCAGCTGTTTTCTGACAATTTAAAATAATCCTGCTATATCCAATAGCAGTATTGAATCGATAACCGTGTGTTTAGTTTATTGAACATTTTAGAAACCGGGCATAATATGTTTGTCAAAGATCTTTTATAAAACATTTTGATAGTCTAATACGGGCCTTTGTCATTGTGATCCATTTTTGGATGAAAAGTGATTATCTTGTTCTCATGATTGATACTATTCACAATACAAATCTAATTTACTGAAGTTTTTTCAAATTTTCAATTTAAGTGAATTAATTAGATTCGACCTCCCAAACAGCTAGTTTTAATAATCATATTATACATTAGGAAATGGGGTTCAATCTCCAAGTAAGGGGAAAAACGGGGAAAATTGCAGAATTGAGAAATTGATAATGATCAAACACTAACTGAAGTATGATTTGAGATATAACTGGCCATGTTCTGATAAATGATTTGAGACATTACTCGCCATGTTCTAATAAACCAAATACAGTAGCGCTGTTAATGCTTAAGATTTTACGATTCATAATAAAGTACACCATCAATCATCATATAATTTTATATCGTGTGTGTTTCTAATTCAATTCATGGGTTATTGATACTGACAAAGCTTAAAAGGCAATCGTATTTCTGTTAATGGGGTTTCCTTCGAAAACTAAATAGGGTGCTAAGAAATCCAAAGGAAACACGGTTTGATTGGAAGAAGAGTAATTTTCTTTCCTCGGTCTTCTCCATTAGTAAATTCCATTAATCAGTCTGGAATTGATGACCACATAATTATATACATGCTACATGACTAAATACTACAATATACTACATGATTGAATTTATTATTATTAGTATTCTGAAGCTATAAAATGTGTTACGAATGCGTTTCAGTTAAAGGTTAAAGTAGAGAGAGTGAGAGGATATAACGGGAGAAAAAGAGAATGATTAAGAGAAGGCCGAAGGGGTGAGAGATCGTGAACAATTCAAAAAATGAATGAGTTGTATCTAATTAGCTCTTTGGTTGGCGAGGGGAAAATGTTCGAGGCATCTAAATAGTGAGTTCCTTGTGCTAATACAAGAGCGTACTCCTTTCCTTCTGTTAGTAAAAGTGGTATTTGATAGAAGGAGAAAAGAAGTGAGAATGAGAAAGAGAAAAAGAAGAGTGAGAAACGAGAAAGAAAGAAGCAATTTGTTGAGTAGGGTGGATGATCGACTATGTAATTTTCCACCCTTCTGCTGACTAACACAGTTAAATGATAGGACTTTTGTTTCTTAATTAATTGACACAAACAAGACAAGCGGAGCAGAAAGGGGTAGTGCCTTCTTTTAATCGATCCATCGTGTTGGATGACAAACGGGGTAGTGGTTGAAACTCATTCAACCTGTTAAAAACAAGCGCTCTTTCAGCCTTAATGACATCCCAGTTGCTCGATAGAAGTGAATATCCGTCTCTGAATTCACACTCTTATAAATAACTGGCGAGACTGTAGATTTGGGGGTGTCAAACGGAATTAACTGGCCGGTGCTTCGGAATTGGCTTGGCCGTGCAGTGCATCCCCCGGCTGGGGTCGCGACTTCACGCTACGCACACTTCCGACAAAGGATGCAATTAGGAGGAAGCCAGCTGATAAAAAAGAGAGCCGGATTGATATAGAGCGAGATAGCAACGCAAAGCAACGGCCGAGCCGAGACCCGAGTGACTTATGGCTCTATTCCCTCTTGCGTTAAGCTCTAATCCGTTTGCACCAGTAGTTCGAGTGAAATCTCGTAAAATAGGCTTGCTCTCCTTCTTCATCATCCCCTATTCTACGACCCTTTCCACGATTTTCTTTACTCCAGTTCGCTGTTAACATGGCATGACGCCTGCACATGTCACGCCGCCCCCTCCCTTGTCACGGCTTATATATTTCATCCGAATTATACCGTGCCTTTTATAATGAAACTGTAATAAAGCTGCTAGTCGTGGGGCTACAATAGCAACTCATAGCAGGTCCTCCAGCACTCCATTTTCACGCCAACTTGTTAACATCCTCACCAAGGCGCACTCTTCTATTGTCACGCTTGTCACTATGTTAAATAGCCATATTTTCAGTTACAAACTACTTGATCGATTGATCACTAACTTCTATGATTGTTTCATCTCCAAAAGTGAGGGAGATTCAATTGCAGTAGCTTCTTTCAAAAATACGGATTACTATTATTCGAGTATTAATTGTAGTTTAAAATGGTAATTTTGAAAAAGGTTGTATAAACAATAGGGAAAAAAGTATTTGTTGGGTTTCAAAATAGTACCATTGAAAAAAGTTGTATAAAAAATGAAAAAGGAAAGGTTGTTTAGAAAAAGGAACGCCTTTAAAACACGAGTGATATGTAAGTTGAAAGACGGTAATAACCTGTACTGGCGCTCTACACAAGTTAGTTGCACCATCCGCCATTGTGGTACAACTATGTATGAAATAGCTTGAGTGAGATGAGTGGATACTGCTTGAATTTTCAAGATCAATTTCGAGGTTAAAGCTGGGGTACATGTGAAACTGGTGCCAAAATTGTGAGTGAATGTCTCTATAAGCCTTCATAGCCTTAGCCTGTACTATAATGGGCTCATTATGCAACGGGCTTGAAAGATCATTTTGAAACCGTAGTACATACATTATAACATTGTTATATTTCTAGATAGAGTATCTTTCCCCTCAACCAGTAGCTTAATCGATAGTGATAGAGTTGTTCCCATCACTGATCTCATTCATAGATGCAGATAAATGTTCAATATGGCTTATTCCATTAGACATTAAAATTTAATTCAATTTATTGCAAAAAATCACAAACATGATATAAACATAAAGATATGAACAATGATAAAGTTTCAAAATAGCTATTCTATTATTTTTCAAAATTTTGCGACACCTGACACCATGTATCATTACTATTCGTAAGGAGAAATGAGACTTGAGAAGTAGCTCTCGTTTATTCAATCATTCAACTAACTAACGGGGTGAACTCGTTGAAATTGAAATGTATTTATTGCCAAAAATTACAAACATGATCACAATATAAAATATATGGACAGTGATCAATTGATCATATACATCGTGTATGATATTCTGAACTGTCTTAAACATTCATTAATGAAAAGAAAGAAAAAAAATCTTTGGCACTACCAACATATTAGTCAATCAGATTGTGAAGATGCTTGAATTAACTGATAAATAAGCAATAAGGCCAAGGATCTTCAACCTAAGCTACCAACTGCCTAGTAAAGTTATATTCTGGTGTCATTCAGTTTTACATTTTAATGTTGGCTGAATCCAACTTGATCCCTGTTTCGACTTTCTAAGACGCCGGCTCCGAAGCTCATCCGAACCTTAACTGCTCTCAGCCATTCTGCGACAATTAACAGCAAACGAAATTGGGGTCTCGAGTGCATTGCATAGACCATAGTTTATGTCGTGGGCCTTGTCATGGAGGCAAGCGGATCCATATAAGAGCCATACAAAATAATCCCGTCATCTTTCACTTTCAAGCCATTAAGTTAATAGAGTAGATCCGAGAATTATTTAATCCAGCTGGCAAGCATCTTCAGACTCCCAAGTAGCAGTTCAAGCCCTGTTTGTGAGTGCGTTATCGCAATGCGCCTAATCTCCCCACGTCTTCATCCATTTCACTCCTTCCCACCCCATTTCGCGCTAACAATCCTTTTATAGCAATTATTTTTCAAGTTTTATCCTCGAAATCCAGCTCAAGATTATAGAGGCTAACCAGACACTCGAAAAACTGGAACAACCCAGATTAGCTTCTATCATTATTTTCGCTTCCAATCTGCAAGTTATCACATGTATTATAGAGACATCTTCCATGATAACCTATCAATAATAGTCATTATATTTGAATGAGATGAAGTTTACAGCTGGTGATGATTTTTTAAAATTCTGTGTTTGTTTTTTTTCTTTTAATGAAAAAGTAGGGTTGTGATATTTTAAAAGATTCTCCAATAATGAAGAGTAGGCCAAAGACAACTCTATGACGCATCAATAAACATGCTCATTCTAGTAATATGATATGAGTCCGGTTGAGTTGTATACAAGCATAACCACAAAAAATTTACGTCCGGGCATCCATTGAAATATCGCAGTCTATTTCTTTATCACACACGTAATATCATTAGGTGTTTCTGTGGATGATACCCTTTACTATACTTTTTTCATTATGTATACGATAAATCGAAGTACCATTTTTATTGTCTTGTTCTATACAAATAATGATTCAATGGCCGTCCAAACAAAAGTCAATTGAATTTATCTGCTGTAAATTGTCGTAATTTGACGGTGCTCATTGATGATTTCATGAGGTGCGTCATTTGACGGAATCGGGGGTTAATGCATTGCTTACGTTGAATGATTCAATTCATTGTAGTTACTTTGAATAATTGACTATTGGGTAACTGGCCGATATTATGAGTAAACATATTTTTTTTCAATTCATTAGTGACATTATGTTTTCTAACATGTATTAGTGAGAAGGAAACCAACAAGTAAGCGGGTAAGCGCTTTACAGATCCACCAAACATCACTCTCCCTTCAGGACTGACCTTGATCAATATTGTAGTATTTTGTTCAGCCCTCTTGAAGATGTCACCCTTTTTCCACTGGCCTCGATCAATCACTCTGCGCTCGACTGCCGGCTCACAAGGCGACTTGAAATAGGCCGACATTTCACCGACCATAAACTACTTCTTCTATCTGTGCTCTTGAGCTCATCCTATTCTGTAATCCCTTATTTCTTCCCAACCCTCATGCTCGCTGTTTCCCTGTACAGATGACAACCTGGTAGCTCTTATTTACTCATTATCTGTCTAATGAACTCGGAATTACAAAAATTCTCTCCCCTTGCAGTATTCTGAACTCGATTATACGTACCAGCTCTAGTTCCTCTCACTGGATGATCCAATCGCAACCTTATTGAATCTCACTATCGAATGAGATAAGAAGCTTGTAATATTTAATAGTCTATTGAACTAAATAATTATAATTTACTGTATAATATTGACTTATATTGATAATGATTGGATGCAAATACTTGAGTACGAAACAGCCTTGTAACAGTGGTAGAAGATCTTATTTATGACAGCCTTAATTGACTAAAAAATGTTTCAACTCATTCTCTCCTTCATAAATATTATTTTTAGACTGATGTTCAAGGTCTTACAAATATCGCAGTAAGTGGGAGCAAAAATGCAAGATAATAGCTACCTCAAGAATAATATTTGAGTTTCTCATAGACATTTCTATGCTGTAGAATCTGTAGATGAATTTCAAACTCCGAAATACCTAAAACTCCTATGTGATACAATTCATACATTATCATTTTTATCAACTCATATATTTTGTTTTCAATTATTTGGAATGGTTAGAATCAATATTGTTGAATGTAACATGCAGAAATACTCATTTATTCTTGATTTTTTTTTATAATTGATTTCTAGTTATCATCAGAACTGAATGAGGAGCTTGTGTTTGGGAAAAATTTCCATTCTTGTAATTTCCATTTCTTGTTAGATATTTCTGAGTTGATTCTTGACATTTCATGATATTTCTGAGTTTGTTTGTGCATAACGTGTCATCATTAGTTGCATAACTGCCTATTCTTCTTTTTTCTACTCACCACTTCGAAATGGAAAATGAGAGATTCCTGTTGGAACGAATGTTCTACTAATTCTTTATATTTCGCTTCATTTCCTCTGGGGAAAAGAGTGTTTGTGCCACCCAGAGAGCGAGCTCCAAAAGCGTGCTAATTGGCATGTTCTGACTCAATCCGCAGCTAACGACCGTCAGCTCCTCGTTCTGTAGGTAAGAGGCTGAGAAAAGGAATGACAGATTACCGAAACAGGAATTGATTGAATATGAGGAATGTAAGTGATGAAGCGGACAAAAAGTGACTGATGGGGGAGTAGTAGAGTACTGTCCACAAATACTAATCAATTATCCCATATTAGGAAGGTATTTATTCCTCAATGCGAATTTTATGATTTTCATGACATGTATGTTGAAATGTATGTTGCGTCGTTTCAATAAATCGATTTTTCTTTAGTTCAAGTTCAAAACGAAGTTCTACACAACAAATTATCTTAATTCTCTTATAATAATGAAGACTTCCTGGTTACCTTCATACTATATTCAATACGAATACGAATGATGTGCTATGGATTGGAGGTAAACCAAACTTATTCTCTTTGCACAATCATAAAAACATTTTTTCTAATAATACTGTTTGGTTTTTTTCAAGAGAGATCAGCTGGAGGATAATTGATGTTTGTGTTCCCACTTCCTTATTCGATTGAGAGGTTTATGAAATTCTCAGTTTTCCCTTCTCCACCTCTTCATCCTTCTCCTCCTCCTCCTCCCCTTCCTTTCCTCCTCTATATCTTTTCTACTCCTCCTTCACTTCCTCCTTCTCATTGTCCTTGATACCTTTTCCAACTCTTTCAAGATTAAGACACTACTAAAAAGAGTAAAAAAGCTTCATGTTAACCAGTATTGAATGTTTTAACAATATTGATCGCCTGACTACTTTCTTGCCAAAACTATACAAATAAATTAGTTTTCTTTAATATTAATAATGATTGTTCTCGAGCAATTTTTCAAAATAAACATGTATGCTCTTACTAACAGTATTTTCTTAGAATTTGTATACAAATAAAAGAGTTTCTGACGGTTTCTGATACTCTAAGCTCGAGTAGATACTGTTATCTTATTTCCGAGAGAATGAGTGACGAGCTAACTTTGTCCTTGGTGTGCAAAAGTGAGGATGAGAGAAAGTGTCGAATGAGTAAGCGCGTGAATTGGGAGCTGCCCCGGGGGACCGCAGCCGCCCAAAATCGGACCCGGATTTATGACCTGGCTCGGAACTAATTGAGTAACGATCGCCTTGTGTTGGTGGTCCAAAGTGTGAAACTAACCTATTACAACGACCCTCCCACTGCTTCAACCAAGTCTGTCTTCTTAATCTCGCCTATCAACTTCTTGGCATCAGAACTATCTTCCTCTCTCTCACAAATTCTGAAACATTCCTTATTGAAATTATTTATAGGAAGCAATATTATCTGTCAAAGAATGACATCACTGCGACCACCAATGTGCATCAATGAGCTTTCACAAATGTATATTTCGAAGCTCTCCATTTTGAGTTGTAGCAGAGCTTTCATCTAGAATGGCGGAAATTCACCATTATTTAGAATTGATGGACATTTCCAAAACTATTTGTCATATAATGCCCATCTGCCGTAGATAGTGGAAGATAGATTATTATCACTCGCTGAAATTGATTCAATGTCTATTCATCACTACTAAAAAATTGGGGTTTGGATTTTCCATGATCAAGCGCTACATGAATAATTTCAAAATGTAGTTCTACAACATCATGAACATACGTAGCTTGAAAATGATTGGTTCGTTCATGCTATAACTGTTAAAATCTCTGCTATTCTAAATCCGACCATGAAAATCCGCTTAATTGAACAATCAGCCATGGGTGATAGAATATGACATCCAATCAGGCAATCAGAAAACATTCACACCTATCTCTCACAGGAGAAGATAAGCATTGTTGATGACTATGGAAAACTTGAATAATTATTTTTATCTTATAATTTCAATACAAAGATTATAAGTTGCTCATCTAATTACATTAATGCATGTCGTTAATCAAGTGAAACCAATCATATCAATACATTCCAAGATTATAAGATTTATAAATGAGAAACGTACTATTGAGTTTTCAGTTGTTGACGAATGAAGTCATGAAATTTCTGAATCTTGAGAATAAAGACAAAAACCAACAAACATTTTGAAAAGGTGTTATTATTTGACAGCCTTCTATTTACCTATCTTGTCAGTGTCGATGTGAGTGTTGAGGGTGATACATCAGGAAACATTGAATGAAAACATGACATAAATAGATGATTAAGCATTTAAGGGGTGAGAATAAAGGGAAACGAATTAGGGTGCTTGCGAGAAAGCCAACACTGCAGCTCACATGTGTTCCTGATTAGACATTTACCGGAGAGAGGATACCCGAGAGTTACTCGAGGCTGGTCTAAGCTGATCGCGCTACTTGGGAGGGCCCAGTTCAGTCAAATTGTTAGTGTCATGCTCTCTTACTACCCTAATACTACGATCCATCATCTCTCCTCACTCTTACGCCCTGTTAGCCCACTAACTAGATCAACCGTCAGGATCTGTGCAATTATTGTCACCCTCACACTAATAACAGGCTTCTTGAATTTGATATTTCCAAGCTATATTAAGAATCCATCGTTTCCAGGTTCATCAGCTAGCAATGAGCATTATTGATATCATAATTTACTGACGGCTGCATATGGTGCAAGATATCGTGACATATATTTCAAATAACTCTTGGAAGACCTTCACATTCTAAAGACATGAGTGAGCAATATAGCTGTACTCCATACAGGTGACATATCTACACTGATAATCACATGTATCCACATGAGTGATCATTTACGAACATAGAATTAAATGCTTTTTACATTTCCGAAAATTAGTTCCAACTCCATTGATTATTGAATTTTATTACAAAGTAAAAGTTATCATGCAAATCAAGAAAATTCGCAAAAGGCCTATGTATATATATACCCACTTATGAATTCACTTATCATCCACCATTTTGAACGATCCTACGTAGCTACACTACCAACAACTAGTAGCCAAGAAGTTTCTTCTCATCTCTCAACCATTTACCATTGAATCTCCACCACCCTTTTTAATTTGTTCCCCTTCTCATCAAAACAGTTGAACAATAATTGGCTCATTCAAATACCTTTTCGCTACGCAACTGATGTATACTTCCAATCTCTTTTGTTCAGTCTACTATATTCAAGGAATGTTATTTAATTTTATTGGATTCTCTTGACGGAGTTTGTATTGTAATACTGGGAGCATCAATGAACCATGACTGATGTTTATGCTTAATATCTTGTAGCACGTTAGACTGTATCCACTTCACAAGCAGCTAGACCACTGCCACTGTTCACTCACAATCAACATCCATTAATTGCTTCTACTGCTTCTGCATCTGCCGTAAGGAGCGCTGGTTACCTATAAATAGCGCATCCCCTCAACCAGACACGTTCATCTTGAATCGCTGTAATATTACCCCCAAAGCAATTACCATTCTTATTGTTTTATCATCGTTGCCATAACTATTACCATAATTATTATTCCGTTGCCCATTTCTCCGACATCGACTTTCGTTTCATGCATTTTAACCAAGCGGCGCATCCTCTTTGATATTTTTATGACACTGGCTTCACTAATTTCGTCTAAACGTCATATTAATCAGAAAAATTGCTGCCCTTTCCCATGCTGGCAACACTATTTTGCTGTGAACATCAAGAACTGCCAAGAAAATCTTCAATTTCAATACCAGTGATATAATAATACCGTTACATCAACTTTTTGCAGCTTTTTTTTAACAATCGTTTTAATTTTCTTCATGTGTTTGAAGTTTAAGATGCATTTTTGTGTCAAGCTTAGGTACGGATTTTTGTGATATTAATCTAACTTATTCGACCTCTCAAATGAATAGCTTAGAGACAGACATTCATGAAAGCTGTTTGACGATGTAAAAAAAAATGAAAACATAACATAAAATATTTTTTTATTTTGTTATATGAAAGACAAAAAAATAAATTAAACTGATAACTCAAGGGTGAATGATTCTACATCCAAGACATAGAAATAAGAATAAGTCTCAAATCAATTCATTGATAAGTACGTTTCAATACAGTTGAACGGAAACATGCGGCCTGACAATTATTGTAAAAAGCCATTCAAATTGCAGAGGCTTAAATAACTTGTAGCATAGTAAGTCCAAAAAAACTTGAATCAGTTTTTTTTACATTCGGCTTTTATCGATTGACTTTTCAAGATAAATCAATTGTGTTATCAATGTTTTAACACGAAAATCGTAGCATTCTATATTAATTTATTTTTCGAATTAATCAAGTTTTTCACTATGGTATAGTTGAACTCACTTAAACAAAGAGGATGTATGTGGCCCTCAAAGAATCATAAACTAACAAGTCATTTCCATCTAAGAAGTAGCGAACATTCTGAATTCGGTTTCTGAACATTTTCTTATTAGAGGCAACATGGAAGGCCAACATGTCGTTGCTTTAGAAACTAGCAACACATGAACACTGAGCTGAATATTTAGCGGTATCAAAATTATCGGGAGCTGTTAATATTCAGTGGGAAGTACAATGTCTGCAGACGGTTAGGCTTGGCGAGAGAAGAGAGGATTTAGATTGAGAGAGGAAGAGAAAGAGTGAGGGAGAAGGCTGCGTGCTGATGATAGGTGTTTTGAACGGCAAGGCGTTTAGCTGAACTAATTTTGTGGTCGGGGGTGGGGGTGGGGGTTGTTTTGTAGGGTTCAGATGGAGAAGAGAAAGGGTCTTGTGGGTACGCGATAATTTTGGCGGTAATTACGATTGCCACTTATTTAGTTGCCGCCACAGAGCGCTGGCAGGAGCAGGATGTGACACTATTCTGCGCTGATCTCGCATATTCACCGTCTCTCTCATTCTCCACCAAACTTATCATAGTCTGCTCTCTGTCTGGCTCATTTGGGTTGCTCGACTCGCTTTCAGCGATTTCCGTTTATGAGATAATCGGGCGCGACTTGTCTTAATGGTGCCAGTGTCCCAGAGAAGGGTACGACGCCGACAGAATATTAACTAGGGCATGTGGTGGCATTTGCCGTCATGTAATGCATATGTCGCCTTTGCTCTAAACCCTGCACCACTTCAAAGTATCTTCCCTGCCTCGTCAGCCTAGAAAAAGTGCCCAGTCCTTTGTTCGAGGCTGGTGGAAAATTGAAATTCCTTTTCTCTCTTTCACCCCTTCACTTTTTCTCTATCCCTTCCTTTAAGGATTATTTTCCATATATTTTTAGAAGAGTCATTAATTTATTGATCTATTTTTATTTCATATTAGAAAATGTACTTTCATTTTTTTATTTTGTGAAAAATGGTTTCTCAAGAGATTTAGAAATGAATGATAACGTTTCAGATACCTCAGGTAATCTTTTTGATGAGTCGGTTGGATAATCTGATGGAGTATCAAATTCAAAAATTTAAAATCTTCTCGGTAAAAATCTTTTTCTTTTGACCTAAGAAACACCGGGTTTCCATTGTACATTTTTACTTTAATTGGAAGATGAATTAATAAAGTAATAAGGAATCTGATAAAGATCTTCAATATTGCAATTGAGAAAAGACTATTTCCCAATCCCTCACAGTAGAGAGTTAGAGAAGTAGAGTGAAGAATTAATAATATTGATGAATACTGTTCAGTGTCTAGAGGATGAAGTGGATGGAACATAGTAAGTTATTAGTCATTCAATCGATTTTCCAATAATATTCCACTCGTCACTGTACTGGGAGGTACCGTTATAATTTTCTCAACTTCATACTATTTTAATTATATTTTATTATCTATGATAATATCAATTTCAAGAAAATAGAAATTGTGAAATCAGAGTTCAACTGAATGAGTTGAAGCTCGATTTTACAAATGTTATCAACAACAGCAATCCTAGTCAAGAAAAATGCAAATCGTTTCCAAGATAAGTTCAGCGATTAAGAACATACGCCTACATCATTAGCAGAAGAAAACATCAGAGATTAAAAGTGGGGCCGGCATGTTAATGATTCTGCAATTATTCCCAAGTATAAAGACCCGAAATTACATTCCCTTCGCACATTAGCTCGACTCAATCAATCAACAGCCCTGCATTTGAACTACTCAATTACTTCGCTAACAATTGGTCACGAAAACACACGATTTCCGTTGGTAAGACCTTTTTCTCAAAGAGAACTCATTAGTCATTCAGCCAACAACTCTTTACCATTGTCCTAATGAGTTCTGAGTCGAAAACCTTCTCTTGCAGTCGTAGAAGAGGCGATTATCGCCCACAATTTGAATAATACATACTTGAACCAAGGAATAAATAGAGTTCTCCAGTGCTGCGGAAGCATGCAGGTGTATTGTAATCACCATTATTGAACCGATTATTTCATAGTTTGGTAAATCTCCAGGTGAGATCTTTTCATAAAAATTTATTTCAACATGCAGTCCTAATTTTTATCACTCATATTTTTTACCTAATCTAGTCATTTTACCATTGATATTTTCGGCTCGCACATTGTTTGAAGCTTTCTGTGGTATAGGAGATGGTGAATTTCGATCTGGAACATTTTTAAACGAATTTTAATGCAATCTCAATGAGAAAACGTTGCAAAAAACTGTACGCTAATTTTCATTAGATTCAAATTTCTTGATAGAATTTATTGATGAAGAAGTTGCGTATCATTCTCCAAACTTCATAAAGAAAGTGCTTATCATTCTTCAAGCTTCGTTAGATATTTGAAATTCAATATGCGGCTCATTTGACACGAATCTCCAATAATTACCCCTAGTAATGTTGGAACCCCTAGTTAGGTTGCTTTCAGTGAACAAATGAAAAGTGTGCTGTAATTACCCGTAGGAATTGCCCAATGATAACAATGCCTACTCAATATCTGCTTATGATTCAATGGTGATAAATATTAGTTTTGTTTGCTGTGGAAGGTTTCTCATTACACGCTCAACCACCTCTAATTGTTCATTGTTCTTCTAGCATGAGTTTCATTTTTTCACGTTTATGAAGGTAATGTTAAAATTAATTTTTGAGTGATTGAATGCTGGTGCGGGTATTCAACATTCACATCACATATCAAGAGTCAACATCCTTTCATCTTTTTCTAGAGTACTCTGAGTGTATCCATACGAGCGGTCATACAGTACATTTTGGTTATTAGTACGTATTTTTTCAATCAACTATTTGATTCCTCCTATTTGATCTCCTGAAGAAAAGTCAGTACGAAAGTCAATACGATCTTAACATCAATCAATCTCTCTCTTTCTCTCTTTTTTTATCATATCACACTCTCTTGTGTTTTCTCTCTTCAATCTAACATCTTCGATCTTCTCTCCCATATAATACTTTCTTGTTTTCTCACTATAAGAATTTTTATATTATTCTCAGGACTCTTACCGAAACGAAACGTTAACGAAAGGCGTGCATTAAGTGAGCGGCATGAGCTTTACGCACTCAGACCATGAATCATCATCCGTTTTACGAGCGGGGCGTTGAAATGGACGCCCTGGCTGTACTGCAACTGCGACACTTCTATTCAAGTTGCTTGCAACACGGACTGCTGCAGCTTTGCTTCGCCTTGCGTCTCTAAACGAAAAGGCGTGCGAGCGAATTTCTTCTGGACCTTTTGTGCGGTTCAAAATTCAAGCATGAAATTCTCTTTCTTCAGTTGGCTTTGATCTGTGCCACAGATGCTGAGGGCGCTGGCTGCATTTATAGCTTCTACTGGAGGTAGCAGTTATTACCGAAGCTCTTTGATCAATCCAAATAATTACTGAAGCTTTCTAAACAATCTTAATGCATCCCTGCCACGTCAAAAGTCATATTCTTGGTTTACTTAAAAAAATTCAACTGAAACTAAATAGATTACGGATTACGAATTCAAAATAAATAGGTGGCGGATTCGGAGGAGGGGCGAAGGGGCGGTTGCCGCCCCCCTCAGCCTCTGAGGTTTCTAAAATACTGTAAACAAATAGTGTAGTTATTTACTTTGCATCTGGTTAAACATGTTTTGCAACTATATCATTATCATCAATCTAATAATCCAACGTAAAACAAATCCAATAAGAAACGCAAATCTCGCTCCTCTCAATAAAATTCAAGTTAGAGAGGGATCGTCAACTAAGTTCACCTCCCCCTTGATTCTGAAGCAGAATGGGAGTGAGTTGCTATAAAGAGTTGGGTCTACAGAGTATCCAAGAAAAAAATGACCCCAGTACCATCAAGGTATTCTACAATAATATAGAAACTGAAAATCCTTTGAAAGAATATCAATTTCTCCTATTAGTTCTGTAGTAGTCAGTGATTTTCTTTCTTTTTTCTATACATTTTCAAATCTCGTTGATTGCCTGAAATTGTTACATGAAATTCGGGAGGTAAACCGCATATCTTGTCTATAAAATAAAAATAGTATTTAGAATCTCCAATATTCTGATTCCTCAGAATGGCGGCCTACTGAAATTTTGAAATTTATTTTACTGGGTGAAGCATATCTTTTTATTCTAAAGTAAATGGTACTTGATTTGAAGAATTTCATCCTATATAACTGACTTTACGTCGATTTCTCACCTTAACGTTCTGACAAAAATTATAATAGGCCTATATCTCCATCACGTATGCTTTTTTGTTGAATTCAGATTGGCTTCTCCTCATATCTCTATCAAATACATTCCGAACGTCCTTCTGATTTCAGAAGTACCAATTCAATGATTCCTTTCTCTATCAGGGTAGAATAATATATGATGGATAGCTTGATTTCACAGGTTGTTAACTGGACAACCTAATTCAATTCTCTATTAATTAAACATGATGAGATTTATAATTAATAGCTTTCAAAAATACCTCACTCATTTGGGAAGGCTTTCATCTTACTCCATACTGATATTTATGTACTTTATTCTCACTAGATGTATATTTACTGGTCGGGTTTGTTCCAAACTAGCGTTTATTAGCTGGAATTCAGAGAAGTGGCTATTTTGAGTGGATATAGCGACTGAGTATGTGAGGAAGCTGAGAATCGGCTCCTTTTGGAACAATATGAGGCCAAAGCAGCAGCGATAGACCGCCCTCGTATTGCCACGCATTTGTCACGGTAACAATGGCTACCAATGGCTCAATGGTCTAATGGTTTATGGTTGAGCCCACAATGGTGGCACTTCCGAGAACAGACTCGCATGATTTATGACTGCCAGACGGATTTTCGCGCCGTAAATACACCTAACCGACTGCTGGATCAAAAACAAATGTCCGGTCTTCGAATGGATTTGTGGACAACTCCTCAACTGCTTCTCACGTGTCAACGCAGTGCTGATGAGGCAGTCGTTAAATTTCTTGACAAGAAATTCGTACATAATTTTGTTCACTTATAGTTTAGGTTGCGTAATGACAAACAGGATATCCTACTACGTAGTAACCTTGTAGGAGTAGGATTAGGCTATTCCAAGTTAGGAGTAATTTCGATTTGAATCATGTTGGGTTTCATTGATTTAATAGAATCGTAAGAGATTATTTGATGTGTTCGATTGATGAACTTCATTTAGAAAGCTTAAATGCTTAATTCGAATTGAATTACAGATTATTAGTTGAAAGATTATTCTTAAATTAATTGAAACCACATCTATATGTATCCAATCGAATAAACAAATTTATTACAAACTTTTTTCAGCAAATGTGTGAAATCATGTACAAATTACAACGATTCTCCTCTTTGAAGCTAACTATTCCAAACTATTCTTTCATTAGATGAACTTGTACAACTGAATGAAATTAAGTTCAAAGACATATTTCAACTTGGAGCATGAAAACAATAGGTGTATTACGATTATGAAGGATAATTCAAAGATTATCAACTCGTCTTTATTCTGGCAGGCTATGAACTCATGGTTTAGCGATATTGCCTGCCACATAACAGAATATGGTGGATTGTGAATAGCTGCTGACTTTCTGTATGAGCATTCAAGTAATATCACAGCTTGAAAGAAAGTCAAGGTTGTAAAAACGATTTGATACACTTATTGAAGAGACGCTTAAGTGATGTTCATAAAACTTTGTGAACAAAGAGGCAGCTGTTTTGAAGTAATTAAAATTCCTATCTCAGGTTTCTTCTGTACACTGTGAGATTAACTACACGTTACATTAAACTCGTTAATTACACTAATAGCCTTATTTTCATGGCTGATAAACGTTAGCACTCATCTAAAAATGAAAGCAGCGGTGAAGACTTTTGTTCTCAGTTCAAAAGTAACTGTTATGTTTTGGAGTAATCTTCGTTCAGCTTGAGCAATTCGAGAGAAGGTTGACACAACATAGAGAGAAGGTTGGCTTATGATTAGATAGTACAAACATTTCTCTGGTTATGTTCACGATATATAATTCTAGAAAGTGTGTATTTTTCTCTAAAAATACTGTGTATGTAATTGCTTTACAATTACAGTAACTAGTCGAATTTCACTGTCTTAATCCAATAGAATTTGATAGAACAATTCCATCAGTCGACGAAAAAAAATTTAAAATCTCCTACTCATATATTTCTTGGTATCCCTTCATTTTCAAACTCTCCTATTATATCATGATCAGTTGCAATGTCTCTGAATACAGTATTAATTAACAAGAACATTAATTGAAAATCAAAACTTTCCTTATGATATAAATTATCCACTGGCATCAGCCTTTCATTATCTTGAATGAAAATGAGTTACTCAAACAGTAATATTATGCAGTGATATACAGTGTACATATACAGTGATATTATGGAAAATATTGCAATGAAAGATCACTCGAACCTCGAAAGATAAGTTAATTTTTTTCATGATGTTTAGAAGAGACTGTTCTAATCCCTCATTAGAAATTGAAAGAAGAAAAATGAACATTCACTCAAAATCCTGATCTTTGTGATTATACTTCTCTTAAAGGTAAAGGCTACCCTCCTCAAAATTATACCTTATTTTGTCTCACCTCTTACTTCTTATAGAAGTACAATATATTATTTTTTTAAATAGAACATGATTTGGGGTCAATACTACGGATTTCAAGTTGAAGAAGGAAATACAATCTGATTGGTGTACTAGAACTGTAAATGGGTCAAAGTAAAATACCTTTTATTGCTAGAAAAAATAATGATGAATGACAGAATGTGAAAAGTGTACTCAAGACAGGCGGAATGCTTGAGCATGAGCAGATCGCATGACGCGTAACCATTTAATCGCATCGAGGAAAGAGAAGAGGAAATAAAAGAAACGTTTTATGCTTTTTTGAGCTGTCATTGAATTTCGAGTACGTTCGTTAGGACAAAAAGTGAAAAAAGGTGAGTCGGTGCGTAAAATGACGAATTAAACGGTACGAAATTCAGCTCGTGTCTGGGGCGAGTGTTATGCGATGATTTAAGATAGGTCTCTAATTGAAAACGTTAACTTGCCTTCTGTTATCTCTTTCTCACACGTTACCTCTCTTATTTTGTCTTTTTTCTTGACAAAACAGCTGCTGTCCACTGAACGGCATGACGATTTTATCAAGGGGACAGCTTTTGAGGCAGGTTTGATGAAAGCACCTGCACTCACAAGTTGCCGACTCCCGACTTCATCCTCTTCTTCACTTCCCACAGAAAATAGCCGACTAATGCTTGCTTTATGAATAATTAATTGCTAATTTCTTCATTAACAATGAATACACCAACCCCTCGTCCAGGATTGACGAGTCTTAATTCATCTACAAGCCTGCAAAAGCTCAGACAGCTGTAGCTTAGGAGATGATCAAACTCGTTTGAATTAGGCTGAATGATTAAAATTTTAAATTGAAACGTTAATTCTTGTTTTAATGTTGTGACAACAAACAGTTACGATCTTATTTTTAAACAATGTAACTCAACCACAAACGCACACTGTTTCTCCATTCAAAAGTTGCCTTATAAAACAACCAAATAAATTTTGAGTGAAACATCATGCATACATCAAACATCATACAACCGACAGTCACTTTTCTTGTTAGCTTATTTAGCATGAATGAACCATTTATTGAGATATTATTTTTTAAGAACAAACTTCATAGCTGGTTATTAGATGAAGAATTACTAATAGGACGAATCTAATATGTGTTATGGGTGCAAAACAAAGAACAATTGTATCATGCGCTTACTTTACCTGTCCATACACACATATAGTACTCAAACTATGCGAATATGACTCAATGTGAGCGCATTTAATTCAGCCAGCCTCCATTGAGAATACGCCCGAAGCAATGATTGAAAGTTGAAAGATTTTTGAAGATAGTGAAGATTATTGATAGAGCATGAGCCTCTTCACAGGCATAATTTAACATCGATTATATTGTAGTTTTCAGAAGCAATAGTAAGGAGATGCTCAATGAATAGCCTAGTGAATAGTAATGAGTGAGACATCGTTCTCCAATTGTAATTTAATACTTGCAGTTGTAAAGTATATGAGATTTTCGATAAATATCTGTTTATCTATCTTATTTTTCACATTATATATTTATCACATATATCTCCAGTATTAGCTGAGTGAACCGTACTCAAAAGTTGTCAATCTGCCTGGAATATCCAAGCGAAAGTCTGCAAACACTGCTTTCTCTCTTGCGTTGCCTGGCGAAAAAGATAAAGCCATTCATTACTAGTTGTTCGACACTCGAAGTCTAGTGTGTAATTGCTGATTCAGATAGGGAATAAACATGATTGCGTGAATGCTTCAATTGGTTTCCCATTTTCCGGACAACGGCATTGTCAATAAATCAAGGCTATAAGGGGTCGATGTATCACACAACAGAATGGGACTCAGCCCACAGAATAAAGCAACAGAGTGTGCTGGTGAAAGCAGGGGCGGGTCTAGCCACTATACTAGTTATCTCCTATTGTGTCTTCATTATTTGTGTTTATACCTCAACAGTGTCCGATTCACAACTGCTCGTTTAAAAGTTTATCAATTCGATTGTTGCTCTTACTAAGTGTTAGGCCTATACATGATGCTAACGCTTGTACCAACATCATAAGTTTGAATTGAAAAATTGCCTTCAATACCTTGCCATGGTCAAGGAAGAATTCACCATGGAAGGGGAATTTTATTATTTGGGGTTTACTTGAGGATTGGTTCTACATCATTATTCAAAAATGAACATTTCTTTTCACTAAGCCTATATACGATCAATAGCGATTAATATACGTGATCCAATATAATGAGAAAAAATCCATTAACTTGAAGTTTTCTTGTAGATGGTTTCAATCAAGTTAATCGTTAACCGTATTCAACTTTATCCCTATTCTCCTCAAATGTTTGAAATTCAGTTTGAAATATGACATTGAATCCAATGAAAGCCTGAATACTAATACTTTCCATATGAATGATTCTGTATCTCTGTAGATTTGTGATACTCTCTTTCTAAGGAAAGTCTTCTTATCCTTCCACGAATTCCTGAAATTCAATTATTCTTGATAATTAAAAAAATTTATAATGTCAACATTATAGAATAGAATCTATTCTATGTAGGTGAAGGATTCAAGCTAAAATGCAGCTGATTTGTAAATCTATGATCAATGATCATTGATTATATCTGAGGTCCACTAACAAAAAATTTACGAGGAGACAGGACGGAAAAGGCAAAACGGAAATACTGTAATTGGTTTTTAGTGGAATGGTTATAGTAGCACCATTGCTTGTTTCTGTTTGTCAATGAATTACTGTCCTAATTGGGTTCCAACTAATAAACCCAGTGGAAAGCAGATGTCAACCTCATCCACACCCTAATTTCACCAATTTTATAGGTTTTTCTAGTTTATAATTTTATTCTTCTAGTTAGTGGTGAAACATCCAGAATTTCTATTTTATCACCGAATTGGAAAATTGGTTTCACAACCTTAATTCGATGTTAAAATGATAATGTATGAATCTTTCTTCAGTGATTAATACTAATTCACTGGAAACTTCCTTCATTTTTGTGTTTGCAAGTACTCGACTGGCTGTATTTGAAATCGACCTCTGAATTATTTTATTAACAGATATTTTTCCAGATAACATAATACTGTATTTTAAGTTGAACTGTTTTTTCTAATCTTGATTTTTTATTAAAGCCAATTTACCCAACTCCATGATCTAGGAGCCAATGTCCCTATTCAAAATATCCGCCATGACATGATATTCCTGTATCAAAAAATCATTGTAATACATCTCCCGTATTTATATGAAACCCTACTAAAATATTCTATTTTGAAGGCTGTATGAACCATCTTCGTATAAATGAAAATCTTAACGATAGTATAAATTAAGTATACTTCAGATCCACAGTTTTAATCAAGATATTACAAGTTTAACAAAGTTGAAACTACGTTTGGATAAAATTAGTTTGTTACGAAAACTGTGCATACAGGCCTTAAACTAACAAATTGAAGACGTTTGCAAGAGCTATTCAAGCACTTGAATGGGATGCACTTTATTAAGGAAGCAGCAATCAAATTGGGTAAGTGAGGAGTTGGCGATGTGGAATGATTGCAAATTGAGTGCAGTGTGTTGGGGCCGATGCACGACTCAGGTACGCGCATGGTCGTGCAGGCAACAGGAAGCTGCGGCCGAAGACAATGGTGGGTGGTCCGTGGTCGTCCATCCAGTGCCGTCGGGATCCGTCGCGTCCGTCACTCACGGCAACGACGTGATCTGTCAGTGAGTCAGTCTGTCTTCTGCGACTCCTCTGGGTGCCGGAATCACACTTCTGCACCCAGACTCAACAGGCATTCAACAGAAATCCAGTGCAGAATTACTGCTTGCTAGTTGGGCGGATTGCAGTTTGTACTTCGACTAACATTAACATGCAAATTGAATCTAACGATCCATGTTACTGACCGATGAATTGTTTCTGAAATGGGTGAGGTGTGAAAGTCGCACATTGAACTCTACAAGTATATTTGAACGTATCTCAAGTACAATGAAGAACGTATCTATAAATGTTAGAACGTACCGTATCCTACATCTTTGAACGTAACGTGAAGTAGAAAACAGAACGTTTCTGTATAGGCCTACAGTATAGGCCTACAGTAGTCTCTATAATCCGGCCGTTCAATACATCGGTACATCCAGTAATCCGGCTCTGTGTTTCCGCCGTCGAGTCAGTAAATTTGACTTGACTTGAAAGCGCGAATGTGTTGTTTCATACTCGTATCACAGTTTCTTTTTCGTAATACGGTAATACAGTAAACAAAATTGCATAAGGCCTGTACTGTACAGAAATTCAAAAGATTATTATTATAGGTTTCATATGCAATAAAAATGTTGTTTATTCTAAAACTACTTCATTTTCTGATACATTTCCACTAATCCGGCATTTCCGTTAATCCGGCCCTAGTACTCCCCATATAGATTTGGGGATTTCGTTAATCCGGCCCTAGTACTCCCCATATAGGGCCGGATTAACGAGATCCTACTGTAACTTCAAACATATATTATTCAATCACATAATAGATACTCGCTCAGAGATTTATCTCGTATCTGTGAGATAACGTCAATGAAGTGTCAATATGAATGTGATGATAGAATAATGATAATGCAAATTTGATGTCACACACAGGAACGAACCCAAAACATTTATATTAATTGGATCATGGGCATTAAAAGAAAATGTGGTTTTTATGAATCATATTGTAGGCTACCAAGCTAACGAGGAATTGATTGATTTCATCAATGATGAACGTTGATTGAATATGAATAAACGTTGATTAGAAATGAAGATAAGACAATATTTTTCAGATACAAGAAGATAACACAATTTTTATAAGCAATCTTCTGAAAAGTACTCGAAATTCTCCTCAACAATACCGGTTCACTAATCGAAATGCAAGATGAGCTCCGGAAATATTCTGGAATAATCTTTCAAAAATGAGAGTTCTTTCTATGAAAAATCATGAGATACCACAAATTTACGGAAATGCTTCTCAGGAACCTCTTCTCTATAAATGCTTCACCGGAAATGTTAACAAATTGTAATTGAATTATAATTGAACTTGATGATACTCAAAATAATATCTGAGCAAAAACAGGGGACATTAAAAACAATAAAAGGGCCGCCTAGTAATTATATCAACATCCAGGACAATCTTGCGTTCCCGCTGAGTAAATTTTAAGTGTCACATCTCCTGATCTAAATCGTGAGTATATGAAGCATGGTAATGTCCTCTTCACTCGATAGTAATCTAACACTTCCGAAAATTACTCTTGTGTCGAGTTGAATTAAAAAGTACTGAATACAGATATGGATTAGTGAACTGAAAGAGGATAGTGATTGTGAGAGATCTGGAACTTAGTATTTCCTTCGTGATAAAAATACAGTAGCTTTTTTGATATTTCTCATCGATCAATCTATAGTTCGACATTTGATTGCAATAGTCCCTCAAGTGATTTCCCTAATAGTTTTCAAAAATCCCGAAGTTCATATATGATTTGGGGCACATCCAAATGAAACCCAGAAAATCACAATAAGGTTGAATAATATTAAGAGTTCCTGTTCCATGGATGGAGGATGTTGGAGAAGACCTGAGGAAACTGGACGTTAGAGGATGGAGACATGAGGCTGCCAACAGAGACGAATGAAGTGGCATTCTAAAGGAGGCCAAGGCCCTAAATGGGCTGTAGCGCCAAGGAGTAAGTAAAGAAGTTTCTGTTCCAAAGAGAGAAATAATTGTTTTCCAGTGGTAATAGGACCAACCAAGGTACATTATATTGTAAGAGACCATGGTGTATCTCCTTCTTTATACCCTGGGATCAATAATCTTCCTTTTCCAAGTGCCTCAATTTTCAATTCAATGTAATAACGACATAACCTCATCAAGCTGTATGTTACTACATACGTTCTGTTGAAACGTTTAAATATTACATGATGAATGAAAAAAAATTATGAAAGGAGAAATTAAACTGTTTTCAATTACGATTAAAATAATAAAGTAATTGATGTTTTTTCTTTCCTAGTTCACTACTAATCGACCCCCAAGGAGTGTACTTCCTTATCGTTGCCAGAAGATATTACCATCGGTTTAGACATCACTTTGGTTTTTGAGAAAGAACACTTATTTTTTCTACAGTGGTACACAAATATTAGAATCCTTGTATATTGATGCACGAATTCTCCAAATGAAATCATTCCTAACCAAACATAGCTGCCTCGGGATGAGGAAGAAATTAGAGCCGAGCAGGTATGGAAAGTTATATTCCCATATTTTTGAATTATTATCAATCTCGCCCTTCCAGATACAGCATCAAACTATTCCTGAGATTGAAATTGAAATTTGAAATTTAAATTGAAATTTATTGAGAAACAAAAACAGAGTACATTACATATCAAAAAAACATACATTTTTGAACATATTGAAACCATTGCTTAAAATTAATGATATGAGATAGTATTATACAATAATACCATAATAAAAACAAATTAAATCCCCGAGGAAACCTGTGTGGGGCATGAGAAAAAAATAATAAATAAAAATAAATAAACTTAGACAGATGATACACAATACAATAGCAAAAAATAACTAAAATTAAGAAAATAAGTTTTTTTATGCTGCAGCCGAGCAGCCATTATTATTATTATTACTTTTCACCTTTTAAAATTGATTACAATCCAACACTGCTGGAGTTACTGAGTGACAAAAAATGCTTAATGAATAATAATATTATAAAGTATCTCCTTGCAATGTATTATCAGAACTGTGCCTAGCGGGGTTTAATATGTGGAGTTGACAGTAATATTATAACTGGTATGGTAAGAAGTATCTTAAAGTATGTGTAAATAATATTTATTTAATAATATGGTATTAAATCTTGTGTTTTATATTCAATTCTAGATAACCTCTCTCCTCAATAGAAATGCTACTACTCAAGTCTTGAAAACAAATCCTCTATATTATTAATCTGTAGTATCCATTCCTTAAGTTTATTTTTAAAAACTCCTCTACATAGACAAACCGTAGACAAAATGAATGAAGATATAAAGTTAATAGTTGATTGGACTAGGAAAAATGGCCTCAAACTCAATCCTACCAAAACGCAGCCTATAATTATCGGATACTCACGCATAATTAACAACATTCACTTTAATTCAATCCACAAAATTACTGTAGATAGCAATGAAATACCCTACTGTTGCTCAGTCAAAAACCTCGGAATTATCATGAATAAAACTCTGGATTGGTCAGAGCAAGTTAATAGCACATGTAAAAAGGTTTTCTCAGCTATGCACTCATTAAAAAAATTGCATGACATTCTTCCTAGGAACATTAGATTATTGCTAGTTAGATCTCTGATCTTCCCTCACTTCATTTATTGCAATTCTGTTCTTAACGACATGCAAGTCACTCTAAATGATAAACTGCAGCGATGTCAAAATTACTGTCTTCGTTTTGTTTACTCTCTTCAACGTCATGAACGGATTACTCAAGCTCACATTGCTAGTTCAACTCTAAAACTACCAGAACAGAGACTTTTCCGAATATTAAAACTTGTTAGAGATATTTTGACTTATGGTAAACCGAATTATTTTAAAGATGATTTCAAATTTGTTTCTGAAGGCAGAAGGTTGGATGTTTCACGTACTAGAACCGGAGAAAATACTTTAAGAATTCCTAATCATTGAACCACCATTTACACTAAATCATTCTTAGTCAGTGCTTGTCGTGCTTGGAACATGCTCCCCAATACTATTAGATCCCACGAGAGCCGAGCGGGCTTCATCCTAAAACTGAGAAAACACCTTTTTGAGAAAATGACTGAGCCTGTCCAACCCTAGAGCAACTGCATGACAACTTCCACCCCCTATTTATAGTTGTATATATTATTTTATTCATATTTAGATTTTTATGTTTTAGCTTACTAAACCAAACAGACAAGGTATTAGTTCCAATATCACATCTAGCTTAATGTACATTAATCTTATTCCAAATTATCATTATTCTTCATCTTTCAATTACTTCATCATTAGCGTTCATTACTTTTGTTTATCATTCATATCATAATTTTTAGACTTTATTGATGTTACTTCCACTTGATCTTGCATCGTATTTTTACTTCCATTTCATACTACAATTAAATATGAGGTACGATTCCTTTTTTTTCCCATTTGAAGTATACAAATTATTGCTAATTAATTCCATCTCTAGTGTACATTACTCTTGTTTATCATCCATCTTATTTTATTCATATCACATAGTCAGTGGTGCCCACCCCCCCTAAGCCTCATGACGCACCCCCCCCCCCTGAATTCAACAACCCCCCCCCCCCAGAAAAATAAGAGCAAAATAAGATTTTGTTTCTAAAGCTAAAAGATGATGGAATACCTTAGATAGATGGAGTCGGGGGTCCTCCCCCGGGAAATTTTTTTAAATATAATTGTCAAAGAGCATAATTATTATGATATTTCAAAGTCGGGAATCTTAATGAGAATTTCTTCTTTTTTATTTGAAAAATAGTATTAATAATATTCATCTATCAGATAAATGTTTCCACTATCAGATAAATATATTTCTAGCTTCCACTCAATATTGACCAAGTATCAAGACACAACAAGAAAATTTATACTTGGGAAGATATAGTAAAATTGGGGCATGTGTCCACAATTTTTTAAGGTGGGTCTGAGACCAAAGAAATGTAGGAATCTAAAATTTCAAAGCTGTAGGTGAACTAAACTATTGTATATTAGCATAGCCTCCTCTAATACATGTATTAGAGGAGGCTATGATATTAGTCCAGTCATTGAAGCCTGCAATGGTCGGTCCGAGGAGGTTTTTTGGTACATGCGAGCCGTGGATTTGGCGCCAATATAATATATAGAGCAGTGGTGCGAATAATTTTTGTCATTGAATCATTGCACTATTTGTTTGAGGTACAATAAGCTTCTTAAAAAAAATAGTTTTCAAGATTTCAAATCAGTAGCTTTGTGCTATCCTATGTGTCAGGACATCCAAAATTTTCGAAATATCCATACAATATTATTATTCTCAAAACAAAAATATTTATTCAGCATTGTACGATACAACATGAACAGCGTCAATATAGATGGAACAAAAACAAATTCTTGCTATAAATAATTATTAACCAATTTGTAGTTCAAATTCATTCATAGTTCAATTATTGATGGTTAAAATTTAGGTCATAGTACCTAAAATATTCTAATTACAGTTACAATATTACTGTCTTCTTGAACATGGAAAAAATGGACCAATGAGCAGGGACTCACTGATATTTTAAACCTCTTCAATTCAAGTTTAGATGCCGTTCCTTCCTTTTGTCTGATGCGCGTAGGTAGTCAGTTGAAGAACTTGGCTCCCAAACATAAGAGGGATCTGGTGAAAAACCATCATCCATAAATGTTGAATACCATGACAATATTAACATATTATTTGGAATCCATAAGTTGGTTTCCATTCTCAATGCATCCAGATGGACAATTGAGTCTGAGGCAAAACGGGCCTGAAGAAGAGCATCCTAAACACCTTGACTCTACAAGCAATATTATTACTCCTTCTTATCAATGTAATGAGAGGTTTAACATCAATTTTCAATGTGAAGTATAATCAGAAGTAGTTGTGACTAGAGAGAACGTTCAGAGATAGGGCTTTGGTATGAGTTATTTTTCTAATAATAAATAAAACTCTATCTAGCCTCCTGTGTCAGCCTAGTTCATAAGCTTCTAGAAAATTTTGAAACTAGGCTTTATATATGTTTGAGTCTCTAGCTCTACAAAAAAATAAATTATTAATGAATAGAAAATTCTATACCCTAGCGTATAATTACAATTCCTTCTATTGCTACTAATAATGCACATTGTCAGGGTATAAAATTTCAACGTCAACATATAATTTATATCACCTCTAGATTTTCGTCTTATCTCATAATCAAAATGTTTGCAGTGGAGAAAAACGGGCCCGCAGGGCCCGCGACTCCAGAGAATTTTAGAGTCGAAGGTACTCCAGAAAACGATTTTTCAACTTGAAATTCTTGTTTAAAAACCCAAATAATTTTACATGTTATCTTGAACCGCCGTGGCGCCGCCAAATATTACATGTTATCTTGGACCGGCGCGGCGCCGCAAATTTTTTCATATTTTGGAATTGATCCGGAAGTTTGCCGAGGTCGAAAACTTAGATTTAGCATCCCAGGACAATCACAAACATTATTAGAAAAAGAAACAGACTACCCCATTTCATGCAAGGTGAAATGTACTATTTTACTGGGCTACATCTTGAATAATAATATTGCTGATTGCCTACTAGGAATTGTACGGTATTAGATTCGCACTCGCTCATCTCACTAATGTCTGAATTTACCGTAGAAGTAGGTAGTTGAAGTTGAAAAATTATCAAGTCTCATGTTTTTTTGTAGATTGTTTTTCTTTTGATCTTGTTTTGAACCGTAAATGGTTCTAGAGCTTCAATTCATACAATTATTTATTATACATATAGGTAAGAGTATTTAGCAAGGATATTTAGATGGCAAGGGAGTAAACATCAATACGATAAAATAAAGACATTGATTACTAAGACTACACTCCAAAATATGATGTATACTTTATAAAAACCTTGAATTTGATGACTTCTACAGGCTTTCATGGACCGCGGCTAACAATTATTATTAGTTGCTTGGTTATCCGTTATCACCAACAATATCACAAATCACGGTATCACTTGATCGGTAGGAATACTGAGAAATAAAACTCACGAACTCACTGTTCACTCAACAAATTTACCGGACACGCACCTCGGTCAACGATCCGAGAGGAACTAAATGAAATAATAAATTCAATAAATTTTCGATATTTACTCAACTTCCACTACCTCTATTTTATTAATTGCCAAGGAATTCGATGGGAAAATAATTTCTTTCCTCCAATGACCAATGTTTGCACAGTGGTAGAAATAGAGACTATCAAGTTATTCTACTGAACATGTTCACGATCTTTGTTTGAACAGTGTCTGCGTCTAGACTGTGGACTGTCTCCATTTAATTATTTGCAAACACAATTTCAAAATACGAATATTTCTACTATAAGATAAGCAGAGCTGTTGGTCAACTGAACAGTATTGTAGACTTGAACCAGAGAGAATAGAATATTCTTCTTCTATTCAGTATACATAATAATTATATATATTCTTCTTCTATACTCTCTGACTTGAACTAATTTTCTTTTTCTCGAAATTCCTCCATTTTTCGAAAAGTCCTCCAAAGTGCATTCTATCTAGTGAGCCCCCCCCTAGATTTTCAATGACGCAGTCTGCGTCATGACCCCCCCCTGTGGGCACCCCTGACATAGTATTTCAAAATTTCATTTCAGTTTTTAGTTACAGCTATCTAAATAATTTTACGGTTGAGTGTTGATGGGAAGGATGTCCTTGCATATCCTTCTCCAAGAATGGACATTTATATGTCCAAACTCCGCCATTTCTTGTAGATGCAAAACCATGTTGCAATTAGTTTTATTTTCAAAGACGTTCATTTCAGCATAAAATATATCATAAACTAGAACTCAAGTAGACTTCAACAATCTAGAATTAAACTTAAACCTATATATTTTTATTTAATATCTCCCTTTTCTCATGTTTTATTCAGTGAATCCGATACTGTAATTACTATTTTTAAATGACGTTAATATTGTAATAACTATCATGACATAGAATTTAAGCGACATACTTTGTAATCTACATGAATAAAGTGAATATTCTATTCTATTCTATTCTACATAGTTTTCACATAAAATCTATGTGAATACTGGTTCAAGCTTTATTGTAAATCAGTTCATCCATAGAATTACTACGAGATACTTGCGCTGTACTAAATTTGTGTGTGTTATTCTCAACTTTTTTTCTTTCTATGACAGTCTTTTGTTTGTTTAGATACTACAGAAGGGTCTCGTTAATCCGGCCCTATATGGGGAATAGTATGGCCGGATTAACGAAAATGCCGGATTAGTGGAAATGCATCAGAAAATGAAGTAGTTTCACAATGAACAACATTTTTATTGCTTACGAAAACTATGACAACAATCGTTTGAAGTTTTGTACAGTCTAGGCCTAATGCAATTTTGTTTACTGTATTATTATGAAAGACAAATAAAATAGTGATATGAACCAGCAAACTACAGTGAACTACAGCAAATTTACTGACTCATCGGCGGAAACAAAGTGCCGGATTACTGGATGTGCCGGTGTATTGAACGGCCATATTATAGAGACTCTACTGTATATATTGTGATATTGTAGTGAATGCAGGCGTAGCCTGGTATAAAGCTCAATAATTGTGTCCAAGTTAACTTCATAACTGAAGTCAACATAAGGTCTCTCTAAGCCAAGTGTCAAAATGTAATAACCTGACATAAATTTCGGTGCCAAAACTGAGCTCACACCTTTCTATTAAATACGAGCTGTGACAAAATATGACAACGGTAAACTGTTAAAGGAAGACGACCATTTGTTATCAATATTCAACGGTTGTCATTTCTTCTGTTTATAAGATGCTGGGCACTAGAAGGCAGGAAGCTGACGGAGTATGATGAAAATACGCATTAGGTTTGTTGGGCAGGGTTAAAAGGGCAGTTGTCAGTAATTGGATCAGAGTGATGAGCTGGGAGCTGTGAAGGGCGGGGGGTACGAGTGGGGGTGATTTATTCTGCCGGCTTCGCTTTGACACAGTGAATGTGTTGGTGGATGCAACGGTGCTCTTTCCTAACAATTAAGAATTCGTTACGTTTCATTTCCTCCTTATAGCACCTCCATTCCCCGGCTGCCTGTCAGTCTATCTTTGCCGCTTAACTGTTTTAGCTGTTGTAATAATTATTACGAGTATTAGTACTGACCCAACAACGGATATGCATCAGCTACGAACAACACCTTCTTCATCATTGAATGTGTTCTTCTGTTAGGGATCATAACTCTCAAGTCATAAAGAAGGTAGGCTTATGGAGATCGTAGACATACGTGCTATAATCTTGGCGCTTGTAGCAGAACTATTCGCAACTATTTTCTCAGTTCGAGAAATAAGTTGTGGAACTTAATTATTAAATAATTCATGATCTGAACTTATTTTCAACTAGATAAGTATGAGTGAGAGAGTGAGTAAATGTAATCATCAGAAAATGACTCTGATTCCACGTGTGCAATTTAACAGGTGGTAAGTAAATGGTAATGAAGGATGTATTTAAATCCACACATCATATAATGAATATTTGAGTGATAGAAGTCTTCTAATTAATATTCAAGATTTGAAAAAACTACTTCTTTAGAATATTATGATAGAATTGAAAGGTGGGTACTTTCAAATTTCAAGTTCAACCTAATTAGTATATTTATATTTTTATCATGTGCAGTGTTCAGCTGCAGCAATATAAGCGAATCCAAAAGAGTGGTTAATTTCATTTTGACCCGTGTACAGAGAGCTCTCTAGATGGATTAGCTCCCTCATCTGAATGATGAGTAAATTCACCAAATCATTCGCTTAATCTTTCTCCTTGAAAAGAGAGTGGCACACGCGTTATGTGAGTTTTCAAATATAATCAATCCATTAGAATTTCATCTTAATCTTCTCTAAGAGGTGAACTACTTCTTTCTTCATTGATAAGATTTCGATCGTAGAGCCAATCATGAAGCAGAATTTACTCTTTCTTCAGAGGATGTTGAAGTCTCATTACCTATAACTGCGAAGACTGCTGTTGAAGTTCCATTTATCTCTATGACATTCTTCATCCAACACTAGTTTTTTGATTGGCTCATTAGATTCTATCTAATCTTAAAAATAGATAGATGTGATAGGGAATGGATGTGAGCTCACAAAAAAGAAATTTTACGTACTCGAAAATTGATAGAATTCAATTCTTCCTACGTATGTGGAGCAGCAAGAGAGCAGAGCTGCTTAATCTTCACATGTCATAATCTGGATTTCCGATGGTTAATTGACGTTTTTTCGCTCGATTTACGTTCCGACGGAGTCAGATGACACGGAACTGACAGGATAACATGGCTGTAATTTACATAATCCGTTACGGTATGCTCATTTCTCTGTTGACATTCTCACATTGAAGTGGATTCAAACAGGTTAGCACGAATCAACCCTTCATGCATGGAGAGATTGAGAGAAAAAATGCTCTTTGCTGCACTTTTTGTTTTGGATTTTCTTATCCCCGTCGACTGGAAAATTTGAGAGCAGACTCATCTCCATGTATTGGAGAAAATGTTATGCATTATTGCTGAATATAGAACTCAATGGAATAATTTTTTTATCATTCTTCACATTGTCGACGAATGCTACATGCAAGAGTTTTTACAAAAAAAAGTGCAGATTTAAAAATAGTTACTTCAATCACCATCCCATTAGACTCTTCAGTTTTAAAACAGTTTCCATATTTTAATAACAATATCAAGCAGTTTTTCCGAACCTGGAATATTCAGTCCTATAGCTTTCGTGTTTGAAGTGAGGATTCTCATATAATTTGTGCACCTTGTATTGTGTGGATAATCAAATTGATGAGAAATAAATTGTGATTCTAAATGAAAATCCTGTAAAATCAATCTTTTTTTACATTTACAAACAACGCTCGATTTCAGTATCTCTTCTAGTATCTCTCTCTTTAAATAATAATAGTTATCATCGAAGTTGAGGTTCCTTGATTTCTAGGGTTCTAGCACTGTTGTATATAGCCTAAATGTAGACAATCCAGAACAATTTCGACGCTCTCTTGCTTGTACTAACGTTTTCCTAGAAGAAAAGCCGTCATGAAATAGACACTGCACCGTCGGCGCACATTCGTGTACGATCAATCATGGAGGAGAGACGATGGACTTCCTAGGTGGTCGTCGGAGCTTTCATGTCATCGGAGAGAGCTCGGGTCAAGAAGACGATGAGGTGAAAGAGGAGGAGGCAATGGTTGAGAGGGGAGGGGGTGAGGGGGCTAGTTGTTGAAGTCGGAGAGAGGGGGAGGGAGAAGGTATGGTCCATCGAAAGAAGTGAAGTAAGAGCCTGCGGCTACTCATCACTATAGATCAGGCGCTTAGAACAGGCACAAAAATGTTCACTTCTGCTTTGCCGGTCAACTCTTCTTTGGCCGCCACCGCGTTAATAGTTTCAATAGGCCCCATTGCCCCTCCCACTCTTTGTCTTGCCGCTCTTTCTGCTCCCAAACTCTCTAAACGCTATTAGAAGGCTCCGACGGCCACCCAGGCTAGTGCGCTTAATAGCTTTCAGCACTACCAATTACGTAATAAATTTCACGGACACCTTTTTAAGGCTTGCTTATTATTTTTTTGCTTCTTGGCTCGGGTACCTTCGTCCTCCTAGTCATCGTCGTCATTGCAAACACATCGGCTGCTCAAATGAATTCAACTGGGTACAGTGGAATAGACAGAGACGTCCTGGAAGTCATAGTTTCAGAGTAGATAGGATGGAAATGTAGAAAGAGAACTGAAAAAGACCGAAACTCGAAAAATGGTGAAAGATAATAAGAATTAAAAAATCAGAGCAGAATAGAAGAGGAAGGAGTGATAGGACTTTGTGGGTGGACTGAGATTTGTGTGAAGGAGTGGGAGTGAAAATTTGGTGCGACTGAAACTTGGATAAGAATAAAATATAATAAGAATTGAGGATTGAGAGGAGAATGAAAGGGGGAAGGAGTGACAAACCTTGTGGTTGAGTCAAATTGATGTGAAGTGAGTGTGAAGTAAGTGTTAAGTGAGTTTTTGGAAGTATAGAATATAAAAAAAGAATAAATAGAATCTTGTGTGATAGAATTGGATAGATGCCTTCATTTGTAACCTGGGAGGGCAGCCAACCCTTTCTTACACCCAAGTAGTGAGAGAATATTGAGACAAAAAATGAAGATACCAGAACTTGGAAGGAAACAAGTGAAATGAGATATGAGTCATGAAAGTAAGAGACAGACTGCGGAACAGAAGAATAGGAAATTGATAGGACTTCATCTTTGAATATCAATAGGGCAGAATCTTGTCGGAACAACGACTATGCTATAGTCGAGAAGAACTATGGGAGACTAATAACATTCACAGGAGAACCATTTCAATAACTGAATGATCTCCCAACGTCTTATTGAGTTGTTCATAAGTAAACTATTCAGGCCACAGTTACATTGGTTGCGAATTGATAAGAGTTGCTAGTGAATGGTACTCGTACCTAACTAGACATCCACTGTTATCATGCTGCAAACCATTATATTTGTGTCCAGGGTGTATCTATTGCTTTCAAATCGTATCAACTCATAACCAATGTAACCACAGCCTTAGAAACAAGTAGTCAATCTATAGTTTTTAAAAATGGTTAATTTTTATAGATAATAATGAAAAATCGCATCACTTATAAGTATAGCAGGATTAATTTAACTTGTCAGAAAATAGCTGTTTCGGCAATAAGTTGTTCGGCAAAACAGTGTATTTGACACAATAATCCAAAGGCTTAAATGTTTTAAAGACCTTTTTAAAGAAGACCTTTCAAAGAATACCTTTTTAAAAGACCTTTTCAATAATCTGCGAGATTCAGCATTTTGTAGGTTAAGTATTGTAATATTGATTGTCGAAACAGCTGTTTTCTGACAAGTTAAATTGATCCTGCTATAGGTGTCAAGCAGCAGTAGGTAGCTGTCAGCAATGTGAGAATCCGGTGAGAAATAATAATTTCATTCATGATATTATGGCCAGTAGTAAATTAAGACCCAAGTAACTCTCATGCAGACGTATCTTTCAACATGGAACAGTATAATATTTTGTACTGTTTACGTTGTTCTGAATCAGTTTTCCATTATCATTGCTACTGCTAGAGTAGAACTTTTCAAGAAGACGGATGAAACAAGCACAATGGATGAAAACATACACGTCGTGATTGTTGGTTAAGAACCTGCTCGTCTTCTCCAATTTCAAAATTATATTTCTATTTCTCACTAGTAATACATTCAAAATGTTTCCTCAATCGACTGCATTTATTACAGACGAACATCATTCTATTCGCCATTCGCCTTCTTATATGAAAAATTATACTCTAGGAGCTCATTCAATCTGATCAATTGAGAAATGGAATGAGGAGAAACAATACTCAGTAACAAATCACTAAACGTAACTATATCATTCAATATCAGAGTCGTTCCTAGACAAGGACGAGTATGATCAAAAAATATATTGACAAATTTTTCTCCAAGAGAACAAGCTCTATCAAGAATGAAGACACGTTAAGAGTATGAATGAAGTCACATTGCTGTGATTCCGGAAAGCATGAGATTCCCTCTATAAGAAATTTTCATTACTGTCAGCTACTCATGTACTTTACAGTACTTGATGTAGATGTAGTTGTGAAATACTTATATGTGGTCAACAGTACTTGATGACTGTCAAAACGTCACTGAAGTAGATACAGCAATAACGAAAAAATCGTTTCAAACCAACATTTTTGTAAATATCATACATAACATACAAGTTCGAGAGGTTTTCGATTTTGACAGACACCTAATCCCAAACTCAATATTGTAACTTCAGTTATTTAGTGATAGTGAGATGTAAGAGATATCACTACCTCCATCAGCTTCAATCATTGTGATTCATTGAGAATTGACATCCTCTTGTAAATCCACGTCAACAGTGTTGAGGTAACACTCAATCATAATGAGAGATGTCACAACTTAACATCTTATAGAGATGTCACAATTGTACATTTCTACTTTTTGTACACTCTGTATTTATTTTAATATTCATATTTATTTCAATGAGATTGTGCATTTGCTACAGATTTCTAGGTTCAGTTCAGGGAGTTAGGAAAATAGCAACTAAAATTTCACCATTGAATCAGAATTATTATTCAATCAGTTAAATTACAGTAAGTACATACAGGTTTTCGACAGGATATATACATAGAAACACATCAAATCTAACAATATATTTACATACGATAGGTTTTATTTGACTAAATACCATTTTACAACACACATAATACACAAGATTTTTGCATTAGTTTATAATAATATAATTCATGTCACCGAATAATTCTATGAAGTTCAATTATTTTTCCATTCTCCAAAATAATCATGAGAAAATGAATATAGATAAAAAAAATTGAGTAAGGACTTTGAGTAACATTTTGAGTCAACATTTTGTTGTTGAAAAATGTTTTTTTTTTTAAACGGTATGCGAAAAATCAAATAGCATCGATTTAATAAATCGTAATACTAAATCTCACAAGAAGTTAACAATAAATTCGTTTTGATAGATACGTTGATGTTGAAGTACAATAATTCTTTTCTCTTTTGCATTTGGAAATTAAAAGAGGAGATATTTGAATGTTCTTTATTATTGATGTAATAGGAAAGCATTGAGTCTCTTGAAGCACCTCAGATTTTTTAAGAGTTGTTCACTATACAAAACGATGCCTCTGTAACAGTAATTCAGTGATATTTGGAACAAGTATTAATTTTGTGATGGTAATTTAAGTATTGATTATCATTTCATAACAAAATAAAATTAACAGTCTGTTGGGTTATTATAAAAATTACAATGAGATCACTAGTTATTTCCATGGTACAATACTTTGATTCTTGATCTATGATATTATAATTTTCAAATTACAAAAACGTCTATCATATTTTTAATGGAATTAGGTTATTTTTTCAACTGTATTTACATTGAAAAGTCCTCATCCTGGAATTTTTACCCAGCTGGTTCCTTCTAGCTGGACAATGATTTATTGTACAATATGGATACAATATTTACAGAGAATCGATGGATGAGATTCAATCTTTGGCTTTATTTGGAATTGTGCTACATTATCAATACAAATTGGAATTTAGTCTCTCCATAGGCTACACAATAATAATTCTCTCTTACAATATAGACTATCAATCATTATAACTAGACACATAATATATTATTTTTTTTACGAATTTGATTACTATTATCATATTTACATTTTTAGAACAATTTACTGAAATGTACATCACAATCATTTCTATATTCCCAGATCCAGTAGATTCAAAAAAATCAGGCTATTGCGAAAATTGGATGAAGATGATAAAATGTTGAATTGAAATTATAGAATATTCTGCAATAGACGTATAAAGCCCGAATACTAGTGGTACTTATTCATTAATAATTCAAATTAGGAAATCTGTATTAGTTTGAATAGGGAGACCTCTTCATATCCCAAATAAAATAGAAATTTGAAATAAAAATCACCAATAAAATACATATATTCTCAATTAAAACTTTCATTTGAACGATCGTGGATTTTTGTTAAAAGATGATTTGTATGTTCACTGATTGGTTCTGGATTGAATGGAGGAGTACTCAACGCAATAATCTCTAGAACAACATCATTATTTGTTGTGAGTCTCCAAATTACGATTTGATATCGAATTGAATGAGTAATAAAGTCAATTGCACCAAGTCCGAACACGATTGTTGACGGATTTCTCACGTAAACACTAATTTCGAGCAGGAACTGACTCCTGAGTCTGTTTCGGTATTAATTGGTAGGGGCTGAAACGAGGTTGAGGGAAGACTCTTCTGGGCAGCCTCAGCTCTGAGGAGGGCGACGATGACCCCGAGCTCGAAGGAGTTCCAGGGGGTGGTGGGGTGATCTGGGTGGGTCTGGGAGGCATCGGCGGTCCCAGGAGTCCAGAGGGGAGTCCAGGAGATCCTGGCCAAGGCTGTCCGGAAGCCCCCGCCCAAAGGTGCGCCGGTAGAGGAATGCGCGCACCCCCATAGCCTTGTAGCATAGGAGGCAGTTCACTCGTTGTTCTCCCCCATAACTGCAGCTGGGCTCTGGCTTTCTCCATCATCGCAGCTGAGAAGAAACTCTGATTGTTGTTCTCAACATCTAGGTCGGAATAGAGTCGCAGTGGAGATCGCAGGAAGTGCTGATCCATGAACATCATGTCCATTGGGTCCCTGCAACATAGAAAAATGGAAACACTTCATTAAAAATGAACGTTATCAATCAAATGTTATTATGAAATCTTGATCATATATGAAGCGTTCGCTAAAAACATGCGTTGTCAGAGAGGAGACAATAATTCAAGAGGTAGGAAATAGAGGGTGACAGCAGTAAGAAAATAGAGGATGTTTCTCACGAAGTAGGTATGAGAAGAGACAGTTTGGTGTTTTTTTTATAGTTTTTCAAGTGAATATTCCAAAGAATAATTATCTCATATGACACATTAAGATGGATCACAGTGATCGAAGAGTTGCTTGTCCAAAGATGACCGCGTTTTCTATTGAGTTTCTCTGGGATTGAAACATCTGATTTTTTTTATCTGATCAAGTATTGAGTTACTAATAGTGGGAACCATCTTTTTTGTTTCAAAACGTAAGAAACAATCAAGTAAGCGATGACTTTCAATTTTTGAAAGATAAAAGCTATCAATTTGTTTGAAATAAATCTTTGCTTTTCTACCCAGCACTTCCTTTGAAACTTACAACTTTGAAATATATTCAAGTATCAATCACTTATCGTAGAGTACTGAATAAATATGATTGTCTGGTATTTAGAATTCAGTATAAATAAATAATATATCCATTCCCTTCAGGACAGCATAATCACGACATTGACGTTTCCTGTTCAAGACCATCAAACTTCAATTTCATTCGAGACAACAACACCAAGATCGGGGAGAATGCTCTGTTGAAGACAGTGGAAGCGCTTTGGAAGGCCGCTGGCTGAACGGTAATCCTCCAATTTGGAGTCTTGGGCTGGATTAGAAGTCGCCTGGGGAGTGCGCAGAGCCGTTGCAACACCCGAGCTCATCTAATCTTCAGCAGCTTATCGGCTTCATAGACAAGCCAGAATCAGGAGTGGTGGGGGGGGGGGGAAGGGGGTATGTCCAAGCCCACCCAGGAAGGCGCCTCCCTGGCTGCTGCAGCCACCACTGTAATACAAAGACGCTACTTCATGTTCTCGTGAGTTATGATACGTGAGAGATAGACTGGTTATTACTCAGTTTTCCAACAGCACAATTCCCTCCGGAAGAATTGAGAGATTACGTGAATATTCACTTTTTCTAACAATTCGAGTCCAAACTCCAATGTGTTTTATATTACAGTATCTTTATCAGCTTTCATGATATCCGACATACCATGAATTAGGGTAAGGGCATCATTCAATGATGCTAACATTGAATCAAATGGTCAGTTGTTCGAACATCGGACTTTCTGATAAAAACGTTTTTAGTGAGTGGTAAAACCCAAGTTTAAACTAAAAATTGGTTTAACTGACTTCGGAGAAACCGGCCCTAAATGTGATAAGTTATTCATATTATGAACGGAAGATTATGAAATCGATTAAGACAAGTATATTTTCTCTGGAAGTAGCAAGGAGAATAATTGATCACATCAATTTCAATTCTGACAATTTGCAGGAGAAACAGTATAATAATCTTTCACTCAAAGAGTGTTTGTGTGCGCATGATTAAGAATGACAATTCTAATTGATCAGTTCCAAAAATCGATGATTGTCTCAATTCTGCATCGAGTTGAATGTTCGTATAAATTTGAGCACAATTTATGAAGCTTGGATATAAAAGGATAGGTGGAAGGTGATAAAAGTGGAAGAGATTGATGGATGAATTTAATACTCGAAGAACAAGAATTTGCTGAAAACTTCTAATCCAACTGCAATTTTTGATTTAGAGATGTAATATAGTTTTTCTTATTTCATCAGGCTGCTTCAACAGCAGCGGCTGTTGGAAGCTGCTCCAGACATCAATAATGACTGGGCGGAGACGAGCAAGCGTGAAAAATAACATACACATGACTGACTCTCGGCGCAATGGGCTCAACTCCTATTATCTAAGGACAGATGTCTAATCTCTCATAAATAATCTCACCTTTTGTCTGCAAATTGGAACTTAATGATACAGTTCAGACAAAGCGAGATCAAGCTGATGGACATTTGCTTGCTGATTCCCTTTCAGAAGAAAAATCGCATTTTTGTTGTCGAAACATGAAACTCTCAGAACAAAAAGCATAATGATTTGAAGCTTTTGTGCCTCTGGTACTGATATCTTGAACAGATGTATGAGGAAAGAAGCATGAAGTTATCAAACTACATCTGCGAATTACTAAATTTTTAGATTCTCGATGAAAGTCAAATTACGGGAAACAAACTGTAGACAGAATCGGGCAAAAATATTGTATGTAAGAAACAGTACGGGAAATGATAAATTTCCGATTGTGGAAAATAAGAATCGGGAATAGTGATGTATTGTAAATTCTCATTTAAAAAATTGTTATTCCTGTGAATCCTGATCTGATTTCAATCTATTGGTGAGCACTGGAAAGTAAGGAAAAAATTGTATAAGGGGAATACTCAATTTATTATACTGTCAATTATATTCTTTTATCTCTTATCAGAATTACTAAGAACAAAAAAACTAAAAAGAATCGTAGATAAACAGTTCAAAATAAAGGAACTATCAGTTGAGAAGTATCACGGAGAACGATTTGATCTTGAGTGACAATAATAACCTATTAAATCCAAGGAATTCCTGAAATTCAGGTGTAATATGTAGGTAGACAATATATGGGTAGACAAAAGGTATCAGTGAGCAGGAGATGATTGGAAGGTACAGTGTGCAGGGAAAGGGGGGGAATTGTCGGGAGCATCACAAAAGAAAATGATAGGTGGCGAGGCGTCCTGAGAGGTGTGAGGAAAAACATAGGTTTGAGTGGTAAACGGAGAGGCATGAGCGGCAAATATATAGCCTTTACCGAAGATGGAGAGGAGCGAACGAGATGGAGTGATAGATGATGAAAGGGTTGCGAGCGAGAGCGAGATTGCTCTTTGGTGAGCCGACCAGGTGTAGATCGGGGCGCTACCTGCCGTCCTGCCCTGTTATTAACTCGCCGCCGGCCGCCATTACTACTCTCATTTTCATACCACCTTAAACACTCATTTATTTTTACTTAACAGTCTTTAAGTGCACACTTGTCAGAGAGCAACGGAGAAAGAGATTGACTGATATATGGAGAGTGTAGCAGAGCGAGAGAGACATAGACGCAGGAGAGCACCTACACTCTGTGGCTGACCGCTGAATGGCTCAAGAGTAACACCAGAACCTTCTGCGGTTATTGCAGCGGCCGATTCTTAGCCGCCCCCACACAAATCCTCAACAACTCAAAAGCAATACGCAACTCAGATTGCAATGATTCATTGCCCGGATTGGTATACGAGTCTCCAGACACACTCAAGTTCCGTGATTTATGCATTGAGAGTGCATCTCTAATACTTTTAGACATTGTAACATTCCCTGCTCCATTGCAGAGCTGTGAGAAGGAATCAACTTTGAAACTGAACGGTTCACGGTTTCACAGTTCTACAAAGAAAGTAATCTTTTACATATTTAAATGTAAGTCCAATGACTGGCTCATTCAAGAGTTTTTACCCTACATTGCCCAGCTATCTGAGTCAGATGTGAGATTTAAAAAGCAGTAATAATATGTTTCTCCATTAAAAACATATTTTCAAACTTCACGTGGAACCTAATCAAGCTAGGAAGTTGAGTGCTTCGAAGTAGCCTGCAACTTCTTGTAGAATGTAGAACCAAATTAGATCCCATCATTGAACAACGGACTCGAATGATAATTGTATTATTCTCTTCTTAGCTATTTACACACATACTAAATTTATAGGATAGTGGTTAATGGAAAAAACATTTTAACTTTCGCCAAAGTAAAAAAGGGTGACTTAAAGCTTCAATGTGAATAGGAAATGAACGGAAAATGTAGTTTTTTAGCGTTCTGTTGAATGGCAGGGGTCGTGATGGCAATCTGCATAACACAGCTCATTATTATAGCACTAGCACTAATTTATAGGTTACTAGCTCATAATCAATATACGGCATTAAACTCGAACCATTAAAATAGGGAAATATAAATAGGACTAAAATAGGGAAAGCTATAATTATATTATTGCGATGAATTATATTATTGATAATTATATTGTTGTTGTCTTGATGAAATCTGCCTCCATTCAAGTTTATATGATCTCCTTCCAGGAAATTTTGCGACCAGTCTATATTGTCAACACTTTATTTGGCAAGGCGGTAGTCTTTTCACTCACCGGCAAAACAGTTGAATGTACAGTAATTTCCTGCACAACAACAAAGCAGTAAGTATTACCCGGCAGGCCTCGCATTTATTTTGCGCCTGCGTCCAACGATCGCTTTCCACAGTTTTGCGGCAAAGCTAATGCCTGTTATTACCGTATTCGCAGAACACGTTTCACTCATTTTTTTACGACTGGTCTGGCACAGCCGAAGAAATTACATTTATGTCTTAATATATTTGCGTCCACTCTTTCCATTTTGAAGGAAGCCGCTGCTTCAATTTCAGCCCTCAATGTGATGCAACATTCTTCAAGTGGAACGTTAAGGAAACCTCCGGGATGATTTGTTATTAGATATTTTTGTAGGGCATAAGGTGAAAGTAGGGCAATGATGAATTTTTATGGATGATTTTGGAATATTCAAGCCTCAATCTTTATCAAGATGTTGATAATTGGGAAAAGTTTTCAAATCTAATCAGGTTTAATTGACTGAGTAGATTCAAGGACTTCAAAGATCTACAGGAATCTGTGAATAAGATTCTAATAAATTGAATTGATTGATGTGAATCAATTATTATAGATATTAAACTTGTGCAATTCTTAAATAATATGGAACAAAAATCGATTGTATATTTACTATCTTCGCTTAAACACTGAACTATATTTTTCACAGGACATAACCCACAGTCTAAACTCACTTAACTTAAATTCTACACTTAATTTGAGGATCAGAAAAAGTAATGATCAAAATTATAAATAACAAAAATAGTACTGTAGATCTGTGTTTCCCCCTGTAGCTGTAGTTATCATTGACTTGAATATGATTGAGATTTCAAAGTTCACCAGTTAAGACTTCAGAATGCACCTGCAATGTACAGTAGCACATTTTTGGGTGATCTTTTCGAAAGAATGGATGGATCAAGATAAATATGACAAGCAATATATTAATATATTCAATAAATGTTTCCTCCAGCCTGAATTAACTCTAAATCAGTTTCAAGCAACTTTTCGAAATTCTAGGAGAATCGCAAGTTTGATTAAAAAGATTGCTGTAAATTAGTGTAAATTATTAGAAGGAATTAGTAAAAATATCAAGAAGATCGTACCTTGAAGAGCAGATAAACTTATGCTTGGTGGTTGCGAGTAGCAGGCAACACAAGTTATTAATACCTTAGTCACTATTTACTAATTAGATTGAAGCGCAGTAGAGGCTCAGAGTCTGCACTTGTCTTGAGAATATAAGTGTACCCTTGTAGTTATCATTACATCTTGACTCATATCCACATACAATGAATCATTCTAACTCGTCTGAGAAAACATGTGAGGGGAGGATATGGTGAGAATTAATGACGAACAATTGTTACTCAAGTTGAACTTTCCCGTGTTATCCTCGCGTGGTCTGTTATGAAAACTTGACAATAATTCAAAATGATTACACAGCCTGATGTGTCAGTTTCTGGGATTTGCATTGTCCTGTGTATTGCGCTTCATGATTTATTTGTAAAAATGCGAAATCTCATTTTGACATTCTCAGGGTACTTCTAGGGGATAAGCTAATTTGCAACTATTGTGAACATACAACAACTTGGAAGTTACAAGGTTGCAATTAGGTGAAGTTGAGATGTTGTAGAATTAAAAAGACACGTTATTGCTTCTTTGTGTGTAAATTCTTGGATAATCCTAATTCAAAGTCCTTAACATGAAAAAAGGTATATCCTGCGACCGAAACTAATCTCCAACCTCAAACTTCCAACCAGATCTAATTCGATCTACTAGTGCACAGATGTTCACCAAGCCATACACTAAGCCTGTCATTGGAATTCTTTGAGTTTGGCTCCTCGAATTTCATATAACAATTTGACCCTGAACTGACCTGAAAACTCTGACACCAGACCTGATCCATCCAGGTTGCACGGAGTTATTACAGGGATATCTTCATTTTTAAAGTTTTCTAATACAGATTGACATGCGTAGTCTGATTATTGTAACTCGTTTTACACCTGACGGCCTAACAACGAACTGTCAACAATAATTTTGCAAATGATACTCATGTATCTGTCGCTACTAGCATACTGTGAATAGTCATTAGGATGCTTGAGGCTGTCTGTCTCCGAGCCTAATAACAATAATAGCAGTGCATTGCCTATCTGGCGTGCGGCAGTTGCGCGTGCGTGAGTGTCTTTCGTGCTCATTTCACCCCTACGAAATGATGATAGGGCGGTAGACAGAGACTCTGTAATTTTCCTGGAGGAAAAAACCAATTTCTCAGGTGTAAATTTGATGTAATAAAGTGCCAGGAAGGACGACAGCTGACTTGGCTGCAGCTTATATTAGATGGCTGGATCCATTTCACAGACCGCAACAGGAAATTTGAGGTACGAGCATTGATAACAGCACAAGGTAGTAATGGTGACTAATGTGTCCAAACATGGACTACTGCCTAATGAAGTAAGGTTCCTCTACTTTTTACGTTCAATTTCTTTTCCTAAATTTGCACTTTATCATAGATAATTATAGTTGTTGATAATAGAACATAGATACTATTGATTATAGATTATAGATTATTATTAATTGATAGACAATATTAATTGATTCTTCAGTTCTATCTAATAGTATAGTTACATTCAGTACAATATACCAGATGAAACGTTTATAAAATTCAAATATAATGAAATATCTATATGGAAAAGAATGTTAATGAAAGATATTGAATGTACAATCGATTGAACAACAATATTTTGAGTACCGGTATTTATTCCAACAACAATATTTTTATATGATAAGCTTTGATGAGTATATGAGATAAAATTATCGATAATACTGTATGTGTATAATGGGAATGTAATGACAGTTTGAATGCTTTCCTCAATATTTTTGTGATATTTTGAAAATTATCATCTTTAGCACCATGAAGTGTAATCATTGAAAACTTGTGTTCTCTGTAAACAATTTCAATCTAATAAGCTAAGCTGCATGTATTTGCAATAGATGTTTGTAAAATAGATTTGAGAAATAAAATAATTAATTATATTCCAATAAATCCAGTCAATAGCGTACTTCGCTTGTGCAGCGTTCTTAAACTTATTAGAATCAAACGTCAAATAATAGTTCATGAGACAAATCACCATCGTGAAACGCTAATTTATTATGTACTTAGGTTGATCTACATAAATGAAGGCCGACTTTGAATGTGTTCAACACAGAACTCGTATTCAATCTACTTTTGCAGCTCATTTCACGCTGGAAGCGATGATGATTCATTGAGAGGTGTAATTAAATTATGACAGGCGTTTACGTTTGTTGTGGCGTAGCTCATTAGGGTAGGGCCAATTTATCAATTGAGCCAGTCATGTGATCGGGGCCGCGTCTTCAAAGAGGAGAGAGAGACGAGGTAGAAGAGGAGGTAAGAGGAAAGGAAAAGAGTTGGTAGAGGTGTGGAAGGAGAGGGAGAGGTATAGAAGGAGAAGTGGTGTGTAAGAGGTGGGGGAGGTTTGGAAAGAGGAAGAGAGATGTGGGAGAGGAAAATGATGTGTGAAGGAGAGGGAGAGGATGTGTGAAGAGAGAGAGAGGATCTAGAGGAGATAGAAGGCAATAATATTAGAAGATGGAGAGGCGGAGAAGAGAAGAAAATGAGTGGATGAGGAAGAAGAGGTATAGAAAATGGAGGAGAGATGTGGGAAAGCCGGAGAGGTTTGTAGAAGAAAGAGAGAAGTAGGAGAGAGAGGAGACGAGAAAAGAGAGGTAAGAGATGTAGAGGATGAAGAAGATGAGTAGAAGATGTAGAAGATAAGTGGAGAGATGTTAGAGTTGGAAAAGATGTGTAAGAAGAAGGTATGACAGAGAAAGGAGAGGAGTAGAAAGAATAGTAATGAAGAAAATAGAAAGGAGTAATTGGAAAAGAGAAAACGTGTGAAAAAGATAAGAGAAACAGCAATATTTCAGAAGAGAAAAGAGAAGAAAATGAGAGAGAAAAGAATAATTTCATAGGGGGGAAACAAGTGAAAATGAAAAGGGAAAAGAAATGTAGAAGGGAGGAGAAAGAATAATTGTGGGAGGGAAAAGAGGTACAGAAGAGAAAGGAAGAGGAAGAATAATTTTGTAGAAGAGGAAAAGACGTAGAAGGGGGGAAGAGGCGAAGAAGAGAAAAAGGGTGAAGAAGAAGAAGAAGAAGAAGAAAAGAAGAAGAAGATTGATTGATTGATTGATTGATTGATAAGAAGAAGAAGAAGAAGAAGAAGAAAGATTGGAGAAAAGGTAGGAGAGGTAGAATAATTAAGGAAGTAGAGGTGTAGAAGAGAAAGAAGTTTGGTAGAAGAGAGGGAAAATGTATGGAAAAGAAAGAAGACGTAAAAATAGCAGGGTAGGAGAGGCGAACAAGAATAATGGCAAGTTGGTGTAAAGGGGGGGGGGGAAGGATTTGAGGTGCAACGCTGTTATGACGTGGGCCATATGACGTGTAGTACGAGCGTCGATGGATCCAGTCCTTATGTGAGGCGTCTATGACAATATTAATGACCGTTAATGAGCGAGTGACTCGCATCTTCATGGGTGTGAGGCGGAAGGGTGCGTTTAAAACAAAGCGCACAATATTTCGTTGTACAGCGATGGTGAAACGCGCATGCGCAAACCAGACAGGGGCCATGGTCAGTAAATCAGCGCCTTTCATCTCGAGCCGCCTGGCAATTGAATCGGCTTTAATTCCTCTCCATCGCCTTAATGATTTCAAATTATATGCTTGCGCGAGATGGGCATATTACGCCTTGAGCTGCGTCAGCTACAGATGGAGCCAGAGCTGCTATGCTATGCTGTAAGCATGCAACATGACGACGCATGCTTGCCAACCACAGCAACGTCAAAACAATCACCGTTTGCATAAATATAAACTCCCTTCTCTCGTTGCTCAGTTTCCCTCAACCACTTAAATATTCCCTGCTTATTCTATTCATTTCTATTAATTTATCAGCTTCTTGATACTATCATAGAGAAAATCAAGGTAGAAGACTCAGATCACGTATTGTATTCCAGTTGTAGAGCTAGAGACAACCTGTTGTGGTAATTTTCAAATCCCTAGTATCAAATACAATACTATCTTAAGCAATTGTTATTAAATTGTCTCCAAATTGTCTAAGAAATTGCTTTCTAGAACTGTTTTTGCTAGTACCGAACAAGACTAAGAACATGTGTAACTAATTTCCCAAGTGAACGAAGAAAGATGTAAGCTTGATAGAAAGAATAATGAATAGAATATTTGAGCCGAGATCATATCGGAAATGATAATTTTTAGATCAATTTGAGAACTCACCTATCAAAATCAGTTAACCGCGAAGAGTCTCTGAATCCTTTGGCGAATGGATTACTGTCGATCTTCAGTTTTGTGATCTAGAAAATAGAGAAAAAAATCCTTTTATTATCAGGGTTGCTCTGAAATATCCAAATCTCATTACAAATAGAGAAACCAATAAAGGTTGCCTCTAAAGGACATCTTGCATTAAGCGACTTTAAGCGAAGAGTATATTTTGCGAAATCTTTATTTATTTTGTGTTGTGATTCTTGATAATAGAATAATTGGTTTTATAGATCAGAAGCAACTAATGAAACAGAAACTTACAATGAATATTTCATTATCCAATGAATTTAGTGGATGACTTCAATTGTTGAAGATTTTATTCTCAAGCTTTGATTCACTGATTTATATAATGGAATGAAATGAATAGACTCACCAATTGGTTTTGGTAGGCGGTGACTGCCGTGAAGACAGTTTCGGTAAAGACGTAGGTTCTGAATTGTTCCGCTTCCAAGTCCGTGATGGCGCCACTGTGGTCCCTCCACTTCACCAAGTGGATGCGAGGTTGGTATCGGTGCATGGAGTTCAAAACAATCTGAAACAAATTGAGACAATATTTTTTAAAGAAAATTGATAGATAAGAAAGAAATTTCTCATCAGCATTGTGACTAGATAGGAGATGAGAAAGATCAATTACAAAAAATTTCTCTAAATACTCTACGTTCTGTTATGGGTTGATTCGGTGAATAGTGCTTACGACTTGTAAGGCTAAAGGGTGTGATGGAAGCATCTTTTCAAGTTCAGGAAAGTTTTTATTCTATTTCAGAGCATACTTGGGGTCGAATTTCACCAATAATTAATTAAAATTTGATACATCTGTCCCAGATACCTAATTTTTTTATTAGGAGCTTTGATGTACCTCCAAAACGCGATCGAAAACTATTAGCATTGATGAATTTGTTGATATTAAATATTAATTTTTTAATAGGCGTTAAAATATAACTTGTTTTGAATGGAATACAATTTTCTAAATGTGCTGCTTAGTCTTGTTTCATCCAAAGATGAAACTGGGAAGTCTACCCACATACAACTATGAAACTGGAAATTCTACAAGCTGACAGAAATGCATTGTAGAGGGCACAGGTGTGCAACTGTGAACGGCCTTAGCACGTCGATGGTTCGCCCACCCTCCGCTAGAGTGCGCTTGTGAGGTATCCCTCATGAATCGGCGGGAACGCAGCTAATTGCCGATAAGCTTAGCGCCCCAGTCACCGGTTACGTGGTGTTTAGCTAGCTCATGTAGGCTACCGACTTCCATTTGCCCGAGCCGATACGTTGTTAATTCAATAATTTCAAAATGGTGCTGCAGCACATAATCTGCTCAAAACGCCCGCTATAACGTATCGCGCTTTCCAATTGCTCTGCAATGCGAGTGAATCTCGTCACATATGTAGCTCTCGCGTCTGCGGGGGTTGAATGATTAAAATGACTGACAATCACAATCAGCTTAGTGCTAATGAGGAACTTGTTCCAGTATCCCACAGATAAGCTATCACATACAACACTTAACTCGAGAGTTAGACTACTTTTGCATTAGGAATGTCTTCAAAATTATTGAATAAAACATTATTAAACAGTGAGGGAAATTGGTATCCTTCCAGACTTTATCTCTATTTCTGGAAGTTATCTTAATTTTTTTCTATTCTCCAACATTCCTAGATTCAGAATCAATGAGGATAAGCAAGACCTAAAAATAATATACCTAGCGTGTAAAGATGAATTAAAATACTTAATCATGGCTTTCGTTGTACCTTAACGATTTTCATGCCTATAACAATTTTTTTATTGAAAATGTGGAAAAATCTATTCAACTGGAGTGAATCAACCGGCCGCAAAACCAATTGTGGAAGAGTAATGTATTTTTTTTATTCCAACACAATTCAAACATCTTGATAATCATCAGTTAAAAAATTGGGATGACAAATTATTCAAAAAATTCCTTTAATCAATTTGGTAATATGATATGAATTTAGATCAAGTTGAATTATGTGAATGTCATTGTTATGAGTCCTGTTGAGAGAGTTAGTGTGGATTTTTATGTGCAGTGACTTGAAAGATCAAATCAGTTTTTGTGAGAGGAACTCGTTAAACAGAAGCAGGCTGGAATGCAACGCTGACAGACTGGGTAACGAGTGGGTTGCTGAGATCAGATCGCAGCAGCATTTCATTGTGTTCCAGGGCCCAAAAGGAGGATCCGGGCTGGAAGGAGGACGACTGTCGAGGGATTACGGATCGGTGGAATCCGAGATGGAGGATTTTGAGAGAGAGGTAAAATACGCGCGCGTCTCAGTCCACCATAAAGCCAGTGGAGGTCGACGGACAATGATACGTTTCGCTTTTCATATGTTGATTACACGTTACTGGGCCGTAAATTACGGGCCGAGTGGGAGGGTGAGGGGGAAGAAGAGTGCGCAGGTATTTTATGAAATAATAAATTCGTAGGTGACGGGGGGGGCAGAGAACGGGCCCCCCGTCGAATTGGAAGCGTTGGACCGCTTGTGGAGCGGGTGACAACGGACAAATTTACTGTCGTCCTCCTGAGGCTGTGGTCGAGTTGAGACTCGCGTCATCGAGCCTCACCAGCCAGCACCTCTTTTGGCCCTCTGTCAGTTTAACACCCGCGCCCATTAATTGTTTATCGACGATGATTTACCCATGCTACCTGCCAAGACAATGACCACTTCTTCACAACTCCCCAACCCCCTCTCCAAACCCAACAGAGCCACGCAGTCTCCAACCATCTGCATTCAGAAGACCGTATGCAAACAGCGCAAGCGAAATATTTCTGCGGATTATCGTTGCCATTCTCCTCACAGTTCATCCTCGCAGTAATTTATTCTAAATTATCAGCCACAACAGCAGCTCTGCTCAGCCTGCTTCGAACGCAGGTGTTAAAAATACGGGAGTTGCTCGCTGAGGTACTAGTTTGTCAGATAAATTAAAGAATTGCATTGAATTTTCATACGGAAGATCAGTTTTGTAGTAAATTTATGTTTTGCAATCTGAGACGTGTCTGTGTTGCTGAACAAATAGATTGTGTAATTTATAGAGACGAACGCAATGGAAATTTTTTATTCGGGAAATGCTTCTTCATAATAGACCTATGCTGTGATTGAGCTTACTTGAGGAGTCCGGTCCCACAAGATGTCAAATGATTGATAAACTGAAAAAAATCCAACGAAATTCGACTTTGACTTTGATAAAGGGATAACTAATGGATAAAAAATTTTATTGGCCCTCTTCAATAATATTTTGTCATTTCTTTATATACGTAGATAAAAATCCACCTCAAAACTTCATTTCATTGAGAATTATCATTTAAGAACTTATAAGTAACCAAATTATCCTGATTATGAATACAATCGGAATGGCATTGAATTTTTTAAACACCTTGAATACACAAGAATATGTTCTGAAGCCGAGACTATGAGGAGGAATATAAGTGGAGAAAGAGATACTTGTGATATGTATCCTACATATCCAACAGGAATAGCTTGGTATAAATCAACATAATATGATATGGCCGCAGTATGGCTGTTGTGTGTGTGGAGAGTTGTTTTGTGTTCAGGCTTTCTCAAATATTTATTGTGTATATTTGACATGTGTGTCACGTAAACCAACAAACAAGGTTACAGGACATGTGTCGTCGTGTGTGGTGATGGTGTTCCAATATTACATGCACCCTCTTACTATAGAATGAAAACAAATTCCAGCGTGATTTAATACAGAAAAACAAAGATGTTCGAAAAGAGAGAGATATCCTTGAGGTAGAATGCTGGATATTGAGCATGGAAAACAGAAATGTATTGCAGCCAGGTTACGTGTCCAATATGTAGCAAAACACTACTATTCGTGGCACTCGACAAGAAAAGTACCTAATTTGGTCTCTATCGGCTTGATAAATAAAGTAATTTTCTATGGCATCACTCCATTAGGTAGTTTTTTGTTCATAAGTCTGTAAATGGAGAAAAAATGTTCGTTTATAAAATCCATCCATTTTATAACTATTGAAAATTTCGTGATATCTATTTTTATACTTGTTAATAATTATTTTTCAAATATTTTATTCTTTGAAGAGGTGTACTCTGAAAAATAAGGAAGCGATGTTATAATTCCTTGTTGAAAATAAATGATGTATCCAAACAGATACATTTCAATAGCGATCAAAATGTATTCTAAAGTGAATAATTGATTTCGTAGCTCATCCACTTCAATACCACAAACACTGCTGGAATAAAATAAACTTTTATTTTCAATTTTCTATAAGACCGTTCATCTGACTTAGGAGATGGAGATAAACTTCTTTGAATCCCAAAAATTGGGAATTGCAATGCATAAATGACATGTTCTACGTCAATATTATCCGATCATAAAATTTGAGCCGGAAACAAGCGTCAAGCAATAATAATTTATCGTTAAACGAGAGGATCTAGTTATAAAAAACATATAAAGAATGTCGAAAATAATCTTCGGAAATATTTTATAGCTGTGGTTTCTCATACTTCATAAAGGTATCTTCACATTTCATAACAAGTTGTATCTCATTGGCTTATAAAGTGGTAGTGTGGAATAACACAACGGAGAATATTTTTATAGCTGTTCAGTGGGATGTTTCTCAATATGCAGAAGAAAGATTATAATCAAGCTTCTTCAGTCTGCTATTGTAGTTTTATAGGATGGTGTGGAAAATGATCAGGAACTTATATATAGCTGGAAATAACGTTGTTAGAAACATCCTGTCTAACCAGATTTCTTGTTTTGTGATGGATGAAGAATCGTGTTGATTACCATTCAAGTGTCTTCAATACCTAATAATCATTTGGTATGAATCAAATTCTTCATTTTGGAATCATCGAATCTGCTTCAAATATGATTTTCTGTCGACTTTCACAATATTTTACAAGATATTATAATATTAAGACGCGAGTATATACATGTGTGTTGTATGAAGGTAAAAAAAATAAAAAAATTAATAAAAAACTTTATTGTGATATTGATAACATAACCACAATCATCAATTTTACAGTATCACAATATTATTAATATCATTAAAATATTGGAATATTCGTCATCGTCGTCGTCTTCCTATTAAATGTAGAATATTATCTTCATTAAAAAATCATCCAATGTTAAGGTTTCTGAATGTATGAAATGGGCCTGAATTCTGATACAGCCTCGACTATCATCGATTATAAATGAATCGAAAATTCACGTTCATGTAAACGTGAAGTTTTTTAGCGTACAAAAATGCGTTATCGTTAACTCCTCTACAACAGCCTTTAGCGGTGAAACGCAGCGCGCTAGAAAATTGGAAAATTGCCGAACTCAGTTCAGAGAGTTGTCCTCGAAACACGTCTGAAATAGCAGCAAAGCCTATGGACGTCGTCGGATTTCCATTAATTTTTAATTTGCAAGCGTCGCGTATTGACGCTTGGGTTGTGGCAACCCAATAACAAGCCGTGAAACGCCCTAGCCTTGTCGACTAATTCCCTTTTTTATTCTGTACTTTGCTACTGAAACTCCCCTTTACGCACCCCCCCTTTCCCCCCTGGGCCCCCTCTACCAACCCCCCACACACAGTGATCCGATGAACACCAAACGTGTCAACCCTCATCCTATTGCACCCAGCTCCTAATTGGCCACGAGCGCTTTTGGGACAACAAAAAATGCCACATCAAACCGGGATGACGTGTGGAATAAAGTTCGGCTGGCTCTGTTCGCTTAGCTCCCAAATAATTAAAATTGCAAAACACGGCCAACAGCCACCAATTACCGGCCAAACATTCAAATTGGACAAGCTGATTGCAATTCCTCAGTCTTGTGCGCTCATTGATCAGCATATTTACTGTCAATTCTAATGAGATGGAATATCGGAGGTATTCGAATTGTGAGATGAATATAATTGAGTTTTCAAATTATAAACGGATCGGATACTCATACACTAAGATTACTCGAACAAGTCCTTTGATTCGAATGAAAATTGTTCCCAACCAAAATGAACAATTCTTGATAACAATGTTTAGATTCTATTCCAATATTCTGGGAGGTCAGTTTCAAATTTGAAACTTGAAATTCTTAGAAGAATCAATTAATTTATTGAGTCTTCCATATAAGAACCCATTTAGAAAAGCTGAAGAGGTTGATTTATTTTACTCAAAAATAAAATTATTTATTTCTTGGTAGGAAACTCACATGGATTGTTCATTACATCTTCGTTCTTAACTGTCCCGGATTTGCACAAACCTTTGACTTCGATTAATTCTTGTCGACAAATTATAATTTGTTTCAAGAATTAATTACCTTTCTTACAACCTACATTTATCACAATGTATTCTCAAGATAAGGTTTAGGCTAATGTCTTATCAAATGAGGTCGACTTATTATCTTTATGAGCAATCAGCTTGCTTGATTAGACTAGCACGTGAGAATTCACTTACTGGACTACAGGGTTGAAAACGTGGCAAGATTGTGCTTTGATATAATGTTTAGTTCCATCTTCAGTTTTATTATGTATAACTTATAAATCACAACTGACAAGCTACACATTAGATCTTTAGAACATTGATCAAGAAGGTTGATAAATTCCAATATCAATCTATTTGAAATCACTCACGTAGCTGTGAATTCATTGTATTTTCAAAAGAAAATAATTTTTTATTAGAATCTTTGCTAAGGACTGGAATCCACACCTTTTATTTAGACGGGAGAAGAAGTGAGAATAACAAATTGTATGTCTCCTCGCACATTTCTACAGAGGCTTGGAAAAAGATTATAGAGTACAGCAGTGAAAATGTGTTGTAAAATTTCCATGTCAAACTGGTTTCCTGATTGTATAGTGGTGCAATAAAAATATACTCATTCACGAACTCTGGAAAGCAGATAGGTTGGGTGATTTGTTAATAATAGTTCTAATTCGTCTAATACGTAGGTATACTGTTTCCAAAGGTGTAGTATGCGATCTAGCGATAATAAGGTGAAGGGTACTATCGTATGCAAGAATCTAATATCAGCTAATTAGTTGAACAGTTTAAAACTATTATCATATTTGAGAGTATGTTTCCGATGGGACCGGAATTAATCGAGATACGTTTGAATATTTAATGACTCATCTACATCAACGGTTATTCGATTATATTACCGGGTGTGAAAATTGAATAGCGAGATGAAACAAGCGCTTTTTTTGCTGGATACATTGTTTTCACAATAAGGGAGAAGCCGCGATCATCCAGTCGAGATAACGGGTTTCGTTTTTCAATCTAAAAATTATTCCGCCTTCAGAAAGGATGTTATGTTGCGAGATAGCTTGTCGATTATAATTTAATAACAATCCAAAGATCTTGATTGTACACTAACATCCTAGAAACCATGCAATAATACAACATACAGTATGAATGCCATCACTCAGGGTGAGAATATGCAAATACTAAACCACTTTATCAGAGTAGTAGACAAATTGTAGTTGAACAAATCAACTGTTAATTTGGTCAATATCTAACGATACTAGTTTTCTAGGAGTGTTCTTTCGTTGATTGAATTTCTTACAAGATGAACCCATTCCTGTATCATCTATTCCAATATAAGAAAGGTTTATAAGTGTGATAAATATTGTAATTCAACAAAATACATGTAAAGTGGTCTGTAAATTTTTGGTTCAATGTCTAACGATGCTTGTTATCTAGGAGTGCTCTTTCCCTGATTGAATTTACTAAACCTATTCCTACCAAGATGTACTCCTATTTAATTCATAATTATAATTCTTTCAAATTCCGTCATTGATAATTGATTTAGAAAGATTATTTCGAATCACAAATAATATAGACTTCGACTAGAGAAGCTAAGAAAGTTGAAGTGTTCTCACCTGTCCATTCTTGTCCATCTCGTTGTTGGTGAGCTTGACCTTCTCGAAGGAGACGACCTGCTTCCTGAGCTGTTCGCCGGTGAAGGGGGAGTCGGGGTGCATGTACAGTCGACAGGGGGCGGGGGGGTCCGCCTTGCCAGCCACCAGCCATGACGATCGATGGTAAGCGTACCGGTAGCGCTTGTTATCGACTGGAACAATGTCCATAAGCACCGCGTACCTTTGCTCTGGTCTCAGTCCATTGAACGATACTCGCAGCGTCGGAAACATTCGCCTGCAACCACACAAGTTAACTGGTTATCATCTGCATCACTGATCATGGAATACAGCACAATCCTTCTCATAGCTCAATCAATAGTACTAGAAAACTTAAGGGTAAAAAATATAATCAAAACTAAAAAAGTAAAGTATATTATGGTAGTTGGATCAGTGTCTTCAATTAATTGAGTCAGATTATATATACATCATGACGATATTTTACACTTTATACCATGGACACAGAGGCGACCAGATAAAAATGTCTAATAAGTGCTTATACATTAGTATTTATAAGTCTTTATCTCTCAAGATCAATATGAAAAATAGCTTGAGTGCTTCCTTGCAATGTAATCTCAGTTCTATTAGTGTAGAAAAATGAAAAAAAAATTGAGTTTGAAACATTCATTGATTGAAATGAAAATTAGATTTATAACTACTCTTACAATTATTACAGCTTGAGGTATGATTTTATATGCTTCAAGATACGAAAGAATAATTTCGAGGTAAAGTTGAACTCTTACAGTGAGTTGAGCTTCAGACGTTTCGACAATACATTGATTAAGAACGCAGGATTTGATTCGAAGGGATCATGAATCTCTAGAAATTATAATTTGCCCTCATAGAGAATGAAAGCTTGAAGTTCACCATACAATAAAATAGTCTGCTTGGCGAGGTCGAAATCTAGGGATGAACATTGAGAAAATAACATTGTGCAAATAACACATGAATTATAGAATAGAATTGACCGTGGACAATATTCATATCCAACGAGGAAGGTCGCAAACAGATCTCTAAGAATAACTCATACAATAATGGGCAGACCACCGTCAACCATCATCAGTTTATATTTTAACGAATGTACATAATCTGGCAAGGACAAGGGATAAGTCTCAACCGAGAAAATCTTCTTATGATTCCGGGGAGCGAGATTATGTGTCGCTATAACTTATAAAAGCTTATAGAAGCGTCGACAGTACGAGTCACGTGATTTATGATACCTGAATGTTATAAATCAGCCGGTGATTACCTGTGATTGTGATGACGGTGGTGGGAAGGGGTGGGAGGACGGAGGAGAGGATGGTTTCTGGTTACACGGCGCACCAAGCACGGTCATTCTTGAAATGGACAAGGTCCAGTTGGTCTAAGAAACTGCACATAAGGTCAAATGGATAGCATCAGTATCATTTCAATTCCCAACAACCTCTTTTCTCATATAATGCTTTTATGGAGAACACCTGTCAGAGAGGCGACAGCAATAGCTGGCACTGTATAATGAAACTGCTTGAATAACTACGGCACCTTTCACCAATCACTCAGACACTCGTTCAACCTTTACCTGGCAATGATATCTGTCGAAACACCAGTTCCATCATTCATTCTCACACTTATAATACGAATTCTGTATTCCGATTGGTATGTGGACTTATATCTCCAGTTTGATCCAATAATGAGTGTATATTTAAAATCGACTGAGACTACACAGCATGTCGATTGATAGAGTAATAGCCTATCAGATAGCGTTAACTAGAATACACGCAAACATGCAACTAAGGCAAAACAGGCTCAACTTGCTAGTCAAAACATGTTGAAAGAATTGAAGCTTTTTGGAAATCATAATTAATTAAAGACTGTTAAATGATCAATGCTAACTGCTTTCCTTTTTACTATTTACTGCTTTATTAGAAACTAAGTTCCATAGAAACTTAATAATTAGAAACTAAGTTTCTAATAGTTAGTATTAATTCTTAGAAACTTAATTTCTAATGATTCATTCTAATAAGTAATGATTAAATAATTACAAATTTCAATGTTTGCTCGAAAAGTACTATTTATACTAGGCTATTTACATTTATCCTTTACACTATTTGAATGATATTGAACCTTCTCTATGAGAAAAATGGCTGGACCTCTCCACCTTATATACCTGCCTTTGACTAGCAGTTAAATTAACACAAGTAATCAAGCAAGTGATATATCAACGATGTTATTGTATGTGTGGCCTCGTAGCTGACAAGGAATCGTGATATCTCCTCTATAAACCGTTCCATTGTGGCTACAATTTTCAATGTGAATATCAAGTATAATTATGCATTCAATATTTTATAGTTCAATAATTATAATATTATTTAGTTCAATAGAACGTGTTGAATAGAATCATTTTTAGATTATACTGAACAAATCTATAAATGTCAAGTTTTCGCCTTTCTCTAATAATTATGATACATGGAGGCGACTTTTTTGTATAAATTTGTATCAAACTTTTTGTATCAAATAATAAGGATTAAGATGGAAGGATATTTCATGGAATCGTTACTTCTGGCTTGCCATGTAGAACACAAGAACAGACCATGTGAGCTTTGAAACTAACATGTCCCGTTGTTTATGCATTTTTTAGATGGCCGTGTGTCGCTTCTCGACAGAATTTGGTTAATTTCAGCCGTTGAAATGAAACTGTGTGTCCGAATTTATCCCGGCTCTGTCCAACTGGATTAGGGACTCGGTCCCGACAATAAATCCGCTAGTTAGCCGTCAAGATACGCTATCAGACGTCATCTCTGGTGGTTAGTCCGCTCACTGTGACAACACCCATCAACCCCCATAGCAACGGATCAAAACATCGGGCCGGATTTGCGTTGTACGACAGCATAAATTACTATTTTTCGCCGGATATGGACGGACAAACCCTCGAATTTGTAAACGTGTAATCGAAAAAATTGACATCACGTCATCCCGGTCGAGAATATATGGCTGGCCAGCGGCCAACCCCTGCGGAGCTCTGTGAACTTTATGCCATTCTTGTCGTCGTTGTACGGTATCAAGCGTGCGCAAAAAATTCCGATTCGAAAAGGGTTAGGGAAGCGATTACGTGAATAAATCACCGCGTGTAATAGGCCGCCAGCCCGCACTACATTGCCGCGTCGTAACCTGGTAACAACAGCGCGGTAACACCGATTATTTAGCCGCGCTTTTCTCGTTTAAGTGATAAAAACGGCAACAACGCGCCAGATAACGTGGCCCCGCATCATCCAATTAATCCACGGTCCAAGTCCCGATAGCAGCGACCCCCGCGGCGACCCATTGTAATATTTTTCCAACACGTTAATACCAGTTATGTCGATATTTCATTATGATTACTCGTTTGCACCAATACCTATGTGTTATTAAGTTGTATATGTGATTAGGGAGGTATTCAGAAGAAAACTTAACAATAGACATTTTCATATATTAGTTTTATATAAATGATTCAAAGAAAGATCTCAAAAATACAAAATTGACTGGAAATAGTGAAGAATTATTCTTTTACACTTTCATTCATTGTAGAATTCTTTTGTGATCACTGTGGAAGAGCTTCATCAGTGAATAATAATAGAAGTAAATTAGAGATAAACCTGCCTTCATTATATGCTCAGATAGAAACATGGTTATACAGATGTTAAGTTTCAAATCAAATCATAATAATGATAATAATAGTTTTCCATTATTACTACATGTTGAACCGGTCACCTATTCTGCCCCTGCACATAATAGTGGAAATACTGATGTGACTGCAAATATATTAATTGATTATCTTTCTGCTTGTTGCCTACACAGCCCCTTCCTCAAACCAGAAACTACTGTATTATGGTTCCTGTTTCAATAGAATACGAAATGGCAAGCGCACAAATATAACACGAATTACACAAAATACATTCCAGTCTTAATTTCACAAATCACATTGGAAAAATATGGAAGACGATGCTGTAAGCAACTGCTAATCGTAAAGTATGATGTCCAGGTTAATTTGAGCGTGTGTTGGCACACTGACGCGCAAGCAATTCACTGAAAGCCGGTTGCACGAGTCACAATATTTTAATAAATGTAGATGCAGAAGTCAGTGTCCAAGCGAGCAGAATACAATGGGCGGTGATAGCATAGGGCCGGACACCGCTTGTCATCACACTGACTAGAAGTCTACTGGCTAGATAAGAACCTCATAATCTACCTACTTTATTGGTTACTCTTCCTATCTTTCGTTTTCTCTCTACTCATTTCTGTTATCCTTGTTCTCTCCACAGATATCTCTCCATTCATGGTCTTGATTGTTCTCCTTATTCTAGTTTTATCTTATTTTCTTGTTCGTCAGTTCTTTGTCAATTTTCCATTTCTGACTACCTTCCAATCCTCTTCTGAGGTGAAACAACACATTGAATTGTTCACTATGAAGAGCCCCAGAAACTGACTGATGTTACTAAAAACTTGTTTCCTCTGTTATAATAATTCAATCTTGCAATTTACTCATTCATCTTTACTTTTTCACTCACTTTCTCTTCTTTATTATAATTTCCTAAGCAGTACTAGGAAAGATGGTGAAGAAGTCACAAACATCTGAAAATAGAAACGAAAACTCAAAGACTGATGGACAAGAAAAAGCTTGGGATCGTCACCGCTATATCAACTGCTGTAGCTGTTATGATACTTGTTGTGTATAAAAATAGTAATACTGAAGATGAAAGACTTCACTGCAACTCAATGGAAAATGAGTAATCCAGTGAAATAGTTTCATTAAAAATTAGTATATTATAATTCAATTTTAAAGGAGCTACATTATTTCTATTCAGACAGATTCGATGCCTACTGGAACAACTGAATATTCAAAAGCAGCGTGAAGATTTCCATTCATAAAAGATATTACGGTATCTATTGAGTATGAATAATCGGTAGGGTTGCCCGAAAATATGAAATTTAAAGCAGTGAAAAAAGTATTCCGTTCGCACGCGATGTTGTGGATGGCTTTGTCAGTAGTGAGGAAGCTAAGAAAAGATAATAAATTTCATCCAGTGTGGAAAGAAACGGAGATAGGAAGAGTGTGAGTTGAAAGGAGAGGAAGCGAAGTTTGGTGGTGAGGAGGAAAATGTGGCGCAGGATAGAGTTTGGCTTCTCAAGCCGCTCGCTACACACTCCATTTGAAATCGATGATTATTACCTACTAACCAGTTTGCCTGCTTTGTAATTTTGCACGTTCCGAAAGCCGGCTGACTCAGATTGAATGCTGCCGCAATAACGCCTGTCTTCGTTCAAAGCGATCTTCTCAACTTCACTACACACTCTCTTTATCTATTCTCTTTTCATCTACTTTCCTCTGCTGTGTTGATCTCTTTTCTGTTTCTCCTGACGACGCGAAGAAGCTCCGACCGACCAGCTTCTTAATGATAGACGAAAGAATTCAACTTTCCGATCGACTTGGGAAATTCAATTTACTCGCCTGCCCCCTCGGCTCCTTCCTCCGGTGCAGACAGCTTCATTCCCAGCTAGTTTTTTTCTACCAAGTTCTTTTCAGATCATAACTTAAAAGAGTCATTAAAATATTCAACACGTTTTATCGTAATCTCGCCTTGCACTCAATCTTCATCATCAAACCTGAATCAAAGTACCCATCGTATCAAAATTTATTCTCTTAAACTATTCTCATAAATCATTTTCTTTCTTTGACACCTTTTCTTTCACCCTTACATTTTTATTCCAAGTGATTTCACTCATTCTCCCAACTCCATTGACAATCCTAGTAATTTTGTTTTCTATCCAATTTCCTGATATCGCTATCTTTTTCTCTGTTTCCTCTGCATACTTGGAAACACCTACTTCCTCTCTCGTATTCTCATCTATATATTTCCGTGATAATTGAAATACATCTTAAAAATGACTTGAACAGGAATTGAATATATAAATTAAAGACTTATTTTGACTGAGACTTCTGTAGAAACCGTATTTCGCTTCAATTGATGCCAGCTTAATTGATGCATTCTTCAACTAACATTCTGTCAGTTAGTACCTTATTTTGAAGAGGAAAGAAGGGAGGCAACAAAATAGAAATTCAACCGAACAATCATAAAGTTGCATCTTATGTGACTACCTTGTATTTTATTTCATGAAAATCTATATTCAGCGATCATTCATGAAAATTAGTATTTTATTTCATGAAATCTGTGTTATGGTAATCATTCAAATCGAATAAGTGAGAAAAAGAGCAAGGGAAGGTTTGAATGTCAACATACAAACCAGTGATTACAGAAGTTGACTATGTATTACATTAATAAATATGGAGAAACAGTTGACGTTTTCTATCAATAAACTGTACGTACAAAATAATATCTGTGAAGATTATTATTCAACTGAACAGACTTCTAGTAGCTGGTAGAAATGATCAAAGTAAGTGAGAACAATTTTTCATTGCTCGAAAATCATCAACAGACGAGTTGAATAATTGTTATTAATGTATCTCATGTGACTACCTCGTATTTCCACTCATCGAGCTTCTTTACGGCTACGAGATTATTATCTTATATTCTGCTCACTTCCTTTGTTTTTCAACAAAGCGATCTTGCTCGTGTATTATTTATAATATTGCGTGGACAGTCGCCGACTTATTCACCTGTCTCTCTGGAAACTAAACTCAGGCCCCAGGTATAACTGAGTGAACGTCATCAGTCAGATGTTTCAAGGCATGCTCACACTGTAACCGAGACAACACGACTCCTCATGCCCAATCTCACTTACTCTCTCACTCTCTCTCTCTCACACACTCGCTCTCAGTCTCTCTCTCTCTCTGACACACACTTCTCCACACCTGGCCTTAGACACGTTTCTTCATTAAGGACTTAATATTTGCGGCATGAGTTACTTATACAAGGACCTAATAACTAAAACATGACATCATTTTTCCATGTATTGGAAAGCAATAACTCAGGATTATTTTGACAAATTTTGCATGTCGCTAGAAATAGAAATATTTATATAAATATCAATATTGATAAATAGAACAATACACCAATTTCAAATATTTTTTATCAAAAGTATGGAGAAACATTTTTTTGGCTCCTAATCTTTAGAGAACTGAGTCATCAGAAGTACATGATCATTTGAAAGATGTTATCAGATTTAAGTGGAAGTTGTTTCTACAAACTGAGTATTTGGGATGCTATGGGAGCTGAGATAAGTTATGAATGAGATAATTTCTTTATAATTAGGAAAACAATATACTGTACAATTTTTCCGACTTTTCAATAATTGGAACTGAGAAAATTAAGTATCCATTTGGCAAATCATTAGAAGCCTACTTTGTTCAGCTAATTTGTATGTTATTGGCTTGATAATCACTCTTGTATATCATCAGTTATTAGTAGATTTTTCTGTGGAAGCTCTAATAATTTATTAAATTTGAATCTTCCAGGAAATACACGTTTAGTTCTGAATCTCATTATTTTACGATTCATATGATCTTGATAAGTGTGGTACATCACTTTGAGAAGAAGCAATAATAAATGAAACTATGAGGAATCGATTAGTTGAAGCTGATTGGAATAGATGACCGTTGAACATTTCATCTGCAGCAACACATTCAAAGTGATAGGCCGATCATTTATCTCATCAATGACGGTCATTATTTGACCATTAAAGTGTAGAATGAAGCCGATTCTAGTGGCTCGTTCATCATTCGGCATTCAATAAAAATGGATAGTAGCAGGAAACAACAATACCGATGAGCTTAATCATGGCGATTCATTGGAAATAACTTGCTAATAATTTTGTGATATTGCACAGAAGAAATCTTTGCTGAGGGAAAAGTGGATCTAATGGCGTCTAATTCGCCCCACTTCGTCTTCGGCGAGAACTTGAAGTAGCGTAATTTTCATAGCGGTCGGCGTTGTTAATGGAACAGTCCAACGACGCCTTTTCAAATTGCTCTCTGTTCAATGTCCTATATTAGCATACTATACAAAAAACTATACCTGTATATTGACTTACTATACATAAGGATCGCGTGTTATACACAACATTATTCTCTTTATTTCTTCAACTGGTGCACGCGTGCGTATGCGTGCGTGTGTGTTTGCGGCTTCCCGTGCCAGTTGTGACTTTTACAATCAGCTAGTTGAAGTCTCAATTGAAGCCGCATTGTTCAAAGATTCAAGTCTGTTTTCAAACACATTCGAATCACAGCACACACTCTTGAAATTACAGTTGCCTATGTAAACCTATATCTCAGAATAGTGAGTTGGTGTTGTTTGAAAAGACAACAGGAAATGTAAAATCGTCTAGAAAACCTGAGAACTCTCTCAACTGCATCGTTGATTCCTGGTGCTTTGTTCCTGTAATACCGGGAGAGTTGTCTCAGATTTCTAGTTTGGAAAAGAACGAGTTACTTATTCATGAGATTCTGATATCCTCATGTATGATAGCTCATCTATAAGAGAATAATGAAAAATAATATGCCTTGGATCTTCATCATATGATAGGACTAGAGATATCACCGTCAGCAGTTATTCTTCGACTGTTATCTGGTTGTTACTACCAGAGACAATATTATAAAATTGCTATATTATATGCTATAGTTTCTCTCAACAGAAGGCAAAACATTGAAAAAATTATCGAAAACATAAAGGCTTGCAGAAGGAATTTTTTAATATATCTGAAATGCAAGGAAGAGTTCAAACATTGAAAACTAATGTAGGGTTGCACCAACCAGGATCAACTATTTTTAATCAGCTGTTCCCATTTGATTAACAGTACACTGATCCTGAATCAAAATTGATCTTGCTTGATGCAATCCAATCTAAAAGCTCAATGAGCCAAAATATACAAGTTATAAGTGACACTACAAAATCTAATAAATTTGTATTCTGTGTTAGTAGGATTGTTGAATTTTATTGTCATTTTTTCCCTTTTTGGCTTCAAGTATGACTTTGACTTATGTATAAAATCCTTTTGAATATTGATCAATATTTTCAATAGAATCTATCAAGCTTTCCCCAAATTTTCTCCTCGTGTATAATAGGATGCTTAATTAAGCATGAGCATGTACAGATATAGCTTGAAGGCAGTTGAAACCGGTTGCACAGAGCGAAGCGCATAACGGAGGCTTCTGTTAGAGGATGTCTACAGGTGTTTTGATACGAAGGCATCAAACGGGTGTAAGTGATGAGAGGACAAAAAAGATAATTTCCAAATTACGCTCATTTGAAACATCTGCGGTTAGCCAGCATAGACTGGGAGCTTGTAGTACTACAAACTAAAAATAGTAGCTCGTAAGTCAGTTCTTGTTCCTTTCACAAGTTCACTTCACAAGGTGTGTGGAGTAGTCTATATTTATTAAAGGGCAGCGCTGTCAAGCACGATAACAACAGAGACTGGGTCATTAGTTGATCATACTACGTTTGTTTTCCCCATTCTTTCTCGCTGTTCATTAGTTGTAGAAGTAGTTTTCGAAAACAGTTGGTATGATATTTTGTTATTTATGAGGAGCGCTTACGTGTTTTCATCCAACTAAATGAATATTCAACGCCGAGAGAGCCTTTTGTTATAAATGACACGATTAAAGTTGTAGGCTAATGTGAAATGGAATCATCAAACAATCAACGGTTATCAAGAATGAAAGCGTTGTTCCATGACAGATGGAAAATGGAATCTATTCGTTCAACCTTACAATCTAATTATCAGATCTATTATTTGCCCTTAATTGATTGAATAGGAATTTTAATACATTAAAGTCTAAATACACTAATCAAAGCTTGTTAACTTTATATAGTTCCAACAATTAGTTATAAAGTATTGAGTTGAAAGTCTGTTTTCATTAAACAAATAAAGTCTACAGATGATCTGTAAGTAGAATATAAATGAAATAAAGGAGGGGTTGATTTGAATCAAAATCATTTGTAGGAATAAACGATGAAAAATGATCTGAATTTCAAACAAAAATTCACCAATTTTTGAAAGAAAGTTACTTTATTGAATTATTTTGAAAATTGTTTGGAAATGTGTTTGGACATTGGAAGACTTCAACGCTACCACCCTTCTAGAGAATTCTTGGTTCTTTTGTATAGTTGAAAAATGAAATCACAATTAAATTCCACGTTAAGAGAATCTATTTAGCGTATGGCTTTTAATAGTGGGGAGACCCAAGTAGGGTTGTTCCACTTCGCCAACATAACCAATTATCCCTTGATAGGGAACATGGTGTAAGTTTGTTTCCACTTCAGACACTAGCATTTAAAAAAAAGGTTTGAATGAAACTAGGCTATACAGAGTGTTTCAGGAGGAATAAATATAGTTAAAAGAATACATATATCTATAGTATTGCAGCCTAACCTTCAAATGAAAATAGAACTCATGATTATCATTAAGGGAATCTCTTGAAATAACTACTTTCTACGAATAGGTTTGAGGTCAATCACTGATGGTTCTTTTGAGTTGACTGTGCTGACTGCTGAGACCTGAGAAATGATCCTGTTCTATTCCCCTAATTCATAATGATGTATTCTAATGAATAGTTCAAGTTATGCAAATAAAAATGTGTTTCTCTCTCAAAAAATATCAAATTCCAACATTATCTTATTGAAGAATCGCGGATTCAAACATACATGAAGAATCATGAGAGCACACTTCCTGGTTACATGGAACACTGTTTGTCATGCTATGTGAAATTGAACACTCTTGTATTTCCTGATGACGAGATAAATGTCAATCTCTCATATTACATCATTAAAAGCATTGTAAAAAATCACTATCAGACATTGTCATAATCATCAATGCTGTAATCTAGTATTGTAATCAAAGTTTCAGCATTGGGGAAGTTGGTTTATATTTTTTTCTCTCAGTTTCTACCATTTTCATGAGGAACAGAGGATAAAAATTTACAAATAAACTAGATAAAGAATCATAAAAGGCCAGAGAAAATAGGTTTATAGAGAATAAGTCATCCAGGGAAGCCCCATTATAACCTTGAGATACCAACCCTATCTCTTACTAGGATTTCATTATTTATTGATGAGACTAAGATTGATTTGTTCCAGTAAAATGGAAATGATGGTTGATTAATAAAGTGCTCTAGAATCAATAATGTTATTTTATTAAATTATTATTAAACTTTAAATCGAAAATAATTCTCAAGGTTAAGGAGACAAATTCACGGCTTTTTCAATAATTTAGTACATTTGTCCTTGACATTTACTTCCTTCCATCCTCTACTACACTGTCAAAAACGATTCCTTTGTCAAACCACAATAGCAGGTGCTTGTGGTATAAGCAGAGGAGAATGTACTGAGCTTCAGGTGGGTCCACCAATGTTTTACCCCATACGAGGAGAGTTGAATAGTGGAGGAATTTCCAAGGGAAATTCAGAGTGGGTGGTCAGTCTCCTCACAAGCGACACATAAATCTACCAATAAGATTTTTTCCAAGGAACAGATCGCGCACAGGTGACTCATAATAGGAGTTAGTTCTACCATTCATTTATAGTTTTGATAGCAATTTGAAATTGTAATATGCAGCATAGAAGTGTAGTCGAAGCATTATTGGCCTTTTTGCGATTAGTGAGAGCTGATTTTTTTTAGGCTTATTTGGGAATTCCAAATTGAGAGATTATCGAATAGGATAGAAGCTTCTATCTTAAACCGTAATAGTTTATATAGATACTGAACTAGATTAGTTGAATTTGAAATGAATTTTAAATCTTACATATTCACATGAATTAATTATATGAATTGAATAGTAAAGTTATGACCGAAATAGGTATTCATAGATCCTTCACACCATTTCCTTTTGAAAAACGTAAATAGAAAATAGAGTGATGATACGGTCTCCAAGTCAAAAAAACTTGAATGGAGAGCGTGATCCAGTTCATGATTGTGAGCTTTCACCAATGCTAGTATCACACGCTGGCGCGAGCAAAGAATCACGTGACGACGTTTAATATTCCACGCGGAAATTTCTTGAAAAGCAAATTGATTTCAAGTTACGTTTTTTCTCGTGATTTCAGCCGAGTTACCGAAAAGTGGTGGAATGAGAAGGTCCTCTGGAGAGAGTGAGAGAGGTTCTCATTGAGTGAGAAAGTATGCCAGGTGATAAAGACTGTTGTCCAATAAAAAGGTAAACTTAAATGTTTGATTCCATGGCGAACAACTGTATACGTCAACTGGGCTGACTTGGAATGAATCAAGGGTGGGGTGCAGGGGTTTAGTGTGGGGGGGGGGAATAAGGCACAGTCACACTACACGCAAGTCGCCGCGTCATGGTGGCATGCGATGTTATCAATACAATTTCTGTATTAGCCTATAGAGCCTCACTCCGCCCTCACACATCAACGACTCATGTTAGAGTGGCCTTCCTCCACGTTGACACGCGACTATGCCAGGCTATATGTGTACGCAAACTAACAGAAAACTCCCTACTGTCATAACTGATGAGCCAGATAAATCACCCGCCCCAATGTACTGTTGCAGTGTTAGTGAGCCATTTTTATTGATAAACAGAATTGCTGAGAAGGAGAGTTCACATCGATCTAAATGATCATTTTGTCTCGTGAATGTTTCCTCATGAGTTTTTTTTTTTGTAATATCTAATGTCTTTCTAGTGCAAGGAATCTAAAACTTTCTATGAATTTAAATATAGCAAAAATAAGGTTTTCGAGAAAAGTAAACATAGTCTAGGAAACTATAAACCTTGAGTTCTTATTACAACGGTCTTGATTGATTAGCAATGAAATGAGAATTTTGTTCTTCAAGAGATCTTCATTGTATATAACTATAATTTGAAGTGATATTGTGTAAGGAGAGAGTGATCTATTTTTCTATGATAATACATAGTTAAAGACTACGAAAAAAACAGGTTCTGCAATGCTTTATTTCAACAGCGCTAACAAATTGTGGAATATGAGAGGAACTCAGATACAGAGAGTCGTGTAAATTCTCAATAATGTATTCCACGATTCACGCAGGCATGACTAATTTGAGTGAATAATTGAAAAGACATCTCCAAGAGCTCGATATTCCAGTCATCTGACTGCTCTGCGTTCATTCAAAGTAATGGACAATGCCATTTGTGCTGGTAGCAGGATACAAGGCCGCTAATGTATTGTGGCTTCAATATGCAGACGACAAACTGTCCCATAATTACACACAATACAATACTACAGAGCGTACGTTACGAGCCACTATGCGAGGGGGTGAAGGAAGGGACAAGGGAGGGTGTGTGTGAGTGTTCATTGATCACGTTGTAGGAGGAGTGGATGGGTGATTTAGGGGTGTGGAAGGGGGTGGATTTTTTGGCACGACCTAGCAATAAACCAGGTGCAAATGTGAAGAGCAATATAGATATTAGCGAGAGTGGCTAGCCAAGTGCATAGTGCCGAGTCCTGGCAATGGCAATGTTTGTGTAGTGTGTTGCGAAGGGGAACGGGGGATAGGGATGGATCGATATGGACCGCCCACACAATGGCCGACAATTGACAGCGTCAACACGCGCGTGTGAGCGTGTGTGCGCGTGCAGATGTCGGGCATCCCCTGCAAACCCTTCTACAAATCCCCTCGTCACCATCTAGGTAACAAGCCTGCTGGTATTATTAGTGTGTTTGTGTGTATGCGCGCAAAAGCCAACCCTCAACAAAAGCTCACTCAACACCGTGTGCTAACAACGCCGACGCCGACGCCTAGGCCTAGCTTGTCTCTCCGCTCTACATCTACTAAGTACACATTGTCTCCTATCCGCCCTCTATTTTCGACTCATCGTCTCTAATCTATCGTTATTTGTATTTGCTGCTTCTACTGCTACCGCTGCCGGTGCATTTCAACAACAAAACAGGAATTTGGTTGCTGTGTATTCGATACAATGCTTCCAGCTACGAGGGTTGATAATAATCCATGCACGTACAGGCGGAATAATATGGATTTTAGACTCTTGCATTCCAATGCTATGCAGGTAGTCTAGTATTAGTTCACCAGCACTATTGCTTTAAATGTTGTTGATTTTCGTATAATATTATGATTATTGAATTTGTATTCCATCATAACTGAGAAAAAACCGTGAAAAATAACAAGACAAGCATAAGGAGAATCAAGAGAAACATTGGTGTTTTAGAGGATAATGAAGTTATTGAATTATTTCCCTATTTTGACTTCTCGTTGTATCTTTAATCTCCTTTATAAATTATTATTGGATAAATAATTAGATGATATCATCATGAATACCATTAAATATATTTCCAATAACTCATTATATAATATTCATTAGCATAACATAAAGATCATTGAATTCTGTGAGAATTTTGTCTGGACTTTTTTCTTCTGTGAGCCTATTCCCTCAGGAAATACTGCACTATAACAATGTACTGTGTATGTTTTATTGTGCTTTATCGAATAAATAAAAGTATGGTTTGATAAGACAAAGTTTAATCGCCTGATATGTTGACTAAGAAATATTGTTTATGACATTATTGACTATATATCGTATCGCTATGAAACAATGTAGACAATTATTAAGTTAATCAATCTTCACAGAGTTGCTGTAAAAGCGGTTCTTGGTCAGAGAACACAAAGCTATCAGCTTATCAACTCATAAAATGCAACAAGTTTTTTGTCTATTGTGACCTGCTGTGATCCCATAAATATAAGCATGTGCAACATGGTAAGAACTGTTGACTTTCCAGTGTTGCCCGACAATTACTCATACATAACTCAGTTTAAATCTTGCTTCCAATTTTTCAGAAGCCATAAATAGGGAGCTTATCACGGTCTAACCAAAATCGATCATCGGAATGTAATTGCTGTTGTGATCAATCATGAGACGCTACTGTGGGAAACATCCGAACTAATAAAGAATCCTTGTAGTTATTTGACATTTTGAAATATCAATGAATGTCCGCTGTGACTGAAGAATGAGATCTGACATGGGAAGAGATTGTTCAGAACCTACCAATAATAGATTAATTAACATTTAGGCATGTTTAATGTTTTACAATATTTTTTTGGTAGAGAATGGAAAATTTCTCGAGATCATAGTATTCCTTGAAATCATCTCTATAACAAATTAATCTTATTTCATCCTTGCTGAGATTAGTATTTATGAGCAACATTCATTCCCTTACTGATTTACACTGCCTTGTAATGTATCAATAGAAGTCAACTTGTTAGACTTGAATGAAGAATGTGTCTATAAGTATAATAAATTATCTTATAAGTATGTCTATAGCAGTCGTAGCAGCTCATTATTGAACTCTATTCAATGTATCTGATAGTACCGGGTGTTTGAAAAAGAACTCCCTAGTTTTAATGTGTCATAGAATCTGTAAAGAGTGATATACACAATTCTAGTTTGTGGTGTTTGATTCAGCAACTCTCAAAGTTTTGTCCCCCTGCAGTTGCCAGACCAGCTTGACCTTGAGACGGCGCCAGGGAACAGTTCCCTACGTTGTGTTCGGGCGTGCAGTGCGGTGCAATGGCTAATCCGCAACAAAAAGCGCAGTGTGTTATTTGGTTAGTGCAAACTGAGTCTGTTATAACAGTCCAATGTCTTTCCCCAAATGGAAGATATTGAGGAGGAAAAAGGGCTTGTGTTTTTCCAACAAGATGGCAACTCTCCTCATTACAGTAACCATGTGCGCGCGGCTCTAGACAATCGCTTTCCGGGAAGGTGGATAGGGAGAGCTGGCCCAATTGCTTGGCCACCACGAAGCCCGGACTTAACCCCTCTGTACTTTTTCTTTTGGGGACACATAAAAAATGTTGTGTACAGTGAAAAAATCCGAGACGTAAACCATTTACGGGAATGAATCGTCACGGCGGTTGGGACAGTTACACCTGATAGGTTGGTGTATACATGGCGAGAATTTGAATATCGCCTCGACGTGTGCAGGGCAACAAATGGATCCCATGTTGAAGTTTACTGATGTTAAACAAAACTTGAAGTTTCTCTCTTTCACTGTATGTACTTGTTGATATAGTTTTTCATTAATTTACACATTAAATTTATACCTAAAACTAAGGAGTTCTTTTTCAAACACCCTGTATATTGGATCAAAATAATATTGATTCACAAATGATATGTATTTGTATTATACATTTATTGTGTATAACATTTACATTATTATATATTTTTTTATTGTAGCTTAATTATCATTTATTTATTTATTTATACAGAAAGAGATTATCATTATACAATAATATTAAATGATTTTCGAGGATAAAAAATCATTGATGACTCAATTAGTGGAGCGAATAGATTTTGGAATGAAGTTTAAACATTATCTATTCATAAACAATTACTATGGAGGAATGCCTAATGCTTGAGCCTGAATAGTATGCTGAAACGCACCATGGTAGGAGTATGCTATTAGTATGCTCTGGAAGAAGTCGTTACAAAATGAGTGGTGAATTCTGCTTCGCGCCAACAATGGCATCCGACCAAGCCAAGTCACATAAAATGCGCGAAGAATATAATCCGGAAACACTTTTTTATTTGTGAATAATACAGCTTGAGCTTGGAACAGCAGCACTTGGCTGCGTCTGAATACCTGTGTAGGTTTATAAACAACTGTTATGTGCGAGAGGAGAGTTCTGAATGGAAAATGCTTCGAAGGGATGATATGAATACATTGTGGTGAGGATACGGGATAGCCGAGAAGAACACGACTGTTTATAGGCCTGGGTGTGAGAACGGACACATCGACATAATTTTTGTGAGATTAGGAAAATTAAACGAAATTTGTGAGAGGCTTCTGTGACTGTATAGCAGCACCTTGTTAACCGGTTATTTGTGTATGAAAGAGGAGTCTCGAGATGCAGATGATCACGGCAATAAAAAGATAGCCGTTGAGGAATCTGGACACACAGAGAGAGCTCAGCTCACCTTTCTTCTGTCCCACTTTGGCCACTGATTCATAATTGCGCTCTCCACCAGCATCTTTCTCGCTCTTCAATTGAATAGAGCCACGGAAACGAGACAGCAGGGTGGATAATATAAGAGGTGCCGGGGAGGTCGTCTGGTGGAACACACTCAGAACTTGTTCTGGATGATTTACGGCATGTTGACAATCCACTGTCCCTGCCAGTGAGCTAAGCAGCTAGGAGAAAGGCTGAGGTGTTGGGGATTAGGCCTACCTCCATGTCTTACCATCAGCATCATCATCATCAACGTTCGTCACAGAATCAACTATGAATCATTGACCATGCTCAAGAATGTGCCAAGGTCACTCCAGGGTCAACTCTAGTCTACATTCTCCAACACATGCAGGTTTCTTCCTTTTTTGGCAAATTATTTTGTTCATAAATTCTGATTTGGATATTTACAAGATAATAGTGATATCAATTCGGACAGAATTGTATAATATTGTTTTTGTCTTCCTCAGCTACCAATGGGCAAACTTTTCACAGGTAATTTTTCCCCTCCTCATAAATCATAACAACCTTCAGCTCAGAATACAACTGAATTTACGTATCTGAATCTACAATCATGAGTCTTATACAATTTTGTGTGCTATCAATAATATTATTGTCTGCTTCTTGATTTGCGATTTGCATCAACTTCGTTTTTGATTTTGATAATTCGACTTGTTTAAAGCAGTAGAATTTGAAAACTCTTCTGTTTAATGACATTCGGAGTTGAAGATGGTAGTAATACCATTTATTTATTTAGTACTATTTCTATTCTATTGCTGAGGTAAATGTCTGATGCATTCGTTCATTATCTATTTCCATCATTCATAGGTCACGAATATTTCAATAAGACTATTAACCTCATCCAGAAATAACCTCATAGACTATTCATTATTGAATTATATTATAAGTGAAAATTCAGTGTTGGACTTCTTAACCTACATGTTTTCCATATTTCCCATTAGGGAAAATTGGATGATTCGGCGAGGCGGAACACCCAAAATGGTCTCTCCGCCAAAAAAGCCATAAGCTTAATAATAATTGAATTATATTAATATTCTTCAAACTTAATTATTTATAGATTTTGATTAATTTTTTTATTGTGTCTAATAGAGCCAACGTATTTCTAGATGGAACAATTTACGTGGATTTCAAAATATTCCCCTACTATTCCCTAAAACATAGGATTACCACAATGAAATTACAACCTAGGATTAGAAAATAGAAAGGATAAACGATATTACCCATATTCACGATACGGTAGTGATTCATGCTATATTTCCAAATCAATTCACTTCCGTGGCCAACCGCTATGAACATGATTTCTTAATGACATCGAAAAATTCACTTGAAGCTGTCCAAATTCAGGCTCAGAGCAGCGCGATTAAATTTTGAGCCGGTGAGTGGCGGTATTTGTGTCTAAATAATATTATTAATGCGAGATAATTGCGTCTGAGACCCTATATTTTTCGAGAGCTTAGGCTTCGGTTCTTCACTTCAAATTGTCCGGCTATCGAAAATTATCATCTATCGCGTGTTGATCGGTAGCCTAGTGGGCGATAATAGCCGACTGCCTTGTGTGGTGCGGTGGGAGGGGGAAGAGCGAGAAAAGAGCTCGGGGAAAAATGTCGGTCACTTAATTATAGGCTATATGTACTGGGTGTGAACAACAATTTTATATGGTAATCTATCAAAAAAAGGCAGAAGGCCATAGTACAGACACACTCACACCAGCACACACCTACTGAAAGTTTTTACATAAGCTGTCTAAAATGATAGATAAAAGGTGAAGTTTTAAGTGAGAATATTAGCGGTTAACAAATTTTTCACACGAACCGTGATGAAAGATCTAGATCAATTAGATCGTGTCTGTTCGGTAATTATTACAAAATTATCAGACACAAGCAGCCAAGTTCAGTGTTCAGTTAAAATATTCAAATTCAATGTTATCAAAGTATGAGTGACGCTGTTGCTGATACGGAAAGAAATTCTTGTTTCTTGCAGTAATTGAATAGGTTCAAGTCACTATTGTAATCCTGATGCCCCTACAGATTGAATCACTAGAATGGTAAAACAGTGGGAATAATAATAGAATAACAAAGACTGACAATAGGACTTACTGTGACATAACATCCCCAAAACAGACCAGCATGAACTCCATAGTTCTATAAAGACATGGGTCTACTCCCTTAATCACTATACTTCAAAGTCAAGGATTTTTTGCTCTATTTATTGAGAATTTGGAAGTTCTTGATAAATTGAATGTTTTCATTGCCGTATTGCAATGTTTCCCATTCCCAATGATGGAATGTTCAAGTTTTGAAGTTATTTATAACATTCTATTGATAATTCTATAGTGACATGAATTTAATGATAAACTACTAAAATCTTGATTTTAATCGATCCAGAGTTCCTTCCAGATTCATTCTTACCTTATATTTATTGTTGAAAAAATAGAGGCCTACATAGGACTTAAACTTGTGATTATTTCATGATCAACAAGGCTAGCAATAATTGTTTTTATTTTTCAAAATTTTCATGATTTCTGTAGATTTTTCTTCAAATTATGTTTGTTTTGAATGAATAGATTCAGTATTTTCAAAGTACAAACATAAGATAGATAATTTTTTGAATATTCTATCACACGAAACAAATTATCACCAGACATATGAAATCCATATTCTCACGGACAGTGCCGAGCCCATAAATAATAGAGGAAGGACACGGATGTCTATCGATGTAAAATCAACACGTAACTTGAAATATGCCATTATATAACCAACCGACAATACTCGAGCTTGTTTTCCATTACATTAGTGGTGATGCATTTACTAGGAGGTGCTGCATGTTCGGATCGTTTCCGTACCATGTGTTAATGGTAATTTTCTCCAGCGATAGGATTGGTGACCGATTTATCAGGCTTTGTCACGCAATGAGGATGGCACCGTGTCAGCTGATTGGCTGATAGCAATCTGATCCAAACCTTGCTGCCAGTCTATCGGTCCCAATCGTGTCAACTTAATGACTAAATCAAACTAGCATCCACAATGTAGGCCTACATGTAATGTGAGTGTAGCCGGAAATTAATATAGGTGCTTGAAAATAATTCTGACAAAAAATTACAAGCTCATTGTCGGTAAAGAAATATGTTTTGCTTATGATATGGATCATGTCAGTAGCCTATTATGGACCTGAATGCGTCTGCCAACTGTAGAAAAAGTAAATTCACCTTATACGATTTTATTATCCAATTATTGTATGGAGGCGAAGAATCTCTCCCTTGATAGCTTCAAGTATTTGAAAATATTCATTTTATTTGGGCGTGGCAATGTACGATGAAAAAAGTAACTGGAATTCGGAAGAATCGTTTGTCTTTCTCAGGAATCGCCTCCTTTGAAAGTTGTATCCTGCGAAGGAGAAACCCTTCATTACACCTATCGATACCCTTCATTCAAGTATTTTCGAAGTATGGAATGAAGAATTCAAAAATTGATTGCAAATAAGCAAAATCTGTACAGAACACGGTCACACAATCCGGTAGATCGAAAATGGAAATTAACATTTAAAAAAAAGATAAAATAATGGAGAGAGTGTTGATACATCGACCAGCAGTAATGCAATTTTTATTTTTCTCTCTCTTCAACTGGATTGAACATCAAGTTTGTAGAAAACAAACAAAAATACAGTACAAAGAATATCTGCTAGGTTCTCAACACATATTCTTTTACACTGACAAGAACTGGCTATTTGAAGGACTTTATCATAGGTGTGTTGGCTCTGTGTGTGTACATGTTTGCATGTAGTACATGCACATCACGCAACCCTTTCTAGGCATATAGATGTGCAGTGGACGCTTGAAATTAATTGGTCAATTTTAGGAAATTATGTCAGAACAAAGAAAGCCGCCGAACTCAATCGCCTTTCATCCTCCCGCATAGTGTTTTTTCCAATGTTTTTTTCCATATCCTACGTTCCAAGTTAACGGAAGTGCTTTCCTCGTACACTGGTCTATTTCTTTCAATACCTGGTAATTTCAAGACAGTTCTATCTGTTAGATCGATTCCATCTTATCTTACTTTTTTCGATCCTACTCTTCTATCATTGAAACACATCAATCGGGAGTGATTTGATTGATCGAACCTGTGCTCTAAGAATCTCTTTTCTTACTTCAAATTGAGGAACATGAAGCTCAAAATTGAGAAAAATTAACTTTGAGTAATACAGAAGACCAATGATGAAGTAATTGAGGATTGTGATGAAAATTTTATGATATAAATTTTAAAATTTCAATTTCATACTTCATAATAATTATGTGAAAGTGTAGTATCAACACTTTCTAGAGAACTGAGAGCTCTTCTGCAATATTCTAAAAAATTATCACAATGATAAAATTAAATAACACAAACAGAAGAAGAGATCACAATGTGAAGAATGTGAGACATATCAATTTGTGATAATTTTCAGCGAGACACAGATAAGAGGAACATGTAGGCACTATAAAAAAAGCAAACCGACTTGAGCCACGTCAAAACTAGTATTAGCGCTTGGATCCACAGCTGCCAGAGTTGTCAAGAGAAATTAGTCGGTCAGCTTGTTTTACTGGCCACGATTACGATGAAGACGACGATGATGATGATGATGATGAGTATGATTGTGATGATGATGTTGGTGTTGAGTTTGGCTCTTTATTTGCACCTGCTTACCTCCCTTCTAATTGAATCATAAATTATCAATTTAATGATATTTCAACTTCGAAAATATGAATTTCTCTCACTCCAGGCATCAACGAAACTAATGCTTCGATGTTTAATATTTTTCAGTAGTTAACGCTCGAATAATTTTGCTGAAGAACTTAGGATGTTCAGTTCTATTCAGTCAGAAGTATTATCTGGAACTTCTAAATTGAATGCTTTGTTTCGGAAGTGCATCTGTTTTTAAAAATATCTCTTTCGGATTTTCTATGCTTGAGCTCCAATTAATCTTTTTTGAATGTCAAATTTTAAAACGTGGAAAAATTTGATTTCATAATAGAGCAACTATATTGAAAAGATTCATAATGATTAGGGCATCACTTCTTGAATATTTCAGAGCTGCAATACATTCAGTATTAGAAATCCAGGCACTGCTCATGAACTTTTCATGCATTAAGATGGAAAAAATATGAAAGAAATATCATTCTTGAGACAAAACTAAAAGAATACACAAAATGACACTTTATTTTCCCTATAAGTTTCAGCCTATCAACATTATAGTAATATTTCACACGAATATTTTCATTTTGGAGGTGGCTCTATGAAGAAAATCGTACCCGATAGAACTGATAAAAATTAGTTCAAATAATCAAACCAAGCTTTTCAATATTATTTGATTAATAAATGTATAATTGATGTAATTACTTAGTTGAATGTTGAATTCAAGGATTTTTTGGATTACTCATTCCGCTAGATTGCTTGATAAGTTGAATGAGGACAGAAGTATTTTGGTTCAATATCAAGAATAATGTTCTTAATAAGTTTATCAATTCAATATGGAATATGCCTACTATGAAAAACGACATGAACAAGACGTGACTTGTATGAAACAATAGGGGCTTTTTTGCTGATAGATGTTCAGGTCCGTTCATGAGTGAGTCATCAATTAGAGAGAGGATATCACCTGGAGCGATACATGTAGAAAGAGTGGTATTCGAATCTCATAATTTTCGGGGACGGAGAGGATGGAAGCTGGAAGAATAGTGATAAAATACCGAAAGGTGTGGAAGAGGAGATGCTCACAGATGCAACGCCATGTCCGGAGCATGTTAACAGCGTAAATCAAGTTGGGAGAGGAAATAAAATAAAAGCGAATGTTTATGTAGGTGTCTGCTGTGGTTAAACCAACGACTTAATAGCTGGAGAAAAACAAGAGGCAAGTTTTGGGAGCTGGGAGCTGGACTGGGGGAGCAGGTAGGCCTGCACTACGACAGGTGCTCAGTTGCACTATTAGGAAACCAACGGAGGAGAATTATATTAACTTTCCGAAATCAATTTCTCGGACCTGCATTTTCAGCTGTGATGGAGATGCAGAAAAACATGATATAAACATTTGAAAGTAGATTTTGTTGCTGATTGAAGATCCCCTATAAAAAAAACAATAAAGAAACTATTCGCTCCCCTTATCGCTCTAACCTTACTCTCTTTTCTATTTTAATATCATTGCAATAGTGGAGGTTGCTCATTTTGTAATTTGGAAGTTATTTTGTTAAGATGTTGAAATCTTGACCCATTCTCTGGTGGAAAGGATTTTCAAGCACGTCGTTGAAAATTGTAAAGTGTAGTGGATTTTTGAATGGGTGAAGGGTAATGTGTGTTACTGTATTAGAAATTGGAAAGGAATTTGGTATTCATTCTATTAGAATACATGGATGGTTTTTGAATTGTAGACCCACGTTGAAATATTTTTGTATTTTTAGCATCATCAGATTGGAATGATCGGTTGATATTGCCGCAGTCTTTTTTTTCATATCAATAATGTATTTCATTTGAATTTTGTAAATGTCAAACTGCTATAGGATGATTCCTGAGAAGCAATAATAGATAAATAAAATAAAAAAATAATATTACTGTAGTTTTTATATTTCTCAATTTTCCAGTGATAAGATGATAATATTACTCAATTGGAACACATATATTTATGATTATCTAATAGACAATATTAGAAAAGAGTTTGAATTCAGAAGAGTTTGGATTTGAGTATTTCAAATTCATCTTGGATTTTGTTTTATTCTCGTTTTTATTTTATTGATTTATTTTGTTTTTATCTTGGTTTATGTTTGTTTACATTAGAAAACTGGAAAAATGAAAAATTTGGCAACTTCCTTCAACACTGTGACTATGAAATTTTCAAATTAGCATTAAGAGACAAAAAGTGCTCGGAAAAACAAACAAACACATATTGGACTTGGAAAGATGTATGGCTTAAGAATTTCAAATGGATAATACATTGGAACAAGATACACTCAAACAACAATACCTTTTGTATGTTATGAATGAGCTCAAGGAAAGACAATGTGGAACACACGCCGAGCTACAAAGTGAGTTTTTGTCTACCGTGACAACCATCCCCAAATTGTTTACAAAACATCGATCTGAGAACTGTGACAATGTGTGGGAAAAAGATCACAAGCGTTTTGAAAATTAGGAATCCCCATTATGCCAAATAGTAAACAATGATTTGGGGACGATGTTTGTTCAGCTATGTAGAATGAGTCAGACGTGAAATTCCAATAAAACGTGAAAATAACAATACCATATTTTGAGACCCAAATTTTAATGTATTATTAGTTTAAGGATTTAGATCGATGATAATAATAGCCCAAGTGTAGAAAAATCTATTTTCATTGTGAGATAGAGATGACTAACTCAGATAGAGATAGAGAAGAGTCCTAACTCAGCCTTAATAAGATTATTCTCATCCTTTTGATGAACTCCAAAATGTATTATATATTTTCTTTTTTTCAAATTTCACTATAATGGAGTACTTACTACTTAGTCAAGTTTTTAAGTGAAGTCAGTTCACCAAGATCACGTACATTATTGCTACCCACAATCAGCCTGTATTAAGATCGTATTTTAGAGGAAGTAAATCTACATACGGTACTCTCCAATAAATTTATTCGGAGCTATCCATTTCTAATCCAATTCGCAATCGTGGCCAGCATTCATTGTTCGAAAAATAGACATTTCACAGCAGTGAATCATGTGAGCATGCAGATAACTTAATGCCGTAGGTCCTCTTATGCAAATAAACAGGATTTATTTAACGCTGGCAATATAAATATGGGGATAAGTGTGTGGTATCCGATGCAGTAGCGCGTCGATCGGCTTAAAGGCGTGAAAAATCGAATCGGAAGCAGAAAACTCGGGGGCTCTAATTTGAAATTCACGCGCCATATGCAGAGCTAATAGTGTAGCCTCGGGTTTTTATAGGCGTGACAGTGGAGCAAGAAGGAGGCAGCAGCAGCAGGACTCATGGAGTGGAAGAAAGACATTAATTTTTTCAGGGGTGTCTGCTCTGCTGACTGTGTGGAGTCAGGAGTCACTATATAGTGTGTGGGTGGCCGCGTTATTCATGCGGATGCCTACAGCCTGGCTTCTGGCTGGTCAGCACTGCTCGACAACCCAGATTTTGCATTATTTCTCGCGGATTAATGGCAGACCAAGATCAATGTGAGCCGAGCTTACAACCTCCTGAATAAGCTCTTCCAGATACATCACTAAGTTTGGAATTGAAAATTTTCCAATTCATTTGCGCATTGCCTCTTTTCATTTTTTATTTATTTTATATCAAATTTGATATATAAAAGTTTGGATTCGGAAACTTTCCAATTCATTTGTGCACCGACTCTTCTCATTATTATTTTATATTTGATGTATAAAAGTTTAGATTTGAAAAATTTCCAATTCATTTGTGCATTTATTCTCTCCAATATTACATTCTTATTTGGCTGAGGTGATGCTCACATAAGTTCTGGGCTTGTGCGTTGGAAATGAGAGGATGATAAGAGGCTATTAAAGGATTATTGATTTTATTGATTACCGTTATAATTGTTGATCTATTAAATTTGACTGAATTCAATTAAATTGGGTTAAATTCCAATTGAACTAGTCAGGAACCTTACACTCTAATAAAATTATGCGATTTTCTAATTAAAAACGAATTATTGAATACGCATACCTGAAATCTCCATCATAGGAAATGTTTCCAGAATGTTTTCTTACCTGGAAAAGGAAAAATAACATGTAAAGTTACATGGAAAATGAATTGTAAAGGATACAATATTGTAAATGCAGGAAGAATAGTATTCATTAACTTAGTTTGTAGAGTGAAACGAAACTTAACTGAGGAATTTTCAAATAATTAATATTCACATATTCAATAAACAAAAGCAGAATACGAATTGATGTTAGTTTTAGTAAGTTGTTATTTTCTCAAGGAATTGGAATGATAGTACTGTATGTTGTTTTTGTCCATCTTGAAGGGAAGTAAATTATGAGGAAAAACATCTAATGACACCTACCCACAGCCAATTTTAAGGATAGCTGAGAAAATATTTCCATCATGCTGGCTATTCATCACACGCTTATTAATATTTTTTCATAACATACTGGTATAATTAAAGGAGATCTGTGTACTCAAGTACGGATTCGAATACAGCTGTCAGTCTCTTATGAAACCTGTCAAGCAGCCAATTATCAGACAACAAATTGTCGAATGATTGTTCTATCTTGTTCAGCACTTGAAGAACCACTTGTAATCCAATATACAGAGCTAGTACCACTCCAAACAACAGCAAAATAAACAGAAACTTGGAAAAGTTCAATTCTCCAGTCAATTTGTTAACTAGCCAGAAATAACAAACGGATGGATATTCTATGTACTGGGAATATAACAAGCTTTTTAATAACATAGAGGAGAGAACAACCCCGTCAATTGCACAAGAATAGAATTTCAATTCTTTTTTCAGTCCAACAAATCAACGTTCTGAACTCAATTGTAAGATAAATAGAATAGAAAGCACATCAGTATTTCAAATTATAATTATACTCTATACTTTTAAATTTTATTCTGTACTTTTGAAAAATTATTTTCTAATATTGGAAATGATATACTTAACAGAATGATACATATATATCATATATTTAATGATAATCTCAATTTCTTGATGAAATTATGATCTCAATTTCTTCAAACTCTCAGCTTCAAACATACCAGGTTCAAGCTTAATTTTCAAGCAAAGTAATGTTTTTATGAATTTCGCATGATTTTTTATATCACATCAATAATTATGAGCACAATTATTTTTTTGATGTTTTCACACAGCCCACACGATGGATTTGAATGACACAACAATTCAATTCCTACAGGAAGCAATTGAACGCTTTCTATTGGCCTAGTGAAGTACGATTAGGCTTGTCACTGTCACATGCGCTTAATATTGTAATTGTATTCGGTGTATGGGTATACCGCATCGCACTGCAGCCACACACGCAACACAGGTCCATTATGAAAATGAAGAGACAAGCTTAATGGTGGGCCACTCGATTCAATGACACGGTGTCCTATCCCATTCTCCACACCGTGTTGGACGAGGACAAGCTCGTAAATTTGATTGGTGCCAATCAAAAAGCCAACACCACTCACTGTAATTTTCCTAATCAAGTTAAAACCATCGCATCGGATGTCTTCCGAGGTGAATCGACCATGATTTCCTTTGACGCAATAAAACTTATTTCAAAATAACATGTGTTATTGTTGCATCCTTTTTAAAATACTGTGTTGTATTATGTAACTGTAAATTTTCTCCAGATTTCCTGACATGCAGTTATTCTACGAGTTTTCAAGTGACTTATAATATGATTTACGGATCAACTGAACACATTTTAGAAAAGCTATAGATTTTATTCAAAAAATGAGGTTTGCTTGACTTCAGTTCTAAAAAGGAAAGTTATTTTTATGATATCTCAAAGAGAGAGGCTTTAGTTTTTGAATGATAATTCGAATTCAGATTCTGCTTCAGTATTATTATCACTATATACAAAGTATATGGATCACTTATATACATTGTTGTTCATTCGACACCAAGCATTCCACTCAGATTTCTGATTTTTGGGGGAGAAAATTAATTTAATTTTTCAAAACTTTCTGGAGTCGTAGCTCTTTAGGCCTTCATCATCAATCTTCACCATTTTTTACACATAATATTTGCATTTTTTCTCTAGATTTCTGGATAGACTTTTCAGACCAAATTCAATTCTGAATTCAATGTTAAATAACAGCATTTTCAAACATTCTAAATCAAGTGTTGCACTCGGATACATTGTTGCAAGATTATCAATAGGTCAATTATCATGCATTACTAAATGCAACATTCCGAACTCGAATTCACCAAAATCAGAGATAAATGCAATCGTAAAGCGTTTAACGACATCCATGAATTGGGCGGATATTGACGATTGTTGGATTAATAATTATTATTGTTTGCGGCGATAACAGTTCTATGTGATTGGATGCTGAGTCACGCTCGCCACGAGATGGAGGCATCCGGCCTGATAATTCAGCCATTAACAGCGGTTAACGTTTGTTACAAATTGTCGGTCGCGTATTTATCAGTTCAAATTTCATCCTTTAGCAGGCAATTTCCCCTTCGCGCTTACTTCCATAGCTGAATTCGCAACTGTCAAATCAATATTGAAATGAGTTTGATGTTAGAAAGGAAAATCCAACGTAATCTACTATTGCTCTGAGTTTCACATAAGCCTGATATCCCGCTATCCTGATAAGCCTGATATCTTGATATTCCCAATATCATAAAACATATTTTCTTCACAGCAATTCATGAGAATTCGGATATCAATCCATATACAACAATACCTATGACACTTTCATTCAACTGAGTTTTAATGCCACAGATCAATGAAACAGTGGAACAAAGTTTCAACGTGGAACAATGAACAGTTGGTGTGTTGGAAAAGCTACGTGACAAATTAGCAATATTCCAATCCCATAAATACAACTTTATAACATATTGTAACAGATCATTATTAATCCCAAAAAATTCGACAGATAATTTATGTAAATATTTTTCAATTTTGGAAACTGTAGGCTATTCTCGACGGGTATTATTCTCAAGTCAAACCACCTCCTCTATCGTTAAACAATGATTTTAATAATATCCATCCAACTATTTATCCTATTTTTGGAAAAAAATCGTATTATTCCCCATTCTAGTCTGATACCGTCTCATATTCCTGCTAAATTGCTTGTGAAAACGTCCTCTGAGCTGTCATTGCTGTGACTCTTTTTCTTTTTTATTTGTATTGAGAATTGGTTTGGCTCAGGAGGACAATTTACTGAAGAATACAGAACAAAATATTGAATGCAGAAAGCTGAAGATAATAAGAGATTGGACGGTGTGCAAGTAATAAGCTGCAGTGAAGCGACGGCAGGTAGACGGACTCAGCTCGCCTTGTCCGCCGAAGTTAATTACAACACAGGTGTGAGTATATTAATTATGCATCCGGCGTTTTCCGACAAATTGTCGGTGCCCTGTGATAATTTGCGCTGAGAGGTCTCTTGAAGATATGTTAATGCAGGCGGCTGCCACAACAAAACGAAAATACACTCGCGCGCACGCGCACTCGTCGGCATCGCATTCACACCTTCTCGAACCTTTCACAGATGCAAAACAAGATTCCAGGGTACATTGTTGAAAGAAACAAGAAAGAATTCGATTCAAAATCTCACCGGACGACTCGCAGGCCTGCAATTTGATACACCATTATTATTCACGAAGTTGGCCGCCATTTAAAACAGTAGCAATTGCTGAAAATTGTTTCCCTCACCCGACCCACTCACTCGCCCACTTCTGAGAATAAATATATGCATGCCGTAAGTAATACAATAGCAGCAAACATTAATTACCACTGTGCTAAATTGCATCTCTGTAGTTTCTCTTCTCCAGTTTCGTGTAACTGTCATAATTATTGTGAACAGAATCCACCTATTGCTGCTATTGATTAAATGCCTCTCTGAATGTGCCGACTAATAGACAGGAAACAGCTCTAATGACTTTTCACTTCACGCAGTAATTTTCTAAACGCTCGCAGGATGTTTTCAACCAAGCCTATCATCTTGGATTGAATCATAGAACGGCTTATGTTATTTGCTACCTGAGTACGAATCAATGACATCAATTGATACGAATCAGTTGTAATTGAGTGCAATTTTCATATTGAAAAACGATTTCAGGAATAACGTGATAATAGTTGCAGAAAATGAACTGATTCTATTGATTTTAGTTACATGTTGAAGTCTACAAGCAGCTTTTCCTTGGACAAGTTTTTTTCTACAAAACTTTATTACCTTTTGCCTCGATTATTTTCTTACAATATTAATCTGTATAGTATTGGTTTAAAATCAGTTATTAGTGTGCGCATGAAACTAATATTATGTAGGGGTGTAATGAGAATACTGCACTTCACCTTTTCATTCTACAGTTTCCAATACCGACTTATGTGTGAATAAACTGTCCTTTATGAGCACCTTTCATGAAAGCCTTAAATATGAATGAAAACCTGAACATCTTCACTTACAATTCATTTAATTACCATTTTCCAATGGAATTTCGAAAAATTTGAATCTGGTTGCCAACATTGATTATTAACTTCATAAACTTGAACATGGAGAGAATCATATGAACTTGATTATTTGTTCTGAGTCATTACTAATTCTTCTGATTAAAATGTGGACTACACGAAATCTTAATCTCAAGTTCTTGATTGCAGAGATGATAGATATCACGTGTCAGTTTTGTGTTGCAAGGAAGCTGATTATGTTGTTATAGTGATTAAAAATTTAATTATTCCGCCGGTAATTAAATGTAATTTTCGCCTGTAGTCTATCCTTCCTGTTGTAATGTAAATTAACAATCAATTAAGAACGTTTTCCTTGATTGGCCTACTGCTACAACCTACAAGTTGGAAGAAGATAGCACGCAATTTCGCCTGTTTTGAATACATTTTGAGGAGAATTTTCACACATTAACGAGCAAGACAAGAGAATTTCCACGCCCCCTAAATTGAAAAATAGATTAGTTGGGAAAATATAATTATTATTCAGCTTCAACAACACAGATAGTATGTACTGTAATTCACCGAAATCTATTTCTCCTCGTCTAGATTCTGTGATTAAAACAATAGATAACATCTCGGTTATAATGTAACAAGGCCAGAAAAAATACTTCGTCATTATTCTTAATTCCTCTTGTGTATTGAACTATTTATTAAATAGGCTTTATCAAACAATGGTTTTGTATAGTGTTATCGTATGCAAATTGGGATTATAGTCTAATAATTGAAGAATTTTATCATTAATTTTGATTTTACTATTTTGTGGATGAAAAATATTATTGACCAATTACAACCACTTTTCTTCGCAATGGAAGAGAAAAAGCCAACCGTGCAAAAATAAAACATTAAAACATTTTGCGTCAATTGATAACTGCTGATGCTCAAACAATGATTGAGGGTGACTAAAATATCAGACAAAGTCCACTAATTGACATCACTAGCAATAGGTCAAGCTGAAATAGATGAATCGGCGTTTTTAAATTGCAAAAATGTCACCAGAGCAGAGCATGGAAAACTAAAAATTAGTAGTATGACATCATACCTATTATTGAAGCTAATGTATAATTAAAATTACAGCTTGACTGTTGACCTGCGTGTGCAATATTGTACTTTATTATACTGTCTTTTAAGAAGACAAATAAAAATTTTTCTATGCATTAGAGTCTTGATTTATTGATAAGAAATCTAATTTTTTATACAATATTTAACTCCAAAACAGCAATTTTCCAATTCTCTCTTATAACTCTTCAATTCTCCAATTTATCATAAAATAGACGATCTTCATCGTTTCCCTCGTAAAAGTAGCGTCGAAAAATATTTATCCCTTCCTCTCATCTTCCATTTGAAGATGAACTTATTTTTCAATGCTTTGATGTGATGGATTATTCTTATAAAAGAGGTACTGTAGCGTAACATATCAGCGATTTCTAAAGGTTGCTAATTAGGTGGGTTTGGCTACTCCAGCTACCGTGGTTTTCTATTCAAATTCGGAACTATTTTGAGGAATCATCCCCAAATAATCTCCTGGAAATGACAATAGAAATTTGATACACACTTGATGATAAACATTGTCCCCATTCCAAGAAATGGATAACCTTCAAACCTGCGTGGGGCTTTTCAGCGTCAGGGCTCGTAGTGGAGAAAGCCAAATGCTTGTGTGCTGGAATACGGCTTGTTATTGTATTGTGAATGGAATGATTAATGTTGTGAAAAAGTTTTAAGAATGGATAACCATTATCACGCTGTGACCGTATAAATTCCCTTATAAAGGCCCTTAATTTTGTTGAGTAAACATGGCTTCAATACAGCAGCCCTTCGTCGCACCATAAATCTTCAAGGGCAAACAACCTGGGAGGTGACTGGTAGTGTTCAATAGGACCATCCTCCCCAGTGTAGTATACATTCTCGCAAGGCCATTCACTAAAGAACTAGACCAAGAGGATAAAGAACTATCGAGGTTTTCTAGGATCAACTATCTCAACAAAATAGCCTGATGGGATTACTTATTCACCCAATCCTAGTATCCGTCGGCTTTCCAATCCATTATAATTTTTAAATGGAGTAAACTTATTTACAGTTTGGAGCAATAATTTCCAGAAGAGGAATTTTATCAAGCTGATCAAATTTAATGTGTATTGGGTCAGGACAAGAACTTAAACGTAAATTGCTCACTGTAACAATTTCCAATCCGGAAAATAAGTATCAAGCTCAAAGGTTCTATATGAAGTTCAGTTGAATCTAATGATCAACAAGAACTAATGTTAGCTTGATAATGGATAAAACTGGCTACAATAGTGAAAACAGCTCCTATGGAAAGAACATAGTGGAAATGGGGTTTGGTGCATTATATGAGAATGAATTTTGAAAAATCATTGCTTTTTCTAAATATCAGAGACAATTCTACTTCTTTCATTAATGAATAGGCTTAATCATCTTACAAGAAAAAGATGCGATAATATTGAATTAAATTATGTTACTAAGCTATGGAAATTCAATTGTACTAAATTAGTTGAAATTGTACAATAAAAACTCTCTTGGTGTCAAAAATTCATGAAGTTCCTCGTTTTGATAGACAAATAGAGAGATTAATGCCGATTTTGACTAAATTCAGAACCATTTACAAACTATATTATTGTAGTTTATATCTACGTCAAACTATTCCTCATGAATATTATTTTATAAATTTCAGAATATTTCTAGTTATCAACACTAACATTCTGGAAATTTTACAATTGAAACTAACAATTTTTCAAGTGTCATGAAATTTTCAAAGCTGATGAACGAGAAAATATTTGAATTCATGACATTCAAAAACTGCGTGTGGGGTACGTAAGACTATGGTGTGGACAGCTTGGAGGACATTTCACAAACGTATTTGTTGTCTTCTAATTTCCCTGCAACTTAATGAGCCTTAAGAACAGACCATAAATCAGTGTTTGGGTAGCTGTTGAACGTGGGAATCTTTCGGGAACAACAATCCAAACCCATCGAACACACAAATATAAAGGAGAAGAAATAAAAGAGAGTTTATTGCTGCATTATACGAGCCAAAATATTTTCTTTCTGCGGTGCCAGTTTTCAATAGATGGTACCAGCGTAGCTAATGCCTGGGTCAAGCCGTATTGTGAAGAGTCTACAGGCTAGTACCAACACCAGCACCAATTCTCCACGCACTTTTGAGCACGAGGATTGCAGCTCTATGGGGGATTTCTTGAACAGAGCAGAGCCTTTCGGAATAAATCTGGATTGTTGGCAGCTCCAAAGGTGAAGGCGTATTGGATTATGTATACGAAATATTCAGTTCAGTGATTTTAACAAAATATGAAAAATGGAGCGAGATAACTTCTAAGAATAACATAATATAGAAGAGAAATAATGGAATATGGAGGAAAGTATTCAAAGCTCTTGCTCAAAAGAAATTCGATCCTTGGAATGAAGTTTAAATGGATAGATAGATGAATAAATGAGTTTTTTTTAATTTGTACAATTAGAAAAGTGCTGTTGGCGAATTTGAGGCATACAAGCCCCTTTTTCCACTCAACCCACATTATTAAATTAATAATAGAGTGAGGTTCCTGGAGAAAGATAATATATTGCAATTTTCATTTTTCCATCTTCGTCGCCGTCGTCTTCAAGAATTCATAGCTCCATGAGCTACTACTATAAGTATAATTTTTTCATTTCCATTAGAATTATAGGCTATACAAATTTCCAGGTTCAGTAAGACTCTTCCTTTCAAATTGATTTTCAAGCTTCTCAAAAATAGAATTGTTCTCAAGCTTCTCAATGATCAAACCAGATAAACTTCCATTTCCAATTAAATCTAAGTTCAATGTCTTATATTTCAAACAGCTTTTGTTCAAAAAACTTTTGGATGGATTCGAGTATATTCTCAATTGGTCGGAGAAAAATTCTCAATAATGGTAACTACTTTCCAAGTTCATTGGAATGAAGTTACAATGAAGCACAGTGAATTAACAGCTGTTCTAGCCCTAGAAAGTTAGCACGTTCTCCATCACCGTACTAGAATCAAAGTATGATTCCTCAACAGATCCAAAACAAATTCAAAAGCAATTGTCAGAACAAAAGAAACGCTGAGCATCCAGATCTCATTCTTACGCCTTCTTCTACATCTTCTCATGCAATGTTGATGATCCTCGGCTTCAAAGCGGCCGGCGAATTCTGTCCTTGTTTTCGCCCCTTTTCTCTTGCACTGATATTCACTCACGAAATTTCATCTCAACTCAGCCAGGCTACATATCACATTTACTCTCCATTATACACCATTAGGTTCTATTTCTTTTTAATGAAGCAGGCAAGACATTACTTCCTTGAGGTTAGAATTGACAACACGTTTCGGCAACACATTCCGTTCATTCGCTTATTGAATTTATTGTTTTATAGTTGAATGGAAGCAAAAGGTACTACCTCCTATCCTTGTTCCTCTTCTTTATATTTCATCTAGCTCTTTCTCGCTTACTTTTTCCATGCTGTCGGTAATTTTTCTAAAGGAGAGTGGACCACCCACACACATTCCGCCCATCGTTTTTTTATTATGACTGCGATAATCATTATGTGCCACAACGAATTTCTCTGGAATTATTCTCACTTGAATTGAGTGTATAAAAGTGATCTAATAAAAAATATACTTCTTAAAACATTGCTACACCGCACAGAGGTGTAACCGATTTTGTGTGTCATAAAATGTAATGTTCTTTTCTTTCATAACTTGCCATAGGGAGTTCTTGGCAATCCTTGATAATTGAGTATCCATTAGAAGCGTATAAATTACACCAGAAGGGAACACTTTCGTCTGACTAAAGGTAAGCTTTCATAACTAGAAATAGCCTTCAGTTATAGGTATCTTATTATTTCGAAGTGTAGTTAAAGAGTTACCACCTTACCTGACTATCATTCTTGATAAAATAATGTTATTGACGATTGTCAACATTTCATCTTCAAATGTATCATATTTATTTTAATATGTTCAATCAAAACTATCAAGAAGGTTAAGAATTGTTTGAAAGTTGATCCTGATAGTCGACTTTCATTATAGAAAATCTTTATATGGAATATCGAAAATATTCAGAAAAGCGTTAGGAATGTTCAGAAAAGCATGGAAAAATTCCAGATTCAAAGAAGATCAAAAATTTTGTTCAATTTAATCTATAATAATTCATCACTGAATTCATTATTACATAACCTATCAAATTGAATTTTTGTTGTTCTTGTCTATTCAAATCCAGGCCACCTAGACGGAGATGATGAATGAGGTATAATAAATCTTCTCAAGGAAGTAGTTTTATTTTCTTCAACTCTAGAATTCAAGACATTGTATTGAGTATAGTTACTGTACAATCATCACGCAACGATTTTCTTCTAGTTATGTAAAGAACAAAATGTTTTTCTGCAAAATGGCTCGTTTCTTGTTCCTCATTCTATCAACAGCAGAATAGTGCAGCCATAAGCCATTAAAGTGTAACCACAAGAGCAAGCTATATGGAATGATTTTCCTTCTAACATGAATATTTCTTTCCCAAGTAGACACAGGACCTCTCAATAGCATATTTATCAGAGATCATCTCGATAACAGATTAGAGGATAGTAGGCTATCAACTCAGATTCGATTTTGATGATCAGATTCTTTTAAATGTTGGAGAAAACTCTGTATTCAAGCTTCTATTTGTTCCCACTCCTATATTATTCGAAGTGAGATGTGAATTAGCATTCTTCATTTATTTCAATAACCATTTCTCAATTTCTGAATTGGAGAAAAGAATCGATTTTGGCAAATTTACACTTGAGTTACAGGACCATGGTTTCATGTTATAACCAACACATCAACGGCTGTGATGGTATAATAACATGAAACCATGGTCATGTAACTCAAGTGTAAATTAATGAAGGGAAATTTGACAAAATCGATTCTTAGTTCTAATTATGGAGAGAATCCACAATACTAAACATCAACTCAACAAATTTTATTCCTGAATTATTTTAAATCATGGTGAGGTTTATCAGCATTCCCCATTCATTCAAATAACAATTACACAACATCTGAATTATATTAAATGATGTGCTTCAATCCAATTGCATGGTTATCCATGACCTTGCATCAGAGCTAACAGTTATGCAAAACACCTGCATTATTTGCCATTCATCTGCACTGTTTGTGTGTGAATGATGGTGTGATGCGGTAAGCCTGTTACCAGGATTGGTTTGCTGACTGACTGACTGGCTGCAATAGGAAACGGAAATGAAAGGAATCAATTTGGCGTGATATCTAGATATGGTAGGCGGGCCGGATGATGGCGTGATGATCGGCAGACGCTTGGATGGGGAGGAGTGAGAGGGGGTTGATGGTTCGAGGGGTAGCGCCGGGACGCCAGAAGTACCGATGCGCCGAAACAGCCTTGCGCACCCTCATCAGTGCTGCCACCCTAAAACCTCTATCTGTCGCCCAAGCTGTCTGCCATTTTCCTGCTTCGTTGTTACACTCCATTAATTCGCTGCTTCCTTCAGGACGTCGATAATTTACTTGTAACACAGTCGAAAGGGGTTGACGCTGTGAAATCAGCGAGGAATGATTTCGAGACACTGACTCTCCACTTTATTATAAGCGGAGTCGGTGCAGTCTATGTTTCATCGATATAATGAGCGAGGGAAGAAAACCATTGCTTCTGGAAGGAGCAGGATAGGCAATCGCATTACACATAATGTTAGTTTTGAAATATTTTCCTTCTTCCTTCAAATAGGCCTACAATAGTTCATTAGGAAATAGACCAGATTAATTTTGTAACTAATCATTTGCAGATCAATGAAGCTCAATTAGATCAATTATTAGGCTCAATTATTTTCCGATTAAAAGCTCAATAAGAAATCTCTTTAAATACGCAGGGTTTGCTATAAAATAAAAATTTTAGAATACTGTATTTTGAAGAGTAATGGACATACAATGATGAACGATACTTCACGTAGCCTACATAAATAAGTGTCATTAAGGACTTAAGAAGACATGTCGTATTTATTCCAAGAATAATAAATGATAAATATTTTAATTCATGTTCATATGCAAAGTAAAATAAAAATCTGTCACCCAGAATGGTGTGTAACCAAAAGGAAAATATGTTGAAATATATTCAATTGGATATTTCAAATAATTCAAAACTTCATCTCACTCTCGACAAGGTCTTCACTAGACAAGATTCACTATGAAAAACGCTTACATAGGAAGGAGAAAAAGTTTAAAATATACAGGAAAAATAAAGAATTAGAAAACTTGTCTCTCTTCTTTTTATTTTTTTTAGAATCTAGGATTCAATTCCGTCTAATCCAAGGTAGCAACCCCAAACACCTGAAAAATATGGGCTGAATGTGAATTAGCGAATTGGAAATCACTCGAACCGATCAAGCCAATTCAATTACATGGCTTCATATTATATTCAATAACCATTCTGTTGATGGCCGGCGATAATTCAACACGTGAATGCTGCGGGGTGTACCACGGCTAATGGCTTGATGAATCGCTAACAATAGCTTTCACTATCTTTTTAGTGTTTGACATTTTAGCCGCCTCTGATATAATAAAAGGCGTGAAGGTATGATGCCCGTGCATAGGAATTGAATATGTGTTGGTGAGTGCGTATGTGCAATGCAAGAGAGGAATAAACATGAATAGAGAAAGAGAGTGAGAGATAATGAGAAGGAGTGAGAGGGTGAAGGAGAGGCCTACTCCACCAGCACCGTGCAATGTGATTGGTCGCGGAGCCATTATCATAGGCAGAGGCATTAGGCGATGGCAATGTGCACAACGCTAATAGAATAACGCGGCGCACAATTAACGTGAATCGGCAGTTAGAACGGCTAACCGTCACGCCGGCTCTCTCAGCTTAAAGCCACAATCTGTGCTCGAGCTTCGAACTCGAGTTTAGGGTCATTGCTGTTCACAATTTGTGTAATGTAGGGAGTAGAGCATTGCAGGAAAAACTGACATTGTCGCTTTAGGAGTACCTAAGTGGGGAGACATTCAAGGTCTCTATGGATAATGGATATCAAGTTTATTTTGATTTTTAATCATTATTTCGAGAGTTTTTATTACAACTTCATGACAAGTTCTGAGTTGGTTGATTAGTTGTTGGTCATATTGATTTTCTTCACATTAGGAATCTAATCGATATCTATCAATTACATTTGATACCTGATTATCATTATACTGACATTAAAACAAGCCCATTTGCAAGTAAAAACCGGTTCAATTATTCTTCATAATATTACTTGTAAAGATAAAGATGATTTGCATTTCACGGGTAATTACTATCTACTGCAGTAACTTATTAGGCAATGACAGTATCGCTCGATGTTGTTTTGCCTATTTCCATATTAGAAATTTTCAGCAATTAATACCTGTCTTCAATTGAAATGAATTTCATCCACTTATTATTGAGTAAACGCATTTGCAACACATAAAATATTAATTCTCAAAAGCCATTAGTTTTTATGATAATTACAAAGTAAATTACACTTGTTCTTGTAAATGAGGTTTTCATGTGAGGTTTTAGGCCAGTAATACATACTCGATATCATATGATGTCATATGACAATAAACGTGTTGATAATAATGATTGATATTGTAAGAACGTGGTTATTAGCCAGTTATTATTATTAACTTCATGTCTGAGAGATTTGAATCGGTCGGCTCGATCGGCTCTCTCTGATTTGTTGAAAGGTAATTTAAATGGTAAAAACAACATTTTGATCCATAATTTCAACTGTTTATCACAATGTGAACATTGTTTTATCATTAATCTTGGAAAAATCCTAGCCCATTCTCATTTTCATATCATAAGTTTGTACGTTTTCACAGATGAAACTTATGAGAACATAGGCTAATAAAGGAGAAACATTTCAATGATACATGTTTACATTCACAAACCACAATCTCTCAACTGAAAAATCCGACTAATTAAAAGGACGAAATCTCTCTTGAAAAACCTGAGGTTTCTGCGGTTTGAGTTCTAAAGAATATAAATCATTTGAACTAACATTATAGATTTGAAAGTAAGATTTTGAGGCTTACTTCCCATTGGAGGAGAAGTCTCCAAAAAGGATATTGTAGCAAATTAATATTGTTTATGAGAAAATTTGAGAAGTTTTTATTTTTAAGATGAAATAGCATGAGACGTGTTCAGTCATATCCTGAGGCTTTTAACTTATATCCATTCAATACATTCTCAGGTTCCGATAAAGCAACAAATATTTCCACTAGTATAATTGACACTTTTCCTCCCCGATGATTCCTGACGGGGATTTGTTACAACTCCTTTTTTCGATAGTGGACCTTGCCTGACAAGCGCTAGTAGTCAAAATTCTCTTTCCATTGTTACCAGGAGATAATCTTCTGCCTCCAGTTAACGGAATATTCAGCAAAAATTATCCAAGTTGAAACTTTTCCTTTTGTTATGGCAGCTGTGGGAGCATCAGTGAATACATCCATTCTTGCTTAATTTCAGAGTTTTTTCAGAGGTATCATCAGTTCGGAAATGTGTTTCGTTTGTTTACCGTGAGAAAATCTCTGCACCTTGAAATATTTCATGCACTGTCAAGTATGGTGACGTTTGTGAAGATGTCACCAATTCAATCAAGTGAAAACAGCTTCTCAAAAGATTGTTCCTCAAAACCCAAGAGTACTAGAAACGAGAATAGGTTTGTCTGTTGAAAGATCACTGGTATTCCGTTTCGGTCCATTAGCTAACTCAATTATCCCATTATTAAACAAAGAATGATTCTGCTTCTTTATCTCAATGCTCTCCATCTTCTATGCAAGGTACTGAAAGATTTCAGAGCTTCATAGAAAACATCCACCAAGCTTTACTAATTGTTCGAGTCTGATCATCCAGTAAGGCAAAAGTCTTTTGTATTGACAAAAAACATTGATATTTCTCCAATTCCCAGAATACTGCAAGAATGTTCTGTTAGAAGAGTGTTATTCTCCTGCTAAACAATTACTATCAGTTCAAACTTCTGGTCTTCCAACTTCCTGATCAATTATAGAGAGTATAAGGCTTGTGATTTTTCCTTTTGATTAATTTTGCATGATGCATAAGTAGCCTACATTGAGTATTTCTATTAGCAGTTGTCTATCCACTAAAGATATCAAAAGTGTAAACTCCTATCTTGAATGAGCTTAGTTCTCGTGAGTGAACAAATTCATCAAACCCCTTCCAAGAACTCGTATTATTGTGATTGAGAAGTTGCGAGTTGGCTGTAAATGTGCTGGTTAGGTAGGAAATGCTGTGGCATCTGCAGACGGGCTATAACCTGGTCGACTGGCTACTTAGCCAGAGAGCAACATAATCAAAGAATAACAAACGACGACGATGAAACTTGACAACCGGAAGCTTCGACTCTGTTACTTCTACAATTGTAGCAAAGGTGTTTCCCTGGCAGGGTTCCGTTGGTTAGCATGTCACGCGATCGGCCCATCATGCAGTTACCGCGGGCCAAAACTCACCTCACTTGAGCATGCTTACGCTTGCTTTGCTCGCTGGGGCTCAACGTCTGCGCCTTCGCCCCCTATCACCCCCCGCCCAACCCCTTTCACAGCCACAATTAGTATGTAATTTATTCAAATAATGCATCGCTAATGCAAATGGAGAGCCCGGCAATACTCCGAGTTATTAATTATTACAAGTTCACGACTGTGTTCTCTCGCTCTTCTGTACATTCATTTGTCCATTCTCTCCATCCTGCTTGTTACCTTGTTTCTAATATTTCGCTCGCTCTTCCACACATTAATTTTTCTCCAATCCTCCTTGTTACTGTGTTTCTAATATTATTCCTTGTGAACGAACGGTTAACACGGTTCTCTTCAGCTGTGTGCGCGAGTCGGTGACTGCTTAAACAGTTGACGCGGTCAAATTAAATCATAGTACAAAACAAACCCACAGTTCTCATGAGAGGTTCGCGCGCTGCTTTTTTGTGCATCGTGTTGAGAACTGGGATAGTTTGTTGACTGCAAAGAATAGTGTTGAGTTGAGCTCACGAAAGGATAAAAAATTGGAGAACGCAGTGACCCTGTAAATTTATTCGAAATCCAATTAACGTAATGCACTAATATATCATACTATTTGCTTCACAAAGTCTCACTGATCAAAAAGAAATCTGAAACATTTATGATAAATTTAGATTGATTAATATTGTTTGTTCTACTCATTATATATATTCCCTGCGAATCTTGAAAGAGTATTACAAGATTATCTGGAGAATCTAGAAAGATTGAATCTTGTTATTCATAAGAGTATTTCAGAAATATAAGACGATTATGAAAATCACCTATTCCTTCTGTAACAAAGCTATAAGGTAACTGGAATAACATAAATAGGCCACATTGTTTACTAATGTTATTCGAATATTCGAACAGTGGTGGCTGATTGTCAACACCGTTAACATTATACGAAAAATTTGTTGACAAAAAACCGATCTCGATACTTCGCATGTGGAAACAGGTGTGGTTGATGACATCGCTTGTCTGCACTCGAAACAACAATCGATTACATTCGCGATTTTTTCTTCCTAATTTCAGGAAATGAGCGAACTCGATACAACGCAAGAGGAAGGAGATGGTAGAGAGGAGGGAGTTGAAAACATGTTGAATTTGCAAATCAACACAGACTGAGCGACCGACTAGGTTGGGGGTTGTGAGTGGGGGTAAGATTGAAAGGCGAGAGGTGAGTATTGATTTTGGGCGGGCGTGACGGGTGGTGGTACAAGGGATGTATTCCCCCACCCCTCACCCCTGATGTGTCGTGCTACGCAAATGGCTTTAGTGGGGGGTGAGAGGGGTTGCAAAGGTGTGAACTGTATGAGTAAGTTCCGGCTGGTATTGTGGAGCACGGGCGAACCGAGTCAATTCAACGATAGGGGAAAGAAAAGCAAGTCAACCAACACGGGGCGCACTAAAACGAAAAGACCCTGGCTAGAGAAAAGCTATTCCAGTTCGCTCATTGTGACGGGCATTTTTTTGCCATTCCTTATGAGAATACAATGCGCTATTTTTCCATGTGTGTGGTCGAACAAGAGGCCTTGTTAGCGTTCTGCCAAAGACTATAAGCCGGACAGAAAAACAGCTTTGTCGTTTGATTGGCAGAGTTGTCACTCTCCACTTCGTGTATCCAACGCTCCACGCAACCCTCCTCTGACCTGACGAGCGAGGCTCAATCGCAGTTGCCAATAAGCTGATTCAATCTGGGCTTTTTTTTTATTCGATTCGGCAATTCCTTGCTGTTTTGAAAGATATTTCCATTTTTATTTCAATGTCTATCAGTTTGAGGCTGTGATTGTTTGAAAATTATGTTTGATATGAATAGTTATTTGTTAGACATGATTAATCTTCATCCATATAATATTTATTATTTTTCACGAATTTTGATACATAGTATTATTAAGGAGAAACACATTGTAAGGAATACTAGCTTTAAAATCACAATTGAGTGTTTATAGGAATGGCTAAATAGTTATTATCTACAGCGTGATTCGGTTGATATTATTTATACCGTGTTACAATAATGTTGATACAGAAAATTGACAAGAAAACTATATATTTTGGTTATAATAACAGACTGTAATAATGAAATATCATTGACTCTATATAAACCAATCCAATAATAAGCGTAATATCAGAGTAGTAACAATATTGTAGTTGCAGGATTAGAACTGGGTTTCTTTCTGGAGCAAATAGAATCGACTTATTCAGTCATGCTAACTCCAGTCAAGCTGTGTTCAATGAAAGCCGCCGGTCCGAAAATCGTGTTTGTACATCAGTTAAACCTCAATTCCCAAACATTCGAATGGAACACATAGAAAACAACGAAAAAAGCCAAGTTCTCATCGAAGCAGAACATTGGTGAGCGCCCTAATCGTTTTGCAGCCGACAAAGACAACCGAAACAAAAAGAGTAGCAAGGTTGAAAACACTCTTGCAAATAAGAAGAAAATGCGTGCAACGAAACGAGTTTCTACTTTGGACATTGTTGGTGGCTAACGTTTATGATATTCTCGCCCACGAGTTTCAATTCGAGTGTCAACTACTGTGAAAAGCCATATTATCGACGTTGAAACCGCTTATAAATCTTCATTCACGCCCCGCTGAGACAATCCTCGCCTCTTGGCAGCTGGTAACTACTCTCAAGAACATACAAAATCTTGCTGTGACTTCAATTAGTCTACTTTTCAATTCTCTCACTTCCTGGAGTTGTCTTGCTCTTTATTGAAAGGTAGATGGTTAACAAGAAGAAACTTATACTAAGTTTGCAAAAGAATTATTGTCATTATTAATGAATGAATATTGATAATTAATTAATGAAAAAAATATTTTCATCATTAATTAATCTGAATTATTACACTGATTTTAATTCAAGTATCACCGTTGAGATGTAGCTCTTTTTTTTTGGGATCAATGAAAAAATATATATCTTCATATTTAATCAATAATGAATGTTTAGTTTTCAAATACTGTATCAGCATTTAAGATTGAGATTGAAATTGAACACTCAATAATTACAATGTATGTTCTAAAGCTTGCTAATCAATATCCCTTTTTCGACATTGAATTGTTATCTTCTGATATCAAAAATATTTTTTCATTGGTGAGACTTATAGTCGCTTTAAATTATAATAACTCACAATCGCACAATTGGAATCGTGAGAGATGGTATCTTGAAACGTCTATAAACTGTTAAGACTGATTAGAGAATGGACTCAGATACCTCTGTATTTTTTCTGTTCCAACCTTGTAATATTGACCTACAACCTAACCTTCGACCTGGAAAAACAGCTTTAATGGTGAGTTATGACTACTGGCAACAATTGTAAGCTACATTAAAAAAATTAACATTTAGTGGTGAATTATGATTACTATATGAACAATTGTAAGAATATTTCATAAATTCAAGATTTAGTGTTGAAAAAAATCAGTTTTTGATGGTGAGTTATGATCACCATCAACAATAGTAAGCTAACTTCCATAACATTAAAAATTCAGTAGTGGGAGCAAGTCGTCATGGGATTCCCAATTTGTATGAAAGGACACTCACGCTATGAAAAATGAATAATTTTCACGTAACTATTAAACGGGCAGCCAGGACGAAGTCAGCAAGCTTCATTGCGAGAACAAGATAACATTAAGTTTCGTTGGTTAGCTCTAGAAACAACACCAAGTCCAACAACATTTTCAACTCTCACCTTTGAGAATAGTCACACATAACAAGACCACCCGTCGGGCATTGACTTTATGAGACATTTTGTAGCTTACGGCCATCTCACCGGCTGGCAGGGAACCTGTATCATTCCTCTGTTCATTCTCTCCTTCTATCCATTGACGGACTCGTGAGATTGCATGTTGTCATAAGAGAAGAAACAAATAGAGAATGTTGGGTGTGAGCTGGGTAAAAACAGATCAAACATGACTGAAGTTCAGTACAGGGAGACCACATGCATTTCAACGGATAAACTTGTAGGCTCACACAATTTGAATAATATCGACATAAAATTCAATGGAGTCCTTAAAAAAGAACTGTGTGCACATCACCAATTCGAATTTACATTTGTTCCACTCAAGATTTCCTCAGTCGAAGGCGTTTAATAACTTTCTGTTATTGATTTATATAGTGGTTTGTTCTATAATTCTATTCTTTTCATACAATATCACCAATAGCTCAACCTGATAAAAGTCTCATACTAGTTGATTTACTGGTCCCACTGATAAAATAATTGGACTCTATGGATTGTCTCTTTTTCCCTTATGTAATCGGGATCAGTGAATAAGAATAGTGATTGTGTGATATTTAATAAAATATTTATAAGGAGAACAAGAAGAAACAAGGTAAAAGAAACCGCCACATGAATTTTTAGGAAAAATGAAACTAATGAAACTCTATTGATTTTATTTTTATGGTACATTTGACAAAATAATGTATTGGGGTTTTGAGAGAATTGTACGAGGATTTTACTGATTGATATTGATTGGCAGGAATTAAAATTGATCAGTGTAACAGTTGATACAGTGTTGATGGCTTCAGTGGTACAAATGGCACAAGAAAAGTTTTGAGAATATTTGGGAATAGAAGTTGCAATCGACCCGTGGCGAAGCGTGGTATACTTATTTGGTCATCGCCGGGTATATTTCTATAGGAAGAGGAAATTCCCTATAGGAAATATACCCGGCGATGACCAAATAAGTATACCACGCTTCGCCACTCCAATCGACGTGTTAATTTCTCGACCATGATATCTACTGAAGATATCATGATACCATGATAAATACTAATATTTTATTATCTGACATTAATTTTTACCTGGAAGAATACAACCGTTGGTGGATGTAGTAATTTGTGTGTGAATTTCAGTGTGAGAGTTCGATTTAGTTGGGAAACTAAACGTCTCCGCCCACCAGGTTAGTTGCTGACATTGACTAATGCCTTTCCACAGTCATTATGAGCACGGCAAACAGGCGAAATATTAATTAATATTTAGAGCTTAATTCGCCGTCATAATTTATATCTAGTGCCGGCCAGGGAGTCCTGGGCTTAGGTGTTCACCTTTGAATACGAACTATATACCTCGCAGCCTGACCGGAAGTTAGGATTGCACTCGAATATGAAGCCTGCCTGCTTTTTTCTTCAAGCATTGGCCTATGAAGAAGCCTAATATAAAACTCCTAAGAGGCCGGACAGAATAAACGCAATGAATAATAGTCTTCCATGCTCCGAAACTCCAAAGATCGTTGTTCAACAACTTACGCCCATTTCACTTGATAAAGTGCAGCTTTCAAGCATGTGCATGTCTTCAACAATTGAACACATCACGATGCAACAGGGGAAAGGCATTATTCTTATTTATCTGAGTATTGATCAATGAGTTTAATTACGTCATGAGTATAGGAGAGGAAAGTATTCAATGAATTAATATTTGTCTAAAGTTTGTATTATGGATTCTAGAAATCTTCTTGAGTTACTACAGTGTGAAGATCTTGCTACCTTCAGTCGCAAAAAAATTTTTTCCTTATAAAATTCTACTAATGATTAGGTTTTTATGAGAAGCTATAAAATTCATATCAGTCATTATAATCTATGGTTTTTCAAGACTTATCTGATTTATAACACTGGATCATTTGTTGCAAGATTGAATAGTGAAGCTTGTGATAAAAATTTCTATTGAGTATCAATAACTTTGGAATTACCACTTGCTGACGGTAAGTAAATTGTTTATGAGCTGCTAAGGCTATGAATTATCAAACGTTTCTTTTGATTTACACCTCTTTATTATGCAATGATGATCTGGACTGAGCCTGATTCGAGTCTCGTAATCAAGTCTCAAGCGATAGACATCTGCCATTGGATGGCCATTTCAACCTTGAGAACATTCAACAGTAAGATGACTAATTTGATAATTATGAGCTTCAGCCAAAGATGGATGATTTGTGAGAGAATTAGATGGTAATTGATTTTTCATGATGAATTTCCAAGAAATAATCCAATCAATCTCAATTACTGGGTTTCGATCTAATCGGATTTTCAAAGTTGCAAAAAACAATAATCTAAACAATATTCTAGAAAATATGTTCATATTTCTTGAATCTCCAATATTAATCAGCGACATAACTATATTTCACATTAACTATATTATTTTAATATTTCAACAATCATGAATAAATTATTAGATAAGCATTTAAATGAATATTTAGCAAAATATTCATTTGAAATAAGATTTTTCATTGTCAAGCTAATAGATTATTGCACAAATATATATTGGAATAGGATGGATTATCAGTCTCTCATTGTAGTATGTTGACAATCTTGGTAATAATAAGAATTGTCTTGAGAAAACGTTCTAAGGAAATGTGCTGGTTTTTATCTGCAGTAGTAGATTTACTGGTGCTATGAAATATGAAAGTCTGACAAAGCCAAGAATACGTATTTCCTTAGGAGACTAGATATTTCATGTGATTGATTCATTGACTTTATTAGTTGGCTCGTTAGATTGCTCGTTGGCTGCAAAAGAAACTCACCTGAGTAAATCTCTCGAAAAATGCCAATATAACAAGGTAAAGCGATAAAAAATTCATAAAAAGCTCGGTTCCAGTTCAGGACACCATTCCATTCGATTTAACAGCGATCCACTCTCACTAGGCTGTATGGAGTGGAGTTGAGACGTTCTACCTCAGGACACGATAAAAATCTTGGGTGATAAAGAAACATCCAATACTTATTAGCTAAAAGTGCAAGCCAAGAGTGAAGAATTTCAGAAGGACGGATTTTATTCGAAAGTAAATGATTGTGTTGAGTTTTTGTGGGCAGGATTATGGTGGTGAGCTGATGTTATCATATGCGGCGTACACCTGTCTAGGGGAAAGGTAGGTGCTAAGAGATGAGGCAGCGACTCGAAAATGCCTGTTTAGCCCAAGTCGCTGGAGATGCTCGATTAATCAGAGCTGGCTGTCATTCTCGTTCGCTGCCACGAAGCAGGTTGAACCGTGTTAAGTTCTCGTGAACTGAATGAACAATGACAGCAGCTAAGAAGCCACAGCCACAGCTAGCTTTTCGAGAGTCATCATGCTGCTGAGATGGGTGGAATCCGAACAAGAAATAGGTCATGTATCTGTCATCTCTTCCACTATACACGACTCCTGTCTTCGATGTCGTACCAAACAACAGCAACCAGATTGTTATCGAGCCGTGATTGGCTTGTATAGGTGAGACTGCAACATGTGCACTCAAGGATGAGTTGCTCAATTGTAGTTTGACTCTCCAACGTTTCGAATCATGTTGTAGAAATTGGATAGCCCACTAATCAGCTTCCGTGAGAAGATATTTGTCTTGATCTACTAGGCTGAGCTAGTTGCCCAGTTAGACTGAGAAGGGAAGAGTTATGTAGACCTATGATTTTTCATAACTAATAACAAATCCTACTTCAGTATAGCTAAATTCCTGTCATGTCAAAATATTCTTCCTATCATTCACAGATAGCTCCCAGCTTCGTGTTTTAGTCGAGTGAACAAGGTGCGGTAACTTACTCATTCAGGATACTTTAGTATTCTTGATATTCTAGCTGGAGTCTATGATGATAAAGATTTACACCCATGTTCACTTCCATTTGGATGTAATTACTTTCAGATAAAATAAGTCTATTTTTTAGTATAGATTATTTGGTTTAATAAATCCTGGTAAGTTTTGAAAATGAGAACAAAATCTTGATCTCCTGTGTGTACTAAACTAATAACTTTCTGTGATTGGAAATTGAAAGGATAAACTCATCCAGTACTTGTATTGTTCGATGCCTGTCTGGAAGGTATCCGAAGGTTTCGATTCTGGAAATGTAAACCCATAGTTGCCAAATAAGTGGCCAGCTAGCCGCATAGTTGATCGGCTTGTTGTGAAAAGGCTTTTCGGAGGTGTGTTGGTTTAGCGAGGTGACAGGCCAGCTTCACACAGAGGCCGAAATGTTTTGCTACCGTTCGGAAGCTGGGATCGAGGCGCAGTGGTCCATGATGGGGTAGGATCGGCCCCCCAGGCAGAGTCCTAACAAAACCCCAGCGTTTAGTCATCCGAAAGCGAAATAATAGGAGGCACAAGTGCTGTTTATGATACACAAGAGCCTTGCTAACAAGATTTGTCTATTCACAATTCCGCGAGTTAGCCACGTTTCGAATGGCACCTTTGCCACAATCGCTCCCTCTCCTATCTTCTCTCTCATTCTTCCCTACAAACAGCTTCTATTTTCCTTCTTCTTCCTTTCCTCCCAACTCCCTGGAAACTGGACCGGTGACCTTTTCGACAGCAGCTGCCAGTCACTGTTCACTGGACATGCTCCTTTTAACTTCTCTTCTCTACTTCTATCATTTTCTCAACTATAGGCTCCAGTCAGTTGTCACAAATATAAATTCTATAATTTCTGTGAGAGAATTTTATTGTTCAACTATGCATGAATGTTTTTGACTGGTTCAAGTGCTCTAGCTCTTTTGATTGAATACATTTACATCTCTTTATTCGCAATAATGAAAAATATCCCACTACAGAAAAAGAAAAAGAAAAAATCTCCCTTTATTGGTCTGAAGAGTTAATCCATTCTACTGGTCATTCATTTACTGGATCCCATTTGAGATGCAAATTCAAGGTGGGGCTTGTGATCAGAAAGTAGCATCCAATATAATTCCTATCGAAAGAAAAGCAATTCGTAATCATCCTGAAACGTCAGTCCTGAGAAACCTTCCAGAGTCATTCAAGTGTGGATTAATGTGTATATGGAAGTTGCATACCTGGTTTGTATAGGCCTACAATAATAGCTCGTTGCTAGAAACTATACAATCGAACATATCCAACAGAGTAGTCCGGCAGAAGTAAAGTGTAGGTGAATACAGATAAATTCATACGTAACAAGTGGTAATGTGAGACAGCCCCTTTTTCTCAAAACAATATGAATATTTGTTATCTGGATCCTGTATATTCCATATTAATCTTTTAATGTAGATATAGATATTGTTAATTTTATTGTTGAGCACTATTATTTATCGTTAAGCAATATTATAAACAAATAAATATGTACATCAGCGCACAAGCCTAGCTTTGCTGATGTATGCAGGTATTATTAAGAGTAATTTATTGTTAATATTATATGTGTATTATTCACTAGAAAATGTATTGATGAATATTGTATTGTATTATTGTTGTGAATAAATAAATTGATAAATTGATTGAATAAATTGATGAATTAAAGTTATCATAACACCTTGATTTTTCAACCATAGAGTTGAAAGATGTCTTGGGAATAAAAAAAAATTGAAAAACTTAGGAAACAACTCAAACCTTTTTAAACCTAAAAGTTGATGGGCATACTTCCAGATCATTGTGAAAAAATCTTCAATTGGGAAAATGAAAAAGTAATGAAAAGAGATCTATTTATTTGTAACATTCACTTACCTTCCAGACTTGGTGATGATCATCTCAGTGCCCAGGTCGTGGAACTTGTCCCATAGATCTTTGGTCTCGAGATGGCAGTCGGCAAGGAGCAGTTCCTGACAGTTGCAGCGCGTCTTGACTTTGGCGCGAACGGCGGAGGGATCCGGAGAGTCGCGGTCCTCCTCCGACAGCTCCTCGGAAGGCGCCTCCGACGGCGGAGCTCGCGGCTCCCGTTCACTCTCCGAACACTCTTCCACGTCTATTTCAACGTCCTCCTCCAATTCCGGCTCCTCTGCCTCCTCGTATTCATCGCTTTCACCCTCCGCCAGCTTTTCACTGCCTCTCCGGCCGTTTCCAAGTCTCTCTGTATACAAAAGAGTCAAAAACAATTAGTCAAATATAACATCGACAATTTGGATTGAACCTAATTTTATTGAAGAAAGATGAATACTATACTAATAACGTGATAATTTATTCACAGGGAAAATAGAATTAAATTTGCAAAGAAAAACAGTCTAGGCCAGCTAAGAGGAGGGGCGGATAAAAATAGACTATTTATAAAACATATATTATGTTTCCTATATTATTTAAGATTTATGTATGTAAAATGTGAAAATTCAATCTATTTTTCAATTCTCAGCGACAAAAATTCATCCAGGCTGGATAAAAAAAAAGAGGAAAAAAATAATTAATGTGGAATTATTCGAAAGGAACATGAAACATTTCTGAAAGATCCAGATTAGAAAAGAAAGATCCCATAAATTGGAAATAATAGAGTGTTGAATTGAGTCGTTATATTGCTGTATATATAATTGAGTCGTTATACCACGATATATTGCTGAATACTTTTTCTCAGATAATTTTGCACTGAAATGTGATATCGGTTGCAATTTTTAGGATCCGACCGATGTTAACATTGAAAATATGCAGTCATTCATTTCCTTGTTTAGCTTGTAATGCAGATAAAACACTTCAAATAACATAGTAAGAGTTGCTATACACCTATAATTATGCCAACATGCAGGTATAGTTTCCAGTATGAGGGAAACATACTATTGGAATGGAATGAGAGCGTAAATACGGTACAAGCAATAAATATCAGGTAAGGACTCATGAAAGGTCTATCCGTAGTAGAGGTAGGTCAGGTAATCGTATGATAGGGGTAAGTGCACAAGCATGTGTGCAACTGTGCAATCCTCCGTTCACTACTCCATTAGTGATTCGGAGAAGTCGCCTTCCTGTGGAAAGCGTACTATCGATACTGTTTCTAAGTTCATCGCTGGAAGCAGATGTTCGAACTGTTTTTCACCTCCCACACCATTCTCTTCAGTCTGTATTGTGACTCGAAGCAAAAGGGTTCAGTCAGACTTGGTACTGTAATAAAAGTAGATTGAGGAAATAAATTATCATTGTAACCATTGCCTCGCAATAAACTTGATGATTTTATACGACATTCATATCAGTTTATGCTGGGTATTTAAGATGTTATAACAGTTGACGCAGTCGTATAATAGGGAAAACATCAATAAAAGCTTATCGGGTATTTTTTCGTGTGGTGCAATGAAAATGAAGAGCACACTAGTGCATCGAGGTATCAAAAAACGTTGGAATTATTGCTTCCGTTTTTATTGCATTTATCATTCAAGTGGCTTTGTTTCAACATAAACAGTGAAATTTATTCTATGTTTGTTTTTTGGCATGAAAATAATTTTTCAAACCAACCAAAGTATTTTTCCCATAGATTAATCATAGAAACTACATCGACTGTTTAATGTGATCAATGATGATGTTATACAATGACTGTGTAATGTCTCTGTTTAAACTATTGAGAATTTTTGAAGTCTTCAAGTCTTACTAGAGGCTGTTCTAATTCAACTTACAGTCACTAACAGTCTTTGTTGAATGGGTTAAAGTCTTTTTATTCGATTTGATTATTAAAATATCATCCACCAATCCATGTCCTCGCGTTATACAATATAAATTTCACCAAAATTTTAACCACGAAATACGTTTTTCTCAATTATCGTTTTTAGAAAAGATCCGGCTCAATTATTCAAAGTGGGATCTCTTCATTATCATTAAGAGAGCGCTGAATTATGACAGACATGGAAGCCAGCATTCTGATTGTCATGTGCTGGCAATCATAGAACAGGCATGTCACTTGTCCTCGTCATTGTTTAACCACTAATCAATGTTGACAATCATCAACACTTCTCCTACCAAGAAAGTTACATGTCGACAGCAAACGGCGAATGTCTGGTTTGTGTTTTGAAAAGAATTGTTGATTGGGATTGGGATTCACATCACTACTCTCCTGGAAATATTGTAATAGAGTTTTTCCTATCAACTGTTATGCTTTATAGCTTCTAAGGTCGTTCAAATGAAATGATCAACTTGATAAGAAAAAAGAAAATCTATTTAAGTATTTGTTCCTTGATCTCCTCAATCTAATTCAAACCTAGAATTATCAACTATCATATTTGCTTTCACAATTCTATAAGATTCTCTGATGTGATTGTTAATTTTTCAGTCAAGTCTTCCCAGTTTCTACAAAATAGATATCAACTTTCAACCAGGATTATCAACTATCATATTTGTTTTTACAATTCTATGAGACTCTCTGATGTGATTGTTAATTTTTCAGTCCAGTCTTCCCAGTTTCTACAAAATAGATAGAAATCATGAATTAGAGAGTCTCTTTTTCTCATGAAATCAAATCGTATCAGGATGGGAATTAATCCTTATCTCTCTCACAAAATATTAGATCTTTATTATCATGATTATCTTATTATTAACAGTTGTAGATGTTATGTTGCAGGAAAAAGTATTATTTCTCTTACCAAACTGAGACGAAGGAATAATCGTACAGTGTAATCGCCCCAGAAATCTAGGATTGTTGCACCACACTGTTATTCTGAAGTACGGTAAACCATTTTTTCACTCCAATTAAACGTCAAGTGTTCACGTGATTAAGACTTTATTAAGTACAATACTGTTTTATAGCTTTTCTTCTACAATTGGATATCATGCTACTAAAATATGTCAGAGTGCGTAAAAAATTATATGAAAATATGATTTACGATTTTCAAACTTCCGTTCTTCACAGTCCCGAACTTTATCTCTTGGTTCTTAGCAGGTTGATGGTGATTTCTGTAAGGTGGAAGATCTATCCTTAGAACAAGGAACAATGCGTTTCTGTACCTCAAGGTTGATTTTTCTTACCGAAATCTTGGTGCTCACTTTTAATAGTTTGGTCGTAAACGCGTTTTAATTACGTTTGTGAGTAATACAATTAAAAATAATTATAATAGGTAGCGAGGTTATAGCTCATGGTTTTACGGGCTCGTGAAAAATCTTGAGGCTGTAAAATTTTGTTATTTAAATAATTTGAATCATGCACTCTCTCACAAAAATATAAAGAGTAGTCAGAAATATTAGGATGATCATACATTCACATTTTGATCAAACTGATATCATAATTGATAGATGTAGGCTACTAGGATAACTTCAAAGTTTTCAGAATGATTAATTATCTCTACCTCCTCAGCTATTCTAATGTGTCATGACACAGATAATGAATCGTAGCATTAAAATATTTCTGTTTCAAAGGATGCAGTGTGAACTGAAAGGTTATCCTAAGTGCTGATAAAATAAAGATGGCTTTTATTGGTGAATTAATAGGAGAGCTAGATCAGTCTGTCCACGAAAAGAGTATGAAAATAATTGTTGCAAGTTTGTGAATTAGATTCTAAATAAATGCAGTAGTATATAAGTTGATATTAATATTTAATGTAATGTATTTATGTACGGAATGACCAGGAATTCAATTTTTCTACCAATGCCATGTAGACGTTGTTATTAGTATTCTTTTATAATTTAGATAACCTGAGATTAGAGCCATTATTTTCAGGCCTAGAGGAAAAATGGAAAGACATAAAATTGTAATTCTGTAACTCGAAACGCTTATCAAGAGAAATTGTCTTGGTCACAGATACCACCCACCCTTGGTGGGTTTCCAGTACATTCCACCAAGTTCTCAGTACATTCTCAAGTGTTATGCTTGGTCACATTTATTTCATTTATTTCAAACAAATTAAGAAATCAATTTATGAGATGCCTACAATCTGTCGTCACTTCTTTGAGCACCCAAATTAGTTCCACAGAATGTTTTTCACTTTTCAATTAAATAAGTAATCAAGCTTGAAAGAGACTGATTTACTCTCAATGGTCAAGTGGAAAATTTAGCTATCTGAACGGTGGAGGGGGTGGGGTGAGGCGTTGTTGCAGCTGCAGGAATGGAAGAAAGAGTGAACGCATTGTACACGCTATAATATCTTTCATTAGGGTCTTTACACGTCCTACAAAGGTGCCGGGATAATCATCATCTGTGCTCTGTGTTGATGTGGCTGCTGCCTCTCTGCCTTTTTGCCTGTCTTTTCCCTCCCACGATGCTAGCTTTTCGGTGCAGTGCCGTTCGAAAAACTTTGACCTCTACTACTAATAAATCAGCTGTTTCTGTACGCCCCTGCATGCATCGGTTACGTTCAAAGAAGAACAAAAGAAAGCGACCCGATCACTAAACGATAACGTTCCATCGCGAGCATTCGAACCGAAAGCTCAAATGTAATTTGAAGGATATCAGGCTGATAATGAAACTAGTAACTAGCTTGTAAACCTAAGCTGTTTTTGTGACTTTGGCTCATTGACATGATAGTTTTTCATGATTAGTATCACTTTTTGATTGGGAATGGCAGAATAACAGCCTCAGTAAGAGACACAGGTGAGAAACACCAATTACTAGAGAAACAACTACATTTTGAAATTTATTAAATGATAATTTCTTGTGATAATAATTGAATTGTTTGATTGTTGTTATAAAAAGGGAATTGTTTCAGCACACTGATTACAATTATTTCTCATCATTGACAGATCGTGTACACTATAGCGATCATTATAGTGATCTTCACAACAAGAAATTATTCAATAATCAAAGAAACGAAAATCCAAGGAAAGCTATACAAATAGTTCTGGAGACTATTGAAGAATTCTTCAATATTGAAGAATATTTGTCAAATATTGACAACAGAACCAAATAGCAAGAGGATAAAATTGATGAAATGATTTATTCCATTGCATTCTCCATTCATCCATTCAGCCCATTTTAATAGGCCTGCAACCAAACCGCTTCTATAAAGCATACAATTTAGAAAGTGAATCAATTGTAAAGTGAATAAAATACGATCGATCAAAACAGTACTTTAATATTTTTAGTAAGCTTTTTTAGAACATGTGCCGAAAATGTACCAACAAAGGAACTAAAAGACTGGATAAGTAATCTTCCTGCAATATCTAGTCTTGAATAGGATCTTATGAAGAAAAAATATCAAAAAAATTATAATAACGAGATGACATTGATAAAATGAATTCCATAAATATAATATTCGAATCAATTGATGAATTAAAATTATTGATTCATAGTTTTACTGATGGAACAAGTATTTGCAATACAGACCTGATCAATATTCCTAAGTTGTGAGTGACAAGAATTCTTTGCAATGAGTAACAAACAATTCAGAGGTTTCATCTCTTGGAAAAGATGAGTCCCAAAGTTGAAAGCGATTATACTGTGCTAGCTAGTGTTTTATGTGTGGCAGGCTGCGGCCTCTTGAAAGAGAATTTGGGGCGATAATTATCACGTCAGTTAACCGTCCGGTAGTGATTTATGAATGTCTGAGGTAGGGATCTGTTCACACACACCAAAAAAAGTGTAAAAATGAGAAAAAAAATTGAAAGATGGTATTTGTGAATGAGATTTCCGATCTCAGAATTCACAACATCCATTAATATAATATATGTAACCAAAAGTAGTTCCAATTTGTCATGTTCCAGGAGGTGTTGTTATATTTGATCTAGTTCAAACTTATACTCTATTTAATTACTTAAGAATACTACCACCCCTAACCAGCCAGCATCATCAATATTTCTCAATCCTACTTCAATTTCGAAACTTTATTACTAGTATGAGATAAGTAGCGAGGCCAAGGATTGTAACATTCCACATTGCTAAGTTGAAGTGTAAGAATAAAATAACTAAGCCCACTCCATGTTAACACTTTAGATGTCTGATAACTAAAATGTTAATAGGCCTTGGCAGCAGAACTTGAAATAGCTGTCTTTTAATGATAATAATTCGATTTACGCTTTTGTAATACAACAGTTTATGTCTTCTGTATATTTCATAACCTTTCAATTGTGTTCAGAATACAATGCTTCCAGGGCAGTAGCTACAAGAACAATAATTCAACCATTAATTCACACTTATATACAGATCGTGCCATCCAAATTGGCGTCTAGGGGAGAGTGTGCGAGAGAAATGGATAATCTCTCCCACCACGCTTCCCCTCCAGCCGCTAAGGCTAGTACAGTCAGTGAAGCAAATAACATCATAGTACTGCTAGGTAACCGAAGCGAATATGAATTTTTTTATAAAGCTGAGTTTGCCAGCTGAATATAGTTTTGAAATTTTCTGTACCGCGAGTCAGCAGGCACTGTAGTGGGAGAAAGCGATCAACGCGCATGCTCCAGTGAGACGCCAATTTGTATGGCACGCTCTGTACCTTTTTCATTATATTATTTGTTTCTATCCATTTGATGGAGCTTCGAAAGTTTCATGACCCTCAGTAATAATATATACTCTACTATTGTGTTGCTGATTTTATAACGTAATACTAGTGTAATGGACACTTGTAATATTTAAAATACTTCATAAAATACGTATTTTCAATCACTGTATTATAATAATTATAATTTATTTCTCCTGACCCTATAATATATAATTATATAGTAATAGTTTTCAAAAGAAAGTGTGTCTATCATATGATCAAAATATATTATAATAATATAATAAAAATATTAAATAACAGTTTGGTAACAGCCTCATAAATAACAGCCTCAAAAAATAATTGATAAAACAAAAAATATATATTGTGTTTCTATTGACGAATCCCTACAGAAAAGATTCAGTTCCCCAAGAATGCAGGAGTGTTTTACACTCTGCATTTTTTTTTTAATTTAAAACATATTCATAATTTCTTAACTGCAGTCACAAATCTTAAATGTTTAATTCAACAAAGAATAAACAGTTTGTTTTATGAATAATAATTTTTTCAGGCCAATTTATAATATCTTGCTCTTGGGTTCGGAAAGGTCTATTATTCTTATCAAGAAATTCAAGCCGGAGTCGTGTTGACTATGATTTAAATATCATATCAAAACAGAGCAGTTTATTATGCGATGCTTAGGAGACCTCACACACAGGTGATCTAGCGAGTTGACTGTTCAATTCAAGCATTACCTACTCTGCTCAATGCTGAGCTCTAGAAGCTAGTGGAGAAACACGACAGCTTACGGTGACATTTTTCAACGCGGCAAAAATTTATGACTGTCTACATTCAATAAATTATAACTCGAGCCAAGTGACACGGTGTGAGTCCATACATCACGTCCCAAACACTTCCACTATCATTCTAAATTCTAGCGCAGTGGAAATAAAAACTGAACATCATTTCTGAGTGGTGGATGCTCTGACTAGCCATGCGCAACGCTCAACAAACATTGGCCTACGCTAAGTAATAATTTTTGTGTCACACAGAACTGAGGCAACAAACAATTCACAATAATTGGCTGGTTCTGAATATACGAATACGAGGAATTGTAACAGTATCATCGCGAAAACAGTGCTCGGCAACTTGTTATATAAATAATTTATTCCCCATCACGTGTTGATTTAACATGTCTCGTCAACATCAACCCGAAACAGCATTATGATGGGTGGTCACGTTCCTAGTGAAAATTCTCCAACTATGCATTTGAATCTGTTAATTATTATATTCACAGTTTTTCTTATATCATTTGGCGCTCGTATGATATTGTTTTATGAGATCATGCATTGCACAGTCGAAATTTAGGGATAGCCTACAGTGAGTTGAGAATACGAGGATAAAAAATTTCTATAAAAGAATAGACTTCAGTGCCGGTACTCCGCTCCTGCGCAACCTTACTGATTAGATATTTTTCGTGTAAAATATTACAATTTATTCACAAAAAGAATTTGAAAATAGTTGCTTTCAGAATTTATGCCTTCAATCAATCAGTTCTCCAATCGGTTATTTGGTATGTAATTTAAGAAAATATGAAATTTTCTCAGAAACCTAGAAATTCACGACTTATTAATTGAGGAGCTAGTGTAATTAAGCATTAATCGTTCAGAGCTCGTTCTCAAAGACAACACACTAACTCACTTTCATGTTGACGCCATTAAATGATTGAAATGTCCCAAACATTCAATGTGGTGGCCAAGAAGTACTGTGTTAACGTAAGAAGATGGATTCGATCTGACATCGTCTAGAATTCTATGTCATGGCTGGCATCCCACAATACACCGCGGATGGAAAATAGTTGGAAGGCAACGCAGTGATGAAAACACGTGAGAGACATTTCGACAGTTCACCTCTCTTTCTGTCTTGGCACACAGCGCTCGCTACTTCAAATAAATATCTACGCAAGTGCCTGCATGGATCCTAATAGAATTTTAGCTGCGAGGATCAAAAGGAAAGTGTTCATCATCTGACGACTAGGGGATAGTGTTGTAGATATTCTAATGAAAAATTGGCACTTTAGTCAGCAACCTCTGTTTTACAAATTGAATCAACAACATGCGGCTTCAACGCTCACATAAACTTGAATCTTATTCAGTTGTGAATTAATTTTCAACTCACTAGGAGAAATTGTTTGCATGAGAATTTTACAAGTAGATTGCCTCATATTTTTATTTTAACTAGAAAACATTTTTTTCGAGTAACTAAGTAGAATTTTTAATGAAAATTAACTGATCAGAATAGGTGGATGAAATGGATAATTCACTTTCTTCCATAGATTAACAATTTCCTGAGGTAGATCTTAGGGAAAAGACGTCATCTAAAGCAATATGGGATTTCAAAGAGAATTAACTCTTCGCATCCAAAACAAAAGGCAACCTGGAAGCTCACAAAGAATGTTAAATTTTTGACTTTCAAGAAAATTGAAAGCTTGTATTTTAGTTACTCAAGTGATTCGTTATTAGTAACAACACATGTGACAACACATCCATAATGATTCTACAATCTCTTCATACAACTCCTTCTATCTGACCAATACAGACGAAGCAGAAATATTGCTAATCCTAAATTCATTGAAATCTGCTTCTTCTCCCGGCGTGGACACCCTTAGTACCACTTGCCTTAAGAAAATCTCTTCATTTATCTTAAACCCGTTAAAGAACATAATTAACAAATGCTTTCAAGTTGGTTATTTTCCAAAACAATTCAAACTAGCTAAAATCGTTCCTATCTATAAATCTGGTGACCCAACCAATCCTACCAACTACCGCCCTATCAGCTTACTAAATAACCTAGCTAAAGTAGTTGAAAAATTGTTGAAGAAAAGATTAGTTAATTACTTGGAAAAATTCAATATAATCAATACAAACCAGTTCGGTTTTCAATCAGGAAAGTCAACAGACGATGCAATATCTAAACTTCTGGAATTAGTAACTAATAACTTTAATAACAAAAATAAAACGCTCACAACTTTTTTAGACTTAGCCAAAGCCTTTGACACCATCTCTCAGTCCAGACTTTTGCAAAAAATGGAACATTTGGGAATTAGAGGTTTACCACTGAAGCTGTTTCATTCCTACCTGTCAGATAGATATCAAATACTCACTATTAATAACAGTACTAGTATTAAAAAGCTCACTGAATATGGCCTTCCGCAAGGCACAGTTTTATCACCTATACTATTCCAAATCTACATAAATGACCTCCTTAAATTAAAAATAAGAAATTGTAATATTATATCTTTTGCGGATGACACCGCTTTGGTTTTTACGGGACATTCATGGGATGGTGTAAAAGACACAGCTGAAAATGGTCTCAGAATCGTGCAGTCTTGGCTGAATGAACATCTTCTAACCCTAAACACAAACAAAAGCGTATTCATGACATTCTCTCCAAATGCGTCAACCCAACCACAAATAATCAATACCATAAAAATCCATCAACTGAATTGCAACAATGAAGATTCCTGTCCTTGTCCAAAAATAGATAAAAAAGATCATGTAAAATATTTAGGTATCTCAATCGATCCATACTTAAGGTGGAACACTCATATCAATAACATGTGTATAAAACTTAAATTCCTTATTTACAAATTCTATCAAATTAAACAACTAAATAACTTAAAAATAACAAAACTTATATATTACTCATATGCACAATCTGTATTACAATATGGTATCCGGGCTTGGGGGGGAGCTTTAAATGCACATTTTAATAAACTATACATTATTCAGAAATACCTTATAAAAACCATTCTAGGTAGACCCCGACTTTATCCAACAAAAAATTTATTCGATGAATTTAAGGTGTTGACAGTCCGTCAACTATATGTTAAAAACCTAATTATCTTCATTAAAAATAATAAAAACCTATTTGAATTGCGTGAATCAAATTTCAATTTACGACCTTCCAGAAATATGTATGAGAATATTAGAATAGATCTGAATGTGTGCAGGAGACAGTTCTTTTACATTTCAAACAAACTGATCAACTTCATTCCAAACAGTTTTATTGAAAATACAAATAGGAAACTTGATAAAAGATTAAAAAATGAAATTTTTGAATGGATAATGTCCAGTGGAATTGTGGAAAAACTTTTTGAATGATTCATGTCCTATTTCAATAGTATGTTTGCCATCTCTTCTCTTCTCTTCTCTTTCGTCTTCTCTCTCTCTCTTTCCTTACTATCATCTAATACTATCATACTCACTCTATTTCTTCTCCTTGGTATTTTTTATATTCTCTTTATTACTTTTTCTTGACAGTTCATTAAGATTTTATTTGTCTATTACATTAGCAACTCTTATCTGCGCACAGGATTATTCCTTGCAGGTAAATAGATTTGTAATATTTTTGAACATTTGTTTTGCGATTATTATGTGAAAATCTGAATAAAAGTTTTGATTTGATTTGAATGATGCAATCCTAATGGATAATGCAGGGAACACCTGATAACATTATTTCAACTAGAATTCGAAGATGAATAGATAATTAATTTTGTGTTCCACTCAGCTTCAAATAATCAAGATTCAAAAATTGTAAATGTATATTATATAATCGGCATTGAAAATTGACATCTAGGAATCCATTCATGGATAGTTATAATTGAAATGAAAAAAAAAATTTGTAGATTCTTTTAAAGAAGAGGTGTGATGGAAATGAAATTAATTCGGTGAACATAGTCGTATCATCGAAACAAACCATGAAACTATATCAGTGTCGGCTTCTCAATCCCTTCACAATCTTTATTGGTAGCCTATAAGAGCTACACTGTTAAATTTAATGTTTCCTATTGGGCCAAGTTCTTTATTGCGTGAAGATAACCCACAGAAACAGATAAATGTCTATCAAAACTGGAAGCAATCACAATAATTATTAAAATGGAGCTCGCGTCACATAACGACTCCCCTATGAAAACCTAGGCAATAACTCCTATGAGTTACTCAAATCTTTACTTTTTAAACTAATCTTTGTTCTCGTTTAGGCGTTTAGTATTTCGATGAAATACTTAGGGGTAATAGTTGATCAACATCTCAAATGGAAATCTCATATAGAATATCTAACTACTAGACTGAAATATCTGATTTTTCATTTTTACAAATTCAATAAGATTATCGTTGAAGCGTTGTGAATAAATAAATTGATTGATTGAGGCTGAAAACGTTTAAAGCAAGTATAGAAGTTGAAAAGTACAATTAATTTATTGATTATTGTCCCCATATTTGTAGAGGTGGCAATCTAATACTCATCATTCAATATTTTAAATATGCTTGAAATAAACAATTGACGTATAGCCTACTCTGTGGCGTAATAAATGTGATCTATCATTTTAATGTTTTGTTCATGTCCATGTCTATCTCAGGCCTATCATTATGTTAGATACCTATTTACCTATTCTACAATAATTAGCCCATTAAGTTTTTATTTTATCAGAGCATATATGTGCAAATTTTCTTGTATCTGAAAATGATTTTACTGTCTCAACATCACCGTGTCCTCCGTAATCGACCTAAAATGACATAAATCTTACCCTATGCTCAGCAATACCCCCAGAATATGAGAATCATATAAAAATGTCAAATTAACAAATAAAACTGTTTACCATGGTGATATCTTGTCACAGCTCAGTTCTTGAGCATGTAGGTTACTGTCAAACACTCCTGGCAAGGGAATGATGGACATTTACATGTGTCGCAATGAAGCTTACTTCATGGAACATACGCCGGCACTTGCAAGGGGTGAGTGGCCAATCCCACAAGGACCTCCACCCACATTGATTATGTAGTCCTAATTGATAATGGGCTTGATTCATTTTATTGGAAGGCAATCCAACTCATCGAATCAGCGTACGTTGTGGCAGGGGATTTGAAAATAGCCAGCCACTCATCTACTAAATTAATTGGCTGTTATTTTTATCGCTCCAATTCAAATAAAAGGGATTCTTCTGTTTGCCAATATTATGATTAAATAAGCCAGATCCTTTGGGGATTGAGTTCTTTTGCAGTATAGTTATTTCCCATAATTATATCTGATAATACTTAACGTTTCCATAAGATCAGCATCAATTCACTATACCTGATTGCTAGACATTTACAAAAATATGGTTTGAAACAGATAAACTAGCCATATATAATGTGCTACGGTTTTCGGTTTATTTGGTTAGCATTTTGGTTTATTTAGATTTTGTAAAACTGATTCCGCTCCTCTCCTCCAATAAATTTAGTTGAAATATCACCTTGTTAGCATATTACATATCAAAAACCATCCGGGAAGAGTCATTGTCATCCTCTAACCACAATGTACAGTTGTTGGAAAAAAGGAAAATTAAGTTGTTGAATTAGAGTTGCTGTAGCTAGGAGAAAGTATCCTTTAAGCTATCTGATATTTAATGATAGGTAGCCTAGGTTATCTCTTGCGGTGGCACGAATAAGCCCGCTTGTATATGAGATGAGTTTGTTATCAATTCAAAAACTAGATCATTTGAATTATCTTTCAAGGCTTCAAATGTTATAATACTCTACAAATGAACATGAATAAATAATATAAAATTAAAATAGCACAAATTTAAAAGTAAAAATGTGAGCAAAATTGAAATGTAGGCCTATCTATTATTAAATAATAGATAGGTGGCTTGCTTATCTGAGTACAGTAATCAAGGGACTTTTCAGTCTAGCTATCAATCTCTATTTATCATTGAACTAAACTTATTGAACCAAATTCTCAACCGACTCTAAACTGAAAGAAAATATCCTATGTTGATAAAAGTCTTCAAAATCCGAAATTAATACATTATACAATAGGTCCAGATTTGAGCAATATTGTGCGAATGGTAAATAACAAACTTTGCCAAACTGAAAATTTAAATTTCTGGCACTAAGAATTGAACAATAATTTGAATAGAAATTCAATCAAATTGACAATATTTGCCTTAACAAGCATAATAATTGCATGCACTATTTATGGGTAATCTGCAACTCACAGGTTGCAATGAACAAAATCTGTAAAACAATGTTGATTCAATTTGATAAGATGCAGTAGTTTGAGCTTATTAGTTTGCTTGAGTTAATTATACTTATAAATTAACGTAATTTTAATAAAAACCAGTAAGACCATAGTAGAGATTTATGGGAGAGTATTCTCCAACCTCAGGTCTAACCATTTACCATTTGTGTTATCACTACTTTCAATAAGTATTATTAGACTATATTATTCTGAAGAGTATTTCAATAATGAATGAGTATTATGCAGGAAAATCTCAAATCAGCGGGCAACATTTATGAAATTTTCTTTGGGTAAAGATGTATCAGGTCAACAGGCGTCAAATACCAAATGAAATTGTTGGAGATATAGGTTAAGAAATTAATTATCAAATAACACAAGTAAGATCTCGAAGAATAAACCTAAAATATTGTATTTTTGAAGGTTTAGTAAGTATAATGTTGGATACTTAATTCAGATCTGCTATCAGGACTAATAGATAACGTGAATGAACTGCCATTAACAGCCTAAATCACTTGTAAGCCCCGAATAAAATTCGGTAATGACGCAATGTGTAAATTTTTAAAAAATTATAAATTTTCAATATTTAACAAAAAACAAGACAAGAACTAGTGAATGTAAAGATATCAAACGCTAGGAACACATAAGAACACAGATCATGCAACGTGAAAATGAAACTGCATAGGCTAATGTTTCAAATTTTTTTAATCTAATGTTTCGTCGTCATACGCCGTTCAGCCTTCAGTTCATAGAAAAGTCTGTGGCTAAGGGCTGTAGGCTAAAAATAATTCCGAATGTTTTTTATGATTATGAGCTTATAATCAGCTTTGAAATACACGCGTGGATAATAGCCTAGCAATCACATTTCATATTCTAGTCAATGAGCCAGTAGCCTAGAAGCCAAATAACCTCTCCGGCAAAACGAATTTGGTTCATAACAACAATGAAAGACTGATGGGAAAGCGATTGAAGACTTCCTTGTATTGTAACGCACACATTTGTAGCCTAATTTCACGATAGTGCCGTGTAACAAGTATTTATTTAGCTAGCACTTTTACATTATTCAAATAGGTTGGTACATATTTCTCAGGTAGCCTAATTATTGGGAGCACTTAATGCAAAACGATACTACTTTTGCCAGAGAATCTTGCTAGCTGACAGAAATAACTAGATGATTAGTTCTAAAAAGGTGAGAAATTCATTCATTTTAAATAGGAAAACTCTACGGTTAAGGAGAGGCTAGCTGTAGCTGAGTATCAAGGAAACACCTCCCGCCCCAGCATGTGGTTTAGGGAAAATTGTGAAGGAAACCACCTTTCTCAAAGTTTTCTCTTTACATTACTCGATTAGGTTTTATTATGAACGTTCAAATATCCTGTTTTCCAACTAGTTCACACAGAGCTACTTGGGATGTTACAACTTATTGGTTAGGGTGAACACAACACAAGTTTGAGGATGTCACGCGCACAAATTCCAACACATTTTTGGGGGTTCGTTGACGTTGGTCCGGGTACTCACCGTGCGCGTTGGGCTGGAGGGCGGCTGAGGCGGCGGAGGCCGAGGCTGGAGGCTTCCTATCCCTGGACATGATCGCCGCGATGGAGAAGTCGGTACGGGACTTGGGTCCCTCCTGCATTGTGGCCAGCAACATAACACGGGCCGCACTGACGCGCTAACCCAGCTCCGTCCGCTAGGCGGCAGGCCGATCGAGGGCGGACCCACAGGGGCGGAGCCTCGTCCCCCCCCACCACACGGCCGCACTATTTAATTAGGCATTACTGGCCTTTTATGATTATGTGGACAAATGGAAGGCTGTGCATGGTTGAACGCCGTCTCCTAGACATCAACACCGCATAGGGGGCCAGCTACCGTACTCCCCTCACCACCCCTCAAATACATATTCGTCTTACCATACACGGAAACTACACACGACTATTATTTTTTCCAAGAGGTGCCGATTCGTCGTTTTAGCAGCTCCCCCTTCGCTCTACCTGTGGCAAACCCGGTTGTTTCCTTCCGGGCCAGTAATTCCCTCCTCGTGACAAGCACTCTTTAGCGCCCTCCACCTCTAAAGCACGGAAATCACTGGTCGTCAAAAGGTCTAAAAGTGTACCTTGTCGACTTGATAGCAGGCTGTACTTGAGCTTCAATGCTCATTTTCACCAATCGTTAGAAACAACATTCTACATAATCGTTGTAATTTTAGTCATGACTCTCAGAAAATTTGGAACACATTTATTCAGGTCTCATTTCTTGAAAAAATGAGTCATAAAGTTTAAAATGCGTTTAAAATGATCTTACATTTTGAAAATCCGTTTGATTTATTTGAGGTAAGGTCGGAAGGAATAATGTATACACACGTATTCTTATTAGCTGATATAAGAAAAGAAAAAAGAAAGATTTATTGCAAAATTAGAAAACAAATAATTTTACCAATATTAAAACAAAATACAGCAGTTTCGTGAATTTACAGTAAATACAGTTTATTTTAAATAAAAATTAATAGGATGCTTGGAAATCACAATCTGGAGTGGTTAAAATTAAAATCAAACTGTAGCTTCCTTATTTCAGGAAAATAAAATTTCTAGGAGAAGTTTTAAATTTCAGATCTTTTCAAATTGGGGGTGCGTCATTATATAAAATAAGTAAATTACTTACGTTGTAAATAACTCTACATCTACAGTTTTATCAATTGAATTGATTCATAATGGAATATAACATCCACATTCCTATCTCAATAGTTTCCAAAATTCTTCTCTTGCTAGTCCTACAAAAAAATCTAAAAACTTGTTATTTCTTCTCCAAAAATATTGAAAATCAAAGTTGATAAACTACAGAAAGGGAATAAAGAATTTCTTTTGATAGTTGGAAAAAAATTCGTCATTCATCATCACTCATCTCTATATAAAACTAGGTGTCCCGGTGAACTTCGTATCACCCTCTTCCCCCCCCCCACAAATGTCCCCCATCTTCTCCCTACAAATGTCCCCCTCTTCATGACACCCCTAAAAATGTCATCCCCAAATGCCCCCCCTTTATTCCTCCACAAAATGTCACCCCCCAAAAATTCCCCTTCATTTCCCCCCTTTCTTTCCCCTGAATGTCCCCCCTTCATGTCCCCCCCCCCCCCCACAAAAAATGTCACGAAGTAAAAAGAGATTAATTTAATATAATCAATGTATTTTTTATTTTATATAATCAAAAATTTTTTTGTTTTAATTTATTTTATATATTTTTTTCAATTTTATTATTAGAAACAATAAAACATGCATGATACGAACGATAACTCATTTTTATTATTGATTCTAGCGTAAAAAAATAATTAGAGTAGAAAACCTAGAGCAAAAAAAATTTGACAGTAGCGGGATTCGATCCCGCGACCTCTAGCATCAGACGCAGAGTTTTTTCCACTGAGCTACCGAGGCATTGAATGAGAGTGCTGTGTTTTCTGATCTTGAATCACGATCATCTTTCGGTAGCCGCTTGGCCGGCAATTTCAAAACATCCGTCTGTAAATGTTTGATAGGTTAGGTCATTCGTTTATTAATTATTTATTAATTATAAAGGGATTTTCTTATATTTTAATACATATTATGTTAACCAGTGCTGTAAAAATTCAAACGAATCCAAAATCATCTAAATCGGTTCAGCCGTTCTCGAGTTATAAGCGAGCGTACAGACACCAACTCTCTTTTATTAATATAGATAGGCGAACATGTTTTTTGTAATCAGAACTGCTACGTGGTTTCTTAAACGATTTTTTCGTTCACGTCTCATTCAAAAGATCCATTGAGTAGCCTATATGTTTGATAAGGTCTTAAATTTTGGAAACAGTAATCGTGCAGATGAGGTTTGGAGTTTCAATTTTTGCCATTGCTTTAACATAGGAATAGGTGAGCTGAAAATTTTCACACTCTAACTTATGATTTGATGATTAGCTGTTTTGAAAAAAAATTTATTACTCATTGTTCATTGCGCCAGTAAGAGCATTTGTGCTGAGAGAAAAAGAGAAAGATAGAGGGTGAGGAAAATAGAGGAGGAAACGAAGGAAATGAGGGAGGGAAAGAGAGTAAGAGAGGGGGAGGAGGGGGGTGGAGGAAAAATGAGGGGACAGGAAGAGAGTAAGAGAGAAGGAAAGAGAGAGGAAAAGAGAGAGGAAGAGAGACAGGGAGAAAAGACAGAGTGAGGGAGAGAGTGAGAGACAGTGAAAAGGGAGAAAGAGTGAGAAATAAAGAGAGGGAGTAAGGAAAAGAGAGGGAGAGAGAGGAAAATGATGAGGTGAGTGAAAGAAACGAAGGGAGAGAAGAGAAGAATAGATGAGAGGAGATGAAAGGAGCGAAGAGGAGTAAATAGGAGAGGAGAGAAAAGGTGAGTAAAGAGAGGAGAGCAGAGGAGTGGAGAGGAAAGAAGATAAGCATTGAGGATGGAAGATAAGAGGAGAAGACAGGAGAAAAGAGGACAAGGAAGGAGAGGGGAGAAGAAGAGATGAGAAGATATGAGATATGATGAGAGAAGAGGAAAGGAGAAGAGGAGAAGGAGGGACATAAGAGGAGAGAAAAGGAGGGGGAGGAGAGAAAAGGAGGGGGAGGAGTGGGGATGAGAGGAGGCGGTAGAGTGGTGAGGAGTGAAGAAGAGGAGGAGGATTGTAAACGACTTTACGTAGTTCATTATGGTCGCAGTTTTGTGCGACCAGGGATGTCCTAGTTATGGAAAACATAGTTGGAGCTTGCCAGTCGGTGTGTGTATCGTGCAAATTGAAACTAAGCAATCATTTCAGCGTGGATATTAATAAATAACCAACTTTTTAATATTAAACACACCTTCAACACGCAGTCCACTGTTTGACGTGTCGATTTTTCCTGTCAGTAGACTAGGTAGGCGGCCTACTGAGTTATGGTGGTTGTGTCTATAAAAAAGTGACTAGGCGTGGAATTGGATTCGACACAATAGAATAGGTTGTAGGATGAAATGAGTGGTGATGGAGAAGGATAGTGGCGGTTGGTTAGATAAGGATAGATTGATGAATAGGGGTTTGTTAGAATATTGGCGGAGGACTAGGAGGGAGGAGAGGTAAGAATAAGGGAAGGTGAATTTTTGACGAAAGAAGTTCAATAATATTTCATTTGGAGCTGCGATGAGGCAACGTCACGCGAGCAGATCCACACTGGAGGCCTAACTTCGCCAACTGATTCCGTGTTGGCATCCGTCAACAAATCAGTTGGCGTTCAACACGCCTTCTCTCGCCCTTCGATTCATTCCCTCAACGTGGGAAACAACCATCAGACCTGTTTCACCCTCAAAATCTATCGTTTAACTTTGACAAAGTTAGGACATAGTCTACCGGACGCGGCAACGAGCTCCTAATAGCTAACAGGGGCAATTGTTCCTCAACTAATGCAATTTCATTCGTCAACGTCGTTGCTAACGCAGGCTGTGGTTGTGAGCGACACGAAACCTCAACCTCCATAGGCTTCTACTCCATATCACGGTAATGGTGTTGTACCACTAGGACTAGACCATCCATGTGCAGTGAAGGCGCCAGTATGCCATTCGCTGGTAATTGCTGAGATACATGCGACGCTCAACCTATAAACCGAAATGGATAGCCCAACTTGTAACACGATTTCACAAGTCTACAAAATTGTGATTGCGTTGGCGCATAAAAGAAATTAACTAGAGGCTGTCTCTTTTTCATAGGCTTATGATGCGATGGTGACTTGTTGGTCTGAAAAAATTAATCAATGTTTTCAATTCCTAGTATAGAAACAATAATCATTTTAGTGTTGTTTCAATTTTTATGAAATGTGATAATTTACCATTGAGATTTGAATATACATAATTCTTTACAATGTGTTACTTGACCATAGCTTTAGCTCTATTATTGTTTTTCGTTAAGTTTTGTTAATAAATCCTGATCACTGAATTATTGGACCGGGAGAATATGTTCTCCTAATAAATTATTACAATGTAACAATAAATGCTAGCAATGTTCCTGGAGCCCAGTGTCTGGGAATCCCGAACGGTATAGACACATGGCAATTGAATTTCTGACAGAATTCGCAGTATTGAAATATTTTTTGGGTGGTGATTTTCGGTGTCCAATTATAGATGAAGAGGCGGAAAGGCCCAAATAATTCAGAAATGTTTAGTCTATGCTTTTATTGATAGATAGCAAGATATTTGGAAAAAAATTATAAAATTCAATTGACAATTGAGCAAGTTTTCATTTGGCTTCTTGTGGAACGAATATTGTTTTGATTATATTCTTTCGAATCGCATCAGAATATTTATAGTAAGAAGATAATTAAATTATAGGAAGTAGTCAAATCAGTAGTCAGTGGAAGTACGAATACTCATCAACAAATCAAATAGAATGCTTCGACGTTTCTATTGAACTCATTCATGTTTACTGATTTACGCAAGCCCCTTCCTCAAAATTGCATGAGCATGGACCCTCAAGACTTGCGTAGTTTCATGCATACGCCATGACGGCCCACCCACCTGCTCCTACACTTGTAGAATTCCGCCTAGTAGGGCTACAGAATGCGATCATTGTTTATATAGCAGGGAGTGTGTATGTGTGTTCGATGGGGGGGGGTAACAAGTCAGGTGTTTGGGATGCCATAAATTGCATTATCCGAGCTGGCAGTTTGGGGCTGGTGGACCCGCACTCGAATTAGAAGTGATGTCGAGTGCACGTGGCGATGTGGGGGGGGAATAGCTGGGGTGGAAGGGGGTCCCACGTGTAGGGGTAAAGTGTCGAGGCGAGAAATTCGATGCGATCGGTGAGAGTTCGAGTCCCCCGGCCGTGATATTGTGCCGGCAGCAGGGGACCGACACTGTTGAGGGAGGCAAATTGGATGCAATGAGCTCGGGGCTTTCACAATATTGGCTGGCAAAGCCACCCCCTTATAAAACAACTAACCCCGGCTGAGTATTCAAATACAGTGTGTGATGCCCCCCTTACCAACCAACCTCTCCCCTCTCCCGTAACACCAAACTAGACGACAGCCACCCTAAGACAAAGTCCTGCATGTGCTAATGCCACTTACTGCCTCTACTCTCTAGCTTACTTTTACCACCCCCCTTCACCAACTCAACCCTTCTTGCCTTTTGCTTGCTCTTCTCAGTTTATATTTCCACTACTTCCTCTCCATTAACTTCTTCTCTCTTGCCTTGTACTACTTCTTCTTCTTCTTCTTCTTCTTCTTCTTCTTCTTCTTCTTCTTCTTCTTCTTCTTCTTCTTCTTCTTCTTCTTCTTCTTCTTCTTCTTCTTCTTCTTCTTCTTCTTCTTCTTCTTCTTCTTCTTCTTCTCTTCTTCTTCTTCTTCTTCTTCTTCTTCTTCTTCTTCTTCTTCTTCTTCTTCTTCTTCTTCTTCTTTTCATTGTTCTCCAATTTTTCTACCCTATTGTCCTTCTTCTTTTCACTCCCTCCTCTTCTATTTCTTTTACAGTTTTTGCTTCTTTTTTCGTTTTTTTTTTTAAGTTCTGCCTCTGCCTCTCTTTAACCATCATCCTTCTAATATTTCTCTTCTCTCTCTACTCCCAATTCCTTCAGGTTTTTCTTTTTGCTCTTGCACTTTTTCTTAATCTTGCTTCTCATACACCTATTCCTTTTTATTTTTTCTTAGACAAATTCTCCGATTTTACTTCTTCTTAATTTCCTCTAGGGCATTACCAATCTCTACCACTTTCTCTCCTCTCATTCTACTATTTTTCTGTCCCATCATCACATTTTTAATAGTTTTCTTCCCCTAACTCTACTTTTCCTCTGCTTCTAGCTCTTTCTAACCTCACTGCACTCTTCTTTCTCATCTTTCATTAATTTGATCTCAATCTCAAAGCACGTCCTCTTTCTTCTTCTCTTCTTCCTGTCTCTCTCATTACCTATTACGTATTCCTTCCTCATTCTTTTTCTCCTTCAACTCTTTCATAAGCTATTATCCATCTCTCTCCCTCCTTTTACTTCTCCAACTCTTCCACAAGCCATTATCCGTCTCTCCCTCTTCCACCCTCGTCCTCCTCCTATTACCCCGGAAAATCGTCTAACCGAAGCGACGATTTCCACAGCCGCTTTTCCTCTTATCGGCTCGGAAACTTCCATCTAGCCTTTTCACGTCGACGATTTTCCTCATCGCATCCCATTGGCTGAAAATATTAGCTGGCTATTTCTTGGTTGCCTTGCCGTGTGTAATTAGAAAGCTATTACACACTGGGTGCTGGTCGCTTAGTGCGGCAGACCACTTAGGAGCTCAATTAAACCACGGCTTTTCTGTCCTAAAAACATCCACTCCCCACCACCACTGCAAATTCCCGAGAATTAGTTACGTCATTATTCTAGAATCTACATGAGTCTAAATGTTGAGTCGGTATTTAAGTTTTAATGTTGAGTCTAAATGCTTTGTTTGGTATTCATGTACAATGCATTATTAATAAATTATAGACATCATATAATTATTGATAAAAGATGTTTGCAGAAAGAAAACAAAATCTTTTACATGATTATTTAGGCCATTCTTCTATTTCTCATAAAACTCAGGTATTCCGTATAAAGATGAGAATATTATTATCCTACTTAAAATTGTTTCAACATTACTTGAACTTTAGAACAGAATCTTTAAAATTACCTGCCCCTCATTCAGATCTTGCATACCCTCACGCTCACGAGTGATTTGCAAAAAAATTATTAAACAGAACTCTGTGAAGAAATTGAAAGCAGAAGTATAAGAGAAAGAGTTCAAGAAGAAGATTTCAAGGTTGAAAGATGTTTACCATAATATGATAAAATTGTTGATTGGAAATTTAAAAAAAATCAATTTCTCTACGTCTTAGACAAGCGTTGATGCCCAAGATCAATAAAATATGCCAAAAATAACGCCTAAGATTACAGATTATATATCCTTCAACGTGACATAATTTTTTTTAATTAATGTCAACTAATCAATCGACTGGTGTCCAATTTAAATTATAATAATTATATCTCTTATTCTAAAATAATTATTCATTTTTCCTAATCGAGCTGATGAATGAGAATATGTGTGATATCAAGCAAGCTCACATCGAATTATCATCGTAAGATATCTTCATGCTATCTTCTTGCATAGATTTTAATAGTGATGTACTGTTGGTTATTGATTCAACAACAATAAACTTCAATCACAAGTCACAAGAATAATACAGTATCTCTGTATTTCGCTCACATTATCTCTTCTCAGCGCAATATGCTCCCCTATTGGTCCCTCTCAGCCGAACTGCACAAATTGGAGTGAATTCGTAAGTTTAATAGAGAGCGCACCAACTCTGCCAGTCGTTAATCCCATTGGAAGTAACCACTTGGGAATCATGGTCCAATGAGGGAATGAGGGAAATTGAAATGAGGCGAAACGATATCTGTGAGAATACTGGCTTCGAAGTGCGAATGCTTTCCATGAAGCAAGAAAGCGTGAGAAACAGTTACTCAACACAATGTGGGGTGCGAAATGAATCGAACGACATGACAGAATATGTCAGCCAATTACGTATGTAAGTTCGGCTCTATTTCAACATTGCGCGACTGATTCCCAGCCCCCGGCTCGTATTCCGTTTATTTCACAGAAGGGATGATGACGTGGGGTGACATTATTATTATTTCCTGACCACGACCGGCTGCATTGTTCAGTGTGTACCCTATGCTGGAATATGTGAAACTACTTGATTCACTTGACACATTTTATTCAGCAGAACAAGTGTATGATCATGTACATCACACATAAATTAATCTCCTCCAAGCGAAAATACGTTGTTCAAAGTTGAACATAGAGTTTTTTGCACTTACTCTCAAACCCCGCATTTATTAAAAAGTTTCTATAGTTTGTAAATAATAAAAACAAAATGAGTTGTAAAGACTATTCCCACTTGTTTAATAATAACAGAAACTAATATTAATACTGTAACACAAAATTTAAAATCACCGATTTGTCTGTCATTGAACAGAATACTTCTATTCTTGGTGATCAAAACGATTTTATGTTCTTCAATATATTCAATCCAACAGGTCAGTTTCTTTATTCTTTTCCTTCCACATAAACTTAGGTAGGAGTCCAACATGTCAAACATTTTAAACTAAAACTAATTCATTTAAGCATGTTTTCTTATAGATAGCCTATGTGATGATACCATAACAAACAAATGCGGAGTTGAAGTTATAGTGCAAAATACCTTAACGAAAACAAGACCCAAAGGATCATTTGTAGTTTGTCACGCAGCCTGCGTGAAGTTCAGGATCCTGTGAAGCTGTTGGGTTTTGTCATGGACTGTAAACTCAGCTGGAGCAGTCATATACAGCAGGTGACCAGCAGACTATCCCGCATTTGCTTCTTGCTGCTCAGGATGAGGGGCCTGGTGACCGAGAAGTATCTTGTGATGATGTACCACACACTGTTCCACTGCCACATTTCTTATGGATTGCTCCTGTGGGGTCATTCAGCAAAGGCTACTGATGTCCTGAGGATGCAGAAGAGGGCGGTAAGGATTATTACAGGCAGTGATCACCTTGCCCACTGCAAGCCCATCTTCGCACGCCTTGGTATCCTGACGGTCATCGGTCATTATATTCTTCTATGCCTGATGCACATCAAGAAAAACCAGCACGCTCTGGCAACCCGTGACGATGTGCATCACCACTTCACCAGGCATCGCGAGCTGTTTGACATTCCCAGGAGACGCCTCCACAGATCACAGGCCAGCTACAGGATTTCAGCCCTGAAATTCTACAACAAGCTGCCTGTTGGTGTGAAGCAGTTGGATGGTGCCGCCTTTGAGAGAGCCATGAAGAAGTTGCTGAGGCAGAAGGCCTATTATAGCATCAGTGAGTTTATGGGGGATGCCTTGTAGTTTTTGATTGAGGTTCACGATTCTCCATTCACTGCCATCTTGATTGTTGTGTTTTTATTATTGTGTTGTGTTCAAATTGACGCCATCGCTCCCGCAAGTGTGGGTAACGGATGAAGATGAAGGTATTAAGGTATTAAGGTATTAAGGTACCTCTTCACATGGCTCAATTCTATTCGTGATCCGAGCTTCTCATATTCAGAGGTAGCAAGTGAGAGAGAAAGTGAGTGTGTGAGAGGTGTGAGAGTGAGGTTTTGTCTGAGTGTGGATTGTTTCTTGTATTATTATTGTATTTCTAACATTGTTTTTGTCTCAACAGTACAAAACTTGAATGCTCACGGTAACTTCCATATAATGCAGGCGAGAAAGTTTTAAGGAGTATGTTAAAAAAATGTCTCTCGCCTCTAGAGCCTGAGTAAAACCAAGCTTAGTTAACTGCTACAAATCATCCTTTTCTCAAAGGCTTGTTTAAACCCTTGAAATCGCAACAGGTATAATTCCAGGTAGAGATAGTGAGTTTATAGATAGAGATGATAGTTTATGTCATTTTTGATAATATACTAAAAACATATTTTCTCAGCATCTTTATGAATGTGCTTTACAACCTATTACAGCCTCTACAACCTATCTTTCCTCTTCAAGTTGGCTTGTCATGCAGATTCCAAGAATTCTCTTGGTGTTGGTGAAAAAGAGAAACTAAATAATTAACTTTATGTTACCAAACTTCTATTACAATAATATCAACTTACTCCTCAACAAATAATACCAACTTCTGTTAAAAGCTGTATTAATAACTTTAATGTAAATCTGTTATAACTTAGTTCTGAATTATTATTTTTTTTAATTATTATAATTAATCATTATTCATCAGCCTTATTATTCAGTTGTGAGTTGGGAACTGGATAAATATTGCATCGCTAGAATGGAAGGACTCGTTTTTAATTATTTATTACAGCGTATTATTATTTATTCAATTTCCTCTATAATTCTCTCACAAAGCTTCCATAGTGTTATGAAAATACGATTTGAATAACATTGACATGAATGGCATCTTATTGAATTAGCAGAATGTATTCCTGTAGAAGAAGAACTCCACCTTGTTCTACATGTTTCAGCTGTTCAATATTGTATTTGCAAGTTAAATTTTCTAATGCACTTGTTGCACCCCGCGCCCTGTCACTCATCTGTTTCCTTGTTTATTGTTCATAATAGTGTAGCCTTGATCCGAATTTTGGTCATGCGAGCTGCATAAGGAAATGCACCTTTCGATTATTGATGTAACCTGACCAAGCGAATTGGAACAATCAGAATACATTGCAATTCAAATTAGTGTTTTAACAGTATCCCAGCGATGACATGGTGAATAACTCATTGAAATATGAACATTCAGAAAATTTCAATGATACACGCTTTTATTTTCTAATGATATTTTGCAGGTGATAATTTTTTCACGTGATTTCGCATTTGATACCAATGATACATCAAAGCACCAATTTAAAAATGGCTCTAATTCTTTAGTTTTATAAATATTCATAACACATCAATTCAATATTCAAACATACGTTTGAGCACAGATTATATTGAAAGATGAAAGTAATGCCATTTCACAGTTGGACGTTTTTCAGGATTTTGAGATAGAAAATGAACATTTCTATCTTGAACATCAAGTTAAAGAGTTCACGATATCATTTTGACATTACACAAGACATGCACCGAACGTAAATAAGTTGTATAATACTTCAGTAGTTTGGAATTTCGTAGACTGGATTTGCAATTTTAACTCAGTGCATTTCAAAACGGTTCAGCCGTTCAGCTCTCTCTATTGTAAGCCCTCATTTGATTATTTGTTATTGCCTTGATAAACAGGGCAATTAAAATTTTCCGGAGTACAGCTCCTGTACGCTCCGGCTGAATGACGCCCTGTTGGAAAGTATTGTTCAAAAAAGTATTCTCATAAAACAATGATGTATAATTGTAAATAATTATGTCTCATACAACATCTTAACTATGTTGGGATACGTAGAAGGGTGCTATTATTTTCTCTGAATCCTAGTATTGTTGTAAAAAAATTAATATATACTTATTGATATAAAATGACATTTAAAACAATCAATTATGAAACCAATTTCAATTAATTTGAACATTTTTCAACTCTTATAATAGAATAGAACATTGGTAATCAATTTGATGGAGATTCGTTTGATTATGTGGTATACTTCCCAACTAAGGAATGACTGTGAAGTATGAGATGAAAAGTAAAGGATTTGTTAACCCCTCATGTACTTGAAAGGTGGAACGTACTATCCTTAAAAAATCATTTACAAGGTATTTTCACAGAGAAGCGAACTCTCTAGTCTCTAGATTCTAATCTGTTCTCTGTGGTATTTTATTTACATAAGCATTATACTGGATCCTCTGTAAGGGTGTTACAGAGCAATCTCGCTAACACTGAAACTTACAAAAAGTGAAGGTACGAAGGGTTACAGGCAGCATTTTATAATGCTATTGTGACTGAACCAACTATTTGGAGCGAATTGTGAATGTCAACAGATGGGAATGGATACATTTTCAGGCGCATTGTTCGGTGTAGTTTATAATCTTTGTCGCACTACAACACGGCCGAAAATCTACCACATCATGCCTTGATAAACCATCAATAAAGGGATTAGCCGCGGAAGGCAGACTCGCCTGGCTGGCAAGCCTCCCCTATTAAGCAGTACAAAGGTGTTATACAACCCGTGTCACATCCATTTAGAGGCGAGGTTACTTCGTAAACGAGTTCAAGAAACGAAGTAGAAGAGCGTCTGTTGGAGTTACCAACTATCTGCACCTGTTTGATAATTTTTTTCTGAACAATATAGCATTGAAGTTTCATTTTCTCTGAAATTTTGTCTCTGGTGAATTGAGAGTCTCGTAGTTCTAATATGATTTACATACAAATAGATACGAATAAAGAATTAGAATATAACTAGAATAATTAGAATATAATACGAGTATAACTCGTGATTAACATGGTTCAACGTTCACAGAAAATACACACATGAAAAATCAATATCATGAAATTGTGTTTTTACGTAGAAATACTGTAAACTGCGATTTGAATTTCTGTGAATAGCTGTGTCACTCTATGATCTTATATTGTACTGTATTTTAAACAGCATTGTAACTATGGATATATTATATTGTACTTCTTCTACAACCTTAACAGATAGCCTAATAATAAAACAAAAAATTTCATCCATATTGAGTAAAAGCTTATGTTTTTACATCAATACCTGTTAAAACGGCTGTGTTACTCTATAATCGTATTACAAACAATATACCTTAATAATAGTTATTAAAAATAATGAGTATGTTCACACAAAAACATCCGTATAATGGAATAGAATCCGTTGGGAAGCTCATGGATACTTCTTCACAGATACAGCTAAGACTATGGATTACCAGCATCTCATAAATGTATTGTTCCAACTCATTCATGTTTCTGGTCTCCGGCCGCCAATGGAAGGATCATTGTAAACTGACAACCTCCAATGCGAACAGAAAGGATCCATATCTGAAGGCAGAGAAGAAAGGATTAGAGTAAAAATGACAGTAGCATCATTGACAAAGGATTTTCGAGATCATTCCGTCAGTCAGGTGGGTGGCATAGCTCGCATCTCATCTGAAAATGTAACGGTACACCAAAAAAGAACTACTCAAGTCGAAAAAAGTCAGCATTGTTATGGAATTTGTGTGGACAGCTTTTTATTTTCAACTTTTTCTTTGTCAGGACAAAATCAACAGCTTGTAAATTATTATCGTGGGAGCCTAGTCCCTCTGGAGAGTACACAATAACGTAGTTCTGTCTCTATTCTTTGACAATTTCTAGAACCAATACACTCAATTTCACGCTATTTTATGCTTTCAATGCTCCTCATTCTGCTCAACGATATTGTGAACCCGCACTTTTCTTTACAATGGAAACAATAGAGTATTTGTTGAAGTTGTGTACATCTTAATTTCTTAAATGTTCTTGTATGACTCTTTTATCAATTTATTATTCCATTATTATTATTCGATTATCTTCTTAACAATGAAAACTATTAAATATGCTATGACAGTTATAAATTAATAGGTAATGAATAAAAATAACGTTAGAGATTCGCTTTACTTAGGAAGAGTGCATAAAAGGTGTTTTTTTCTAGTGATGAGGAATCCAGAATCAGAAAGACGAATAAAATTAAATATAAAATATAAATATTTATAAATATTCTAATTATATTTATAAATATAATTATTTTAATATAAATATAAAGCAAATCGCCAGTTCGATTTGTTGTTTTTTCTAATATGTAATTTATTTTTTAATAATATTCAATCGGGTTGGAGTTGGAATATTGATCACTTTTATTTTTTCTTCCAAATTGATTATAACCAAACTGATTATTGATTCCTATTATTTTTAATGCTGTATTATGTTACCGAGTGTTGGAATAATTTTTTTCTTATTCTATTCACTCGTGTTATGGTTCCATTCAGAATGAATATTATTATTATTCTCGATGCTAATAGATAGAGGAAGTGAATTGGAACTTAGAACGCCTTAAAAAACAAATACGACAATCGATTGAGAACAATACTGAATTAAATCGCAGTTCTCAATAAACATTTGCACAGAGCACAATGCTTAATGTGACCGACAAGTGGAATGAGTAGGCTGTTTACGTACATGCAAATTGATAAAATGCATTAAATTGTTTGGGACCCGGCAGCGCCCTGACACCATGACTCAACTGATTTCTCGTGGGGAGCATGAGTGTTGCCTTTGTCACATATCCCATTCAATGTTTTAGTATTTTTTATAATTATTTTAATGTGCCACCAAAGTCCCACGCTGAAATAACCAATGATACCTCGAAATGGGAGCATTATAATCAATGATTCTAATCACCATTACAACCTATTAGCGTTCTCTATTATTTCAAATACGATGACTCATTAGAAAAATAACGCGCTATTATTGTAGCATATAGAATCGCTATTAAATTTATCACCTGTATGTGATTTGAAATGTAAATTTGTTGTACGATTATTGGTTATGAGTCCGCCTCCTTCCAAGTACACTATGAGACGTCCGGCAATATTTTCACTCAATATAATTTTTCCATTTGCGTGGGACGGAGGTGTCTTCTCGTAGGAAGAAGCGAGGTGTGAAGAAACGACAAAATGCTGAACGGAAGTAACAAATATTGTGATGGACAAGAAGGTCAGTTTCCAGTCACAATGGAAAATGGTAATTTCCAGCTCGATTGTGGGAAACTAGTTGGACTTTCCATGAGACAACTCAATAAAGTCTCGACATTTGTGGACGTAATAATAAAAGATTCGGGAATGACGATGCTATAGTATAAATAAAAGACTGAAATGCAAAGTAGTTTCACAATACAACACACCTATGGCTATTATTGGATGAAAGATAGAATTGCTTCGTCTTTATATCTATCATTTCTCTCGATCATCATTTATAGATAGTTTCTTATGATCTTTAAACATAATTTATTCGAATTTACATAATATCTAAATTGTTTTGGAAAGAATTATTTTGAGTTTAGCCTCTTGTTTCTTTTCCAAAATTTTCAATGTTAAACGATAAAAAATATTCCAAACTTTAAATCAATATTCATCGATTACAAACATATACCGGTATCAATTTTAATCTACATTCTGTGTCTAGGAACGTTTTGATAAGCAGATGGTGCATTGCCGCAATGAAATTCTGACATCAAATTAATGAGTCAATTTGAAATTCAAATTTGAAAACAATTCGTCTTGCGCAACAGTGCACCTGCATTCCAATTCCCTAGTGTGCTACTGCACTATCGCATTCAAATTGTAGGCCATGAAGTTTGCCTGATTGATGATTCAATAGGAATCGATATTGTGTCGAAATAAAAATAGTAATTGGCAAGAACTGTTAAAACAACGTCGATTATAATTGGCAGTTAGCGAATGAGTGCATGTCGATAATTGATTATTGTTAGTAATAGGTAATTGTTATTAAGGGAAGAAATAAACAAATCAAGCTATGTATTCTTTTGTGTGTGTGAAATAAATTTGAATTTGATTTGATTTGAAACTATGCATTCTAGATTTAGAAGGAGTGGATATAGGAAATTTCTTATCATGATTATACAACTATTTAACGATTAACAAACTTTATAGCTTTGTATTAAAGAACTTGTTAACTTCATGTACATTTACTTCCTCCAAACACCAAAAATATTATTAAATTATTATCATCATGTTTTTATAACTTACTACAAGGTTTAAACTTATTAGAGGCCCAATTTATCAGAGGTTCAAGAAATGAGAAAAATATTCATTGAATCTCCCTAACTAGGAGGCAAGCTTTCACAAGAATTAAGGAATCTAGTTGGTCCACTAAAGGTGCTCACTTCTCACCTCTCATTTTGACAACTAACTTTATAGCTTTGCCCCTTGAAAATTATATGGGTAACTGTCACCTCTCGCTTACACCATCAGGGAACCTGGGTGATATCTGTATCCGATGTGGGAGGTAATGGCTGCTGTGGCGATCACCAACTCTATAGTCACCTGAATTCAGAATCGACCACCATGCAAGACGCTTTCTGCTCCCGCTGACGACCAGGCGTTCCCTCTTCATCATGTAGCAACAAGATACAAGATATAAGTTATGCAGGATGATGGTGGACTGGGGGATGGATTTACTTCAGAGAAAAGGAAAAAAAAGGTTAAGGAAGAAAGATGGAGTGTATGTGAGAAAGAAAGAGGATGAGAGGTTGTGGGAATGAAAGAACTGAGATAGAATGAGATTGTGTCAGAATGTATATATGTGTCAGAAACAGTGCGAAAAAATAATAAAAGAAATTAAGATAAATACTATTGTTTCAACACTAGAATTGACGACATGCAGTCAATTCTAGTGTTGGAACAATAGTGTTAACTTCGCAGTTCGTTATGGATCCAAAAATTCAGAGAGATAAATAAATAGAAATGGAGAGTGATAGAAACACACAGTATGGAATAAATAAGGTATATGACAATTATTGAAATATTCAAGTAATATAATGCCTGAAATAGTGTTAAAGGGAGACAAAATGTGAGAGACATAATGAGGAGTTCATGTAGACATATGAAATTCTCTTCTCGATAAAAGGAAAATAATATAATTCATGCATTAATAATTATTTTCATCACTGTCAGTGAAGGATGAATAAAAATTGCAACTAAGAATAATATAAGTATAAAAATTCATATAAAGAGTAGTAGAAAAGACACAGTATTATTTCGAAGTATATTGTCTTTAGGGATAGTGTTTGTGGAAAAGGAAATAATAGAGGAGCTATATTGAAAACATCATTGCTTGAAAATAATTATTTGAAGCATTAATTAATTGAATCAAAGCACAAAATAATAATATCAATGGTGGAGGAATAATGAATGGGAATGAGAAATTGATGCATGTGTGTGCGAGAGAGTCAGAGTGAGATTTAGGAGAGAGGTCTAGCGCCCCGTGTCATATGGGGATATGCACTCGCCTCAGAAGCACTTGTGGGGCTATATGTCCTTATGGGGATGTCCTCATAAGGACGTGGCCGTTTTTATAGCTGGAATCGTTAATATTTGCTTCTGGAAGTATAATAAACTCATTTTTATCGAAATCGAAAAATATCCTCATAAGTGTTTTTCAGACGATTTGCCAAGTTGGGGTATAAACCGCCAGGGCTGCGCTGAAAGCAGTTTTATCTCTTCAAAAAGAGAGAAGAAAATGGTCCATATGGGGAGATGAGCTGTGATTGGCTCATTTGAATTCAGAGAGAATAATTGTGTGTCAATGGTCACTTGTGAGACTTCGAACTGGCAACAGCGCCTCACTGTTGCCAAGTTGACAATCTCATAACTCCTAGCGTCCAGGTCCAGTGCCTGCTTCTGTCTAATTTATGCTTTACAACTTTAAAGACCTAGAGACCAATATTAAAGATTTTGATAATGGGGTTTCGTGGGAGGTGGGGTGGTGGGGGATTGATTCGATTTTGGCTGAAACCGTCAGGAAAAATCTGACGTTTCGAAAAAGTCTCCCCCTTTTTTTTTAAACCGCTAAAAACCCCCCTTATTTTTTGTGAAATATTAAATTTTATTTTATTGCTTAAAATTGAAGAGGAAAGGATTCTTCACAGGTTTGCATTGTTGTTTTTTTTTTATTTTTGGGCGATTTTCAGGTACAGGGGGGGAAGGTAAAAAATGAACTTTCTATTCTTTGCGATATTTGAAAAATTTCAAATGCCAATCGATTCAGTTTTCAAGGAGATTTTTTCGTTTTTGAACTCTTCTCTATTTTGAATAGATACAGAGTGGTGCGCGAAATAGTGGTCAATTATTGAGAATCTGAGTCTAAAAGAAAATTTCGGTTTTCTCGTTCCGAAATGGTAAAAGAAAGTGAGTAGATGACGTTTTTTGAGACTTGAACTTTTCGGTGATTAGGGTAAGTGCGTCTAGGGGTGAAAATTCTCGACTTTTAAATATTCGAATTTTTGGAAAATTTTTTCCATTGTATAGAGCTTCGAAAGCTGATTAAGATGGTATGTGGGAAAAGTTTTCGGATGAAAATTTGAGCCGCCATATTGGAAAAGGCCTCTTCTAAATAAATTATTGATAAAAATTTTTGAAAGTTTTTGTACTTTATCACTTTTAGGTGAAATTTAACTACATTTGAATTAGATTATGAAAAAAATCACGTTTCTCGGTTCAAAATGGCGGAATCTAGAGGGGGGTTTGATAGGGGGGTGAATCAAAATATTGATATTTTCGAAACATGAATTTTTGCATCCGATACGGCTCGCAAAACTGTGTTGAACACCGTTTGAGTTAATTCTTTAAAATCACGCGAAAAGAGTTAGGGTTGAAAATCTATTTTTCATGAAAGTCACAGTGTAAAATAAACTTTATTGTTCGATGCAAATTTCGACTTTTCTGAAGGGATGAGGTGAGCAGTGATTCACTCGTTATGAAGATGCAAAAGAAAGCCAAGAACTGTTTTCTGGGTACGGTATTATATAGCACCCTAAGTCACTAGAGGGGAAGCAATTTTCAAAGAAGACTTGGAATTAGGGAAATTGAATGATCAAAAGCCTGTAAAACATTGTAAAATCGTAAGAGGGGCGAGCGAAGCGAGCCTCTGGGTCACTGTGACTCACTAGTTGGAACCAGGGGCACAGACCCCTGTGGTATGCCTATTTTCAGTCTGCCAAGTTCACTAACAATACCATTAACTTTAGTTTGTTGCAGTCTTCCGGTTAGATAAGACTTGAACCATTCGTGTGCAATACCTCTAATTCCTGCCAGATACATGTTATCTAATAAAATTTTATGATCAACCATATCATAGGCTTTCATCACATCGACAAATAAGGCAGCGCATAATTTACTCTCGTTAATACTATCATAAACCCCCGACATTAGTTCCATGATTGCAGATCCCGTATTCATCTTATTCTGAAAGTCATATTGATTTTTACTAAAAAAAATTTGTTGCTCCAGAAAATTGGTAACGCGGATCTTGACAACTTTCTCCAGTATTTTGGAGAATACTGATAACAGTGAAATCGGTCTATAATTAGTAGCTTCCATTTTGCAACTTTTTTTAAATAAAGGTATCACTACCGCTTTCTTAAACTCCGCAGGGAACTCGCCCGTACTTAAACTTAAATTGTATATGAATACCAAAACATCAATGGTATAACGTGAAATGGACTTAATTAGGGATGGTGTTATATTATCGTAACCTGGTGATTTATTATTTTGCAACTCTGATATAATATTTAGGATCTCGTCTTCAGTTGTTGGATAGAAAAAGATTGAATTTCTGACTCCAATGTTTGGGAAATTTTTCTCATATTTCTTGAACGCATTGTTATCATTAATTTTGTTATTTGATCTCTTAGATCGTCAGCTATCGTACAAAAATGAACATTAAACATCTTTGCCACCATATTACCGCATGTTTTCAGGGACCCTGCTTCATCTCTTAGTGTTACAGATTTTGTTATTTTTTTCTCGCCTGTTAAATCTTTTAAATCTTATTGTTGCCCATTGTTTTTTGCTGTTTGTCATATTCTTTTCCAGTTCTGCAGAATAATAAGCCTGTTTTTTAAACCTTATCTTGTTCAGTAAAATGTTTCTTTGCATGTTATATTCACGCTTAAGGTTCATATTTTCTGGTTGCTGCCTACACAATTTATACAATTTATTCTTCTTATCAATGTCTATTTTTAGTTCTATGTTCATCCATGGTTTTAGGAGTTTATGACTATTTTTTACGACTTTATAAGATTTATCAATACAATTTATTACTTTAGCAATGAATTTTTCAACAGCCTGTGATACGGTCGGGCATAAATATATATCACTCCAGTCAACATTCCTTATTAGTGATATGAATTTTGCTTCATCTACTCTTTTATGCTGACTTTTTTGATAGTTTTCTTTAACAGTAGTTTTAATACAAACAACAGTCATCCAATGGTCTGTTATAGAGGTCTGGATAACTTTAGAGCTATAAACCAGTTTACTATTTATTTTGTTTCTAACAAATGCGTGATCTATGCAAGTTGCGGTTACATTAGTAACTCTGGTGGGCTCATTGATTAGGGATTTGAAACCGAGGCCGGCTAAACGTATGAGATAGTCATCTGAATTGCGATTTTGCTGTAGAATATTGAGGTTTATGTCACCTTTAATGATTAAATTTTGATTTTTGATAAGCTCTATTGTCGTAATCAATTCTCTAGTAAAAGCCTCTTCAGAAAAGCTTTGGTATCTGTAGATATCCAGTAAGTCAATTTTTGAATGAGATAACGATAGTATCAGGTGTTCGCAATCTGCTGTTTCCATGCTACAATCATCGAGACCCACACAAGTTAATCTATCCGATACAAAAACTGCTTCTCCTTCTGCTCTATTTAAACTATTACATTTAAAATGAATTGTATAATTGGTCAAAGAGTATTGAACAATTTCACTCTCATCCACCCATATCTCTGTTAAAATTATTATGTCTGGTCTCCTCTCTAAAACCTCCAATTGAAGGCTAAAAGCATCAAAATTAGATCTTGGACTACGAATATTTTGTTGGACAATTACAATGTCGTTATATTCAGCATCATTAAATATATCGTTACTTAGGTCAACCATTTTTATTTCGTTTTAATATTTCATTCAAAGTGAAGAATTTCATATTAAATAATTGATATTTCATATTGAATAGTTAAAACTAATCAAAGTTACAATGCAATTCCCTTTTTAAAATTTTGATACAGTACGTACAATCCTGATACATTGGAAAATTAATCATTCATTTCATCAATTGAACTCAATAAGTCAGCTACTGTCATTGACAAAGATACGTTACAATTTTTTATAATAAATAATAAGGCAATATTAAATATACAATACAATAAGGTGCCAATATAGCCAACATCGAGCAATTAAGATGAAATATTACACAATAAAAAAGCAGCAAGAAAGAAGAAACAAATATTTTACAGCAGGGAAAATTTCTAACAATTAAATTGATACTATATGCCTCTATTGCGAGAAGGATGACTTCAACTTCACACATCAAGCAATCATTGTAACATTTTACAAGGAGAGAACAGAAAAGAATTAAGACATTAAAATTTAATGACATAAAATTTAATATATTGAATAAAATACGAAACGCAATAATCATCACCATTTCAACTTCGTGTCTTTTAGAGTGATTCAAGAATAGGAATTCAATATGGAATAACAAATGACTATATAGTAACTGAGAATAACCTTTGCTATAGTAACTTCGCAACCTTTTGAATTGCTCATTGTGATATAGAGAGAAGTGCTGCTTCATAGCGCATCTGTCCTTCCTCTTCAACAGCCGAATTATTTCAGCATTGAACCAAGGTTGATACTTAGTACCCCCAGGCCTGACCATCCTCTTTGGAATACAATTGTCAAAGCAATCATAGATGAAGGTATAAAATAAATCCACAGCCTCATCTACATTACTTAAATTATCCATAAGCCCCCAGCAATAGGCTCTCAACTGATTATAAAGCAGGAGATAGTCAGCCCTCTTAAAGTCAAACAGTTCTATGCAATTCAACTGAGAATTATCAGTGGACCATACCTGTACTGTGACAACAAGAGAAGGATAATGAGCGTCCTCAGGAACCAGGGAACAATCACTTTGCTCAACCCTGATATCAACATTAGAAAATACTAGGCCCAGAATACGATCATTACAATTAAGAACTGAGTTACAGAGAGCCAGATCATAGAAGCCCACAAAAGAAGCCAGCAGTTTCCTAGCAGAAGGAGAGCCCAATTCCAAACAATATCTCTCATTATTATCTCAGATAGGTTGAATTCGTAGATTTACGTATCCTATGAGCATACTTCCCAGTACATATCTATATTAATAAAAGAGAGTTGGTGTCTGTACGCTCGCTTATAACTCGAGAACGGCTGAACCGATTTAGATGATTTTGGATTCGTTTGAATTTTTACTGCACTGGTTAACATAATATGTATTAAAATATAAGAAAATCCCTTTATAATTAATAAATAGTTATTACATTAATGTCATAACCTATCAAATATTTCACAGAGCTACGTTCAAACTTGCCGGCACGAACGTGTACCTACAACGGAAAGATGATCGCATTTCAAGATCAGATAAATTAGCGAGCATATCCTAAGCCGCCGTGGCTCAGTGCAAGTGTCTCTGCGTGATAACCTAGAGGTTGCGGGTTCAAACCCCGCTCTGGACCGTTTCTTTTTGCTGTAGGTTTTCTACTCTAATTATTTTTTACGCTACAATCATCAATTAAGAATGAGTTATCGTTCGTATCATGCATGTTTTATTGTTTCTAATAATAAAATTGAAGAACGGAAATAAAATTAAAAATAAATAAAATAAATTAAAATAAAAAAAATTAAAAGAAAGAAATAAATAAATATGAAAAAATCTTTTAATTAGAATAGGACTGATAAAAAATTGAAGAACGGAAATAAAATTTAAAAAAAATTGAAAAATTAAAATAAAAAAATTAAAAAGAAAGAAATAAATATGGAAAAAAATCTTTAATTAGAATAGGACTGATAAAAAATTGAAGAACGGAAATAAAATTAAAAGAAAAAATAAAAATAAATAAAATAAATTAAAATGAAAAATTAAAAATAAATTAAATTAAAATGAAAAAATTAAAAATAAATAGATAAATAAATAAATATGAAAAAAATTCTTTTAATTAGAATAGGACTGATAAAAAATTGAAGAACGGAAATAAAATTAAAAAAATATAGGCTAAATTGAAAAAAAATTAAAAAGAAAGAATTAAATAAATAAATATAAAAAAAATAATTAGAGGGAGGAGGGGGTGACATTTGATGGGAAAGATAGGGTTGACATGAAGAGGGATATGTGGGGGTGACATTTGGGGGGGAATGGAGGGGCATTTGTGGGATGACATTTTTTTGGGGGTGGCATGAAGGGGGGACATTTGTGGGGAGAAGAGGGGGACATTTGGGGGGGGGGAAGAGTGCGATACGAAGTTCGCCGGGACAGCTTGTATTATATAAACTATAAATTATAAACAGCTATAATTCCCTATAAACTGCACATCAATATTAATATTTGACAAAAAAAAAGAACATTTTACAAAATTATATATTTACATACAAAATAAATACTAAAATAAATATTGAAAATTAGGTAAGATAGAGTGAAAAATTATCTGATTTCAAAATATCCCTTGTCCTGTTTCATTGATCATAAAACAAATAGCTTAAATAAAATAAAATCTTAGTAATAAACATTATAATATTATTATTAGAGAAACAAAAATCCAAAAAGCTATATATACGATTCTATGCAATAATTCATGTATATTCATATTAGTTGGACTGCCACATCTAATAATTCCTTCCAATAAAATTCGTAACCTTTACCACTGTAAATTAACTCTGTCAATTGTAAACATAATTTTTTTTCATTTTAATAATTCATCCACAGTCTAAAAATTTTTAATCAATAGAGTAATTATAATTATAAATTATAATTTTGTCAATTTTTAATAAATCATAATCACTATCCCTCTAATATTTTTACACCTCATTCAAGGTCTCAACTTTCTTATAATTTTCAGTTTGTGGTACACAATATCAATGATTAGTTAGTGTTGATTGCAAGGATATCCTTATTCTAGGAATTAAACCAATTTATTTACAAATAAAGAATAATCTAATCTAAACTTTCTTGCCTTTTTTGCCGCAAATTTCTGAATTATGCTATCAAAAGAAATCATTGAAACAAACCCTTTCGTGATCAATTGAGATGATAATCAGATTTGTGAGTATTTTCTGTTGCATAGCATTCCTCAAATAGGTTTTTATGAGCTTAAATTTACTGAAACTCCTCTCTCCAGTTGCTACAGACACTGGAAAAGTAACAAAAATTCAAATATGTTTGAAGAAAACAAATATATTAGGGTAAAATATCCTTCTCTCATATCCCCATAATTCATCTCTCATATCCCCTTAATTCCCCTCTAATATCCTCATAATTCCTTCTCTCATAGCCTCATAATTCCTTCTCTAATATCCCCATAATTCCCTTCTCTCATATCCCCATAATTCCTTCTCTCATATCCCCATAATTCCCTTCTCTCATATCCCCATAATTCCCTTCTCTCATATCCCCATAATTCCCTCTCTCATATCTCCATAATTCCCTTCTCTCATATCCCCATAATTCCATTCTCTTATATCCCCATAATTCCTTCTCTCATATCCCCATAAATTTCTCTCTTGACGACTCTCCCCGAGAGAGGGGAAGAGCATCTGATTCCTCATATTTTTTTGTTCAATATTCTCTCCTTTAAACTTCGATAAGTGGTTTAATAAGCGAGTTCCCACAAGTGACCCAGGGAGATACAAAATGGGGTAGAGACATAGAGAGAGAGAGGTCTAGCGCCCCGTGTCATATGGGGATATGCACTCGCCTCAGAAGCACTTGTGGGGGTATATGTCCCTATGGGGATGTCCTCATATGGACGTAGCCGTTTTTATAGCTGGAATCGTTAATATTTGCTTCTGGAAGTATAATAAACTCATTTTATCGAAATCGAAAAATATCCTCATAAGTGTTTTTCAGACGATTTGCTGTTGGGGTATAAACCGCCAGGGCTGCGCTGAAAGCAGTTTTATCTCTTCAAAAGAGAGAAGAAAATGGTCCATATGGGGAGATGAGCTGTGATTGGCTCATTTGAATTCCAGAGAGAATAATTGTGTGTCAATGGTCACTTCAGACTGCAGAACTGGCAACAGCGCCTCGCTGTTGCCAAGTTGACAATCTCATAACTCCTAGCGTCCAGGTCCAGTGCCCGTGTCTGTCTAATATGCTTTATACCTTTGAAGACCTAGAGACCGATATTGAAGATTTTGATAATGGGGTTTCGTGGGATTGATTCGATTTTAGCTGAAACCGTCAGGAAAAATCTGACATTTCGAAAAAGACTCCCCCTTTTTTTTTAAACCGCGAAAACCCCTTATTTTTGTGAAATATTAAATTTTATTTTATTGCTTAAAATTGAAGAGGAAGGGATTCTTTACAGGTTTGCATTGTTGTTTTTTTATTTTTGGGCGATTTTCAGGTACAGGGGGGGAAGGTAAAAAATGAACTTTCTATTCTTTGCGATATTTGAAAAATTTCAAATGCCAATCGATTCAGTTTTTCAAGGAGATTTTTTTCGTTTTTTGAACTCTTCTCTATTTTGAATAGATACAGGGTGGTGCGCGAAATAGTGGTCAATTATTGAGAATCTGAGTCTAAAGGAAAATTTCGGTTTTCTCGACCGGAAATGGTAAAAGAAAGTGAGTAGATGACGTTTTTGAAACTTGAACTTTTCGGGTGATTAGGTAAGTGCGTCTAGGGGTGAAAATTCTCGACTTTTAAATATTCGAATTTTTGGAAAATTCTTTTTTCCATTGTATAGAGCTTCGAAAGCTGATTGAGATGGTATGTGGGAAACGTTTTTCGGATGAAAATTTGAGCCGCCATATTGGAAAAAGGCCTCTTCTATATAAATTATTGATTAAAAATTTTTTTGAAAGTTTTTTTGTACTTTATCACTTTTAGGTGAAATTTAACTACATTTGAATTAGATTATGAAAAAATCACGTTTCTCGGTTCAAAATGGCGGAATCTAGAGGAGGTTTTGATAGGGGGGTAAATCAAAATATTGATATTTTCGAAAAATGAATTTTTGCATCGGATACGGCTCCAAAAACTGTGTTGAACACTGTTTGATTTAATTCTTTAAAATCACGCGAAAAAGAGTTAGGGTTGAAAATCTATTTTTCATGAAAGTCTAGGGCACAGTGTAGAATAAAGTTTAGGGTTTGATGCAAATTTCGACTTTTCTGAAGGGATGAGGTGAGCAGTGATTTACTCGTTATGAAGATGCAAAAGAAAGCCAAGAACTGTTTTCTGGGTCCGGTATATTATATAGCACAACCAAGTCAATAGAGGGGCAACAATGTTACAAAAAGGCTTGAACTTAGGCCAATTAAATGCTCAAAAGCCTGTAAACCATGGTAAAATCTTGAAATGGGAGAGCGAAGCGAGCCTGTGGGTCACTGTGACTCACTAGTTGGAACCCAGGGCGCATCACCTGGTAACGCAAGCGTCACACTTTTTAATGTTGGATACACCAAATATAGTTGTAATAGTTATAGGTTTTATTGGAAAATAAATAATTATTTATCTAAAAGAATATATAATCATACACCATACAACTATCCTATGATTAATGTTAGCCTCAAATGGTCAGCTGTTCGGACATCGAACTTTCTGACAAAAACGTTTTTAGTGAGTGGTAAAACCCCAAGTTCAAACTAAAAATTGGTTCAATCGACGTTGGAGAAACCGGCCCTAATAATGCTAGCCATTGCTGTACTCTCAACTATCCAACTTGATAGTAGGTTCATCCGATTTTGAATACAAACAAATGCCACAAATCATTCTCATTATTCTCATTATGCCATAGCTCATTAAATTTTCTGCATTTTTCGAATTTAAATAATTCATAGACAAATTGAAAATTTTCAAACAATAATCACAGCTTCCAAGTCTTCCATGTGATACCTGTTGTTAAGCCTGTAGGAGCAAAGCTCAACAGCTATTCCAATTATTTTTAAACAGCACTACAGCACAAACAGCACTAACTCATAGGCTTATGCAACATTTTCAAATTTACCATTTTCTAACCATTGTACGGACCCAACGGGGGTGCGGAGGGTATAATCACCTGCGAGCGCCGCAAAGCGCGAGTAAACAATTTGTATTTTACAAAACAAATATGGTAGCCTACAGCTATCTAGTTGAATTGAAACTGGATGGTAAGAAAACAGGTAAGTTTTATTTTTATAAGCCTCAAATCTTGTACAATATTAAAAACATTACTTATCTTTTATCTCTAATTTTGAAGAATTCAAAGCAATTTGAAAATACTTTTGAAGACTTATTAAGTCTCATTAAAGATTCCACAAGATTTCAATAGATTTTACACTTGTTTGAAAAATCTGCATGGAGTATTTTTGGTTGTATCGATCATAGTTTTTTCAAATATAGTTGTTAAATATTTATCTAACGTAGCATCAGAATCCTGACGTATGATAACCCTATCCCGGAGGTGGAAGGCTAGGAGTTAACTGAAGGAGGATAACACAATTCTAATATAATTATGATACAAAAGGTCGAATATTACTACTACTAAAAGGTGACAATTGAGTTAGTCCCATATTGGGCGGAGGTTGGATATGTCATTTCTCCTACCAGATTTGAATATAGGAGTAACCCTGCCAATTTTCCATCTGGAGGAATACCGAGGATCTCAAGGACAGATCAAAATGATCTTCGCGGAGAGACCCAAAATTTCAGCACAACCCTTACATGAAGAAATATTATCTGGTCCACAACCAGTACAAAGTCTCAAATCACCTATTGCTGCAATTATGGCTCTCAAATCAACAAAACTGATTGAGAGAGAAGGTACATTCAGTCTACTGTCTAGGTTCACCTCATTGTCAACATCCAACTGCGACTCATCAGAAAATACTGAAGAAAATACTGAGCAAAACCATTAGGCAAATCATGAAGTCCAAAGATCTGATCACCCCAATGCATACCCTCCTGTGTAGAACTGTTAGCTCTTCTTGCATTGACAAATCCCCAGAAGCTCTTAGCATCGCTCTTAATATTAGTCTCAACCCTATCTAAATAATTATGATATTCATGAGCAATAAATTGCTTAACCTGACTTCGCAATCTTTTGAATTGCTCATTGTGATATAGAGAGAAGTGCTGCTTCATAGCGCATCTGTCCATCCTCTTCAACAGCCGAATTATTTCAGCATTGAACCAAGGTTGATACTTAGTACCCCCAGGCCTGACCATCCTCTTTGGAATACAATTGTCAAAGCACTCATAAATGAAGGTATAAAATAAATCCACAGCCTCATTTACTTTACTTAAATTATCAGCGATAGGCTCTCAACTGATAATAAAGCAGGAGATAGTCAGCCCTCCTAAAGTCAAACAGTTCAATGCAATTCAACTGAGAATTATCAGTGGACCATACCTGTACTGTGACAACAAGAAAAGGATAATGAGCGTCCTCAGGAACCAGGGAACAATCACTTTGCTCAACCCTGGTATCAACATTAGAAAATACTAGGCCCAGAATACGATCATTACAATTAAGAACTGAGTTACAGAGAGCCAGATCATAGAAGCCTAAAAGAAGCCAGTTTCCTAGCAGAAGGAGAGCCCAATTCCAAACGATATCTATCATTATTAATCTCAGGTAGGTTGACTTCGTAGATTTACGTATCCTATGAGCATACTTCCCAGTACATATATATTATATAAACTATAAATTATAAACAGCTATAATTCCCTATAAACTGTACATCAATATTAATATTTGCCAAAAAGAACATTTTACAAAATTAAATATTTACATACAAAATAAATACTAAAATAAATATTGAAAATTAGGTAAGATAGAGTGAAAAATTATCTGATTTCAAAATATCCCTTGTCCTGTTTCATTGATCATAAAACAAATAGCTTGAATAAAATAAAATCTTAGTAATAAACATCATAATATTTTTATTAGCGAAATAAAATTAAATAAAAGCTATGTAATATAAGATTCTATGCCATAATTCATGCAATCATATCAGTTGGACTGCCACATCTAATAATTCCTCCCAATAAAATTCGTAACCTTTACCACTGTAAATTAATCCTGTCAATTGTAAACATAATTTTGTCATTTTAATAATTCATCCACAGTCTAATAATTTTTAATCAATGATTATAATTATAAATTATAATTTCGTCAATTTTAATAAATCATAATCACTATCCTCTAATATATTTACAATTCATTGAAGGTCTCAACTTTCTTATAATTTTCAGTTTGTGGTACACAATATCTATGATTAGTTAGTGTTGATTTCAAGAATATTATTTACAAATAAAGAATAATCTAATCTAAACTTTCTTGCCTTTTTTGCCGCAAATTTCTGAATTATGCTATCAAAAGAAATCATTGAAACCCTTTCGTGTTCAATTGAGATGATAATCAGTTTTGTGAGTATTTTCTGTTGCATAGCATTCCTCAAATAGGTTTTTATGAGCTTCAATTCTCTGAAACTCCTCTCTCCAGTTGCTACAGACACTGGAAAAGTAACAAAAATTCAAATATGTTAGGGTAAAATATCCTTCTCTCATATCCCCATAATTCATCTCTCATATCCCCTTAATTCCCCTCTAATATCCTCATAATTCCTTCTCTCATAGCCTCATAATTCCTTCTCTAATATCCCCATAATTCCCTTCTCTCATATCCCCATAATTCCTTCTCTCATATCCCCATAATTCCCTTCTCTCATATCCCCATAATTCCCTTCTCTCATATCCCCATAATTCCCTCTCATATCTCCATAATTCCTTCTCTCATATCCCCATAAATCCATTCTCTTATAGCCTCATAATTCCTTCTCTCATATCCCCATAAATTTCTCTCTTGACGACCGTTATATCCCCATACGGCCAAAAAATATAGAAATTTCAAACGCAAAATTCGCGAGAGAGGGGAAGAGCATCTGATTCCTCATATTTTTTGTTCAATATTCTCCTTTAAACTTCGATAAGTGGTTTAATAAGCGAGTTCCCACAAGTGACCCAGGGATCCAATATCGCCATAAAGTACGCGGCGCTAGACAGAAAGAGAGAGAGAGAGAGAGAGAGAGAGAGAGAGAGAGAGAGAGAGAATAAAGTGAGGATAAGAGTTGAAAAGAGATCGAGAGAGAAATCGATAGGGTGTCTTGTGAGTCAGCGGGAGCTCCTTGGCGTGGAGGGCTTGGGGTTGTCACAACATGACCGTGTGTGTCATTTCCATGACAAAGTGTGTCAACTCGCAAAGGTCGATTCACTTCGCTATTTATCTGGTAATGAAAACAAACTGTGTGCTTTGTGGTGCAGGGTGTACTGCGGGCTCAGGATTTATGTATTGGTGTGCCAGTCCTCTGGCCAGGAGCTGGCATTATTCATATAGCCCAGTGCTACCTGACTGGCTAGGCTGAAGCAATCACACCTGGCGTGGACCATTGGGGGTTGCGAGGTGCGGGCATGTATGTTTTCCAATGTTAAACTGGAAACAACCATATTAGATATGATTGCCATCACACTAGTTTAAAAATATTTGTCTGGATAATAATTTGAATTATTATTTAAAATAATTCCACAATTAATTCAATCAATACAATTTCAATTATTTTCCTCGTTGTTCAGTTTAAAATAATTTCAGGAAACTGGATCTAGACTGGATTGTCTCTCCAGATCTCTCTTTTTCAACACTCCATTTTCAAATATAAACATAAACAATTGTCGAGAAACACTCCTAATCGAGATGTTATATGTACGTTTCAGCAAACTACTGTATGAAAGCAGGTTTCTTCTTTGCTGGTGGTGGCAAGCAACTAATTCTCGTGCACTTTTAGTAGTCTAAGTTTTCAATTTTCATGTTTTAATCATTCTAATGCAAATCTGCTTTGTATTATTATTTAAGATGAAATAAAAAATAAATTTACGTTTGAGGCAGTGAATATGATTTGATAATTAACAATCAATGCGAATAGTTCATAAAATTATTGTACCTATGGTTTCAACCACGTTTGTGTAGGCTTTAAAGCAGGTAACCAAGTAATTTTAACACAGTATTCAAAATCAACTATGCAGCAAGATCATGTTGGAATCTTGTAAAGCCTAAAACATCTTTATCTGAAGGATTTGTCATATAGTTTTAGTTCGTAAGTGGAGAAAACTATTGCAAAACTCTATCAATATATATTAATGGCTCACCTATTACTTTGTGACTGACCCTTTTGGATCGATAGTCATGGAGAAAAATCAAGGAAATGGAGAAACACCAACAAAAATGCCAATGTTTCCGTGACGAAACTGATAATACTTTAATAGTCAGAAATGTTTTTTTTTTAATAATCTAGGAACTCTCGTTAAATAATGATCTTGAACCCCCATTTGAAACCTCAATTGAATCCAATACATCCTATAATGTATATCTATTTTAATATTATTCCATCATGTAGGAATGTTTCTCACATAATTATGTATAGTATTATCGTCTATTATCTACTTGTGAATAATATTATGTTATGATATCTTGAGTAGTTTGTGAAGATTATTGTCATTGAAAATATTGGTACAAATTAGTTCTTTCTATTGATTTCAATCAATGGCTTGAATACACAAGAGCCTCTCATTGTTGAGGAGAAAGAAAAGCTTTCTCTCTCCCTAGCGTAACGTGTCACGCACAGTGTGCATTGAATATATATCCAAAGGATATATATTCAATGCAGTGTGTCAGAGCTAGGAATAATATTGTTGAATGTTGAATACCAATAAAACCCATAAAATAATTGGTTTTCCGTGGCGAATTCAGTTCTGGTTAGAAACTTTGTTGTTGTCCTACCACATGGAGCTTTCTTGTTACTCAAAGCCACATCAAGTGGGGGTTTTTCATCTTATCTGATTCAAAAAAAAAGCATTCAGCGAACAAAACAAGATCTGACCGATGACATGCAGAGCTGTTGACCCACAAAAGGCTTCTCTGTGTGATGACCGTGACCACCCACCTTTCCATTCCACCAAAACAAAACCTGACAACAATAGTGTTGAATGGGATGTGGTTCAGCTCATTGTGAGAAATGAAAACTTAGAGAGAAAAAGATAAACGAGACGTAAGCGATAGCTTTGGCAAAAAATACTAAGCTTTCAATGACATGTAAAGCCTTTTGCCTCATGAGACTGGACAGCTGGATAGATAGTTTTTATTTCGAATGGTTTAAAAGGACAAACTCTCTCTTCTGATCAGATCCTAGGGAGTCAGCAAGTGTAAATATTATCTTGGTACAATAATAATTTTCTCAAGGTATAAAAGGAGATGAAAAGACATCTCCAAATGGTTAGAATAGGTCATGTGAAGGGTAGAGTTGAAATTCTATGAACGTTTACAGTCATCGTGTATTGACGCTTAAGATGATAGGCTTAGCCGACCTGGGTTCATCGACTAACCATAATTAATGCTAACCATCATCAATCAATCAATCAATATTGTTAATAGTGATCAGCTTCAAATCTTTAACTACTCATCAGATTCAATATTTCAAAACTGGTAGTTGATAACTAAAAACTTGTAAACCAGTAGAATTTTCAGCTTTTTTAATTTTTTGATAAGTGAAAACCCTCCCCTCTGTGCACGAGAGGATAGCTTAGAGGTGATGAATCATAACTTTTTCAGAATCTAGAATCAATCGAGGAAAAATTGAACAAGTAGCTAGTTGCCATATCATCTAGATTCTAAAATGAGGAACCAGAGTATGATCAGAACGCTTTAAAGATCGGATACTCTCCAGAGAAGAAATAATTACACTATAAAGAATATAGAAAATATAAGGACAATCATGTTGTGATGAAATTCAACGAATTGTAGTGTTTACTGTACGCCAAATGAAAAATTAACCATGTTTTTGTTGGTAATATGCGCGACACCTACGTCTTCTTCACTGATTATTGTGATGAAAACCACATTATTCATGACCGAAAAGACTTGGATTCTCATACTTGTTCTACTTGTTTATACGTGAGTAGATGTTGTACTTGCTTGGGAAATGAAAAGTAGTTCTAGGTTATAAAATTGGAATAGTATCAGCCAAGTGAGTGCAACTAGTAAAAATTTCAATCAACTTGAATTATCTCACTTCAATATTGGTTTATAGCTTCCCTAACAGGCTGGTAAAAATAAAAATGTTATCAGATTTTAAGGTTGGGTAATTATTTGTTATTGAAATTCTTCGATGATTCGTTCAGAATGATCCTGACTCTGTATACTCTGCAAAATTAATCACCTAGAATTTCTTGAAGGTTTAACCTTGAAGAGGAAAACATAATATTACTTTTCCATCCGCATAAAACTCTTAAAAGGCGAAGCTTACCTATAAAAACTTATAAAATTACTGGCTCCGCTGTTTTGATTACTCAATTCAACTCTTTACATGCATGGAAATGTGTCGATCAATTATTGAGAGCAGTTCTGGCATCACAAAATCAACTTCAAGTTATCTGCTATCTTCTCTTCATGTACACGGTCCCGATGCGAGAGGTGGTTATTACGAAGTAATTTATCCGCAATAAAACACGAAGTGGCTTATTTACAACCCTATCAACCTATATTAACAGACTGAAAGAGCTTTCAGCACGGTTTGAATGTTATGAAACACTATACAACCTAATAAATCAGGCATTAAAATGTTATTGTCTCGCTTGGAATATTCGTTTCCTAAGGCTAGTTGATAACACGATAGTCAAGTTGCGAGACAGTAGCGATATCATTGTTTCACATTAGTTGAAGACAATAAATGCGCCAATGGAATTATTGTTCCAGCATAGCTTAGAAATTGTTCTAGTTCTTTGTGAGCACGACCTGGCCTGAATAGGCTACTCCCCTTATCTTCTATAATCTTCATAACCCACTAATTCGAAAAAATATTTACGGAATGCGTATGAATGAATGCGTTGTTTCATTGAGAAAGTGAGCATTAGCAATGTAATCCAATATCGTTGAAAATTTTGTTGAATAAACAATTAAAATTTACCAGGGAGTGATGCTGGTTATTTCAGAAACAGTCAAGACTGCGTTTGGATGAGGAAAATCACTTTTTCTATCTGCTTCATTAGCACTACAGATTTTTTTTGCAGAATACAAGAATATTTTTTTGGAAGCAGATGGTGCAAGAAGTAATAAGTATAAGGAATTGCTCATAACTCAATCCCTACGTCCACACTTGGTCGATTTTGTGTGCGGCACAGCATGCTTCCAATGCTTAAGCTAATGCTATGCAACAACAAAAATCGACATAACATACAAAGTGTGGACGTAGAAAAACATTTTGTATTATTGTATGGACATAATGTAAGATTTCAAATGAATTTAGACAAATTATTTGTATCATCCACTTTTGCTAGTAAGATACTGCCAGATACATTCCTGAAAAAATTCTAATCTTATTAAAGAATTCACTCAGAAAACATTTTTTCAGATGGATGTTCTACTTATACAAGAATAGAATCTTGTACGAGTGCCTTGCAGCTTATGGTGCGGACATTTGAATAACGGAGCCACGTTGTAGTGATAGATAACATGGAGCAGTGCGATAGGTGGAAAAGAAACAGGACGGAAGAGGGTGAAAACCCTTGTGGCAGTGGCACTGCTATCTAGATATGGTTGGGGCAATCGATATGGAAGGAAGGAAATGCAAACTCAGATGAGTGAGCCAATAAATAAAGTGCAGCCAGTTGCTGCTGTTGGTTTTGCATGGCGAATTTGTATTCAAGCGCTGATCGTTGTTGGAAAAACGACAGCAATGCCTATGAGACGGTTGGCGTAGAATCGCTGGACCATCTGCTGGACTCAAGGAAAGATTGGGGTGGCAGCGGCAGCGTCTCAGAAACATATAACTGGCGGGCCGGGCCGGAGACATTCACCGCCATATTAAGCGGCAAACGGTGAATACAGAGTGACTGAGACCCCCGAACCAACTTTATTGCTTATTGCCAGATTCCCTCTCCTTACGTCGCTCACTCACGTACGCCCAGCTGTAAATATGACTCGTAACTAAACGTTTTCTTATGGTGTGCGTTCTTTCTCGGTGTGTGTACCTCCCATCCATTTCGCTGTGATTTATCGCTCATTGTATTTATTACAACAGTTGAAATCGTCGGCATACTTCAATCTGAAAGCAAGAACGTGTGTGTAGCAGGCCATACAATATTTTTTTCAACAGTACAAACGGGAATTACAGGCATGATTCATTTCATCTGACTGTTTGAGTATGGATAGACAGTCATAGAGGTATGCGAACAATGTGCTAAGGAGCTTCCACTCGACTAATATGAAAAATAACTAGGATTATGGCAATGGAAGATCAGATTTCAAGCTTGAATACAGACTTGATTACACACTTTTCATCTCAGAATTAAGAGTTTCGAATTGTTTTTAAAGGAGGAAACTAATTTTTCCGATTATATCTTGATTTATTGTGAATTTTGTCACAATTTTTCTCTGATGGAGAAGGTCTCAGGCATTCAGTTTGAAGTGCTTACTAATGCAGGATAAACCAATCATAATAGTTAAATGATCAGTAGATCTTCAAGGTTTGCAAGAAAACTGTGAAGCGTTGAAGCCAAACCAATCTTTCAACCCAGCTCTCAGCTATCCTTATTCTAGAAACGATTGAGAGAACCTGCCAGAAACAAACAGATGATCAATGGCCTTTTTTTGTTGAAGGTGAAACTCATGTAATGTTGGCATATTATCCAACACAACTACAAGCTTGAATAAAGACAATTTCTGAAATAATTATTATTTTCAATGGAAAAATCACGTGCACGTCTGGTAACTGTGAATCTATTAAAGTGTACGTTTAATGAATAAATTTCAAGAATCTGAGGAAAAGAAGGAAATTAATATTATTTGGATAGAGAGATGTGAATGAGACCGTGCACAAGATCTAGTTGATAGGAGGGAAATGAGTGTTTTAAACATGAGAGGAGCGTCCAGGATGGATGTTCGTGGATCATCGATGATATGGTTGATCGATGACGATCCAGGATGGACTATAGAATAATCGATGGAGCAAGGAATAAATGAAAACGAAAAACTGACAGAGAACTTGCAAAATAATGCAAATAAGCTAAGAAAAAAAAGGATTGTTGAGGAAACGGTGATTAAGAGTGACTGAGAGGGATTGAAAGAAAATTGGTTGGTCCAAGTCAAGCAGGGGAAAACTGTAGAGCCCAAAGTGCCAGAATTAGGACGGCTGAAGTTGGGGCTGGCTTTAACGGTACGTGAAAAAGAGAGGGAACTTCAGTTTACACAGTGGAGGCCGAATTGTGAAAAGAAAACAACATATAAATGCCAACAAAACTGCTTTCGAGATGACAGGGGTGGCACTGCTGCCTTCTTCCTAATTGAGCCAAGTCCATGTGCACAGCCATCAGCAACAGTGTTTGCCGCCATTATAAAAACCCCCTTTTTCCACTTCCTTCTTTATTTCACGGCATTTCCGTTTCTTTTCGCTCCCTCCCTTCCCCCCCCCCCCACGAATAAACGTTGAGTTAAGCAGTCAACTTATTAAATATTTCACCCTTCTCAGAAAAAAGAAGATAACTACAGGCATTCCACTCTCGCACCCCAATCTAATCAGAATTAAAAGATGGTTCTCTCATTTTAGCGCAACCTCACCGTTAGGCTTAATTTTCTTCTGCTAGGAATAAATTCTCGGTTTGGCTGTCTGAGATGGAAAATGTTTTCACTTCGGAAAGAGAAGGATAGCAATGTGGGTGGATAATTTGTGAATTGGAAACCCTGTTCATTTCATCTCCAGAAACGCAATGTTAAAATGGGAGATCGAAGTTGAAAAATCAATGACCAGACATACAGGAAATTTGGAGTTCATTACATTGACCACGGAGAAACATCTCTTGAAATAAATTTCATATAGATTTTTTCAATGAATGAAAATCTGGTCTTTGAAGCTCTCATATTTTTTCTTTCATAATGTCAGGGTGAGATTGCATTGACAGCCCACCAACATATTTATTATATTAAAATAATGTTATCATGTTATTACACGGGTGTACTTTACTCACTCTTTATTGTATTTGAGAAATACTCGCTTATTGTGATTTTATTGTACCTCAATTTGTTTCAACTGAGTTACACTCATATTATTGTTACAGTTAACTGTACAGCCTAGGTGTTGTTTACTTTCAACCTTTGAGGTTAGTTTGATTTGAGCGCGAAACTGTTAACCGGCTTTTGCCAATTACAAATCAGCTGTTTTTGACAGGTAGGCAAGTCAACCCGTGATAAGGAGAATTTATGTCAATTATTGTATTCTAATCTGTGTGATAACCTTTCCTGAATAAATCTGCACATTCCAGCCCCTCTAAATTACTTCTTAAATCTATTTGATTTCTATGAATCACTTTAATTGTCTTATGTGGCACACTTGTCTTTAAAAATTCGTTGTAGCATTCCTATTGGTGGAATTTATTTTTCTGCGCCCTCATTGGCGAAATTAATTATGACGTCAACCTTCTTCCCCGAAATATCCTACTGGACCTTCCGGGAAGAACGACTTGGCTTTCAGACTTGATACAAGTAAGAGGTCCGTTTGAAACCTCATTTTTGTTTTAATGTAATTTTATGTAAAGTGCCGTTCTTTTGCTGCCTAATAATCTCGGTATTGTTAGTTGAGATTTTTAATAATGCCAAGCTAATTTTTTTGAAAAAGTAATAGTGAAATTTATACTAAAATCGGTTCACCACATGACGAAGCCAGGCATGCCACGAGATGTCCACCTACCATGAGATGAAGGCGTCACTTCTCCAAAAATCTGTGCGCGTAATATCATGGCCATGAAAGTGAGTGATTATTAATTGATTTATATTAGCTTGAGCATAGATCGTTGTAAAACTACGAATACCGACTCCTCCTAGAACTGGTCAGGGCAACCCTAGGCAAAGTCCTAATCTCTGATATATTTTAAAGAATTCTATCTATAATTGAAAGACAATCTGAATTATTTCAATTAATTTCATTGATTCATAAAATCCATCTTCAATCAAATATTTTAATTATTCAAATTTCTTTAATTGATTCCATTATTAAATATTCATTATATATATTATTCTTTCATGTAATAAATGTTAATATTTTACAATCTATATTTTATTCAGAAACCGTGTTCAATCCTGGTTGCAATTTATTTATCTGAATCATTTCAGAATTTATTTTTGTGCAGTTATCGAGATCATAACGCACATAAATTCAATACATTCCTCGACCTTTGTCGCAGGATTTATTTCTCATTATTCTGCTCTTCTTCCTCAACCTTTGTTGAGAAGAAACAGAAAGTCTATTTTAATATTAGTAAATCTGACGATCTATTATTAAAAATTTTACTCAGTAGTATGGGTTTATCCCGGATGGATTGGATTGTAGAAGTTTTAATTAGCAAATGTTAAAACATTCCAAACATCATCCACCCGGCATAGACTCTTGTGTCTTCTTTACTATATTTATTAATTTTATATTGATCGTATCTCTCTCGGCGAATTGGACTGCATGAGAATATATCGTCGCATACGACATTCGAATGCTGTTCAATCCGACGAGAGATGATTCATGCGGTATTGGAGGAGAGACGATCACCCTCACACTTGAATTAGAAATAATTCCACCGACTGCAGCTACCGGCGGGTTAAATCCCCAATTATCCATCCAGGCGAGTTGGTATATATAAAAAAAAACAATACCACAATAATTAAACACTTCCAAAAAAATATTGGCCAGTTTCTATAGTGTAGGAAGAAGTCACCATCATGGGAGTACATATTATTGTACTGTTCTACACGAGTACATTTCAAATAAGTACTTTTTATCATGCACCATTGATAACAGTGCATAAAGAATAGAATCTATTGAAAATAGTCTTTGATCATTTGAAGAATAGAATCCTATTGAATTTCACACCCATTTCACAAAATGTAAACTTTCCAACTTACAAAAACTGTGATAAAAATTCTAGTATCTCAGTATCTTGGAGGCATTAGAGAATTATTTTTTATGTATGACATAAATAATATAAATATTCAAGTAGTGAAAAATTTGGGCTTGGCTGAATAAAAATGTTACTCTCAAGCAATTTCTGATGTACCAAATTAATTTCATCGTGAAATTCTAAAGCTTTTTCTACCAGGTTCTTCCTCCCACGCATTATTAATTTGATTATAATCGCTAACACCACGACGCTTTTGGGGTCAGATAGAGGCTGATTCTGTGTCTTGCGAGCTTATTGAATTAGCAATTCAGTAATAACCTCATGGGAGTGCCGCTCAGAAGAACATGTTCATTAAGAGGGTCCAGTGTGAAAGATATTCCGAAACGCTTTGTTTGTGTATGTGGGTTGTTGGAGAAGTTGTCCACGTGACAAGAATAAGCAGCAGTCGTCGAAATGGAATGGGCGAGTAAGCAAGGGTTGGCGGTTGGCGCTGGCGTCAGTTGCTTTCTATTGCTCTGCTGTATGAGAGTAAGAAAAGGCTGACCGGCGATTCCCATTCAATTGGGTTTGCAGTTGGCGCAAATATAGACCTATACTTGCTCCACAAAATTGGTAGCCGCTTCCATGAATGCGGCTAGAAATGGGAGAACTTATGGGAATTTGAACTTGATTTTCTAATATACTGGACAATTTACTGGAAAAAAGTAACTTATAGTTAAAGTTAAAGAATGATAAAAATGATCAGAAAACTATAACAGAATCAGATAGATGAGCACTTGAACAAAGATTTATCATCATACTTATATCTCCAAAATCCATTGGTGAGAAAATAGTTATTGAGAATAGAAGGGGACTGCATGCTTGTAAATGAAGAGAAAATCCAATCTAATAAGTAATCTAATAAGTGGCACCAAATATCCATTTTTTTATTCAAACATTCTTTATTATACTCATTCCTCTGAAATTTTTCCTCTTTTGAATAAATATTACTTTAGATAAAATTACTTCAGATAAAATTACTTAATGTAAGTAAGTTCAAGTTTACTTCAGAAATGGTCTTCCTGTTTTACCAATAATTTTCCATTCCACGGATTGATTAATTCAAACGAATTAATCGACAAGCTTCTTGACAAAAGCCAACATTTTCTCTTGAAATCTATTTTTGATTCACTATTGATTGGTATCAAATAGAATGAGGATAGCCTAAGTAAAAATACTAGTAGTATCAGATTATTTTCCTGAGCGATTAGATCAAGATTTTCCAAATTCGTTATTAATTCCACCCTTTTGAGGCTTCTGTAGAAATTCAATACAGTTGACTGAACGACTGAGATAAATGTGAGATTAGTGGACTGTGTTGAATACTATTTGGAGAGCGAAGAAATGAGAAAAACGTTGATACGGGAGATGGGTCGAGTCGAAACATTTATGAGCGTGCAAGGCGTGATGGGGGTGGATGGGAGGGGGTCCGCCCAGGTGATCACCTCAATCACTGTCAGTGGTCGTTCTTTGTCACCCTTCTGACAGCAGCAGCAGCAGCAGCGGGCTGAAGGAGCGCGCATGGAGGAGGCAGTAGGCCTTCACTTGGCTGTTTTGTATGCATAAAAGAGTGCTGCAAACTAAGCTCTTCGTGTGACATGTCCCTAGAAGGGCGGATGAATTAAGGGGTGAGAGGCTGGGATTATAATAAAGTCAATATGGGCGCCGCTGAAAAAACGCTCACAATACCTCCTCGTCGCCGAAGCAATTTCGGTTTTAAAACAAGCTGCGGCAAGCGACTCGGCCCCGATCGAAGCCCATTTGCCCTGACAAATCCCGCATCTCACATTTTAATAATGCCTCAGACAACACAGTCATTATTTGTTTGCCCCTTGTGGCGGCCCAGCCGCTCCCGCAAAATGATAATCCGCCTCCTTGCAACCACCCTAATAGCTCTCCTTCAAATTTGGTAAAGACGTTTTCCACCCTTCAGCCTGACGCCCCAAACTTTATTCCCCCCTTTTTTATTTTTCGCAAGACGTCGATTGCTTTTTTTCTCTCGCCAAGCGCGCTTATTGTACTAAATGAAAAACGTCTGCTCAGGAGGAAATCCATCTCCCCACTACAGCCGCTACGATAACTCGTGGCTGACCCTTTCTCATTACTGATAATGGCAAGCTCGAAAAATATTCTTGCTCATCTCTTTTCTCGCACATTCACAACAGGGGTGAACTGAAACTTCAGTTTCTTCCAGCTAATCTTGAGGCATTACTGAAACTTATAACAAGAATAAAGAGTTTTAATGAATTGCACGCATCAGTTCAAAATTAAGTTATACAGACAGTAAGTTCTTCTGTGAGACTTGATTTCAAAGCCGAATCAACAATAAACTACATTATTCTAAAATCCAATTACAAAACACAACTCCCCTATTTCTTATACATCACTTGATTACATTATCATAGCATATAGAACATCAGATTATTTTACATAGCATTACATCATATGACACAGATTAACTCATTTTCATAATATACCTGTATATTAACATTCGTTTAATTTTTTGAGATTAAAACATTGAATCTCTATCAGTAAAATCTATCTGTAATCGTGAGTCTTGAAATTCAGTATATGTGTTGGTAAATGAACATCCTAAAATTAGGCAGACTATAATGAAAATTCCATGATTCTTTCATGTGAAGGAATAATAGTTTTTGGAGTTGGGCATAATAATTATAATATTTTTTCAGCTAAATCCTAATAATTCCTGATCAGGATTATCATAAATATCGGATTAAGAATCAATGTCAATCAAATAATAAAGCCTTGAGATATCACCCGATAAAAGCTAATAGATTTAGATAAACCAAAATAAGTTGAAGTATAAATTGGATTTTGTCATGTCTTTACAATACAGTGAGTGTTTGCAACTCTAGGAATATTTTCTCTCTTTCTTTGTTATTTACACTCCCGTCTCGAGAATAACTGAGAGATTAAAATCCTTATGGTGGAAAGTAACATATTCAAAAAATTACCGTTGTATTTCAAAGGTACTCTTTGAGGTTGGTAGGTACTAATCACGCATCTCAAGCATAAAATACGGTAAGACTGGGCATTAATATTCCGTTATTTGTCATTGGTATGAACTTGTTGCTAAAGCTCTAATCCAGTCACAGTATCAAGATAAGAGTACAGATTAGCGTATTCAGTTTCTATTGCATGAGGTCTTGGAACTGGGAGTACGAGATTTAGCTGATTGATAAATTAATTTGTTGAGGTATTACAACTAGAGTGGTTTTAGTCAAAAGATTACCGAAAATGATAGTTACTCATAAGAAACGAAAATTTATTCATTACGTTCACTTTTTGTATTTTAATTCACATAGTAATACCTCTCATAGGCGTAATCAGGGGGGGGGGATTTGGGGGTTGTAGCCCCCCATTGGTAGGCAATAATTGTATTTTCCTTATGAAAATTTGTTTTGATTATTATTAAAAAGTGTTGAAACCAATATGCTTATCTCTGATAAAATATATTTATATTAAGTATGACTGCATTAATTACATCTTCCCCCCATGACCCCCCCTTTACTTGAACCTAGTTACGCCTGTGATACCTCTTATGTAACAAGAATTCAAGTATTAGTGTTAATATTCTATATAATTTCTCGATAAGTATAGTTTTGAACCATTTTATTCAAATTTTAAGAAATGTGAAACTTCACAACTTCAAACTATTGGTTCACTAAACAATGCACAAAAGATCCAATCAACACCGACTAGTCACTAAATTTTCACAAGGTCTAGAATTTTCTCAATTTTCCTTTTCAATTCTAAAATACAATCTTCTCCATCCAGAACCTCTTGCAGTAGCACAACGGACATACTATTCCATCAGTCCATTATCACTGTTAAGTCGAAAGCAAAAATGATTTATGAGTGATTGATGTAACCATTTTCTTAAATGGACATTGGAAATTGTAGATACTTGGTTTCAATAGCGTTAAGTAGCCATATTGATAATGAGATAATGATGAAGACCGATTCGAACTACCGTAAGCTTGGCCGGGCGAGCACTATCCGAAGACACCTGATGAATAGGTGTAATGAGATATTTATCTCGATCCAAACGAGGATAGGAAGGAATTCCTGTGGTTGCGAGGGGAGGGGGGAGTCGATTTGACTCCCTCGGAAGAATATTATTGTGGCTGAGGATGAATGCCAGAGTGTGTGGGCTGAACAGCACACAATAGGTCTAACCATCTCCTTTCACCAGAACGATGATTAATCATACAATGTAAACAAGGTATTTATCACGTGCTCGTCACTCATCAAAAGGGCCAGCAGATTAACAGTTCTTGCACAGATAGAGTCTGAACCGCGGACTCTGCGGTAGGTAGACCACTGCTCATTTGTCTTCAGGCATTGGGTGCCTCTGCCCGCAACAAATCCTCGCACTGAAACCGATTCGAAATCGTTTTTGTTTAGAGAAGATCGTCATTATTACCAGTGACACAAAAGCGAGATTTACGATTTACGACTGAGCCACAGGCCTTTGTTGGCTCGCGTCTCGCGACACCTCGCCTGCTGCTGCCTACTACAATGAGCCAGCTAATGAATAAGCAGCGCTCTCCCCGTCAGCATTTGTCGACTCGTAAAACTCCGCTTCTAAAAAATGCGCCCGCAAAAACCTTCACCGTCATACCGGTTATGAACCGGTACACATTATCCGTTGAAAAGGATTCATCGCACACCCACTTATCAGACATCACAGCAAATCCTCCTCTCCTCCAGCCGAAATCAATTCATACTTCCTTATTGCTCCAAATGCGTCGTCATTATCATTGCACACCAAGTACCCTACATAGATAGCTACTCAAATCTACTAGAATTGGCGTGTCTAAAATAATAACGTTCACATCCAATATTGCTATATCTCACGGACAACCTGGAATCAATTCAAACATATTAGATGGATATGAGTGTTCCATAAATAGAGTATGATGTTCATAATCAAAAATGCATTCAGTATTTTGATGAGCTTGGTTGATGAGCTCGATTCAAAGTGATAATAAACAATCTGTCAGAACCTTACAATATTCTGAAAGAAAAATTCACCTTAAAAGATTAAAAGAATTCTCCCCTCTTGAGAGAGGGATCCCTAGTTTAGAGGGAGGTATGGATGGCATGCTGTTCTGATATCATTGTTTCCGGAAATCGGAATTAATATTGTCAAAATTATTCTAATACCATAGAATCTAGATTATTGCCATCAGAAATAGATTTTTGGATTAGGTTTTTGAATTGGACTCGTGAGACAAATCCTTTTTTCCGATGAGATTATACTTTTCTTGGGAGATGGGCGATGAGATAACGTCACATATCAGACGAATTATAATTCATCACGGAAAAATTGAAGAAAATGATTCATCACAAGAAAAAACTGTTTTGAGTCATGCACATGATTATTATGAAACTTAAAATATCGACTTGAATTGATTCTATGATGGAGGAATCCAACGATTGAAGTTCATTTACAATCCATTTCTTCCATTATGAAATAATATTAAATTGGAAAAAATAAGATTCCTAATACAAGTCACATATCGTATTATTGAATAATTCAAAATTAGGCTACTCGAAAAATCAACAATATTATAATGAAGAGTCAATAATATAAATGAGTGAAGGAACTGTTGAAAATCTATCTTAATTGAAATGAAATATCTTAATATTTTATTGGAAATTTACTATAACAATCCGAATGAAAAAGTCATGGAAATCATTTCTTCAACAACGTTATATTCATTGTACCACGAAAGAATTCCTTCTGATTTCTGACAACTAGAAACCTCTAACAATTTTTGTCTCAACAACTGAGGGGAATTACTCCAGTTTAAAATAAATAATATGGATACATGGAATAATATAAGTATGAATTACATAGAAAAAATCTATGGAAAAATTGCTATGAAATCGAATAGATAAGATTTCATAAATCATCAATATTATGATAATTAAAGAAACTGGCAAGAATTCTTCCCCTTTAAAAAAAGCCATGAATGGAGCTGATGCTGGAGCTCTGCACCACTATTGTTCCAGCAGATAGTGATTGGAGCACTATCAAGTGAAATAACACCCAAACACGTACAAGCCGCGACCGAGCTGCACTTTCGTTGGCTGGGAATTGGAAGGGAATAAGGTAATTCCAACAGAAGCAACGCAGGGACATCTAATTGGAAATTCTGGCGGAATTGCTTTTTAGCAATTTAAAAAAATGAAGGAAAGAATGCTCGCATCCGAAAAAAGCCATTAGAGTTTTGTGCGGGCAGGGAGTTGAAAAGTAAATTAAATTTGCATAGAGAAACAGTCTCGGCCAGCTGAGAGGAGGGGGCGGCGGCCATTTGCCTCTCTAATTGCCCTCTTGATTACTTCCGTCTAATTTCTTTTCACACCATTTGCCCCCGGGCCACCATCGAGGGTCGCTCATTATGCGGCTATTTTCACGATCCAGGGATTCTTCGACGGCTATCCCATGCCACGCCTCGTGTACAGACGAGGGTGCCAACCCTACCATCCCCATCCCATCTCCATCCCAAGACACACCAATTGCTGTTGCTTTACTTACATTCGTGGCAGTCGTTATCTTGAAGTCATGACGCAGAAGAAAGTCCCCGCTGCACACAAGTAGCCATGACCACATACCAGATGGCGTCTCTTTCAAAATGGCTTACGTGCTTCAACTACTAACAGTTCGCTTTTACGAAAAATACATATTTGTCCATTAGATGCATAAGTAAGGAAATTTCCGCGTACTTTGAGATATAGACCAGATTTAAGCTAACCCTCACACATGCAAACATGCATTCATGCATATTATTTCTTACAATGAGAATTTTCAATTCTTACATTGTAGAAAAACAAATCCATTTTATGGCCTCGTATTGAGTTCGAAAAAAAATCTAGTTGACGGGGTTTTTGAGTTGAATGAGCTTAACTGAATAATGAACAATCCGATTTTTTGTGAGGGTGAAGCCCACATGAGCTCTAGGCTTGTGCGTGGATAATGGGAGGGTTGTGATGAGAGATGAGGACTACTTTTTAGGCAGGCGGGACCAACGGTTTAACGTCTTCCCCAAAAGACGGGACAGATTTGTTACATGATGAGACTGTAAGTAGGACATGATCTGTAAGTAGGACTGAAATGACTTTCCAATTTTTTTAGCATTTTAAATATTTGTTTGATAACGCATCAATCAAAGAAGCACACAACTCTTTTTAGATCCAGATTAATAGGATCAAAACACGCTAAAAGAGAAATCAGGAATTAAACATGCTGGATCGGTTATCCTTACTGGATTTGCATGGAGTATGATTAAAAACCTTGAAGTCTTGATCATATTCGAGTCTTGACTTGAATCATCATGAAATCTATGACTCGAGAAAGGTTTTACAGAACTCAGGATCAACTAGTACAGTAATTCAGTGGAGTTCTATTAATCTAGATGAGAATCATGATTGAACCAATTTCACCCACATGAAAGTCCTCAGTCATTATTTGTAATGTATGTAATTGTTTCAAGCACTTTTCTTCAAATATCTTTTCAAATATTTTCATTCCTTATTTCGCTTTTTACTCTTACATTTTCTAACTTTAAAAATCTTAGATATGGTTGCAAAAAAGTGGATAAATATTCGATATTATTTATTCTATTCGATACTGTATTCTATTCATTACAATCAACATTGCTTATTGGAGATGGAACTTTAATTTTTTTATTGCACTCATTTTTGATCGCACGACAATGCTCTTAAGGAGAATTTACATTGTTTTTCTCTCATTCATCCTGTGAATTGCATGATATTTAGCTCACATCATAACACCTGATTAGTCTATATCGCTTATCTCTCTACCAAATGATATGATACCATTGGAGCCTAGAAGCCGCGATGCTATAGGAGGATATGTCACAGCTGCATACACGACCAGAACTGTCAACTGTATACCATACCTATATGTTGTAATCACATAACACCTGAACTATATATTTTAGCGTGTCATCATATTACTAGGAATTATTTATGCGAGCTGCGTACGCAGGGGGATATCTAGAGTACGTCAACAGCACCAGTCCATGCTCACATATGATGGTGACGACATAGGCCCTCCATATATAACTGTCACCATAATCCCAGGACACATAAATATCAGCACTCCTGCTCACGGTCAAACGTTTCAGAGCAAATTTCATACGGCCTCTGACAGAATTGTTGCATGGAAATACATCCTTGACACTTATGCTGGAACGATAACGTGGACGTGTAGCTAGCTACTGAATAAGCAGCATAATCATGTGAAATTAATCTTGCTTCAAAGTTGAGGGAAATCTGGACCCCAGCAGATGCCGAAGTAACCTGATAATTCTTTAAGCTCTGTATTCACTCACTCCTTCCGTTTCACATTTCCCTCCATCGAGCATAAATAGATAATCATAATGAAAAAAATCAAACAGAGAAATTTGGTTGAGCGTTTTGTAAGATAAAGATTTTAAGTAATTTATAGCATTACTCTTAGTAACTCTTCTACGAAAAAGTAACTTAAGTGAGTATCTCAAGTTATAGGTTAGTTACTTATTGAAGTAACTCTACTATGAAAAAGTATAATTCAGAGAGCTACTGAAGAAGCAGCGTAGTTCTGTAGAATTGATCTCACTGCAAAGCCGAGGAAAATCTGGATCTCAACTGGTACAAAAAGTAGAATCCTCTATTCTCTTAGAGCTCTACTATGAAAATCTATGCTACTCACTTTCCATCAGATTACTCTCTATCCTCTTCACAGAAGAATTTTACTACCGTACTAGAGCTACTATTCACTATTTTGAGTAAGTTTATCTATATTTGTGAGAGTGAAGTTCATTTACCTGTAGCCTACTACACAAAAATGCAGTCAGTCATCCAGCTACTTACATCAATGATAATGAACCAACAATGAATCGATCAATATCACTGCTGAAAGATGCTTCCAAGTTTCATTGATATTGATATGAGGTAGTAGTGGCCACTTCGGTTCCAGTAGACACATGTTTCGATAATTAATGTTCGGAATCGACAAGCGGGCAGGAAAGGAGTATTTGACAGCACTCATTAGCGACCGTATTTAGCCAGCTATCATAAGCTGGCAAGTAGTCAAGGGTTGATGATGCTGATGTTAATGCTTATTGGCATCTTTTGATGTTACTGATGCTCCTACCAAAGGCTACCGCTGAGTCAGCGAGTTTGAACCTGAACTGGTCTTTTGATTGACGTTCAGCTATTTTTTCTTACTGTATTTTCATCTTCGTCACCCTGACACATGAGTAGCCTGATCTCTGTCCGTACCGTAACCTTCTCAACAAATATATTAACTACATGTATATTAAATATATGAACGTTCTCGCTCTTTCTTGCGCTCCTGCTCGCACCCTCCATTAGCAACGACGACGGCAGCGGCGGCGGCGGCTTGGAAATATTTTAAGTTGTCTACACTTGTAACGTCCTCTAATAACCTCTGCTCATCTGCAAGCTAATGTGTTGACAATTATAAACTCGATAAAATATATAATTAACGTCTGTTCCGCCGACGGCTAGTGAGACTAGAACAAAGGAAGCCGCCGCCGCCACCGCTAATTCTTTTCTGAACTGGCCGCGTCGGACCAGTAGCGTCTACTTGACAACTGTAAACTGACATTACGCCAATCTCCATGAAAATTAATATTTATACAATCATACAATTATCGATTGAACCGATTCATAGACTCTATTGATAAATCAAATGATGAGTGGAAGAAAGCTACTAATTTGAAGGAATTCTAAAGATACAAGAAACTATAATAAAACCATATATTAGGAACAAATAATATAGTAGTATGATATACACACTGAATCTATCTTGATCACTCTGAATATAATTATAGAATCGAGAAATTCAATAATTAGAAAATTGGATGGATTGTGAATTATTATGTTTATTGTAATTCATTTTGAATCATTTTGTTTATTGAGGTTCATCGTTGTGGAATCATGCCTTTTATCGACAAAACCTCATTATCCTATTCAGGATTCCTCCTTTGCCAAGTACAGTGAGATTCCTCGTTGATAAAAAACAACATGTATTCTACAATTTTTGTAGTTGGCTGTGAGCTGACTGGAAAAAAATAATTTTTTCTCCTAGATAAAACCAGGATAAGACAAGAATTTTTCATTATTTTTCATGGTATAAGTGAATAGATATAGAGCACATGTGAAGATGCTCCCTGGAGATTTCATAGTAATGATGGAATGGAATAAGAAGTAAACAGTGGGAACAACAGGAGTATGATGTGCATAGAGAATGTGCATGTCTATGTTGTACAGCATATTGTAACAGTAACTGACCGATGTAGGCTATTCAAATACATTTATGGTAACTGAAGGAAAATTATAACTTTGGAAAAGGCAAAGTGAATTCATCAGAACTAACAAACGCAGATACTAGTAAGCTCTTAAGCCTATTGCAAGCTCAGTTTAATGTACAACTTCCTCAAAAAGTTAATTTGTTACATTTTCTAGTAATAAAATCTTGATCTTGCAAATTTTGTGAAATCAAGCTATTTTGAAATCATGTCATTTCAATTTGTGACTTGGTAAGAGTGTGAAATAGCTGGCAACTAATGAGGAAGCAAGTGAGTGGGCGGTGTGACTCTTACTTGCATGGCAAACCAATTGTCGGCTAAGATGCTTGATTTAGGCGTTCGCTGTCGATTGATAAATAATTATTATAAACAAGTTCAACTACATTTTGGCGCGTAACGAAATTAATGGAGTCGGCGTCCAGAAAGGTCCAATCTCCATTATGAAATAGTAATACCATACCGCCGTAGACTAATGGAGGCAGCATGAAACAGTTATTTTAATGGAATTAGACAACGCCGTGTATCAGGGGGCGGCAAGGATAGGCTACAAAACAGACTCTCAGTTTCTCCGTCGATTTTCCCCCCTCGCAAAACAGATCAGCCGACGAATAATAAAACATGATTTAGGTTACGAAAACCGTTCATTAGAAAGCAATTTATTTTTTCGCTAGCACCTTTCCCTCTCTATTCAATTCATCCTTCGGCTCTTCTTTGCGTTCGTAATACTCTCTCGACCAATCACGCCCCACTATAGGAAGTAACACGTTCATGCCATCCACATCTATATGCTTTCTCAGCCGGATTACTGTTTTAAGTTAGGAGGTGAAACGAATCGGCCATTTTGTTTTTGATGATCAGCGATTTTAATTACAGTGAGGGAGATCTCCCTCTCGAGAATCGAACCTCCATCAGAACAATCCAGTTGGAAAAGAGAACGGAATCTTCCAATAGGATTCTCCATTCATCTATATTTCTTTATCATAAACGATTCAAAATTAATTAATATTTTCAAGAGAGATTACGGATGTTACTATTATTGTTCAATTTCAAGTGGTCACCAACACGAGTAAACCCTGAATTACGATTCTTCCACCTGCTTGCTTTACTGGCGTACACTTTTTGCAACGGAATCAAAAGGGCGATTATAAATTCAAATCCAACACAATAGTGCACAGGAAGCATATAGCTGGGCTAATAAGTTGGGTCTATAGGTCACACCAATAATAAATCATGGCGCTTTCTCCCCATTGTAGGCTACTAACCAACTTGTTTCAATTAATTACTCATTCATTTATTCCGTTCTAATCGCCAGTTTTACTGCAGTAAACTCATATCGAATTATTGATTCTTAATTTATTGAAGAGTAGTTGTATTGTATTAATAATCATGCAACGTAATTACCATTCCCAACTTGATGTAAGTTGTAAGCCAAAGCCAGGTGATTAGACTCTACCTAAAAATGTAATAATTATGAGCCTCATTTCGAAACGTACCATTCATTGGTTAAGAATGTTATCCATTAACTTCATATTTTTATTCAATTACTTCATTTTAAAATAGAAGTCATGTTAATCTACAAGGCAGTGGTAGTGCAAGCTGCACAAAATATGTGAAGTGGATTTATCAGTTTTGGTGGTAGGAGATCTTGCAAATGTAAGCTGTTCTTCTTCAGTGGAAGCTTTCCCATAAAAGCGGAATGGCCGATCAAATTGATAATGTATTTTTTTATCTATTTAATACTTTCAGAAGAATTGAACTTCCTTGTTAATATCTCTTTATTATTATCATCATCATCATAATAACTATCGTTATGATGATAATCTTGTAAAAAAAAAAAAAAAATGTTTTGAAACTTGATTCTCCAAAGCACTTCCCCCCCCCCGCGAATCGTTCTTGGAATTATTTATTCAATCTTGCTTGCTTGCAAATGTTGCTTGATATTACAAGTACTTTAGGAGCCTATTGCTTTTTATTGTGGGTATGTAACAATTGTTTCGCTCTACTGATAACCCAACAGCAATATCATCTTATATCTCTCTCTGATATCTCAACTGATACGTAAGTAAATCAAATGCCTCAAATGCCTCTCCTAAAATCCAACTGATATTGTCTTTTCATAATACAGTATGAAACTTGTTGCTTTGGATTTCAAAATCGCTGAAAAGCTTACATTCCGCTGAACTTTTCACAGAATTACTCGTAACTCATTACATGTGATGGATATTCTAATCTGCAATCATAATTCTGATCCTTTCTAGCAGTATTAATGTTTAATGCCAACATGCCAAGAAGTCAACAACAAGACTGGAAGGCTTGTACGTTGTAACGGTAGCTCATAATCCTTTGAATGTATCATTTAATTAAGTTGAATCCATATTTCATGAAGAAATTCATATTGCTTTTAAAGCATGAAATAACCCTTTATTATTGGATGACTGGAAGAGTTGTAAACTTTGGATCCCCCTTGAACTCTTCGTATTGGATTTTCTGTACAGTAAGTTCAAAATAATTAAAATCAGATGGATTTGCCAACTTTACATGCTGGAGCAAAGGACCATTATAAAATATTGGTGCTACCACATATCCATTCTGTGGAAAGTTTTATGGCTAGAAATTTAATGAAAAGATATTTCTAAGGGGCTCCAACTGGAAAAGTATGTGCTTTGTATGGAGTTAGAGACAATTTGGAAATGGTAAATCCTATTCTTTATTCGAAACAGCCCTTACAGCCACCTATAAGTAATTTTGGGGAGAGAGTGTCAATGCAAGGCTACACGAGTCTCAAGGAAGGATTTATTTCTTGTGGATTCGGAAAAATGACAAAATCGCATTGATAAGCGATTTTGTGAGAAAAATATTTTGCAGCAAACTCAGGTCTATACATCATCTTGGTAAGCAGAGCGAGACATTTATTTAAATGGGGCTTCTAGAAGTTCTATCCTCTGGAAAAGGCCAGCTTGTATCGTTGTGCACAAGCTCGTTTGTTGTCAAAAGAAAGCCAGGACAAGCCATTTTTCAGCGAAGAAAAATTCCGGCAAATCCCACCTTCTTTACTTTCCCATCTCGAGAATCTGCTTGGGAAAGACTTGAATCCCTTTGCGCGCCCTGCAACGGCGGTTTCTCCTGTCCTGAAAATTCGAGCAGGTGTCGTTATAAGGAAATCCTATTAAAAAAGTGTCGCCGTGCTTGAGCCTGTCTCCCGTTGGCGGGGCCGCAAAGCCGAAATTAGTCTTGAATCCACAGCAATTACAGGGGGATTGTGAGAGACTATCTCTCGTCTGCCGCCTTGGCTCCTCGCTTCCCAACTTATCCTGCGTAACTGACAATTTTCGTGCTTCTCCTCGGTCGACTGTAATTCTTCCTAAGCCATCGATGTTTCTCTCGCCGTCGCCCTGACCTGACAAACCATCCATCCCTCCCTTCCCCCTACCACTCCTTCCCTCCCTTTGCTCCACTTCTAATTCTGATTCACCTGTTAATAAAGAGCTTGGCTTCAAATTTCGTCAACTACTTTCCGAGGTCCAATGCCTGCAACTTATTTCTAAGTTATGATGAGTCTCACTGTCAAACAAACAGATTCGTTCTTACTAATTTCGAAATATTGGCTGTACTGTACTATTCTCACATGACAATTGTACTTAACTTCTAATAGCAACTGTTCTAATAATAAAATTAAGTACCTATTATAAATGTCACTGGCAGCACCTGTAGAAAATTGCTGCTAGGATACTTCTGAGATTAATTGTATATTGTATTTTTTGTTATGTAATTATTGTAGAGGCAGATTAAATTTCATTTTCATTTTCATTTCATTCACAATAGTAGGTGTTTACCATCGAATAAAATCAATGCTATCATATTGACTACCAGTGAATTTTCACATTGAATGAAGTTCAACTGATGGCTCACAAGACATTAATTTTTTAGTAAAGAGATGTATATAGATTTTCCATGAATATAAACTTCAGAAGTCACAAACGGAGAAACCAAATTATGTTGTATTTTTATGATCTATTTCATTATCATAGTCAGCGTTTAGACGTCGAAGAGGTAGCATGTCTAGAGCATTTTAGTGATAGAGTAGTGGTAGTGTAGTGGTAGTGAAATAGTTGAGTCAGTGAAAATTCACTTGAATAGATTCGCGTCAGCGGAATATAGCGAACAAGAGTGATCGTGCGGGTGTGCGTGCGTGCGAGCGTCCGGCAGCGACGCTGTGTTGTTCAGCCGGTCAATGGCCGCGGCACAATCGCGCGGTGTGCATAGTGCCAAATAAACATTTTTCATTCAATAGAAAATAGTTTCTAAACAATAGAAATGTCATTTGTCAAACCACCGAAATTCTTGATTCCGGAGTTTGAAGAAGAAGAAGAAAAAGTGAATGAAGAAGAAATGGAAACCGGCAGTGTAAACATCGGTCATCCTACGAGGGAATCAACGCCTGAAAAGGTTATCGATCCAAATCATTTGAAAACAGCAACCGAGCAAATATTGTATAATAGTTGGAAGGAAGCTGAAGATAAATGTAGGATAATTCAACTTAAGAATCAAGAACTTGAAAAGCAACTGGAGCAGCTAAACCAGAGAATCTCTCTTGAGAACAAGGAGGAGAATAGAAAGCAGCCTCGTATTCCAGATGGAGATAATCTTCATGAAGAAAATGAAAATAAAAATAAGAATTTCTCAACAGATGAAGAAGAGTTAGCTAAGGAGACTGAGTGGATTCGTGTGAAGTCCAGAAACACAAAGAAAAGAAAAATGGATACGTCACTTTCACCCCCTCTTCTAACAAAGAACAAGCCAACAACCAATGCAAATCAGGATGCCATGGAGAAGAAGAATAAAGTAGTGCCCCCTCCGCCTATCATCGTGGATGGTGTGAACAATTTCAACTCCCTATTGAAAGATTTGAATAGTGTGTCGCCATCTGATAAACTTAGAATCAAGCTAGTTAGTAATGAAATATTTAAAGTCAACGTTCTAGATGTGGATACGTACAGGAACGTCACAAGGAAATTGGTTGATGCTGGCTACAAATGGCATTCTTACGAGAATAAACAGTCTCGACCTATTAGAGTAATGATAAAGAAGCTACATCATTCATGCAGTCCAGAGTCCATAACTGATGATTTGAAGAATCAAGGCTACAAGGTCCTGGAGGTGGTGAATAAACTCAAATGGAAGACAAAAGAACCACTGGACATGTTCCTAATATCTTTCAGCTGCGAGGAAGATGTTAAAAAAATATTTGAATTGAAGACTGTCCTCGGATGTAAAGTGGAAGTCGAAACAATAAAGAAGGCAAAGCTGATAGCACAATGTAAGCGATGCCAGGCATACGGACACACTCAAAAGTACTGCAATATGGAACCAAGATGTGTGAAATGTGCGGGAAAGCATTCAACAAATGATTGCAAAAAACCCAACGATGCTACACCGAAATGTGTTCATTGTGGAGAGGCTCACCCAGCGAGTTACCGAGGGTGTACTGTGGCTATTGAACTGCAGAAAATCCGAAATGCAACTCAAAAAAATAAGACAAACTCTCGTAAGAGCCCAGTTAGCCAGATTCCAATTACAAAACAAGATGAAAAAAATACCAAGGAGGTAATCTCCTTGAAAAATAAAAATACAAAGCAGATTGAAATTAGCATGCCTACTTCAAGTAAAAAAACATATGCACAAACTGTTGTTGGCAATCATAGTTCTCATTTAAATAGCCGCCAACTTGAGAATGTGGAGGGAGATATCAATCAGGTGTTGAAACTTATTCTTCAAAAGCTAGATAATCAAGGAAAGATTATTTCCAATCTTCAAACCCGTTTTGAGAAGCTGGAAAAAAATAAACCTTCTAAGCTGTAATGACGAATAACGCTCTTAGAATAATTGAATGGAATTGTAATGGACTCTCACTCGACAACAAGAACTAGAAGCAGTTTTAAATATACAAAATATAGATATTTGTTTAGTTTCTGAAACTCATTTCACTAAACAGTCTTATATGAGAATTAGAGGATATAAGACTTACCATGCCATACATCCCAGTAATAGGGCGCGAGGTGGAAGTGCTGTTATTATCAAGGATTGTATTCAACACCATGAAGAAATTAAATATGAAACTGAGAGAGTACAATTATCGAGTGTAGCTGTTCAAACAAGGAGTTATAAGTTAATTGTGGCTGCTATCTACTGCCCACCTAGGCATTCCATCCGAAAAGAAGAATATATAGCTCTATTTGAAACATTAGGTACAAAATTCATTCTTGGAGGTGATTTTAATGCAAAAAACAGTTGTTGGGGATCACGTTTGACAACACCCAAAGGAAGAGAGCTCTATAAAGCGATTAGGGATTATGGATGTGAGGCTATTTCCACCGGAAAACCAACTTACTGGCCTTCAGATACACGAAAAATTCCAGACCTTATAGATTTTTTCTTGATTAAAAATGTGGGTTTCAACTACTTGAGTATTGAGGAGTGTTTCGATCTTGATTCTGATCACTCTCCAATTCTTCTACAGCTGAGTGAAACTATCATACAGAAACAAAGTGACCGTCCAGAGCTTGTTAATACTCATACTGACTGGACATGCTTTCAACAGATGCTAGAAGAAAAAGTAATCCTTGATGTACCATTGAGAAGCAAGGAGCAGGTTGATGAAGAACTGGAAAAATTTGTCATTGACTTGCAACAAGCAGCCTGGTCAAATACCCCACAATTAAGAAGAAGAACTAGAGGAAATAACTACCCAGCAGAAGTACGGGAAATGATTGTTGAGAAGAGAAGAGCTAGGAAGAAATGGCAACAATCAAGATCTTCAGAAGATAAAAGGCAACTGAATCATCTTACACAACAGCTCAGAAGAGAAATCCAATTAATTAAGAATGAATCAATAAATCATTATCTGATGAATTTAACAGGAGATGAGAGCACCGACTATTCACTCTGGAAGGCAGCCAGGAAATTGAAGAAACCCATTCAGCATGCATCACCAATCAGAAAACAGGATGGTTCTTGGGCTAGAGACAATGCAGAAAAGGCTCAAACATTTGCTGATCATCTGGTAATCACTTTTCAACCACACAATCACGACCAGCAAGAAAATGAAGAAGATGTTACTCAGGAGAATCAAGAGTTCGCACATGTATCACTAGAGGAAGTCAAAAAGAAATAAAAGAACTAAACACGAAGAAAGCACCAGGATTCGACCTGATAACAGGGATAGTGTTGAAGAATCTACCAAGAAAAGCAATAGTGAAGTTGACTAATATTATAAATGCTGTTTTAGACTCAGATATGTACCTAGCATGTGGAAAGTAGCAGAGGTAATTATGATCCCAAAGCCTGGAAAACAACTACACGACATCTCATCATACCGGCCAATATCATTGCTTCCAGTAATGTCTAAACTATTTGAAAGAATATTATTAAAGAGGTTGACACCTATAATTGAAAGAAAGAAATTGATTCCAGATCATCAATTCGGGTTTAGAAAAACATTCAACAATTGATCAGGTGCACAGGATAGTAAATGTAATAGAAAAATCTTTAGAAGAAAAAAGTTTGTTCTGCAGCTTTTCTGGATGTGAGTCAAGCTTTTGATAAAGTCTGGCATGAGGGCTAATTCATAAGCTGAAAAGGTTACTCCCAAGCAGTTTACAGACATTTTGCATTCATATTTAACAGGACGCTACTTCAGAGTTAAACATGAAGATGCATATTCTGGACTCAATGAAATAAAGGCAGGAGTTCCTCAGGGAAGTGTTTTGGGCCCGATTCTGTACCTTCTATTTACAAGTGATCTCCCTTGTCTAGAAAATAATACAATAGCAACTTTTGCGGATGACACAGCAATATTAGCTGTAGATAGCAACATCGATAGTGCAACAGCAAAACTTCAAAGATCTCTCAGAAAAATTCAAGATTGGACGGTAAAATGGAAGATCAAATTGAATGAAGCAAAATCTGTTCACATCAATTTCACCAATAAGAGGGCTGGACCAATACCAATTACCATCAATAACCAGGTTGTACCATATGCTAATGATGCCAAGTACTTGGGTATGACCTGGATGCAAAGCTTCGCTGGAAGGCTCATGTCAAGAAGAAGAGAGAGGAGCTTGGAATAAGATACAAGAAGCTTTACTGGCTGATTGGAAGAAACTCCACCCTTTCAATTCCAAACAAAGTACTGCTGTACAAACAGATACTTAAGCCTGTATGGACATATGGTATACAACTCTGGGGGTGTACCAAAGAGAGTAACATCAAAGTCATACAACGTTTCCAAAACAAGGTGCTGAGAAACATTGTTGATGCTCCTTGGTACGTGAGGAACAGCGATCTGCATAGAGACCTGCAAGTTGACCTGGTATCCACCGAAATCCAGAGGCATGCAGAGAAACACGAGGCCCGACTCCACCAACACCACAACGTCGAAGCAATCCAGCTGCTAGACCATGAAGGATTGTTGAGGAGGCTCATTTGAACTAGTGTAGGGCTTGATTCAAATGTCTTGTGTCCAGTAAAAAAGCAGAGCAGTGGTGTGAATGAATGAAACCTAGCTATGTAGTTCAGTCATCAGTAGTGTACTTAGATTTAATTGAATTAATTTGAATAAGAGAGCCTAAGGAGGATTACTCTTGTAAAAAGTGCTTAGTAATTTAGGTTAGAAAAAAGTTGCTCATTAGTCTCAAGACTAGATAGCAATCTATCTTTGAAAAAAAAAAAAAAAAAAAATTTCATTATCATAATGAAATTGAAAAAACGTATTCATATTTTGAAAAATACCATTCTGAAGCACCATTTTACAGTTTGCTCTGTAATTATCTCGCGTCATAAATGAAAAAATTATACTACCACGAATGCAAGGCCAAGTTTCAAACTCTTCGACATGGGAGCAGCTTTCGAGCAGTGATAATACAAAGTTGATTTGCCAATTAAATCTGTTGGAACGTGAACAGGCCACTGTTAATTATCATTTTCATAAATATTTATTCCATACGATTGACCTCAATTTGAAATATTCACAATCATAGTGCAGAGAAGCTTAAACAGAACAGAATCAACAATAATTTTCTTTCTCATAAAAGCTCTACCGTACATAGACGTAAGCTGAAATGATCTTCATGCACTTCAGTGCCATTTGTGACTTTTAGAGTTGTTAGTTACGTCTAGTCTGAGTTTTGAAAATTGGATGAAGAGGTAATAATGACGTCATATTACAAGTTGTAAACGTGGATAAGACAATTTTCAATCAGAGAGCATTGCTAGTGTAACTAAACTGACGTTAAACGTGTTGCATAAGATCGTAAAATGATGGAGATGACGGTGAGAAAGAGAACGGCCCTTCGAATGAATTGGCATGTCAGGGAGAACAGAAATAAATTTGTTTGAAGTTATGATCAGTGCACTGTGTATACGGGAAAGCTGGTTTCAGAAAAATTATTCTCGGCTGTAGAGCATATCAAAAAGCACAGCCATACCTGAGCCTGTTTCCTTCAAAGGAACCAGCCAGATAATGAAAGCCGGCTCACCGAGTATTCCTTCAAGAGGATCGTTTAATCTTTGGTCATGCTTTTCAGACTGCTCAACAAAAGAATCAGAAATATCCGAGCTCGGTGTAGGCGCGTTCCAAGAAGCTGTTCTTCTCTCCTTCCTCTCAACACTCAACTCTTGAGCTGACAAGCCGCTGGGAACTGCAATCGCAGACTACTATTTTTAGTCAAGCTCAGCCCAGTTGTCGAAAGATCGCTGTGACTAGCCAGCCTCCACTCGTCAAAAGATTAAACGGATATTAAACTGTCTTATTTCCACATAAGAAATCAGTTATGCCTGAAAACGAGTCTAGATCTAATTTCGACAGTACAGCATTGATGCTCGAAATGACAGGAAATTTAATTTTCAGTTGGATATTTTTTCCCGGCTTATTTGTTTTTTGACCGCTTCCTTCATCTTCATTCCTTTTTTTTGAGGAAGGGAACTTTAACAAAGTGTTAATCCTCGTTTTGTATGCAAATTTATAAGCTACTGTTCTGAAATGTAATATTTTTTCGAGAAAATTATCAATAATCTCATTATTCAAGTCAAACTGAGAATAATGAACCTACAGTATTTCAATATGTCATCAAATGAATTTTAAATTCCATTTTTAAGAGGATTTGGCATTATTAAGCCTGAGAACACCTTCCTATGAGGCCTTCTTAGGATCCTCATTTCAAATTTTGTCTTCTTCCAGTTCTGAGGATGATCAAGACCAAATTTCCGATAAATATCTTCTATCATTGAAATATCTTCTTTGAAATAGAAGTGTTCAATTCATTAATACTTTAACAAGCTTGTTTGTATTAAAACTTGTAATCGAGCCATACTGTCATAAATAATCACTTTTTCATAAAGTATTAGCTCATCTCACCTGAATAAGCATCCTACCCATCGCTTTTCAAGGGGATAATTGATTTTATATTTCAGTATTAGGAATATCCAACATTTGGACAAAATAACACAGTAACCAACAAACCAACAATGTAGGTCTGTAGGCTGTAATCAAATTCAATTATTCCCTAGTTATAATAAAAAAGGAGTACTATCTACAAAAGAGACCAACTAATACTTACTCCTATGTTATGCTTATACTTAGGCTATGCTGTATTGTTATGTTAAGTTGAAATGCAGAAGTCCACAATCAACATCAGCTATAACTAACAGCTGGTGACCATAAAAAGGAAAACCACATTCTCAACTTCCCGCACGAAACGAAAAAGACCTGAATTTTGAATTGTCGATTTTCAAAATGTACATGTCATTTCAGCTGGAGCAGCCTTAATAAAGTGGTCGAACTAGTAACGTAATCCGAAAAGCTCAACAAATAATAATAACCGGAACGATCAATCAAATTCTCTCTCGGGCTTGTTGAAAACTGGACTTACATCAAGAAATAATGACGTGCCATTTATGGTGAGAATTGGCCTGAATTTGAAATGAACTCAGCTGCAATATTGATTACGGTTTTAATGGCTATGTTTGGTGTAATAATTGGATCAGGATAAGTGACTAGCTGCTTCTAAATTATAATATTTCTGTACATGTGAACACAGCATGAATGTAGAAATTGATTACAAGGTAATTGAAAAACTCATTGGCAAAAATGCTGCCAGGAACGTTGGTAGGATTATGGCCCGTATCAAATTAAAAAAAAAAGATCTTTGACAAACATATTCCCAGTTTCTCAGTCGTTCAATAAACAGTTTATGAATTCAATAGCAGTATTGAATCATGTGTTTTCAAATTGAAAATAAATTATTGATTCAATAGTTCATTGAACAACTGAGAAACCAGGCATATGTTTGTCAAAGATCTTTTATTAAACATTTGATTGTCTGATACGGGCCTAACGCAAATGGCGAGTAACCACTTTTATCGTTTTCTCATAAGCTTATAGAGAATCGTTTTCTCTAGAAAACATTCTAAACTAAACTAACATTCTCATGCCCGGTTTTTCAGTCGTCCAATAAACTATTGAATCAATAACTTTTTTTTGCATTTGAAAACACATGGTTATTGATTCAATAGTGCTATTGGATCCATAAACAACTGGCTATTGAGCGACTGAAAAACCGGGCATAATAAACTAAACTCAATACATTTAATAACTTGGTATATTTTATGCCAACAGATAGAGCCAAAGGAAACTTTTTCATTTTTTATGAAATAACTCCCATTTAAAATTATTTTTTTTTTTAAATAGAGCCTGCAAAACTTTGATTCTCTATCTTTCTTTTGACGGAAGCCGCATCAAAATCAATCTTCTCCACGAACTTTCCAAAGTTGGACATAAAATTATTTTAATATAATAAGGTAGCAGGATATCATATAATATTATATACCAGGTAGCATAGATTCGGCGGCATTTTGACGTCAAAATTGTCGCCGCGTCTATGCTACTTCTTATAATATGGTTGTCAATGTGGAAACTGTTTGATACCACATACTATCAATATGTAGTACAATTGTCTCTCGTGATATGAGTACTGAGCTATAAGATGACAGTGTGTTAGTAGCTTAATGTCTACATAATTGCTACTTACTACTACATAGTGTCTCAATAGTCTCCATAGTAAGACAATGTTTCATCAGAGATAAAAATTGACAAAATTAAACAAATTGATAAAAAAAACATTGTCTCCATAGTAAGAAAATGTTTCATCTGAGATCTAGTGGAACGGTCGTTCCACCACCCGTCCCCCCCGTGATACGAATGAAAGACCGGGACCACTATATATTCTGTAACGAACTTCCCTTTGATGTTCGCATGCCGCCATCTCAATTTACGCGGAAGGTAGTGAAAATTTTAAAATGTTGTAATGACATTATTTTCTTAGATTTTTGAGCGCTTTCATTTAAGATCAGAACGAACTTTCTACGATATAAATTCGCAAAGATACTATATACGGGTATTTTGTCATTTTACTAATTTTGGGATTTTTCAATTTTTTTCAACTTTGAGCACTTGATGTGAAAAATCTGTAATGAGTTGAGATTTCGGACTACCAAAAGCGATTGAAGACATGTTTAAACTATTTACATTTAAAATTTCAAATCATTTAATGCCCGATTAAGCTCTGTAGCTCTGTCCGAATAAAAATTAAAGTTGCAATTTAAGTTAGAATTTGAAGCTTTTATCGAATGTAAACAGGGCCACCCAGGAACATGGCCTAGACACTCGTAATGTGACGTCACGGCTAAGAGGCCTACCACTCCACTATACTGTTCATAAACAGCCACTGATCACAACCAAGTTTGAATATTTAAATTTTTATTATTTAAAAATAAATAAATAGACCTACTTACCCATCAAAAGGTAATTGTGCAGTTGAAATAAACTCGAGACGAGAAAAACCAAACACGAATTCCAATTTTAATGCAGGGATGAGTTGTAAACATGAGTTGTTATGGACACGATGTGATGACGTCAGCTGCACGTTTAAATTCAGTGTCTAGCTAGACCATGTTCCTAGGTGGCCCTGATGTAAATGTCGCGATCCTAGCGGTTAAAAACTAAAAGTTTCACACTGTTGCCACCGCCAAATTCGACCTTTTCAATAATAGCCCAGTAAAATTGTCATCAAAAATAGGGTCTACCTTGTATGAAATGGGATAGTCGGTTTTTTTTTTAGTAATGTTTATGGAAGTCCTGGGATGCTAAATCCAAGTTTTAGACCTAGGCAAACTACCGGTTCATCTCCAAAAATCGTACAAAATGGCGGAATTTTGCACTTTTTTTATGTTTGGCTAATTTTCACCCTAAAGAATCTGTTTTTCATAGAGGACATAGTGCATATTTCTTAAAGTATATCAAATTACCTTCAATTTGAGACCAAATTTATCATTGTAGGCCCAACCGTTTGCGAGATACAGCTCTTCAAAGTTCATAAAATTAACGAGAATTTACCCTTTTTTCAATTTTTCGCAATTTTGACCCTGAAGAATCACTTTTCATATAGGACATTCAATATAGGGTTGAAAGCAAATTTTAAATACCTACAATTTGATACCTGATTGGTTATTGTAGGCCCAAACGTTTGCGAAATACAGCTCTTCAAAGTTCATCAAATTATCGTAATTTTTAACTTGTTTTTACATTTGGTCAATTTTGACCGTGAAGCATCACTTTTTCGAATGTGACTTTCAGCAAAGTTTTGAAAGATAATTCAAGAATCTACAATTTGAGACCAAATAGATTATTGTAGACCCAATAGTTTGCGAGATGTAGGCCTTCAAAGTTTATCAAATTGTTGAATTTTTCCACTTTTTCTACATTTCTTCAATTATGACCCTGAAGAATCATTTTTCCATATAGAACATTCAACATTGTTTTGGAAGCTGATTCAATTACCTACAATTTGAGACCAAATTTGTTATTGTAGGCTCAACCGTTTGCGAAATACAGCTCTTCAAAGTTCATTGAATTATCGTAATTTTTCATTTGTTTTTTGAATTTTGACCGTGAAGTATCACTTTCTCATAATTATATGACATCCAACATATTTCTTAAAGTATATTAAAATACCTACAATTTGAGAATTAATTGGTCATTGAGGGCCTAATAGTTTGGAAGATATAGGCCTTCAAGTAGATTAGTAGAAGTCTATTCACATTTAAAATTTCAAATCATTCAATGTCCGATTAAGCTCTGTAGCTCTGCCCGAATAATAATGAAAGTTGCAATATTTGGAATTTGAAGTTTTAAAGAATGTAAATGTCGCGTCAATTCAACAATTTTAGCAATTAAAAGAAATAAAACTCTGACAGGAAATAGAAAAATTGAATCGTTCATTTTAGAATCATTAATGGGGAAAATTTGAGAATTTTGTTCCTGGAATGTATAATAATGGTGTTGGGCAAATTTTTACAAGGATTTCATTTTTCGATTACAAAATATTTTTTTCATCAAAAGTGGTCATGTGACCTATCGTAATGGGTTAAAATTTCAATCTAAATTCAAAATCTCAATCTTATTTAACAAACTTTGTGGATAACTGCTTATACATGAATTAATGTTGCTACAATGATATGTCGTTAAAGTCTGGATAGTAAATGATAAGGTGTGATGCAACAGACACAGTCACAACGTCTTGTTTGTTCATTCAGTATTAACCATAACTGGCTCACTTATAGCTAGAATAATTTTGTAGCACCCAAATAGTGAGGATAAAATATCTTTTATCAAATAACATAGCATTTCACTGTTTAAAAAAATTAACTCTCCCCATCCATTGTGTTTGCAGTGTTATACCTCTATAACAAGAAGGTGATAAAACTCGATATCCTCTCAAAGCTCCTCAAGACTTGTTCACATTTGGGAAATTCTGAAAAAGAATTAAAAAATTTATAAATGTAGTAAGGAGCCAGTTTGATAGAAACCCGTCTCCTCTGCAATATAAATTTACATACAATATAATAATTATGTAGCCAACCCAACAAAAAATGGAAACTCTGTTCTGGAAGCCATTGACATTGAAGAAAAAATTGGAAGAAATTTTGGGGGCGCGAGGGCGCTCAATAATTTAGAAAGTTCATAAAACTTTTAGCTCAAACACTGAGAGTATGATTCCTGAAATTTTAGCATATTTCTAATTCGTGATTTTAAGTGGGTGAGATTGAGCGCCCTCGCCCTCCCCAAAATTTCTTCCAAATTTTTCTTCAATGTCAATGGCTTCCAGAACAGAGTTTCCATTTTTGTTTGGGTTGGTTACACATAATTATTATATTGTATGTATAAATGTATATTGCAGAGGAGACGGGTTTTATTTAGGCTATATCAAAACATTTTCTTACTGAAAGCTTATAAAATTTTGGGATTTTTTCTTTGGTACACAAATTTTAGTTTCCACACCAGCGTTTTCAATAGGGTCGGGGGTAGGGGACGGGTGACGAATTCTTTTTTGGAGAATTTTTTGAGAGGATAAAAGTTTTTCCTGAGTTGTATTCTTCATTTATATGGGGCGATTTCCCATTGTAAGATCCGGTAGCCTTCATAGCTGACTTATCAAACCAGGACAATCACATTTCGAGACTCAACTTAATGATTGGATATTATCAGTGATGGAGCAACATCCCTTCACCTATTTTTTTATAGCAATCAAACAATCAATCCATTACGGTAATATATTTGAAGCGGTGATGCAGCCAACTACCGTGCTCTTTTGTCAGCAGCAATCAGTCAGCTTTGGCCACTTTCAGCTCCAGCAGTGCACGGTGCAGCTTTCAGCTCTCTGCTGGACTTCGTCTGTCTGCCGCCCGCCGCCTACGTTCGAATTTGAAACGCTTCATGCATCATTCATGAATTGTATTTTTCAAACGCCAAACAACTTTAATGAACAAAGCCTCTGTGGAAAGCATATGTAAACAGTCCTGATCAGCATATTATGATGGCGTCATAATCTGTAACCGTCACTGCAGATTGATAACGTGCGGTAAATTCGAAAAATAACCACCACAGCTTCCATTCATCACTTGAGGAGTAAAGTTCTGTTCTTTAATGTGGAAGCAATCTCCAAAAATCTATAGATTGTAATAGTCAGTTGCATGTCTCATAGGACTAGTGGCGAAGCGTGGTATACTTATTTGGTCATCGCCGGGTATTTTTTCTTATAGGAAGCGATGACCAAATAAGTAGACCACGCTTCGCCACGGCATAGGACAGTTGCTGAATTGGTCCAATTGATTCTCCTTTTCTGATGATATATATTGATTTTTCATGGATTACCTCTATATTTCAATAAAATGAGAGGATGTACAGTAGTGGATGGGATTATGCTAAAAGTACTGAACAAGAAATAAATTCCAAGTTCCATATATATTTTACAATTGGCTTGCCAAGTTGTTTGTATCAATCCTACTGCAGCATTCAGTTAATCATTTTCAATACCAGGTCTTCATATTTTTGTTACAAGTGGATTGATAATAGTTATGGAATACAAAATTGAAGAAGTCTGGATTTAATTTTATTAATTCAATCCACCACACCACAAGTCATGATAAATTGTGTTATAAACATGATATGCTATATTTTCAATAAGAGATCATTTCAAATACAGCTCCATTTTAAAATGAAAGCTAAATGTAACTCATCTCGTTACAACAGACAATATTTTTCATGTTGACTATCAATACCATAGCCTCCTCTAATATTAGAGGAGGCTATGTCAATACTCTACTTAACATACATACTTGAAGCACCTCTTCTGTTATCTGCGCTCACAGTAGCCTGCAAGGGGAGAAGATTTCTTTTCTCATTTATGTCCTCTTGTTGACCAAACATAGTTGTGATGGATGGTAGGTAGGTGAGTATATCTAAAAGAATATTATTCTTATTTCTCACAATATAAAAATGTTCGAGTAGGACATTATGTTTTGAATGATGCTCTATTGTGTTGTGAATGATCAGAAACATTCATTCTGTGGCCCACCGTTGGCGAGCACAATTTGTTAGCATGCTTTCCATCCAGCTAGCTGCTCGCTTATTCTCTGTTTAATGAGATTATATGAATATCCTGCAAGAGGATACAAATGATGGTGAATATAATGGATGGGATGTTTTTATTCGTAGTATTTTTTCTTCGGGTGAAAATCAGATAGGCGGGTGGAGACGCCCCACCGTCTCAGACGAAAGATGTGATTGCTCGTCGGATAAGCGGGGGAATTTCGGATGCATCAAGTTGATCCTGACGTAGGGAAGGATGACGACTATGCAAGGAGGCAGTTACGTGTTTTCAGGGTAAGAATGCGATGCAGACAAGCATTAGTAGGTTATTGTTGGCTCACCCTGATGAAATGCCAGTGACATGGACGGGTGTTCCCATCGCTGCGGGAGCTCACAAGTGGCGACAGCCTCTTTCCCACATCATTACCAAAGTCACTATCAAACTGTGCTCGAATACAGGCCAGATAGCAGAGGAAGAATTTCAGAGAGTACTTCGGCCCATTCTCAAGGTGAAGCTGACAGCACAACTAGTAAAAAGCCAGGTGTGAATCATTCGTTATGTTCGGTAGCAAACATACACCCTTGATTATCATGATTATCATTATGATTGAGATACCGAGGAAGAAATGGTGGTGATGGAAAACATTTTTCTCCACCCGAGGACTTATTCACCATTAAATAATAAGTGATGAATGAATAATTGTATGTGCTGAAAGAAATAAATAGTAAGCTTAATATCGACCAGTTTTTTACCAAATAATTCAATGTTAAACTATAAGGTCATTAGTTATATACTTATTGAGTTGTTGGTTTACTATGATTCATTGCAAACCAAGTGATTATTTGTGCCACTTTATTCGATTTCCATGCAAATTCTCATATGCTTTCACATTAAGTCATGTCAATCTGCCTGAATTTGAAAATTCTGGCAAGGAATGCATTTTCAAAACAATGAACACATTCTCTTACTTCGGATTGATTAACTTACTTCTCACTCCAATTAAACAGTCTATTTATTACGTTTTTATTTTATTTCTTCTCTACACCTATCATATAGGAATTCAAATTTGTTACATAGTTTGTAGATAATCTCATTTGGTCAATGGAAAATAACAATGTAGTGGATGCTTGAAAGTAAATTGCGGATAGGGAGTGAGATTGTAGGTGTTACTAGTTGGTGCCTGTGAATCAATATCTGTGAGTAACATTTTTTTTCGGGAAAGACTTTACATTATTATGTTGAAGTAGAATGAAGCTAGTTGAGAAATATCAGTAGATCAAATTTCTCTCGGTGATCCAAGTTATAGTAATGATTGTTTCATGAAGATTCGATATAGGACTGTATTATTACATATTTGATAGGGGAAAGAGTTCGCCTTCAGAGCGAGGGTGACATCATTTGGAGGCATCAGAAATAATTGCTAGCCTTGAAGACGGGTAGCCCACGGTTGATGAGGAGTGCATTAAAAAGCGGCTATCGTTCATAACATCGCCTCGTTGGGGTTGTGCCGTGAGAAGGAGGACTGGCGTCATGAAAACTGGCTTTTAGCATCTCGGAAAAGGGTGATCGTGCGGATTAAACCGAGAGACTTTATCGGACGAATAGAGTAATCAAGCGAGTGACTCGACCTGTTCACCAGTCCGAAAAAAGCCTTCGTTCGTGCTCTGGCGTTTTTATTATTGAAAAAAGTCGACATCCGAAAAAGAGAAGGAAGTGGATCGGTCTTCTGTGCTACGTTTTGAATTTCCCAGAGGTCCAATCAGCTTTGGCCAACTATTACGCGCGGTGCGACTAAACGCTTTGTCAAGATTATTATCATTCAACATGCAAATTCTTACTCACAAATGGCTCTCACTAATGGATAATCGATAATCAAGTCCTGCCTTCTCAAAGCGTGCTCATTCAAGATCTGACATCATCATTACCAACCTCTCAACATCATTTCACGATCTCATTGTGAGTGCGTTCACATTGAGATGTGTGAGTATCAGATTTCATTCAGGAGCAAGTTCAATTGATTCGTGTCAGCTCATCGTCTCCTCATTCGCTTGAGTTCCACATCATTGATGAGAACATGATTTCCTCTCATTAGTTGCATATTGACGCGAAACTGAGACAGGTATAACTACGGTATACTGGAAAAGAGACTATTTCCATTCACTCCAATATATGAATCTTGCAACCAAACGTTTAATTTCCGCAAAGCCCTTGGTATTACAAACTTCATTGCTTTATTTTCTTGGTGTTGTTTAAGGCATGTGCTCACAAAACGCTACAGAAGCAGATCAAATTACTTATTCAATGTAAGTTTGTTAAGATAGACTGGGATTTCTTATGGAAAGTGAGCACAGGGATTTTCTATCAGTTGTTTCTGAATGACGATGGTTCAATTTTTTAGGTAATCATAGTAGACTATTCTCATCCCCATCTATGGTTGAATCCATGCAAAACGTTTTGCTTTTTGCCTACACAGACATTCTCCTGATTGATCACGAAGTGAATTTTTAGTGCTTTCTAAATAAACTAGCTTCTCATTTACAATTGTCCAAGCTAGAACTGATAAATGCGCGTATAATATGACTTACTTGACTTACTTATAATATGGTTGAATATAATTTTTAGTTCATTACAATATTGAATTCATTCTTAGAACTACAGTAAGTAGGGCTATCTCATGATAAGCATAATGTTACCAAGGCTACTACTTGAATATGGACTAAGTACCGAACTGAAACATGAAAAGAGGGCGTTTAAGAAAAGGGAATGGTTAATTACTATTTAATTTGCATTGAAACTGTTAATAATTAGAATATAAGACGGATCCTGTCATTCGCAAGCCTTTCCTGCCTTTTATATGAGAAATTACGACGTCTAATTCTTATGTACCCAGACTGAGCATTCTTTCAAACAGACCAATAAATAAATAAATAAATAAATAATTTATTTCTCAGAATTTCATTTACAATTACAATAATTATAAACATTAAAAAAACCTGAATTTTATATTCACATAAAATAAATGAAATATTCTAAGAAATTAGGTACTCCCGAGATATTTCTTTATGGGAGTTACCAGCTAAAAATAAAAATAAATTTATACTCAACGTTAAAATACTTTACGTTGGAAAAATTGATATTTGGAAAAAAAACCAAGCAAAAGGCATTTCATCAGCTTGATGAGTCAGTCTTTTTTTATCCAATTAGACACAGACTTTATCTTAATAATCTATTCAACCTGAATTCGAAATTATTTAAAATTTAGAAGCGTTGAGTATGGTATTACTACGTTAATCTTACAATAAATTATTTGTGTAACAAAACTTGTATTAATGAATTAAAGCAGCATAAAACATTGAGCAAAACTACTATACAAGAAAATATCACTAAAACTATTTATTATTAACAATGTTGAACCATGCAATCATATACAGTCCAGATGCTCATCCTTCATCTTATATTTTTCAAAAGTATTTCTACATCATCCTGCTCCAGCAACCATTTTTTTAACATAGTTTTATATTTATTTATATTTTTATGTTGTTTTATTTCTACCGGAATTTTGTTGAAAACATTAGGTGCTATATACGAATAAAATCTACGGTATAATTCTTTGTTGGGTTTTGGTGGAAGCATATTACCAGCGGAACGTAGACTGTAATTGCGATTTCTGGGATTTCCGCTTCTAATAAAGAATATTAATAAGACTTTGAAAAAGTACAGATATCGCAATGGAAGAAATCCAAATTCTCTGAATATTGGTAGAGAGCTTGTTAATCTTTGTTTTCTAGCAATGGTTCTTACAACATATTTTTGTGCTATGATAAGTGATTTTATATTTGAAAAATAAGCTCCTCCCCAAACTGAAATACCATATTGTAATCTGCTTTCAACCAAAGCATAATAGAGTGAGCGCAGTACATACAGGGGACACATGTCACGGATAAAATAAAGCTTTCTACAGGAAGAGGTAAGTTCCTTTTTCAGCTTGATTACTTGTTGAGTCCAACTGAGTCTACTATCTATCATAATTCCTAAGTATTTGACATGTGTTGTCTGTAGAATTTTACCACATCCGCATATGTTAGGAGTATTACAGTTTCTAGAATGTACCGACATCTCTACCATATCGTGCTCATCCGATCTGATATTGTGAATGATAATATTAGATTTATTTGCATTGAGCTCTAGTGAGTTAACCTCTAACCAAAGATTCAAACTCCTAAGGTCTTCATCTATCATTCGCAGTAGCTGGTCTCTATCATCTGCACAGTAACTCAATGCCGTGTCGTCAGCAAAGGCTGTGACTGAGCCGTTAAAATCACCATTGCAGAGATCGTTCACGTAAACCAGGAACAGTTCGGCTGAAAGTCCTGATCCCTGGGGGACTCCGGAATTGATTTTTTTATGTTCGCTCAGGGCATCGCCAATTCTCACTTGTTGAGTCCTATCCGAAAGAAAGCTTCTGAACCAATTATTACACAACCCCCTAATTCCAGCACTCCGCAGTTTCTCTAAAAGAATATCATGTTGTACAGTGTCATATGCTTTTCGAATATCCAAATAGAGGCTTGCACATTTTTTGTTGATGTTAATACCATCATACAACTCTGAGATTAGTTTTAGCATTGCATGCTCCGTACTACGTCCTTCTTGAAAACCAAATTGGTTCTTACTGTAAAATTGATGTTTTGACAGAAAATTTACTAATCTTATTCTAACAAGTTTTTCTAAAATTTTTGCAAATACTGAAAGAAGTGCTATTGGTCTGTAATTATTGGGGTTGTCACGGTCACCAGCTTTAAAAATTGGTACAATTACAGCATTTTTTAGATTTTCGGGGTATACACCAGTTGCCATACTAAGATTGTAGAGAAAAGCGAGTGTGTTGGATAATTTCGGAATCACTTTCTTTATAAGGTCAATTCTTATATTATCATATCCAGGAGACTTCCTAGACTTCATGGTGTTTACGATTTTTTCGACCTCGGTACTGGTTACTGGCCTGAAAAACATTGAGTGTGGATGCTGATTAGGTTTATGAAAAATATTGTGATAATGTAATTGTTCTGTGTGACTGAGTCGGCATTGATTATCTTTTTTGACACTAGAAATGTGTATAAAGTGATTGTTGATTTCGTTTGCGATTTGTGTTTTATCTGTAAGAATTTCACCATCATTTGTCTTGATTTGCTTCACCTCTTCCGTCTTACCTGCCTCACCTAATAATGTGTTTACTACCTTCCAACTTCCTTTTGCATCTCCTCTCAAATTATCTAATGTTTCTTGGAAGTATTTATTTTTTGAATCCTGAATATCATTCTTCAACTTATCACGATAACGTTTATAATAATTAATTAAATTTACATTATAAGGTTGTCTAGTAGTCTTTTTATATAGTAGATTCTTAGTAGTAATGCGATCCAGCAGCCAAGAAGAAAGCCAGGGTTTATGTATAGGTTTGTAGTTATTAAATCGTGACTTACGTTTTTCTTTACGAGACATTTCGAGACAATCATCAAACAATTTCAAAAATTTATTGAAAGCGATATTTACATCAGTCTGCACAAGAACACCTGTCCAGTCAATTTTGTCCAAATTATTATTAAAAATTTTAATATCTATTTCTTTTGGATTTTTGTTGCTAGTTGAAAGGAATTTTTCGTTATTTCTTGTTCGTTTGATCTTATTCACGTAAAATTCAATCAGGGAATGATCGGTGATACCCAAATTTTTTATAATTATGGACGGATTGAAACAATGCTTAGTGGATATATGACGAAAGAATAGATGGTCTATACAAGTGGCTGAATTATGGTTAATTCTAGTCGGCTCATTAACGTAAGAATAAAATCCGAAACTTGACATAATGTATTTATATTCATCCGTTACTCTATCATTCAATTCTAGGTCTATGTTTACATCTCCTGTAATTATAGCATTTTGCTGGTTTAATTCATCTAAAGTGATTTTTATCTCTTCTAAGAAGACGTCTACAACTATGCTATGGAACCTATATAAAGCGATAAGACTGATTTCTATATTGTTTGAGATAAGATTTAACTTCAATCCGTCTGCCGAAACTAGCACTAGCTTATCTGCTGTTGCTGTAACGGACTTATCGACGTAGACCGCAACTCCACCAGCTCTATAGTTATCATTACAATTAGTAAAACAGTTGTAGCCAGCTATTGGGTAGAGTTGGGCCTCGTCACTGTAAATCCAAGTCTCTGTCAGAACGATACAGATTGGTTTATTTGAATAACTATTCAGCTCAATTAAAAACAAATCAAAATTTTCTCTCATACTCCGTATGTTTTGAACTAAACAAAATAATTCTTGTTGATCGGTCATTTGTTAATTTTGTGAATTCAAAATGATAATATATTTAATCTTTAGTATGTAGTTAGTTGAACTAGTGCATTTAATTCTATTATAGTTTATTTATATCCTGTGTAGTTTCTAGAGTGATCACCGGTTGACCTTCGATTCTTCTCATCAGTACTTTACCGTTCCTTATCCAAAGATACTTGTATCCCTTGTCCGTCTTGGCCGTTCTCGCCAGTGCCAGCACCTTCCTTCTCTCCGGAGACAGACTCTCGTTGAGATAGAGTGGGACGTCAGAAGGCAGGTTTAGGTGGCGAGTTGAAAAATCCCTTTTGATTCTCCTTAGTCTCAGAAGTTCCTCTTTATCCAGCCTCCTCGTGAATTTTATAATGATTTATAATTATAGTACTCATTCGTTGCTAAGGTGTAGGAGAAATTAATGATAATTGTTCATGCTCGATATAACATTTCACAGCTCTGTTAAGTTTGTATCATTCTATTGAAATGGTATTCATACCTTGGAATTATCAAATAGAATATGCAGAACACGTCTACTTGTTTTCCCACCTCAGCTCATTGAATATGAGCTATGGCTTACATACAACAACTTGCATGAATTTATTGTACGGAAGAGCTGATAGAGATTAAACAACAAACGTGGAGATATCAGGATACTTTCCATGTCTACTTTAGCTTTTGCATATTGTGATCGTTATCTTCTCATACTTCAAATGAAAATGTAGCTATTTATGCTGCTTCTATTTGTTTTGAAATTTTACTGGAGAACTGGAGGATGCCCCTGTAGAAGAGATTCTCTATCTAGAGGTTATTAGATGCTTACGAGTTTTGAAATCACTGGAATAGTGGAATACAATACTCTATATCATCAAATGCGAATACATTTGTTAATGCTTTCATGTTATTTTTTTAACTCTTTCCCGGTTATTGATATTAATTATTAACTAGTCAATTGCATTCACAAATCTAAAACATAAGAGATTGATGAATTTCAAAGCAATGGGCTGAATTGTCTGTAGTTGCACTTGCGAACAATTTTATACACTTAAATTGATTGAAATTCACGTTGACTGCAGGGGCGGTTCTCTCTTTAGGGCGATAGGGCGCCGCCCTCCCTGATGTCAATGACTGCAAAGTTCGAGGACTGAACTTTAGGAAATAGGTCAGTACAACTGATCTTCTGGAAAGTGCAACTCAAGTTGTTCAAAAGTTTTAAATCATAAGGGAGAAAAATTATTGCAAGAAAAATGAATAGAATGGATAGTAAAAAGATAGGAAAGTTATGTTACAACACACCGTACTATTTCTGTAACATGCTAAATGGTTAGGTATTCTAAAATAAATAATCAAATGAACAAATAATTCGCCAAACTTATGACTTCACGATTACTAAAACTTCCTATAGCTTAGTGATAAATAGAGGGGTCATTCACCTAGAAGATGGTGTGCATATTCGGTATAATACTGATACTAGAATTTGGTGCTCAGATGATTGAACTAGAAAAAGGTTCAATGAAACAGCCACTACTTAAAGATATACTTAAACCAGGTTCAACCCAACTTTTATCAATTTGGTGCTACAGTCAAGAGAAGATTATTTATTGATTAGCAGATATAAATCGAGCTACTGTGGCCGAGGACAGGCAATAGCCATTCTCCTATGAAAGTAGAGGCACGGGTGCCGAGAACCGAACAATGGCGGTGTTTAGGGGGTGACCAATCCATTGGTCGCAGCTAGCAGCGCGTCACATCGCAGCGGCCGCCATAAAGAAGCTTATTTTGATAGGATTATCTTCGATGCAGTCTGCATTTCACGGGGCATAACTCAAGGGAATTGGGGTCACTGTATTTATACGATCCGATGGCCCTCCCCTCGCCAACAGTTAAGGGATGCGATGTCTATCTAATGACCGGCATGCTCAGCGTTCTGTCTCCTATAAGCTCACCAAATCCTTTTTAAATAGCATTTTTCAACGGTGGAACATCCTCCCCCATTAGGACACCGATTGAACCAAGAAAATAATCAATGTAATTTCAGACAGCCGTAGCTCTAATAATCTTCATGATAGATTTCTTTTCTCCTCGAATAATTCACTGTTCACCACAGCTCTGCATGATCATTGATCAATGTATCAGCTCTCAATCATCTGTGTTGTTTGTTTAAGGCTGTTCATGCTTTGCAAACGGGCTGGAAGAATTATAGGTATCAACTTATTATTATTTGCCTCATCATAGAATATTATTATATAAATATCATTGTACAAGAAAAATACCAATAAGATTGTTTGAATTAGGTACTGTGTTATAATATTGAATTTTATAACAACAATACGATATCTTCATATGTATGATATTATTGTCTATGACATACCCTCTATTGTCTATTGCCATAAAGACAAAAACCTTAAAAAAATTGGAACGAAAAACATTAACATGGTGATTCAGCTAAAATCGAAAAGGAGAATTTACATTACAGGAAGCAAAAAAATGTGTTTCATGAGGGTAAAAATTACAAAATTTCCTGGGGGAGCCCTCCGACCCCCCCGATTTCCTTCTCCCCCGGCCGCCTTGTCTTTGTATGTTGACAATGTGGCCCTCGATTGATAAAGGTTGTGCACCCCTGGTCAATGATATTGCCACAATTTAAAAAATCTACTAGGCGAGTTTCATTGAAATGTGAATTTCCATTAATATGCGAAGAATTTATTTACAAAGTAAAGTAATTACCGTGCTAAAGATTCCAATTGTCATAGATTCTGCTCTTTCAGTGAACTTCCACCATTCGATCATTTCAGAGGTGAGCAGAAGAAGAAGAAGGAGCAGAAACAGAAGAAGAGGAAGAGGGAGAGACAGAAGGAAAAGAGATGAAGAACAAGAAGAAAAAGTAGAAAACTAATACAAAGAAGAAGAATGATGAGATTAAGGAGGAGGAGGAGGAGGAGGAGAAAAGAAAAATATGAAGAAGAAGAACAGGAAGAAGAACAAGAATAAGAATAAGAAGAAGAAAAGAAGAAGAAGATGAATAAAAGAAGAAGAAAAAGAAGAAGATGAAGAAGAAAATGAATGAGAAGAAGAAGATGAATAAGAGAAGAAAAAGGAAAAAGAAGAAGAAGAAAATGAGAAGAAGAAGATGAATAAGAGAAGAAAAAGGAAAAAGAAGAAGAAGAAAAGAAAATGAAGAAGAAAAAGAGAAGAAGAAGAAGAAGAAGAAGAAGAAGAAGAAGAAGAAGAAGAAGAAGAAGAAGAAGAAGAAGAAGAAGAAGAAGAAGAAGAAAGAAATAATAAGAATAAGAAATAGAAGAGTACAAGAAAAGAAGAAGAAAAGAAAAGAAAAGAAAAAGAAAAGAAGAAGAAGAAAAAGAAGCAGAAGAAAAAGAAAGAGGAGAAGAAGAATAAATAAAACCAATGAAGGGGTGAACTACCCTGGGACGAGTGAGCGTTAAAGGTTTGACGAGATGTAATGCGGAATGCCTTCAAAAAGACGATACACAGAAGATGAACGCGCAATAGTCATTACGATCATATTCCAGCCGCCTGTAGCCAACAAGAAGCGAGAGATGATGTTGGAGTGGCAGATAAACGAAGAAGTTCCCCGACGAATGATAGATGCATGGATATGCGACGAAGGAAGGTGCGGGACTACAAAATATATGAAGAAAGAACAAATCATCGGTCGCACACAGCTACATACACCTGAGAAGCCGGCAATAAACGGCAACATAAATAGTTTGTATTCAAGAGTCGGCATCTCTGTTGTTCTGGTGTGCCGATTCCTTCTTTGCATATACGCACCCTCCTCTTTCTCATCAATCGCTCTTTCTCACTCTCCCTCACTCTATCTCTCTCGCCATGCGCCTATTTCATTCAACTGCAAAGAGTCCTGAGGACCGCTATCTCTATTCGTTACCAATAGGTTCTCATTCGTCTCGCACTGCCCGGATAAAGAACTAAACGTCTCTGTGTCAATTTGCCGCCTATGATGATGTACGCGCCAACCTCGCGATGGGAAACTTCCACAAACCCACGCGTCACATTCCGATCCGCGATCTCGTCAACAGCTCTCATTCTGTGTCTTTGTTGTCTGGTGTCTTCGATATTTGTGTGTTTTTCCATGTGTGGTGTAAGTAAAGGAATGATTTCTGAAATCAGATATGCTGTGAAGGAATCTTAACCAATTAGATCGTAGAATCAGTCTTTGATTCTAATAGTAATGGATCAATATATCAATTTAATATTAATATTGGCAGATCAGGGATCTGCTAATGCATGGAATTCTATGAAGGGACTCTTTCAGTTCAATAATATTATATTTTTGGTCAAGAGATCAGTTACCTTTGATTATGATGAAATATATTTTCTTTTCAGAATCAGAAGAGCCCTATGAAGGTCTTCCTAGGTAGCTCTAGGTTCTTTAGTAGCTCTAATTATTTTTCTATTCAAAAGCATAGAAAAGTAATATCATTCTGTGTAGAACAAGGTGACATGATTGTGGGGAAGAACATAATTGGGGTGAAATATTCAAGCATATAATAAAACAAGAACATAGAGAAAGTTGAAAATTCTGTTGGAAGAATTATTTGATCACAATGGAATTAATCTCACCATTCAAAAGAGCTGAACCATCAGGAATCTAATTGCATGATGGCTGCACTTGCTTAATAATGGACTTAATATTGCACAATATTTGGCTACATTTTAGTGTTTTCATTTGAGTGAGATAATTGAATCAATTGATATTGTTAATAATAGAAGCTCACACTCAAAATAAAGTTTTTTTTCGAAAATGATGTAAATTTTTCCGTTGTTATTATTTTTTTACAACATTAAAGATCACTAAATACAATAGACACACGCGGTCAATTACATTTAACTGCTGTTAAATGATGACTTCAACTCACAGAGTTGAAATTTAATTGGTACAATCGACCATTAGTATTTTTTAATAAAACTTGTTCTACTAAACCTTAAAACCTTTTTAAAGCTGAAAACAAAGTTAGCCGTTGGTTATGGAATAAATCCAGTATTTCTCAGAATTGTTCAACAGTATTCTAGGCTACAGGTTTTATCGATTGCATACACCAAATACCATATTCTCCGAATTCTGTTGATAGAGTGATGATGATGATAAATGAAGGAGATGAAAATAAAAGAAGGAAGATAAATGTGAAAAGAACCTTAACGCCAGACGCGGCTTTCAACTAAATTAGAAGAGAGAAAGACTGACAACTGGAGAATTACAACAAATTATTCCATTCCTTTTTCATTGTTGGTCTGCCGCCACAATTCATCTCCAACGCGAAGGAAAAGAGAGAAACGCCTCGAGAGAGAAAAATAGAAAATAAGATGGAATGTTCACAAGGAATTTGTACGGAGAGTATTTTGTACTCTTGAGGAGGTACTGAAGATTAGATATAAGGTTTGAAAGAGTAGCTTGGAAATTATTCTGATAGAGGATATGTAATTTTATTGATAGTTCACAGATAGAACATTGTATAGACGGTGCACAATCCTCCAATGTTTTCATTCCTATTATTCATATTACACTCGTTGTTCCTGCAATGATAATAATATAAATTGTATCTGAACGAGGCGTGAAGTTAGAATCACGAAATGCGCACGCGCATCAGCTATCAATCTGATTTATTGTTATGGTCCCAGTTCGAGTACCGCGAGTGCCACCATCCCCCTTTCATTCCTAGCTGATCGAAAGAACTAGATAAACTGATAAAAAGAATTAGAATCGGAAAACGATCAGAAATGGATAAGCTTTTGATAATCCTCGTCCACCGTTCTTTTCAAGAACAATATCCGGGTGAACTAGAAAATTATATTTCTAATGTTTCGTTGAACTGAGATTATTCAAGAAAGATTTTTTCAATATTTATCAAATTGAAGTATTCTCTATCGCATAACATTAAGAGTGTTCGTATTCAAACCATTTGTGACACTCGATAAATTCATTAAAATTATATGAGTTGGAAAATTAATGATTTATTTATTGATAATATATCAATTTATCATAAAAATTTACTCATCTTCATAGAGGGAAAATGACTAAAATTGAATGGAAGCAAGAATAATATTATTGCTGGCAATTTCAACTTGTTGTCATAGAATGTATGTGATATTGTATGTGATGTTAATGTAATTCCTTTCAATGGTCTTTTGTATCGTACCATAAATTGCATTGAATATCATTGTCAAGAAAGTGAATTAACAATTTTTCCAGTTCGTATTTGATAAATTATGGACTTCAATAAATGCAAATTCGCTGGAAAGCTCTAGCTTAAAAGTCTAAATAGTAAAACTTACTCTAGTTAATAGATTATATGCACAAGAATCACATTACAGTACTTACTTTGCTTTGCACAGTGAATCAAAATGGATTAGAAGCATTGAAGATCTCAAAACAACTGCATATTGACTCATCAGGTAACGATTCCTCAACACATCTTTATATTAAAATAAATTTCTACGGTCAACTAGTAAATTATTAAAATTTTACATGCAATCTGAGAAAATGTAGTTGGTGTTCAAATGATTTCGAACTTCATTGGCTTTCGTGAAATCGGTGGCATAAGCTAAACGGTAAAATTGTGAGACAATATTTTGACAGAAATCCATTGCACCTGAGGCTCTGGTGCAGCGTAAATATTCTCACGAGACTACATAGAATGAATGAATTTGAGGACTAAATTACATGACATTTATAATATCAAATGCAAATTCGAATTAATTAACCCACTATTCAGCTGAGTTGGTGGCATCAAGCTAAGCATTTGGTACACCCCGTCATTTAGTAACATTGTAGGCCACAAGCGTTGGCTTAACTGTCATAATCTTCCATTAAATAGCTCATCTCACAGTGTCATTTGTTCTTCAAATGTATGATGCACCCCTTACTGATTCAAATGCATGTACGTCCCAACAAAACGTTGATTATGTAAATGATGTGTTCTAGTTAGAGACATAGCAACTGTGGTCTGTCGCAGTGGTCTCTTGTTTGTGACAAGTTGCTGTTTGCACAAGTCGTCGGGCTGATCGGTTTGCATATTAAGGCCGTCCTTTTTTCAGTCCGTCACCAACCACCCTTCGTGTCCAATAGGTCTCCTTGGCTTTATGTAAATCAAGCTCGCTGCGCAAACATGAGCGATAGAAAACAAAGGCGATGTTTGACTGCAAGCTGACGTTCATTGCGAATGNTGGAATGAAGTTTAAACATTATCTATTCATAAACAATTACTATGGAGGAATGCCTAATGCTTGAGCCTGAATAGTATGCTGAAACGCACCATGGTAGGAGTATGCTATTAGTATGCTCTGGAAGAAGTCGTTACAAAATGAGTGGTGAATTCTGCTTCGCGCCAACAATGGCATCCGACCAAGCCAAGTCACATAAAATGCGCGAAGAATATAATCCGGAAACACTTTTTTATTTGTGAATAATACAGCTTGAGCTTGGAACAGCAGCACTTGGCTGCGTCTGAATACCTGTGTAGGTTTATAAACAACTGTTATGTGCGAGAGGAGAGTTCTGAATGGAAAATGCTTCGAAGGGATGATATGAATACATTGTGGTGAGGATACGGGATAGCCGAGAAGAACACGACTGTTTATAGGCCTGGGTGTGAGAACGGACACATCGACATAATTTTTGTGAGATTAGGAAAATTAAACGAAATTTGTGAGAGGCTTCTGTGACTGTATAGCAGCACCTTGTTAACCGGTTATTTGTAAAGGAAAGAGGAGTCTCGAGATGGCAGATGATCTACGGCAATAAAAGATAGCCGTTGAGGAATCTGGACACACAGAGAGAGCTCAGCTCACCTTTCTTCTGGTCCCACTTGGCCACTGATTCATAATTGCGCTCTCCACCAGCATCTTTCTCGCTCTTCAATTGAATAGAGCCACGGAAACGAGACAGCAGGGTGGATAATCTAAGAGGTGCCGGGGAGGTCGTCTGGTGGAACACACTCAGAACTTGTTCTGGATGATTTACGGCATGTTGACAATCCACTGTCCCTGCCAGTGAGCTAAGCAGCTAGGAGAAAGGCTGAGGTGTTGGGGATTAGGCCTACCTCCATGTCTTACCATCAGCATCATCATCATCATCAACGTTCGTCACAGAATCAACTATGAATCATTGACCATGCTCAAGAATGTGCCAAGGTCACTTCAGGGTCAACTCTAGTCTACATTCTTCAACACAATATGCAGGTTTCTACCTTTTTTGGCAAATTAATTTGTTCATAAATTCTGATTTGGATATTTACAAGAGAATAGTGATATCAATTCGGACAGAATTGTATAATATTGTTTTTGTCTTCCTCAATTAGCTACCAATAGGCAAACTTTTCACAGGTAATTTTTCTCCTCCTCACAAATCATAACAACCTTCAGCTCAGAATGTGACTGAATCTACGTATCTGAATCTACAATCATGAGTCTTATACAATTTTGTGTGCTATCAATAATATTTTTGTCTGCTTCTTGATTTGCGATTTGCATCAACTTCGTTTTTGATTGGGATATTTTGATGAAACGACTTGTTTAAAGCAGTAGAATTTGAAAACTTTTCTGTTTAATGACATTCGGAGTTGAAGATGGTAGTAATACAGTTATTTATTCTATTGCTGAGGTAAATGTCTGATGCATTCGTTCATTATCTATTTCCATCATTCTTAGGTCACGAATATTTCAATAAGACTATTAACCTCATTTAGAGGTTATTAGAAATAACCTCATAGACTATTCATTATTGAATTATATTATAAGTGAAAATTCAGTGTTGGACTTCTTAACCTACATGTTTTTCATATTTCCCATTAGGGAAAATTGGATGATTCGGCGAGGCGGAACACCCGAAATGGTCTCTCCGCCAAAAAAGCCATAAGCTTAATAATAATTGAATTATATTAATATCAACTCAACTATTTATAGATTTTGATTGATGTTCTATTGTGTCTAATAAAGCCAACGTATTATCCTAGATGGAACAATTTCAAAATATTCTCCTACTATTTCCTAAAACATAGGATTACCACAATCAAATTACAACCTAGGATTAGAAAATAGAAAGGATAAACGATATTACCCATATTCACGATACGGTAGTGATTCATGCTATATTTTCAAATCAATTCACTTCCGTGGCCAACCGCTATGAACATGATTTCTTAATGACATCGAAAAATTCACTTGAAGCTGTCCAAATTCAGGCTCAGAGCAGCGCGATTAAATTTTGAGCCGGTGAGTGGCGGTATTTGTGTCTAAATAATATTATTAATGCGAGATAATTGCGTCTGAGACCCTATATTTTTCGAGAGCTTAGGCTTCGGTTCTTCACTTCAAATTGTCCGGCTATCGAAAATTATCATCTATCGCGTGTTGATCGGTAGCCTAGTGGGCGATAATAGCCGACTGCCTTGTGTGGTGCGGAGGGAGGGGGAAGAGCGAGAAAAGTGCTCGGGGAAAAATGTCGGTCACTTAATTATAGGCTATATGTACTGGGTGTGAACAACAATTTTATATGGTAATCTATCAAAAAAAGGCAGAAGGCCATAGTACAGACACACTCACACCAGCACACACCTACTGAAAGTTTTTACATAAGCTGTCTAAAATGATAGATAAAAGGTGAAGTTTTAAGTGAGAATATTAGCGGTTAACAAATTTTTCACACGAACCGTGATGAAAGATCTAGATCAATTAGATCGTGTCTGTTCGGTAATTATTACAAAATTATCAGACACAAGCAGCCAAGTTCAGTGTTCAGTTAAAATATTCAAATTCAATGTTATCAAAGTATGAGTGACGCTGTTGCTGATACGGAAAGAAATTCTTGTTTCTTGCAGTAATTGAATAGGTTCAAATCACAATTGTAATCCTGATGCCCCTACAGATTGAATCACTAGAATGGTGAACAGTGGGAATAATAATAGAACAACAAAGATTGATAATAGGACTTACTGCGACCTAACATCCCAAAACAGACCAGTATGGGTTCCATAGTTCCGTAACGTCATGGGTCTACTCCCATGGATCTATCTACTCCTAAACACTGTTCTTCAAAGTCAATGATTTTTTGCTTTATTTACTGAGAATTTGGAAGTTCTTGATAAATTGAATGTTTTCATTGCCGTATTGCAATGTTTCCCAATGATGGAATGTTCAAGTTTTGAAGTTATTTATAACATTCTATTGATAATTCTATAGTGACATGAATTTAATGATAAACTACTAAAATCTTGATTTTAATCGATCCAGAGTTCCTTCAAGATTTATTTTTACTTTATAGTTATTGGTGAAAAAATAGAGACCTACATAAGACTTTAACTTGTGATTACTTCATAATCAACAAGGCTAGCAATAATTGTTTGTATTTTTTCAAAATTTTCATGATTTCTGTAGATTTTCCTTAAAATTATGTTTGTTTTGAATAAATAGATTCAGTATTTCCAAAGTACAAACATAAGATAGATAATTCCTGAATATTCTATCACACGAAACAAATTATCACCAGACATATGAAATCCATATTCTCACGGACAGTGCCGAGCCCATAAATAATAGAGGAAGGACACGGATGTCTATCGATGTAAAATCAACACGTAACTTGAAATATGCCATTATATAACCAACCGACAATACTCGAGCTTGTTTTCCATTACATTAGTGGTGATGCATTTACTAGGAGGTGCTGCATGTTCGGATCGTTTCCGTACCATGTGTTAATGGTAATTTTCTCCAGCGATAGGATTGGTGACCGATTTATCAGGCTTTGTCACGCAATGAGGATGGCACCGTGTCAGCTGATTGGCTGATAGCAATCTGATCCAAACCTTGCTGCCAGTCTATCGGTCCCAATCGTGTCAACTTAATGACTAAATCAAACTAGCATCCACAATGTAGGCCTACATGTAATGTGAGTGTAGCCGGAAATTAATATAGGTGCTTGAAAATAATTCTGACAAAAAATTACAAGCTCATTGTCGGTAAAGAAATATGTTTTGCTTATGATATGGATCATGTCAGTAGCCTACTATGGACCTGAATGCGTCTGCCAACTGTAGAAAAAGAAAGTTCACCTTATACGATTATATTATTTAATTATTGTATGGAGTTCATCAATGAGGCGAAGAATCTCTCCCTCGATAGCTTCAAGTATTTGAAAATATTCATTTTATTTGGGCCTGGCAATGTACGATGAAAAAAGTAACTGGAATTCGGAAGAATCGTTTGTCTTTCTCAGGAATCGCCTCCTTTGAAAGATGTATCCTGCGAAGGAGAAACCCTTCATTACACCTATCGATTTTTTTGAAGGAACAACCTACCTATTTTTGAAGAATTCAAAAATTGATTGCAAATAAGCAAAATCTGTACAGAACACGGTCACACAATCCGGTAGATCGAAAATGGAAATTAACATTAAAAAAGATAAAATAATGGAGAGAGTGTTGATACATCGACCAGCAGTAAGAGAAAATTGATTTAAAATTCAATTTTTATTTTTCTCTCTCTTCAACTGGATTGAACATTAAGTTTGGAGAAAACATTTGTTCACAAAACAGTACAAAGAATATCTGCTAGGTTCTCAACACATATTCTTTCACACTGACAAGAACTGGCTATTTGAAGGACTTTATCATAGGTGTGTTGGCTGTGTGTGTGTACATGTTTGCATGTAGTACATGCACATCACGCAACCCTTTCTAGGCATATAGATGTGCAGTGGACGCTTGAAATTAATTGGTCAATTTTAGGAAATTATGTCAGAACAAAGAAAGCCGCCGAACTCAATCGCCTTTCATCCTCCCGCATAGTGTTTTTTCCAATGTTTTTTCCATATCCTACGTTCCAAGTTAACGGAAGTGCTTTCCTCGTACACTGGTCTATTTCTTTCAATACCTAGTAATTTCAAGACAGTTCTATCTGTTAGATCGATTCCATCTTATCTTACTTCTTTCGATTCTACTCTTCTATCATTAAAACACATCAATCGGGATCGATTAAATTGATCGAACCTGTGCTCTCAGAATCTCTTTTTTCACTTCAAATTGAGGAACATGAAGCTCAAAATTGGAAAAAATTAACTTGACCAATGATAAAGTAATTGAGGATTGTGATGAAAATTTTATGATATAAATTTTAAAATTTCAATTTCAATTTCATACTTCATAATAATTATGTGAAAGTGTAGTACCAACAAGTGTAGTATCAACACTTTTTAGAGAACTGAGAGCTCATCTGCAATATTCTAAAAAGTTATCACAATGATAAAATTGAATAACACAAACGAATAACACAAACAAAAGAAGAGATCACAATGTGAAGAATGTGAGACATATCAATTTGTGATAATTTTCAGCGAGACACAGATAAGAGGAACATGTAGGCACTATAAAAAAAGCAAACCGACTTGAGCCACGTCAAAACTAGTATTAGCGCTTGGATCCACAGCTGCCAGAGTTGTCAAGAGAAATTAGTCGGTCAGCTTGTTTTACTGGCCACGATTACGATGAAGAAGACGATGATGATGATGAGTATGATTGTGATGATGCTGTTGGTGTTGAGTTTGGCTCTTTATTTGCACCTGCTTACCTCCCTTCTAATTGAATCATAAATTATCAATTTAATGATATTTCAACTTCGAAAATATGAAATTCTCTCACTCCAGGCATCAACGAAACTAATGCTTCGATGTTTAATATTTTTCAGTTAACGCTCGAATAACTTGGCTGAAGAACTTAGGATGTTCAGTTCTGTTCAATCAGAAGTATTATTTAAAACTTCTAAATTGAATGCTTTGTTTCGGAAGTGCATCTGTTTGTGAAAATATCTCTTTCGGATTTTCTATGCTTGAGCTCTAATTAATCTTTTTTGAATGTCAAATTTTAAAACGTAGAAAAATTTGATTCCATAATAGAGCAACTATATTGAAAAGATTTATATTGATTAGGTCATCACTTCTTGAATATTTCAGAGCGGCAATACATTTAGTATTAGAAATCCAGGTAGAGCTCATGAACTTTTTCATGCATTTAGATACAGAAAAATATTGAAGAAATTTCTTTCTTGAGACAAAACTAAAGGAATACAAAAAATGACAATTATTTTTCCCTATAAGTTTCAGCACATCAACATTATAGTAATATTTCACACGGATATTTTCATTTTGGAGGTGGCTCTATGCTGAAAATCGTACCCGATAAAACTGATAGAAATTAGTTCAAATAATTATCAAACCAAGCTTTTCAATATTATTTTATTGGAGTATTATTGATATTATTACTTAGTTGAGTGTAGAATTCAAGGATTTTTTGGATTACTCATTCCGCTAGATTGCTTGAATGAGTTGAATGAGTGATGAGTTGAATGAAGACAGAACTAATTTGGTTCAATATCAAGAATAATGTTCTTAATAAGTTCATCAATTCAATATGGAATATGCCTACTATGAAAAACGACATGAACAAGACGTGACTTGTATGAAACAATAGGGGCTTTTTTGCTGATAGATGTTCAGGTCCGTTCATGAGTGAGTCATCAATTAGAGAGAGGATATCACCTGGAGCGATACATGTAGAAAGAGTGGTATTCGAATCTCATAATTTTCGGGGACGGAGAGGATGGAAGCTGGAAGAATAGTGATAAAACACCGAAAGGTGTGGAAGAGGAGATGCTCACAGATGCAACGCCATGTCCGGAGCATGTTAACAGCGTAAATCAAGTTGGGAGAGGAAATAAAATAAAAGCGAATGTTTATGTAGGTGTCTGCTGTGGTTAAACCAACGACTTAATAGCTGGAGAAAAACAAGAGGCAAGTTTTGGGAGCTGGGAGCTGGACTGGGGGAGCAGGTAGGCCTGCACTACGACAGGTGCTCTTGCACTATTAGGAAACCAACGGAGGAGAATTATATTAACTTTCCGAAATCAATTTCTCGGACCTGCATTTTCAGCTGTGCTGAAGATGCAGAAAAACATGATATAAACATTTGAAAGTAGATTTTGTTGCTGATTGAAGATTCCCTATATTAAAAAAAAAAAACAATAAAGAAACTATTCGCTCCCCTTATCTCTCTAACCTTACTCTCTTTTCTATTTTAATATCATTGCAATAGTCGAGGCTGCTCATTTTGTATTTAGATGTTGAAATCTTGACCCATTCTATGGTGGGAAGGATTTTCAAGCACGTCATTGTAAATTGTAAAGTGTAGTGGTTTTTTGAATAGGTGAAGGGTAATGTGTGTTACTGTATTAGAAATTGGAAAGGAATTTGGTATTCATTCTATTAGAATACATGGATGGTTTTTGCATTGTAGACCCACGTTGAAATATTTCTGTATTTTAAGCATCATCAGATTGAAATGATCGGTTGATATTGCCGTAGTTTTTTTTCATATCAATAATGTATTTTATTTGAATTTTGTAAATGTCAACCTGCTATAGGATAGATGATTCCTGAGAAGCAATAATATATAAATAAAATAAAAAAATAATATTACTGTAGTTTTTATATTTCTCAATTTTTCAGTGATAAGATGATAATATTACTCAATTGGAACACATAAATTATGAATATCTAATAGAAAATAAAGTATTAGAAAAGAGTTTGAATTCAGAAGAGTTTGGATTTGAGTATTTCAAATTCATCTTGGATTCTGTTTTATTCTCGTTTTCATTTTATTGATTTATTAATGTTTCATTTTGTTTTTATCTTAGTTTATGTTTGCTAACTCATAAACTAGGAATTCACATTAGAGAACTAGAAAAATGAAATATTTGGCAATTTCCTTCAACACTGTGACTATGAAATTTTCAAATTAGCATTAAGTGCTCGAAAAAACAAACAAACATACATTGGACTTGGAAAGATGTATGGCTTAACAATTTCAAATAGATAATACATTGGAACAAGATACACTCAAACAACAATACCTTTTGTATGTTATGAATGAGCTTAAGGAAAGACAATGTGGAACACACGCCGAGCTACAAAGTGAGGTTTTGTCTACCGTGACAACCATCCCCAAATTGTTTTCAAAACATCGATCTGAGAACTGTGACAATGTGTGGGAAAAACATCACAAGCGTTTTGAAAATTAGGAATCCCCATATGCCAAATAGTTAACAATGATTTGGGGCGATGTTTTTTCAGCTATGTAGAATGAGTCAGACGTGAAATTCCAATAAAACGTGAAAATAACAATACCATATTTTGAGACCCAAATTTTAATGTATTATGAGTTTAAGGATTTAGATCGATGATAATAATAATAGCTCAAGTGTAGAAAAATCTATTTTCATTGTGAGATAGAGATGACTAACTCAGATAGAGATAGAGAAGAGTCCTAACTCAGCCTTGATAAGATTGTTCTCATTCTTTTGATGAACTCCAAAATGTATTATTTTATTTTTTTTTTTTAATTTCACTATAATGGATTACTTTTACTACTTCAAGTGAAGTTTTTAAGTGAAGTCAGTTCACCAAGATCACGTACATTATTGCTACCCACAATCAGCCTGTATTAAGATCGTATTTTAGAGGAAGTAGATCTACATACGGTACTCTCCAATAAATTTATTCGGAGCTATCCATTTCTAATCCAATTCGCAATCGTGGCCAGCAGTCATTGTTCGAAAAATAGACATTTCACAGCAGTGAATCATGTGAGCATGCAGATAACTTAATGCCGTAGGTGCTCTTATGCAAATAAACAGGATTTATTTAACGCTGGCAATATAAATATGGGGATAAGTGTGTGGTATCCGATGCAGTAGCGCGTCGATCGGCTTTTAAAGGCGTGAAAAATCGAATCGGAAGCAGAAAACTCAGGGGCTCTAATTTGAAATTCACGCGCCATATGCAGAGCTAATAGTGTAGCCTCGGGTTTTTATAGGCGTGACAGTGGAGCAAGAAGGAGGCAGCAGCAGCAGCAGCAGGACTCATGGAGTGGAAGAAAGACATTAATTTTTTCAGGGGTGTCTGCTCTGCTGACTGTGTGGAGTCAGGAGTCACTATATAGTGTGTGGGTGGCCGCGTTATTCATGCGGATGCCTACAGCCTGGCTTCTGGCTGGTCAGCACTGCTCGACAACCCAGATTTTGCATTATTTCTCGCGGATTAATGGCAGACCAAGATTAATGTGAGCCGAGCTTACAACCTCCTGAATAAGCTCTTCCAGATACATCACTAAGTTCGGAATTGGAAATCTTTCAATTAATTTGCGCATTGACTCTTTTAATTTTTTATTTATTTTATATCAAATTTGATATATAAAAGTTTGGATTCGAAAACTTTCCAATTCATTTGTGCACTGACTATTCTCATTATTTATTTTATATACGATCTATAAAAGTTTAGATTTGAAAAATTTCCAATTCATTTGTGCATTTTATTTTTTATTTATTCTCTTCAATATTACATTCACATTTGGCTGAGGTGATGCTCACATAAGTTCTGGGCTTGTGCATTGGTAGAGAGAGTATGATAAGAAGCTATTAAAGGATTATTGATTTCATTGATTACCGTTATAATTGTTGATCTATTAAATTGGATAATCCCAATTGAACTAGTCAGGAACCTTACCTTCTAATAAAATTATGTGATTTTCTCACGAATTATTGAATACGCATACCTGAAATCTCCACCATAGGAAATGTTTCCAGAATGTTTCTTACCTGGAAAAGAAAAAAAAAGTAAAGTTACATGAAAAATGTAAAGGATACAATATTGTAAATGCAGGAAGAATAGTATTAATTAACAAAGTTTGTAAAGTGAAATGAACTTATCTGAGGAATTTTCGAATAACTAATATTCATACATTCAATAAACAAAAGCAGAATACGAATTGATGTTAGTTTTAGTAAGTTGTTATTTTCTCAAGGAATTGAAATGATAGTACTGTATGTTGTTTTTGTCCATTTTGAAGGGAAGTAAACTATGAGGAAAAACATCTAATGACACCTACCCACAGCCAATTTTAGGATAGCTGAGAAAATATATTTCCATCATGCTGGCTATTCATCACAGGCTTATTAATATTTTTTCATAACATACTGGTATAATTAAAGGAGATCTGTGTACTCAAGTACGGATTCGAATACAGCTGTCAGTCTCTTATGAAACCTGTCAAGAAGCCAATTATCAGACAACAAATTGTCGAATGATTGTTCTATCTTGTTCAGCACTTGAAGAACCACTTGTAATCCAATATACAGAGCTAGTATTACTCCAAACAACAGCAAAATAAACAGAAACTTGAAAAAGTTCAATTCCCCAGTCAATTTGTTAACTAGCCAGAAATAACAAACGGATGTATATTCTATGTACTGGGAATACAACAAGCTTTTTAATAACATAGAGGAGTGAACAACCTCGTCAATTGAACAAGAATAGAATTTCAATCCCTTTTTTCAGTCCAACAAATCAACGTCCTGAACTCAATTGTAAGATAAATAGAATAGGAAGCAATAGCACATCAGTATTTCAAATTATAATTATACTCTATACTTTTAAATTTTATTCTGTACTTTAAAAAAAATTATTCTCCAATATTGGAAATGATATACTTAACAGAATGATATATAAATATTCCATGATAATCTCAATTTTTTGATGAAATGGTGACCTCAATTTCTTCAAACTCTCAGCTTCAAACATACCAGGTTTAAGCTTTATTCTCAAGCAATGTAATGGTTTTATGAATTTCTCATGATTTTTTATATCACATCAATAATTATGAGCACAATTATTTTTTTGATGTTTTCACACAGCCCACACGATGGATTTGAATGACACAACAATTCAATTCCTACAGGAAGCAATTGAACGCTTTCTATTGGCCTAGTGAAGTACTATTAGGCTTGTCACTGTCACATGCGCTTAATATTGTAATTGTATTCGGTGTATGGGTATACCGCATCGCACTGCAGCCACACACGCAACACAGGTCCATTATGAAAATGAAGAGACAAGCTTAATGGTGGGCCACTCGATTCAATGACACGGGGTGTCCTATCCCATTCTCCACTCCGTGTTGGACGAGGACAAGCTCGTAAATTTGACTGGTGCCAATCAAAAAGCCAACACCACTCACTGTAATTTCCCTAATCAAGTTAAAACCATCGCATCGGATGTCTTCCGAGGTGAATCGACCGTGATTTCCTTTGACGCAATAAAACTTATTACAAAATAACATGTGTTATTGCTGCATCCTTTTCAAAATACTGAGTTGTATTATGTAACTGTAAATTTTCTCCAGATTTCCTGACATGCAGTCATTCTACGAGTTATCAAGTGACTTATTATATAAAGAATGAGACATTGTAATACTAGTTAAATCATAATAACGAAATCCTCCAATGCCATATATTCTGAAGACTTTGCTGCAAATGATGACAACAGATTACAGGGCCTGATGGAAATTCGATGCATCGCACAATTGTTCTTCCCGGGCGCAATTCCCGCCCGGGGAAGAATTCCTTGCAAAGAACGGTTCATCGAACCTCCCTGTAATCTGGTCATCGCATTTGCAAGAAAGAATATTGGCATATATACCTGGCCAGGAGTTTCGTTTATTAATTATTATGACGATGAATAGCAACTGCATTACAATGTCCCACCTCCCATCTTTATCTGGCATCTGGCTGAATTAGCAAGTCAAAATGAACGCTGCTATACAGAAGATCCTCGGTGGTCGAGTGGATAAGGCGCTGGTCATGCATACCAGAGGTGCTGGGTTCGGTTCCCGCCCGGGAAGAATTCTTTGTGCAGTAGCGTTCATCGAATTTCCTTACTAGCTATTAATCTGTTGTCAATATTTGCAGTAGCAGAAGTCTTCAGAATATTATATGGCATTTATTAGGAGTTTCGTTTATTAATTATTATGATTTAACAGCAACTGTATTGTTGCAATGTCTCATTACCTTCCATCTTTATATTATCTGGCTGAATTGGCTAAGTCAAAAATGAACGCTGCTATACAGAAGATCCTCGGTGGTCGAGTGGATAAGGCGCTGGTCATGAATACAAGAGGTGCTGGGTTCGGTTTCCGTATGGGGAAGAATTTTTTGTGCAGTAGCGTTCATCGAATTTCCTTACTAGCTATTAATCTGTTGTCAATATTTGCAGTAGCAGAAGTCTTCAGAATATTATATGGCATTTATTAGGAGTTTCGTTTATTAATTATTACTTATTATATGATTTACGGATCAACTGAACACATTTTAGAAAAGCTATAGATTTCATTGAAAAATTAGGTTTGCTTGACTTCAGTTCTAAAAAGGAAAGTTATTTTTATGATATCTCAAAGAGAGAGAGGCTTTAGTTTTTGAATGAGAATTCAAATTCAGATTCTGCTTCAGTATTATTATCACTATACAGGGTGTCCCAAAAAATACCGATGCCAGTACTACCACGGTATTCTACAAGTCAAAACAAACAGAAAATGTCGTTGGCAAAATGCTGATTTCTCCTTAGTTTACCTGTAATCCGCCATTTTGTGTTTTTAATTTTTCAACATATCGTTGAAAAAACAAGATTTTCTTATGTAATTTGGTAGGGCTATAATTAAAGTGGTTCACAAAATACATATATCAAAATTTCAATATCTGTTTTTCAAAATGGCGACCGACTAAACTTTTGAATTCGATTTTTCTGGAGAAATGTTGCTTTTTACGATAAAACTTTCAAATACAAAAATGTAGAGAATTTTATTCTGAATAAAATGGTATATGATTTCAGAGAATCGGATGATAAATAACCGAGATATGGCTATTTGAAGATTACAACTTCTGTGTTTCTTCAGCAGTGAGACATGAGAATAAATTCATGAATGCAAAACATATGTTTGCCTATCTTGAGCGTTCTCAAATTTACTACTGTATCATATTTTCGCATTCATGAAATTCATCAATTGGTTGTTCCATCCAATAATAAATTGGGAACGTTCGAGTGACAATGATAGGCAAACATATGTTTTGCATTCATAAATTTATTCTCATGTCTCACTGCTGAAGAAATGAAGAAACACAGAAGTTGTAATCTTCAAATAGCCATATCTCGGTTATTTATCATCCGATTCTTCACAATTATACACCATTTTATTCAGAATAAAATGTTCTACATTTTTGTATTTGAAAGTTTTATCGTAAAAAGCAACATTTCTCCAGTAAAATCGAATTGAAAAGTTTAGTCGATCTCATTTTGGAAAAACAGATATTGAAATTTGATACATGTATTTTGTGAACCACACCTTTAATTATAGCCTACCAAATTTCATAAGAAAATCTTGTTTTTCAACGAGATATGATGAAAATATTAAAACACAAAATGGCGGCTTACAGGAAAACCAAGGAGAAATCAGCATTTTGCCAACGACATTTTCTGTTTGTTTTGACTTGTAGAATACCGTGGTAGTACTGGCATCGGTATTTTTTGGGACACTCTGTATACAAAGACGTGCATGTCGCTGGCCCGGCTATGAACGAATTTCAACAAACTAATAATACCAATATTTAGTACCTATTAAGTACTAATTAGTACCTTCCATAAAAATTCGTACCTCAAAGTAATCGCGTGAGTTATCAAAATTTCTAAAGAGGCATGTCAGCCCGGCTATGTTTGAATTTCACAAACTAATAATGTCAATACAAATACCTATTTAGTACCAATTAGGTATTCAATTAAAATTCGTACCTCGAAAGGTAAATGAGGTTTAAGGTAAACCAGGAATTGGATCAATATTTGGGGCATGTCACTGGTAACGATTTTCACAAAACCAACTATGCCAATATTTAGTACCTATTAAGTACTATTTAGTACCTTCAACAAAAAATTCGTACCTCGAAAGGTGGATGAGAAATTGAGTAATCAATATTTCTAGGGCATGTCACTGGCCCGGCTATGAATGATTTTCAGATAACAATCTATGACAATTTCAAGTAGATATCAAGTACTAATCAGATTCTTTAACAAAAAATTCGTACCTCAAAAGGTTAATGAGATATAAGGTAATCAATATTTGATGACATGTTACTGGTAATGATTCACACAAAACTAACTATGCCAATATTTAGTACCTATTGAGTAATACTCAGTCCCATCAACAAAAAATTCGTACCTCAAAAGGTGGATGAGAAATTGAGTAATCAATATTTCTAGGGCATGTCACTGGCCCGGCTATGAATGATTTTCAGATAACAATCTATGACCATTCAAAGTAGATATCAAGTACTAATCAGATTCTTCAACAAAAAATTCGTACCTCAAAAGGTTAATGAGATATAAGGTAATCAATATTTGATGACATGTTACTGGTAATGATTCACACAAAACTAACTATGCCAATATTTAGTACCTATTGAGTAATACTCAGTCCCATCAACAAAAAATTCGTACCTCAAAAGGTGGATGAGAAATTGAGTAATCAATATTTCTAGGGCATGTCACTGGCCCGGCTATGAATGATTTTCAGATAACAATCTATGACAATTTCAAGTAGATATCAAGTACTAATCAGATTCTTCAACAAAAAATTCGTACCTCAAAAGGTTAATGAGATATAAGGTAATCAATATTTGATGACATGTTACTGGTAATGATTCACACAAAACTAACTATGCCAATATTTAGTACCTATTGAGTAATACTCAGTCCCATCAACAAAAAATTCGTACCTCAAAAGGTGGATGAGAAATTGAGTAATCAATATTTCTAGGGCATGTCACTGGCCCGGCTATGAATGATTTTCAGATAACAATCTATGACAATTTCAAGTAGATATCAAGTACTAATCAGATTCTTCAACAAAAAATTCGTACCTCAAAAGGTTAATGAGATATAAGGTAATCAATATTTGATGACATGTTACTGGTAATGATTCACACAAAACTAACTACGCCAATATTTAGTACCTTTTGAGTAATACTCAGTCCCATCAACCAAAAATTCGTACCTCGGAAGGTGGATGAGAAATTGAGTAATCAATATTTCTAGGGCATGTCACTGGCCCGGCTATGAATGATTTTCAGAGAACTATATGTCAATTTAAAGTAGATATTAAGTACTAATCAGATTCTTCAACAAAAATTTCGTACCTCAAAAGGTTAATGAGATATTAGGTAATCAATATTTGATGACATGTTACTGGTAATGATTCACACAAAACTAACTATGACAATATTTAGTACCTATTGAGTAATACTCAGTCCCATCAACAAAAATTCATACCTCAAAAGGTGGATGAGAAATTGACTAATCAATATTTCTAGGGCATGTCCCTGGCCCGGCCATAAATGGTCCTCAGATAACAATCTAAGACAGTTTCAAGTAGATATCGAAGTACTAATCAGATTCTTCAACAAAATTCGTACCTCAAAAGGTTAATGAGATATAAGGTGATCAATATTTGATGACATGTTACTGGTAATGATTCACACAAAACTAACTATGCCAATATTTAGTACCTATTGAGTAATACTCAGTCCCATCAACAAAAAATTCGTACCTCAAAAGGTGGATGAGAAATTGAGTAATCAATATTTCTAGGGCATGTCACTGGCCCGGCTATGAATGATTTTCAGAGAACTATGTATGTCAATTTCAAGTAGATATCAAGTACTAATCAGATTCTTCAACAAAAAATTCGTACCTCGGAAGGTTAATGAGATATAAGGTAATCAATATTTGATGACATGTTACTGGTAATGATTCACACAAAACTAACTATGCCAATATTTAGTACCTATTGAGTAATACTCAGTCCCATCAATCACAAAATTCGTACCTCAAAAGATTGGATGAAATTGAGTAATCAATATATCTAGGGCATGTCACTGGCCCGGCTATGAATGATTTTCAGAGAACATGTATGTCAATTTCAAGTAGATATCAAGTACTAATCAGTTTCTTCAACAAAAAAAAATACCTCAAAAGGTTAATGAGGATATAAGGTAATCAATATTTGATGACATGTTACTGGTAATGATTCACACAAAACTAACTATGCCAATATTTAGTACCTATTGAGTAATATAGTCCCATCAACAAAAATTCATACCTCAAAAGGTGGATGAGAAATTGAGTAATCAATATTTCTATGTCACTTGCCCGGCTATGAATGATTTTCAGAGAACTATGTATGTCAATTCCAAGTAGATATCAAGTACTAATCAGATTCTTCAACAAAAAATTCGTACCTCAAGAGGTTAATGAGATATAAGGTAATCAATATTTGATGACATGTTACTGGTAATGATTCACACAAAACTAACTATGCCAATATTTAGTACCTATTGAGTAATACTCAGTCCCATCAACGAAAAATTCGTACCTCAAAAGGTGGATGAGAAATTGAGTAATCAATATTTCTAGGGCATGTCACTGGCCCGGCTATGAATGATTTTCAGAGAACTATGTATGTCAATTTCAAGTAGATATCAAGTACTAATCAGATTCTTCAACAAAAAATTCGTACCTTAAAAGGTTAATGAGATATAAGGTGATCAATATTTGATGACATGTTACTGGTAATGATTCACACAAACTAACTATGCCAATATTTAGTACCTGTTGAGTGTACTCAGTCCCATCAACAAAAAATTCGTACCTCAAAAGGTGGATGAGAAATTGAGTAATCAATATTTCTAGGGCATGTCACTGGCCCGGCTATGAATGATTTTCAGAGAACTATGTATGTCAATTTCAAGTAGATATCAAGTACTAATCAGTTTCTTCAACAAAAAATTCATACCTCAATATGAGTTATCTATCACTAATCACTACCTTCAACAAGAAACCCCATAATCAACACCTCTAGAAAAAGTTTCTCATTTATCCAAGAAATATATTTGGAATAATGAAAGTAATACTTTCGGCAGTAACTCTTCCCCTGGATAATTGTGGTATAATCACAGGAACATCTCTTTAAAGGAACTTCTACTTCATTGTGCAGCATTCGGAATCCTCCATTCCTGAATTTGAAAAAAATACATACATAAAAAATATCAGAATAAATGAAAATAATATTACTCCATCAATACTACTACTAATATTACTAGTACCAACACAAACACTTTAATGTTTGAAGGAACTCGTCAGAAAGAGAATCAGTAGAAAAGAATAATCAGTAGCCTAACAACAACTAACAGTAGAGTTTTCATTACCATGCCTTGTTTCAGAAAAACCATTCTTATATCCCAGACAACACTTTCCTATATCCTAGATACAATATTATCATATTCAGTTCCTTCCTATGTACTCCTGTCGCTCGTCCTCTATCCACAATTCTCTTGAAAATATCCGCAATTTCAGTTGAAACATCTCCTTTATTTTAGCTAGTCCATCCCGATTCCCTGCTCTCAATCCGTCTTTCTCAGAATAAGTGAATATAGAAGTCCATCTATGGACAGCCATCACGTTGACATACACATATTCCATCTACCATTCGAGTCAGTTCCTATTTACACTCAAACAATATTTCGCGCGTTCTACAGAGTCTCGATACTAAGAGTTTCTATGAACAACAAAACTGGAACCCTTAAAAGTCTGTATGTATTTTTAAGATGCAATCCAAGTCCTTGTCCGCTGGTATATGTGAGCTGTATGATAGGAGCACCATCCCTCTTAGCACCTAGGACGTGTGCTCGATTCACACCTATGTCTTTATCTCATTTCAAAACTTCTTTACAAAAATCCTTAATCACAGCATCACAACTACACACGTCATTTTTAACTGTACTTGAGACTCTTAAAAATCAAGTTATTCCGTCTAGAACGATCCTCTAAATTAGTTACTTTTTTCATCAGTTTGTAGTTGACTTCTTTTAGCGCTTGCATCTCATCCTTAATCTTCTTATTCTCCACCTTGAGCTCTTCGAAGCGCTTTTTTAGCTCATCAATATCCTTTTTCGAGGCTAGTAAAGAAATTTTTTTATCAAGGAGATTGCTGAGTATTTTCTTGATGTTCGCAGATTGTTCTTCCATGTCTGACGCAATACCTGATGCCGATACAACACTTGACAATGGAACTGTCAATGGAACAATGGAACCTCTCTCTATCCTGCTCCCTACTGTCTGGCGAACTAAGTGCCCGTTTCTCCCTTTTACTGCCCGCTGGCGAAAAATATTTATCCACCGTATTTTGCATTCGATTTAAAGATAAAAACATAGTGAAGTAATAAAACCTTTACAAAATAAACTGTCACCCAGAAAAAATAGCCTTTATTTGATAGCTCAATTATTATAGGGATAGAAACCAAGGGAAAAAAAGAGCGCCAAGAGAGCTATTATGGCTTTTGGAAAAGAATATGAAGCTCCTGAGAACACAGGTTATGAAAAAAAGGATCAAGAGATTGGTAGGAAGAAAGCAGTATGCAGGAATGAAGCAGTAAAAAATCAGTAACGTTTAGTGATACTGTACTAGCAAACCAATTCAAACAGTAAAAACGTATCAAGCAGAAGGCAATATATCCATTTGAACCAAACCCGCCTGTGGACCTTTAACCGTCTCAATCGTTGATTGGTTGACAAACAGAGCGTTGCTTGCAACGCTGGTATACAAAACTTATTCAAAAACAGCTGATCGCTGGGTCGAAGAACCACAAGATTCGGCGTAAAGCTCAAAACACCCTAATCTTATCTCAACTCGCTCGCTGCGTTTCAAGATGATAATTGCCGGTTTTCAGTCGCTCAATAGACAGTTTATGGATCCAATAGCACTGTTGAATCAATAACCATGTGTTTTTCAAATGCTAAAAAAAGTTATTAATTTGAAAAGTTTATTGAACGACTGAAAAACCGAACTAATAACTTGTAAACGTTCACTAGGCAGAACTGACCTTGACATTCAGCCTTGGAATACTCCTGGGAAAATTTCGTTTGCAGAGTTCTTTGCAGGGGAGTCAAAGTTCAAATCAGGCATGAAGACAGTCTAAGATCGGTATTTTCAGCTATGTATTTGTAGGTTAGGAAGAAATATGTCATAAAAATCTCGATCAGATTGGTCTGTTCTCACTGAAGGGTTTAAATGTATGTTTAAATGTATGTGTGAGAATTCGTACAATGGACTTAAACAGTAAACGAAATAAAAACAGTTACGTAATCTGAATTACGTGAAAATAGAGATACAGAAAAACTGATTTCATATTCGGATTCGGCCTCAAATTAATAAAAAGCTTCGCGGAGACACACAATAATCAAAATAAAGGAAGTTGATTTTTATAATTTTATTGATAAAAAAAGTGGAATAAGTCAGTTATGGATATTTATGTTTTCACTTTGATATTTCTTCACAGTCCTCTCTAAATGTATTACTTTGTTAGATTACGACTAGCATCATGATTTAAATATAATTAAGCTAAATTTCCTTCTATTCTATTTTACTCGATTTCAATATTTAAAAAAAATTATCGGATCACCCGTGATACTCTACCGGATAAATAATGAGTGTTTCACCTTGGGTGAATTATTTCTAATTAAACCTAGGTACACCCAAGAGACAGTTGCAGTAGCCGCATCGCGACTGCTACCATACCGCAGTGAAGCATAGCATAGGCCTACCACATACCACAGAGACGAATAAATCAATACACAAGTGCTTGCAGTCGGTTGTCGCCATGCTGTACTCCATACTATAAAATAATAAAAATAAATAATATTTGTAATTAAAATGATGCAGGATTGCTGACACAGTGCCGACCCTACAACTGTCGCTCCTATGCACCCAGAGAGAATTCTTATTCTATAGGCTACTCTCTGTGTGTACCCAGCCAAGAATCAATATCGTCATTACGATCTATTCAAGTTTACCATTTTATTTCCTTTCGTGGAAGCAGAAATTTCTTATCACCTTATCATTCTCTTATCAGAAACCAAAGTTATAGAGCCTATAGGCTTATTAATTTATTGCCGGGTGGTAATAACTTTCATTTAACATTTCTATGGTAACAGGTGATGTTTTGTCTATTTCTTTGATAAATATGTTTTTATATTTTATATACAGTATTATCTAAAAAGTTCAACAGAACATCACCCGTTTCCACATAAATGTTAAATGAAAGTTATTTGCCATACACCAAATTAAATCAATATACATATTATGCATCTCTTATTAGCTCAAGTTTTTCTTGAGCTGTTGATGGGACTGAGTATTACTTAATAGGTACTAAATAATATTGACACAGTTAGTTTTGTGTGAATCATTACCAGTAACATGTCATCAAATATTGATTACCTTATATCTCATTAACCTTTTGAGGTACGAATTTTTTGTTGAAGAATCTGATTAGTACTTGATATCTACTTGAAATTGTCATAGATTGTTATCTGAAAATCATTCATAGCCGGGCCAGTGACATGCCCTAGAAATATTGATTACTCAATTTCTCATCCACCTTTTGAGGTACGAATTTTTTGTTGATGGGACTGAGTATTACTCAATAGGTACTAAATATTGGCATAGTTAGTTTTGTGTGAATCATTACCAGTAACATGTCATCAAATATTGATTACCTTATATCTCATTAACCTTTTGAGGTACGAATTTTTTGTTGAAGAATCTGATTAGTACTTGATATCTACTTGAAATTGACATACATAGTTCTCTGAAAATCATTCATAGCCGGGCCAGTGACATGCCCTAGAAATATTGATTACTCAATTTCTCATCCACCTTTTAAGGTACGAATTTTTTGTTGATGGGACTGAGTATTACTCAATAGGTACTAAATATTGGCATAGTTAGTTTTGTGTGAATCATTACCAGTAACATGTCATCAAATATTGATTACCTTATATCTCATTACCCTTTTGAGGTACGAATTTTTTGTTGAATAATCTGATTAGTACTTGATATCTACTTGAAATTGTCATAGATTGTTATCTGAAAATCGTTCATAGCCGGGCCAGTGACATGCCCTAGAAATATTGATTACTCAATTTCTCATCCACCTTTTGAGGTACGAATTTTTTGTTGATGGGACTGAGTATTACTCAATAGGTACTAAATATTGGCATAGTTAGTTTTGTGTGAATCATTACCAGTAACATGTCATCAAATATTGATTACCTTATATCTCATTAACCTTTGAGGTACGAATTTTGTTGAAGAATCTGATTAGTACTTGATATCTACTTGAAATTGTCATAGATTGTTATCTGAAAATCGTTCATAGCCGGGCCAGTGACATGCCCTAGAAATATTGATTACTCAATTTCTCATCCACCTTTTGAGGTACGAATTTTTTGTTGATGGGACTGAGTACTACTCAATAGGTACCAAAGATTGGCATAGTTAGTTTTGTGTGAATCATTACCAGTAACATGTAATCTAATATTGATTACCTTATATCTCATTAACCATTTGAGGCACGAATTTTTTGTTGAAGAATCAAATGAGTACTTGATATCTACATAAAATTGACATACATAGTTCTCTGAAGACCAATCAGAGCCTCGCGAGTTACATGCCCTAGAAATATTGATTACTCAATTTCTCATCCACCTTTTAAGGTACGAATTTTTTGTTGATGGGACTGAGTATTACGCAATAGGTACTAGATATTGGCATAGTTAGTTTTGTGTGAATCATTACCAGTAACATATCATCAAATATTGATTACCTTATATCTCATTACCCTTTGAGGTACGAATTTTTGTTGAATAATCTGATTAGTACTTGATATCTACTTGAAATTGTCATAGATTGTTATCTGAAAATCATTCATAGTCAGCCAGTGACATGCCCTAGAAATATTGATTACTCAATTTCTCATCCACCTTTTGAGGTACGAATTTTTGTTGATGGGACTGAGTATTACTCAATAGGTACTAAATATTGGCATAGTTAGTTTTGTGTGAATCATTACCAGTAACATGTCATAAAATATTGATTACCTTATCTCTCATTAACCTTTGAGGTACGAATTTTTGTTGAAGAATCTGATTAGTACTTGATATCTACTTGAAATTGTCATAGATTGTTATCTGAAAATCATTCATAGCCGGGCCAGTGACATGCCCTAGAAATATTGATTACTCAATTTCTCATCCACCTTTTTAGGTACGAATTTTTTGTTGATGGGACTGAGTATTACTCAAGAGGTACTAAATATTGGCACAGTTAGTTTGTGGTGAATTAGTACCAGTAACATGTCATCAAATATTGATTACCTTATATCTCATTAACCTTTTGAGGTACGAATTTTTTGTTGAAGAATCTGATTAGTACTTGATATCTACTTGAAATTGTCATAGATTGTTATCTGAAAATCATTCATAGCCGGGCCAGTGACATGCCCAAAAAATAAAAAAAATTATTTCTCATACACCTTCTAAGGTAGGAATTTTTTGTTGAAGGTACTAAATAGTACTTAATAGGTACTAAATATTGGCATAGTTGGTTTTGTGAAAATCGTTCATAGCCGGGCCAGTGACATGCTCCCAAATAACATGATCCAATTCCTGGTTTACCTTTTGAGTCATGAGTTTCTTAATGAAGGTACTAAATAGTACTAAATAGGTACTATTTATTGGCATTATTAGTTTCATTGAATTCGAAAATAGCCGGGCTGAGAGGTCATTGACCTCAACCATTTTCATGGTGTAACCCCACCACCTTCCGAGGTACGAATTTTTAATTGAAGGTACTAATTAGTACGAATTAGGTACTAAGTATTTGCGTGGTTAGTTTGATTGAATTCAAACATAGCCGGGCTGACATGCCTCTTTTTAGAAGAGTCTATAACTCGCGATTACTTTGAGGTACGAATTTTTCATGGAAGGTACTAATTAGTACTTAATAGGTACTAAATATTGGTATTATTAGTTTGTTGAAATTCGTTCATAGCCGGGCCAGCGACATGCACGTTATACAAAGTATATGGATCACTTATATACATTGTTGTTCATTCAACACCAAGCATTCCACTCAGATTTCTGATTTTCGGGGGAGAACAATTTTTTAATTTTTCAAAACTTTCTGGAGTCGTAGCTCTTTAGGCATTCATCATCAATCTTCACCATTTTTTACACATAATATTTGCATTTTTTCTCTAGACCAGATTCAATCCTGAATTTAGTGTTAAATAACAGCATTTTCAAACATTCTAAATCGAGTTTTGCACTCGGATACATTGTTGCAAGATTATCAATAGGTCAATTATCATGCATTACTAAATGCAACATTCCGAACTCGAATTCAGCAAAATCAGAGATAAATGCAATCGTAAAGCGTTTAACGACATCCATGAATTGGGCGGATATTGACGATTGTTGGATTAATAATTATTATTGTTTGCGGCGATAACTGTTCTGTGTGATTGGATGCTGAGTCACGCTCGCCACGAGATGGAGGCATCCGGCCTGATAATTCAGCCATTAACAGCGGTTAACGTTTGTTACAAATTGTCGGTCGCGTATTTATCAGTTTAAATTTCATCCTTTAGCAGGCAATTTCCCCTTCGCGCTTACTTCCATAGCTGAATTCGCAATTGCCAAATCAATATTGAAATGAGTTTGATGTTAGAAAGGAAAATCCAACATAATCTACTATTGCCCTGAGTTTCACATAAGCCTGATATCCCGCTATCCTTATAAGCCTGATATCCTGATATTCCCAATATCATAAAACATATTTTCTTGACACAGCAATTCATGAGAATTCGGATATCAATCCATATACACCAATACCTATTACACTTTCAATCAACTGAGTTTTACTGCCACAGATCAATGAAACAGTGGAACAAAGTGTCAACGTGGAACAATGAACAGTTGGTGTGTTGGAGAAGCTGCGTGACAAATGAGCAATATTACAATCCTATAAATATAACTTCATAACATATTGTAACAGATCATTATTAATCCCAAAAATTTCGACAGATAATTTATGTAAATATTTTTGAATTTTGTAAATTGTTGGCCATTCTCGACTGGTATTATTCCCAAGTCAAACCACCTCCTCTATCGTTAAACAATGATTTTAATAATATTCATCCAACAATTTATCCTATTTTTGGAGAAAAATCGTACTATTCCCCATTCTAGTCTGATACCATCTCATATTCCTGCTAAATTGCTTGTGAAAACGTCCTCTGAGCTGTCATTGCTGTGACTCTTTTTCTCTTTTATTTGTATTGAGAATTGATTTGGCTCAAGAAGACAATTTACTGAAGAATACAGAACAAAATATTGAATGCAGAAAGCTGAAGATAATAAGAGATTGGCTGGGGGTGCAGGTAATAAGCTGCAGTGAAGCGACGGCAGGTAGACGGACTCAGCTCGCCTGGTCCGCTGAAGTTAATTACAACACAGGTGTGAGTATATTAATTATGCATCCGGCGTTTTCCGACAAATTGTCGGTGCCCTGTGATAATTTGCGCTGAGAGGTCTCTTGAAGATATGTTAATGCACGCGGCTGCCACAACAAAACGAAAATACACTCGCGCGCACGCGCACTCGTCGGCATCGCATTCACACCTTCTCGAACCTTCCACAGATGCAAAACAAGATTCCAGGGTACATTGTTGAAAGAAACAAGAAAGAATTCGATTCAAAATCTCACCGGACGACTCGCAGGCCTGCAATTTGATACGCCATTATTATTCAAGAAGTTGGCCGCCATTTAAAACAGTAGCAATTGCTGAAAATTGTTTCCCTCACCCGACCCACTCACTCGCCCACTTCTGAGAATAAATATATGCATGCTGTAAGTAATACAATAGCAGCAAACATTAATTACCACTGTGCTAAATTGCATCTCTGTAGTTTCTCTTCTCCAGTTTCGTGTAACTGTCATAATTATTGTGAACAGAATCCACCTATTGCTGCTATTGATTAAATGCCTCTCTGAATGTGCCGACTAATAGACAGGAAACAGCTCTAATGACTTTTCACTTCACGCAGTAATTTTCTAAGCGCTCGCAGGATGTTTTCAACCAAGCCTATCATCTTGGATGGAATCATAGAACGGCTTACATTATTTGCTACCTGAGTACGAATCAATGACATCAATTGATACGAATCAGTTGTAATTGAGTGCAATTTTCATATTGAAAAACGATTTCAGGAATAACGTGATAATAGTTGCAGAAAATGAACTGATTCTATTGATTTTAGTTACATGTTGAAGTCTACTAGCAACTTTTCCTTGGACAAACTTTTTTCTACAAAACTTTATTCCCTTTTGCCTCGATTATTCTGTTACAATATTAATCTGTATAGTATTGGTTTAAAATCAGTTATAAGTGTGTGCATGAAACTAATATTATGTAGGGGTGTAATGAGAATACTGCACTTCACCTTTTTCATTCTACAGTTTCCAATTTCAACTTATGTGTGAATGAACTGTCCTTTATGAGCACCTTTCATGGAAACCTTAAAGATGAATGAACACCTGAACATCTTTACTTACAATTCATTTAATTACCATTTTCGAAAAATTTGAATCTGGTTGCCAACATTGATGATTAGCTTCATAAACTTGAACATGGAGAGAATCATATGAACTTGATTATTAGTTCTGAGTCATTACTAATATTCTGATTAAAATGTGGACTACACGAAATCTTAATCTCAAGTTCTTGATTGCAGAGATGATAGATATCACGTGTCAGTTTTGTGTTGCAAGGAAGCTGATTATGTTGTTATAGTGATTAAAAATTTAATTATTCCGCCGGTAATTAAATGTAATTTTCGCCTGTAGTCTATCCTTCCTGTTGTAATGTAAATTAACAATCAATTAAGAACGTTTTCCTTGATTGGCCTACTGCTACAACCTACAAGTTGGAAGAAGATAGCACGCAATTTCGCCTGTTTTGAATACATTTTGAGGAGAATTTTCACACATTAACGAGCAAGACAAGAGAATTTCCACGCCCCCTAAATTGAAAAATAGATTAGTTGGGAAAATATAATTATTATTCAGCTTCAACAACACAGATAGTACGTACTGTAATTCACCGAAATCTATTTCTCCTCGTCTAGATTCTGGGATTAAAACAATAGATAACATCTCGGTTATAATGTAACAAGGCCAGAAAAAATACTTGGTCATTATTCTTAATTCCTCTTGTGTATTGAACTATTTATTAAATAGGCTTCATCAAACAATGGTTTTGCATAGTATTATCGTATGCAAATTGGGATTATAGTCTAATAATTGAAGAATTTTATCATTTGGATTTGAATGATACCCACTATTTTGTGGATGAAAAATATTATTGATCAATTACAACCACTTCGCAATAAAAGAGAAAAAGCCAACCGTGCAAAAATAAAACATTAAAACATTTTGCGTCAATTGATAACTGCTGATGCTCAAACAATGATTGAGGGTGACTAAAATATCAGACAAAGTCCACTAATTGACATCACTAGCAATAGGTCAAGCTGAAATAGATGAATCGGCGTTTTTGAATTGCAAGAATGTCACCAGAGCAGAGCATGAAAACCAAAAAATTAGTAGTATGACATCATACCTATTATTGAAGCTGATGTATAATTAAAATTACAGCTTGACTGTTGACCTGCGTGTGCAATATTGTACTTTATTATACTGTCTTTTAAGAAGACAAATAAAATGTTTCCTATGCATTAGATTCTTGATTTATTGATAAGAAATGTATTTATTTATGATATAAAATCTAAAAACTTTTATACAATTTTCAACTCTAAAACAGCAATTTTCTAATTCTCTCTTATAACTCTTCAGTTCTCCAATTTATCATAAAATAGACGGTCTTTATCGTTTCCCCCGTAAAAGTAGCGCCGAAAAAAATATGTATCCCTTTCTCTCATCTTCCATTTGAAGATGAACTTATTTTTCAATGCTTAGATGTGATGGATTATTCTTAAAAAAGAGGTACTGTAGCGTAACATATCAGCGATTTCTGAAGGTTGCTAATTATGTGGGTTTGGCTACTCCAGCTACCGTGGTTTTCTATTCAAATTCGGAACTATTTTGAGGAATCATCCCCAAATAATCTCCTGGAAATGACAATAGAAATTTGATACACACTTGATGATAAACATTGTCCCCATTCCAAGAAATGGATAACCTTCAAACCTGCGTGGGGCTTTTCAGCTTCAGGGCTCGTAGTGGAGAAAGCCAAATGCTTGTGTGCTGGAATACGGCTTGTTATTGTATTGTGAATGGAATGATTAATGTTGTGAAAAAGTTTTAAGAATGGATAACCATTATCACGCTGTGACCGTATAAATTCCCTTATAAAGGCCCTTAATTTTGTTGAGTAAACATGGCTTCAATACAGCAGCCCTTCGTCGCACCATAAATCTTCAAGGGCAAACAACCTGGGAGGTGACTGGTAGTGTTCAATAGGACCATCCTCCCCAGTGTAGTATACATTCTCGCAAGGCCATTCACTAAAGAACTAGACCAAGAGGATAAAGAACTATCGAGGTTTTCTAGGATCAACTATCTCAACAAAATAGCCTGATGGGATTACTTATTCACCCAATCCTAGTATTCATCGGCTTTCCAATCCATTATCATTTCAAATGGAGTGAACCTATTTACAGGTTGGAGCAATAATTTCCAGAAGAGGAATTTTATCAAGCTGATCAAATTTAATGTGTCTTTTGTCAGGACAAGAGCTTGAACGTAAATAGCTCACTGTAACAATTTCCAATTCGGAAAATAAATATCAAGCTCAAAGGATCTATATGAAGCTCAGTTGAATCTAATGACCAACAAGAACTAATGTTAGCTTGATGATGGATAAAACTGGCTACATGGAAGCAGCTCTTATGGAAAGAACATAGTGAAAATGGGGTTTGGTGCTTTATATGGGAATGAATTTTGAAAAATCATTGCTTTTTCTAAATTTCAGAGACAATTCTACTTCTTTCATTAATGAATAGGCTTAATCATCTTACAAGAAAAAGATGCGATAATATTGAATTAAATTATGTTACTAAGCTATGGAAATTCAATTGTACTAAATTAGTTGAAATTGTACAATAAAAACTCTCTTGGTGTCAAAAATTCATGAAGTTCCTCGTTTTGATAGACAAATAGAGAGATTAATGCCGATTTTGACTAAATTCAGAACCATTTACAAACTATATTATTGTAGTTTATATCTACGTCAAACTATTCCTCATGAATATTATTTTATAAATTTCAGAATATTTCTAGTTATCAACACTAACATTCTGGAAATTTTACAATTGAAACTAACAATTTTTCAAGTGTCATGAAATTTTCAAAGCTGATGAACGAGAAAATATTTGAATTCATGACATTCAAAAACTGCGTGTGGGGTACGTAAGACTATGGTGTGGACAGCTTGGAGGACATTTCACAAACGTATTTCTTGTCTTCTAATTTCCCTACGACTTAATGAGCCTTATAAGAACAGACCATAAATCAGTGTTTGGGTAGCTGTTGAACGTGGGAATCTTTCGGGAACAACAATCCAAACCCATCGAACACACAAATATAAAGGAGAAGAAATAAAAGAGAGTTTATTGCTGCATTATACGAGCCAAAATATTTTCTTTCTGCGGTGCCAGTTTTCAATAGATGGTACCAGCGTAGCTAATGCCTGGGTCAAGCCGTATTGTGAAGAGTCTACAGGCTAGTACCAACACCAGCACCAATTCTCCACGCACTTTTGAGCACGAGGATTGCAGCTCTATGGGGGATTTCTTGAACAGAGCAGAGCCTTTCGGAATAAATCTGGATTGTTGGCAGCTCCAAGGGTGGAGGCGTATTGGATTATGTATACGAAATATTCAGTTCAATGATCAACAAAATATGAAAGATGAAGCAGATAACTTTAAAGAATAACATAGTATAGAAGGGAAGTAATAAAATATGGAGGAAAGTATTCAAAGCTCTTGCTCAAAAGAAATTCGATCCTTGAAATGAAGTTTAAATAGATAGATAGGTGAATAAATAATTTTTTTTTTCAATTTGTACAATTACAAAAGTGCTGAAGGTGAATTTGAGGCACACAAGCCCCTTCTTCCACTCAACCCACAGTATTTAATTAATAATAGTGAGGTTCCTGGAGAAAGATATTGCAATTTTTATTTTTCCATCTTCGTCGTCGTCTTCAATAATTCATAGCTCCAAGAGCTACTACTATAAGTATAATTTTTTCATTTCCATTAGAATTATAGGCTATACAAATTTCCAGGTTCAGTAAGACTCTTCCTTTCAAATTGATTTTCAAGCTTCTCAAAAATAGAATTGTTCTCAAGCTTCTCAATGATCAAACCAGATAAACCTCCATTTCCAATTAAATCTAAGTTCAATGTCTTATATTTCAAACAGCTTTTTTTCAACAAACTTTTGGATGAATTCTAGTATATTCTCAATTGGTCGGAGAAGAATTCTCAAAAATGGTATCTACTTTCCAAGTTCATTGGAGTACAGTGGAGTTACAATGGAGCACAGTGAATTAACAGCTGTTCTAGCCCTAGAAAGTTAGCACGTTCTCCATCACCGTACAAGAATCAAAGAATGATTCCTCAACAGATCCAAAACAAATTCAAAAGCAATTGTCAGAACAAAAGAAACGCTGAGCATCCAGATCTTATTCTTACGCCTTCTTCTACATCTTCTCATGCAATGTTGATGATCCTCGGCTTCAAAGCGGCCGGCGAATACTATTTCTGTCCTTGTTTTCGCCCCTTTTCTCTTGCACTGATATTCACTCACGAAATTTCCTCTCAACTCAGCCAGGCTACATATCACATTTACTCTCCATTATACACCATTAGGTTCTATTTCTTTTTAATGAAGCAGGCAAGACATTACTTCCTTGAGGTTAGAATTGACAACACGTTTCGGCAACACATTCCGTTCATTCGCTTATTGAATTTATTGTTTTATAGTTGAATGGAAGCAAAAGGTACTACCTCCTATCCTTGTTCCTCTTCTTTATATTTCATCTAGCTCTTTCTCGCTTACTTTTTCCATGCTGTCGGTAATTTTTCTAAAGGAGAGTGGACCACCCACACACATTCCGTCGTTTTTTTATTATGACTGCGATAATCATTATGTGCCACAACGAATTTCTCTGGAATTATTCTCACTTGGATTGAGTGTATTACAGTGATCTAATACAAAATCTACTTCTTAAAACATTGCTACACCGCACAGAGGTGTAACCGATTTTGTGTGTCATAAAATGTAATGTTCTTTTCTTTCATAACTTGCCATAGGGAGTTCTTGGCAATCCTTGATAATTGAGTATCCATTAGAAGCGTATAAATTACACCAGAAGGAACACTTTCGTCTGACTAACGGTAAGCTTTCATAACTAGAAATAGCCTTCAGTTATAGGTATCTTATTATTTTGAAGTGTAGTTAAAGAGTTACCGCCTTACCTGACTATCATTCTTGATAAAATAATGTTATTGACGATTGTCAACATTTCATATTCAAATGTATCATATTTATTTTAATATGTTCAATCAAAACTATCAAGAAGGTTAAGAATTGAATTGATAGTCACTTTCATGCCTGATTATTGACATATGGAATATGCGAAAATATTCAGAAAAGGTGTTTGGAATGTTCAGGAATTGCATGGAAAATTGGAGATTCAAAGAAGATCAAAATTTTTGTTCAATCTATAATAATTAATCACTGAATTCATTATTACATAACTTTTTAAATTTAATTTTTGTCTATTCAAATCCAGGCCACCCAGACGGAGATGATGAATGAGGTATAATAAATCTTCTCAAGGAAGTAGTTTAATTTTCTTCAACTCTAGAATTCAAGACATTGTATTGAGTATAGTCACTGTACAATCATCACGCAACGATTTTCTTCTAGTTATGTAAGGAACAAAATGTTTTTCTGCAATATGGCTCGTTTCTTGATCCTCATTCTATCAACAGCAGAATAGTGCAGCCATTAAAGTGTAACTACAAGAGCAAGCTATATGGAATGATTTTTCTTCTAACATGAATATTTCTTTCCCAAGTAGACACAGGACCTCTCAATAGCATATTTATCAGAGATCATCTCGATAACAGATTAGAGGATAGTAGGCTATCAACTCAGATTCGATTTTGATGATCAGATTCTTTTAAATGTTGGAGAAAACTCTGTATTCAAGCTTCTATTGTTCCGCTCCTATGTTATTCTAAGTGAGATGTGAATAAGCATTCCCCATTTATTTCAATAACCATTCACAATTTCTTAATTGGAACAAAGAATCGATTTTGTCAAATTACACTTTATTAATTTACACTTGAGTTGCAGGACCATGGTTTCATGTTATTACCAACACATCATCGGCTGTGTTGGTAATAACATGAAACCATGGTCCAGTAACTCTAGTGTAAATTAATGTAGTGAAATTTGACAAAATCAATTCTTTATTCTAATTATGGAGACATCCCACAATACTAAACTTCAACTCTACAAATTTTATTTCTGAATATTATTTTAAATGATGGTGAGTTTTATCAGCATCCCCCATTCATTCAAATAAGAATTACACAACATCTGAATTATATTAAATGATGTGCTCTAATCCAATTGCATGGTTATCCATAACCTTGCATCAGAGCTAACAGTTATGCAAAACACCTGCATTATTTGCCATTCATCTGCACTGTTTGTGTGTGAATGATGGTGTGATGCGGTAAGCCTGTTACCAGGATTGGTTTGCTGACTGACTGACTGGCTGCAATAGGAAACGGAAATGAAAGGAATCAATTTGGCGTGATATCTAGATATGGTAGGCGGGCCGGATGATGGCGTGATGATCGGCAGACGCTTGGATGGGGGGGGGGAGTGAGAGGGGGTTGATGGTTTGAGGGGTAGCGCCGGGACGCCAGAAGTACCGATGCGCCGAAACAGCCTTGCGCACCCTCATCAGTGCTGCCACCCTAAAACCTCTATCTGTCGCCCAAGCTGTCTGCCATTTTCCTGCTTCGTTGTTACACTCCATTAATTCGCTGCTTCCTTCAGGACGTCGATAATTTACTTGTAACACAGTCGAAAGGGGTTGACGCTGTGAAATCAGCGAGGAATGATTTCGAGACACTCTCCACTTTATTATAAGCGGAGTCGGTGCAGTCTATGTTTCATCGATATAATGAGCGAGGGAAGAAAACCATTGCTTCTGGAAGGAGCAGGATAGGCAATCGCATTACACATAATGTTAGTTTTGAAACATTTTCCTTCTTCCTTCATATAGGCCTACAATAGTTCATTAGGAAATAGACCAGATGAATTTTGTCAACTAATCATTATTTTGCAGATCAATGAAGCTCAATTAGATCAATTATTAGGCTCAATCATTTTCCGATTTAAAGCTCAATAAGAAATCTCTTCAAATACAGAGTTTGCTATAAAATAAAAATTTTAGAATACTGTATTTTGGAGAGTAATAGATATACAATGATGAACGATACTTCACGTAGCCTACATACATAAGTGTATTAAGTGCCCACTTAAGAAGATATGTCATATTTATTCCAAGAATAATAAATAATAAATATTTCAATTCATGTTCATATGCAAAGTCAAATTTAAAATCTGTCACCCAGAATGGTGTGTGTAACCAAAATGAAAATATGTTGAATTATATTCAATTGGATATTTCAATTAATTCAAAACTCCATCTCACTCTCGACAAGGTCTTCACTAGACAAGATTCACTATGAAAAACGCTTACATAGGAAGGAGAAAGAGTTTAAAATATACAGGAAAAATAAAGAATTAGAAAACTTGTCTCTCTTCTTTTTTTTTAGAATCTAGGATTCAATTCCGTCTAATCCAAGGTAGCAACCCCAAACACCTGAAAAATATGGGCTGAATGTGAATTAGCGAATTGGAAATCACTCGAACCGATCAAGCCAATTCAATTACATGGCTTCATATTATATTCAATAACCATTCTGTTGATGGCCGGCGATAATTCAACACGTGAATGCTGCGGGGTGTACCACGGCTAATGGCTTGATGAATCGCTAACAATAGCTTTCACTATCTTTTTAGTGTTTGACATTTTAGCCGCCTCTGATATAATAAAAGGCGTGAAGGTATGATGCCCGTGCATATGAATTGAATATGTGTTGGTGAGTGCGTATGTGCAATGCAAGAGAGGAATAAACATGAATAGAGAAAGAGAGTGATAGATAATGAGAAGGAGTGAGAGGGTGAAGGAGAGGCCTACTCCACCAGCACCGTGCAATGTGATTGGTCGCGGAGCCATTATCATAGGCAGAGGCATTAGTCGATGGCAATGTGCACAACGCTAATAGAATAACGCGGCGCACAATTAACGTGAATCGGCAGTTAGAACGGCTAACCGTCACGCCGGCTCTCTCAGCCATAATCTGTGCTCGAGCTTCGAACTCGAGTTTAGGGGCATTGAAGTTCACAATTTGTGTAATGTTGGGAGTAGAGTATTGCAGGAAAAACTGACATTGTCGCTTTAGGAGTATCTAAGTGGGGAGACATTCAAGGTCTCTATGGATAATGGATATCAAGTTTATTTTGATTTTTAATCATCATTTCGAGAGTTTTTATTACAACTTCATGACAAGTTCTGAGTTGGTTGATTAGTTGTTGGTCATATTGATTTTCTTCACATTAGGAATCTAATCGATATCTATCAATTACATTTGATACCTGATTATCATTATACTGACATTAAAACAAGCCCATTTGCAAGTAAAAACCGGTTCAATTATTCTCCATAATATTACTTGTAAAGATAAAGATGATTTGCATTTCACGGGTAATTACTATCTACTGCAGTAACTTATTAGGCAATGACAGTATCGCTCGATGTTTTGCCTATTTCCATATTAGAAATTTTCAGCAATTACTACCTGTTTTCTTCAATTGAAATGAATTTCATCCACTTATTATTGAGTAAACGCATTTGCAACACATGAAATATTAATTCTCAAAAGCCATTAGTTTTTATGATAATTACAAAGTTAATTACACTGGTTCTTGTAAATGAGGTTTTCATGTGAGGTTTTAGGCCAGTAATACATACTCAATATCATGATGTCGTATGACAATAATGATTGATATTATAAGAACGTGGTTATTAGCCAGTTATTAACTTCATGTATTGGTATGAAAGATTGGAATCGGTCGGCTCTCTGATTTGTTGATAGGTAATTTATGTGGTGAAAACAATATTTCGTTCCATAATTTCAACTGTTTTTCACTATCTATGTGAACATTATTTTATCATTAATCTTCAAGAATGCCTTGCCTATTCTCATTTTCATATCATAAGTGTGTACCGTGTATGTTTTTACAGATGAAACTCGAGAGAACATAGGTTAATAAAGGGGAAACTTTTCAATGATACATGTTTACATTCACAAACCACAATCTGTCAACTAAAAAATGCGACTAATCAAGGACGAAATCTATCTTGAGTACCTGAGGTTTCCTGAGGTTTGAGTTCTGTAGAAAACAATTGACAACTAACATACTAGATTTAACAGTGATATTTTGAAGCTCATTTCCCATTGGAGAAGAATTCTTTCAATTGGAACAAAAAGGATATTGAAGCAAATATTGTTTATGAGAAAATTCCAGAAGTTCTGATTTGAAGATGAGAGAGCTTGCATGAGACGAGTTCAACCATATCCTAAGGCTCTTAACTTACATCCATTCAATACATTATTCGGTCCCAATAAAGTAACAAATATTTCCACTAGTATAATTGACACTTTTCCTCCCCGATGATTCCTGACGGGGATTTGTTACAACTCCTTTTTTCGACAGTGGACCTTGCCTGACAAGCGCTAGTAGTCAAAACTCTCTTTCCATTGTTACAAGGAGATAATCTTCTGCCTCCAGTTAACGGAATATTCAGCAGAAATTATCCAAGTTGAAACTTATCTTTTTCTTATGGCAGCTGTGGGAGCATCAGTGAATACATCCATTCTTGCTTAATTTCAGAGTTTTTTCAGAGGTATCATGAGTTCGGAAATGTGTTTCGTTTGTTTACCGTGAGAAAATCTCTGCACCTTGAAATATTTCATGCACTGTCAAGTATGGTGACGTTTGTGAAGATGTCACCAATTCAATCAAGTGAAAACAGCTTCTCAAAAGATTGTTCCTCAAAACCCAAGAGTACTAAAAACGAGAATAGGTTTTTCTGTTGAAAGATCACTGGTATTTCGTTTCGGTCCATTAGCTAACTCAATTATCCCATTATTAAACAAAGAATGATTCTGCTTCTATCTCAATGCCCTCCATCTTCTATGCAAGGTACTGAAAGATTTCAGAACTTCATAGAAAACATCCACCAAGCTTTACTAATTGTTCGAGTGCGATCATCCAGTGAGGCAAAAGTCTTGCCTTACAAAGTTTTCTATTGACAAAAAACATTGACATTTCTCCAATTCCCAGAATACTGAAAGCATGTTCTGTTAGAAGAGTGTTATTCTTCTGCTAAACAATTACTATCAGTTCAAACTTCTGGTCTTTCAACTTCCTGATCAATTGTAGAGAGTGTTATGCTTGTGATTTTTCCTTTTAATGAATTTTGCATGATGCATAATGTATACATGTATAGCCTACATTGAGTATTTCTGTTGGCAGTTGTCTATCCACTAAATATATCAAAAGTGTAAACTCCTATTTTGAATGAGCTCAGTCCTCGTGAGTAAACAAATTCATCATACCCCTTCCAAGAACTCGTATTATTGTGATTGAGAAGTTGCGAGTTGGCTGTAAATGTGCTGGTTAGGTAGGAAATGCTGTGGCATCTGCAGACGGGCTATAACCTGGTCGACTGGCTACTTAGCCAGAGAGCAACATAATCAAAGAATAACAAACGACGACGATGAAACTTGACAACCGGAAGCTTCGACTCTGTTACTTCTACAATTGTAGCAAAGGTGTTTCCCTGGCAGGGTTCCGTTGGTTAGCGTGTCACGCGATCGGCCCATCATGCAGTTACCGCGGGCCAAAACTCACCTCACTTGAGCATGCTTACGCTTGCTTTGCTCGCTGGGGCTCAACGTCTGCGCCTTCGCCCCCTATCACCCCTCGCCCCACCCCTTTCACAGCCACAATTAGTATGTAATTTATTCAAATAATGCATCGCTAATGCAAATGGAGAGCCCGGCAATACTCAGAGTTATTAATTATTACAAGTTCACGACTGTGTTCTCTCGCTCTTCTGTACATTCATTTGTCCATTCTCTCCATCCTGCTTGTTACCGTGTTTCTAATATTTCGCTCGCTCTTCTACACATTACTTTTTCTCCAATCCTCCTTGTTACTGTGCTTCTAATATTATTCCTTGTGAACGAACGGTTAACACGGTTCTCTTCAGCTGTATGCGCGAGTCGGTGACTGCTTAAACAGTTGACGCGGTCAAATTAAATCATAGTACAAAACAAACCCACAGTTCTCATGAGAGGTTCGCGCGCTGCTTTTTTATTGAAATGTGCATCGTGTTGAGAACTGGGATAGTTTGTTGACTGCAAAGAATAGTGTTGAGTTGAGCTCACGAAAAGATAAAAAATTGGAGAACGCAGTGCCCTGTAAATTTATTCGAAATCCAGTTATTGTAAAGCATCAATATATCAGACAATTTGCTTCACAAATTCTCACTGATGAAGAAGAAATCAGAAACATGCATGATATATTTTAGATTGATCAATATTGTTAGTTCTAGTTAGTTCTAGTTCTAATTATATATATTTCCTGCGAATCTTGAAAGAGTATTTCAAGATTACCTGGAGAATCTAGAAAGATTGAATCTCTTATATATTTATAAGGGCATTTCAGGCATACGAGGCGATTATGAAAATATCTGTCCTATGAAATATTAGTCCCTCTGTAACAAAGCTATAAGGTAACTGGAATAACATAAATAGGCTACATTGTTTACTAATTTCATTGGAATATTCGAACAGTGGTGGCTGATTGTCAACACCGTTAACATTATACGTAAAATTTGTTGACAAAAACCGATCTCGATACTTCGCATGTGGAAACAGGTGTGGTTGATGACATCGCTTGTCTGCACTCGAAACAACAATCGATTACATTCGCGATTTTTTCTTCCTAATTTCAGGAAATGAGCGAACTCGATACAACGCAAGAGGAAGGAGATGGTAGAGAGGAGGGAGTTGAAAACATGTTGAATTTGCAAATCAACACAGACTGAGCGACCGACTAGGTTGGGGGTTGAGAGTGGGGGTAAGATTGAAAGGCGAGAGGTGAGTATTGATTTTGGGCGGGCGTGACGGGTGGTGGTACAAGGGATGTATTCCCCCACCCCTCGCCACTGATGTGTCGTGCTACGCAAATGGCTTTAGTGGGGGGTGAGAGGGGTTGCAAAGGTGTGAACTGTATGAGTAAGTTCCGGCTGGTATTGTGGAGCACGGGCGAACCGAGTCAATTCAACGATAGGGGAAAGAAAAGCAAGTCAACCAACACGGGGCGCACTAAAACGAAAAGACCCTGGCTAGAGGAAAGCTATTCCAGTTCGCTCATTGTGACGGGCATTTTTTTGCCATTCCTTATGAGAATACAATGCGCTATTTTTCCATGTGTGTGGTCGAACAAGAGGCCTTGTTAGCGTTCTGCCAAAGACTATAAGCCGGACAGAAAAACAGCTTTGTCGTTTGATTGGCAGAGTTGTCACTCTCAACTTCGTGTATCCAACGCTCCACGCAACCCTCTTCTGACCTGACGAGCGAGGCTCAATCGCAGTTGCCAATAAGCTGATTCAATCTGGGCTTTTTTTTAATTCGTTTCGGCAATTCCTTGCTGTTTTGGAAGATATTTCCATTTTTATTTAAATGTCAGTTCCGAGGCTGTGATTGTTTGAAAATTATGTTTGATTTGAATAATTATTTGTTTGACATGATTAATTTTCATCCATTTAATTTTTTTTATTTTTCACGAATTTTGATACATAGTATTATTAAGGAGGAACACATTGTAAGGAATACTAGCTTAAAAATCACAATTGAGTGTTTATGGGAATGGCTAAATAGTTATTATCTACAGCGTGATTAGGTTGATGTATGATTTATACCGTGTTACAATATGTTGATACAGGAAATTGACAAGAAAACTATATATTTTGGTTTTAATAACAGACTGTAATAATGAAATATCATTGACTCTATATAAACCAATCCAATAATAAGCGTAATATCAGTATAGTAAAAATATTGTAGTTGCAGGATTAGAACTGGGTTTCTTTCTGGAGCAAATAGAATCGACTAATTCAGTCATGCTAACTCCTGTTAAGCTGTGTTCAATGAAAGCCGCCGGTCCGAAAATCGTGTTTGTACATCAGTTAAACCTCAATTCCCAAACATTCGAATGGAACACATAGAAAACAACGAAAAAAGCCAAGTTCTCATCGAAGCAGAACATTGGTGAGCGCCCTTATCGTTTTGCAGCCGACAAAGACAACCGAAACAAAAAGAGTAGCAAGGTTGAAAACACTCTTGCAAATAAGAAGAAAATGCGTGCAACGAAACGAGTTTCTACTTTGGACATTGTTGGTGGCTAACGTTTATGATATTCTCGCCCACGAGTTTCAATTCAGTGTCAACTACTGTGAAAAGCCATATTATCGACGTTGAAACCGCTTATAAATCTTCATTCACGCCCTGCTGAGACAATCCTCGCCTCTTGGCAGCTGGTAACTACTCAAGAACATACAAAATCTTGCTGACTTCAATTAGTCTACTTTTCAATTCTCTCACTTCCTGGAGTTGTCTTGCTCTTTATTGAAAGGTAGATGGTTAACAAGAAGAAACTTATACTAAGTTTGCAAAAGAATTATTGAAATTATTAATGAATGAATATTAATAATTAATTAATGAAAAAAAATATTTTCATCATTAATTAATCTGAATTATTACACTGATTTTAATTCAAGTATCACCGTTGAGATGTAGCTCTATTTTTTGGGATCAATGAAAAAATATATATCTTCATATTTAATCAATAATGATTGTTCAGTTTTAAAATATCAGCTTTTAAGATTGAGATTGAAATTGAACACTCAATAATTACAATGTATGTTCTGAAGCTTGCTAATCAATATCCCTTTTTTGACATTGAATTGTTATCTTCTGATCTCAAAAAAAATTTTCCATTGGTAAGACTTATAGTCGCTTTAAATTATAATAACTCACAATCGCACAATTGGAATCGTGAGAGATGGTATCTTGAAACGTCTATAAACTGTTAAGACTGATTAGAGAATGGACTCGGATACCTCTGCATTTTTTCTGTTTCAACCTTGTAATATTGACCTACAACCTAACCTTCGACCTGGAAAAACAGCTTTAATGGTGAGTTATGACTACTAGCAACAATATTGTAAGCTACATTAAAAAAATTAACATTTAGTGGTGAATTATGAATACTATATGAAAAATTGTAAGAATATTTCATAAATTCAAGATTTAGTGGTGAAAAAAAATCAGTTTCTGATGGTGAGTTATAATCACCATGAACAATAGTAAGCTAACTTCCATAACATTAAAAATTCAGTAGTGGGAGCAAGTCGTCATGGGATTCCCAATTTGTATGAAAGGACACTCACGCTATAAAAAATGAATAATTTTCACGTAACTATTAAACGGGCAGCCAGGACGAAGTAAGCAAGCTCCATTGCGAGAACAAGATAACATTAAGTTTCGTTGGTTAGCTCTAGAAACAACACCAAGTCCAACAACATTTTCAACTCTCACCTTTGAGAATAGTCACACATAACAAGACCACCCGTCGGGCATTGACTTTATGAGACATTTTGTAGCTTACGGCCATCTCACCAGCTGGCAGGGAACCTGTATCATTCCTCTGTTCATTCTCTCCTTCTATCCATTGACGGACTCGTGAGATTGCATGTTGTCATAAGAGAAGAAACAAATAGAGAATGTTGGGTGTGAGCTGGGTAAAAACAGATCAAACATGACTGAAGTTCAGTACAGGGAGACCACATGCATTTCAACGGATAAACTTGTAGGCTCACACAATTTGAATAATATCGACATAAAATTCAATGGAGTCCTTAAAAAAGAACTGTGTGCACATCACCAATTCGAATTTACATTTGTTCCACTCAAGATTTCCTCAGTCGAAGGCGTTTGATAACTTTCTGTTATTGATTTATATAGTGGTTTGTTCTATAATTCTATTCTTTTCATACAATATCACCAATAGCTCAACCTGATAAAAGTCTCATACTAGTTGATTCACTGGTCCCACTGATACAATAATTGGACTCTATTGATTGCCTCTTTTTTCCTTATGTAATCGGGATCAGTGGATAAGAATAGTGATTGTGTGAAATTTAATAAAATATTTATAAGGAGAACAAGAAGAAACAAGAAAAAGAAACCGCCACATGAATTTTTAGGAAAAATGAAACTAATGAAACTATATTGATTTTATTTTTATGGTGCATTTGACAAAACAATTTATTGGGTTTTTGAGAGAATTGTACGTGGAGATTGATATTGATTGGCAGGAATTAAAATTGATCAGAGTAACAGTTGATACAGTGTTGATTGCTTCAGTGGTACAAATGGCACAAGAAAAGTTTTGAGAATATTTCGGAATAGAAGTTGCAATCGACGTGATAATTTCTCGACCATGATATCAAATACTAATATTTATTTTCTTACCTGGAAGAGTACAACCGTTGGTGAATGTAGTAATTTGTGTGTGAATGTGAGTGTGAGAGTTCGATTTAGTTGGGAAACTAAACGTCTCCGCCCACCAGGTTAGTTGCTGACATTGACTAATGCCTTTCCACAGTCATTATGAGCACGGCAAACAGGCGAAATATTAATTAATATTTAGAGCTTAATTCGCCGTCATAATTTATATCTAGTGCCGGCCAGGGAGTCCTGGGCTTAGGTGTTCACCTTTGAATACGAACTATATACCTCGCAGCCTGACCGGAAGTTAGGATTGCACTCGAATATGAAGCCTGCCTGCTTTTTTCTTCAAGCATTGGCCTATGAAGAAGCCTAATATAAAACTCCTAAGAGGCCGGACAGAATAAACGCAATGAATAATAGTCTTCCATGCTCCGAAACTCCAAAGATCGTTGTTCAACAACTTACGCCCATTTCACTTGATAAAGTGCAGCTTTCAAGCATGTGCATGTCTTCAACAATTGAACACATCACGATGCAACAGGGGAAAGGCATTATTCTTATTATCTTAGTATTCATCAATGAGTTTCATTACGTCATGAGTATAGGAGAGGTGAGTTTTTAATGAATTAATATTTGTCTAAAGTTTGTATTATGGATTCTAGAAATCTTCTTGAGTTACTTCAGTGAAAAGATCTTGCTAACTTTCAGTCGCAAAAAATGTTTTCCTTATGAAATTCTACTAATGATTAGGTTTTTATGAGAAGCTATAAAATTCATATCAGTCATTATAATCTATGGTTTTCCAAGACTTATCTGATTTATAACACTGGATCATTTGTTGCAAGATTGAAAAGTGAAGCTTGTGATAAAAATTTCTATTGAGTATCAATAACTTTGGAATTACCACTTGCTGACGGTAAGTAAATTGTTTATGAGCTGCTAAGGCTATGAATTATCAAACGTTTCTTTTGATTTACACCTCTTTATTATGCAATGATGATCTGGACTGAGCCTGATTCGAGTCTCGTAATCAAGTCTCAAGCGATAGACATCTGCCATTGGATGACCATTTCAACCTTGAGAACATTCAACAGTAAGATGACTAATTTGATAATTATGAGCTTCAGCCAAAGATGGATGATTTGTGAGAGAATTAGAAGGTAATTGATTTTTCATGATGAATTTCCAAGAAATAATCCAATCAATCTCAATTACTGGGTTTTGATCTAATCGGATTTTCAAAGTTGCGAAAAACAATATTCTAGAAAATATGTTCATAATTCTTGAATCTCCAATATTAATCAGCGAAATAACTATATTTTACTATACAAACATTTTTTCCTTATTTTTATATTTAAATAACCATGAATAAATTATTAATTAAACATTTGAATGAATATTTAAATGTTTAATGTCAATTTCATTGTCATTATCTAGATTATAGCATAGATAACACAAATATATTATGTTGGAATAGGATGGATTATCAGTCTCTCATTGTAGTATGTTGACAATCTTGGTAATAATAAGAATTGCCTTAAGAAAACGTTCTAAGAAAATGTGCTGGTTTTTATGTGCAGCAGTAGATTTACTGGTGCTATGAAATATGAAAGTCTGATAAAACCAAGAATACGTATTTCCTTAGGAGACTAGATATTTCATGTGATTGATTCATTGACTTTATTAGTTGGCTTGTTAGATTACTCGTTGGCTGCAAAAGAAACTCACCTGAGTAAATCTCTCGAAAAATGCCAATATAACAAGGTAAAGCAATAAAAAATTCATAAAAAGCTCGGTTCCAGTTCAGGACACCATTCCATTCGATTTAACAGCGATCCACTCTCACTAGGCTGTATGGAGTGGAGTTGAGACGTTCTACCTCAGGACACGATAAAAATCTTGGGTGATAAAGAAACATCCAATACTTATTAGCTAAAAGTGCAAGCCAAGAGTGAAGAATTTCAGAAGGACGGATTTTATTCAAAGTAAATGATTGTGTTGAGTTTTTGTGGGCAGGATTATGGTGGTGAGCTGATGTTATCATATATGCAGCGTACACCTGTCTAGGGGAAAGGTAGGTGCTAAGAGATGAGGCAGCGACTCGAAAATGCCTGTTTAGCCCAAGTCGCTGGAGATGCTCGATTAATCAGAGCTAGCTGTCATTCTCGTTCGCTGCCACGAAGCAGGTTGAACCGTGTTAAGTTCTCGTGAACTGAATGAACAATGACAGCAGCTAAGAAGCCACAGCTAGCTTTTCGAGAGTCATCATGCTGCTGAGATGGGTGGAATCCAAACAAGAAATAGGTCATGTATCTGTCATCTCTTCCACTATACACGACTCCTGTCTTCGATGTCGTACCAAACAACAGCAACCAGATTGTTATCGAGCCGTGATTGGCTTGTATAGGTGAGACTGCAACATGTGCACTCAAGGATGAGTTGCTCAATTGTAGTTTGACTCTCCAACGTTTCGAATCATGTTGTAGAAATTGGATAGCCCACTAATCAGCTTCCGTGAGAAGATATTTGTCTTGATCTACTAGGCTGAGCTAGTTGACCAGATAAACTGAGAAGGGAAGAGTTATGTAGACCTATGATTTGTTCATAACTAATAACATATCCTACTTCAGTATAGCTAAATTCCTGTCATGTTAAAATATTCTTCCTATCATTCACAGATAGCTCCCAGCTTTGTGTTTTAGTCGAGTGAACAAGGTGCGGTAACTTACTCATTCAGGATACTTTAGTATTCTTGATATTCTAGAGTCTATGATGATAAAGATTGATACCCTTGTTTACATCCATTTGGATGTAATTTCTTTCAGATAAAATAAGTCCATTTTTGAGTATAGTTTATTTGGTTTAATAAATCCTGGTAAGTTTTGAAAATGAGAACTAAATCTTGATCTTCTGTGTGTACTGAACTAATAACTTTCTGTTATTGGAAATTGAAAGGATAAACTCATCCAGTACATGTATTGTTCGATGCCTGTCTGGAAGGTATCCGAAGATTTCGATTCTGGAAATGTAAACCCATAGTTGCCAAATAAGTGGCCAGCTAGCCGCATAGTTGATCGGCTTGTTGTGAAAAGGCTTTTCGGAGGTGTGTTAGTTTAGCGAGGTGACAGGCCAGCTTCACACAGAGGCCGAAATGTTTTGCTACCGTTCGGAAGCTGGGATCGAGGCGCAGTGGTCCATGATGGGGTAGGATCGGCCCCCCAGGCAGAGTCCTAACAAAACCCCAGCGTTTAGTCATCCGAAAGCGAAATAATAGGAGGCACAAGTGCTGTTTATGATACACAAGAGCCTTGCTAACAAGATTTGTCTATTCACAATTCCGCGAGTTAGCCACGTTTCGAATGGCACCTTTGCCACAATCTCTCCCTCTCCTATCTTCTCTCTCATTCTTCCCTACAAACAGCTTCTATTTTCCTTCTTCTTCCTTTCCTCCCAACTCCCTGGAAACTGGACCGGTGACCTTTTCGACAGCAGCTGCCAGTCACTGTTCACTGGACATGCTCCTTTTAACTTCTCTTCTCTACTTCTATCATTTTCTCAACTATAAGCTCCAGTCAGTTGTCACAAATATAAATTCCATAATTTCTGTGAGAGAATTTTCTTGTTCAACTATGCATGAATGTTTTTGACTGGTTCAAGTGCTCTAGCTCTTTTGATTGAATAAATTTACATCTCTTTATTCGCAATAATGAAAAATATCCCACTATAATGAAAAAGAAAAAATCTCCCTTTACTAGTCTGAAGAGTTAATCCATTCTATTGATCATTCATTTACTGGATCCCATTTGAGATGCAAATTCTAGGTAGGGCTTGTGATCAGAAAGTAGCATCCAAAATAATTCCTATCAAAAGAAAAGCAATTCATCCTGAAACGTCAGTCCTGAGAAACCTTCCAGACTCATTCAAGTGTGGATTAATGTGTATATGGAAGTTGCATGCCTGGTTTGTATAGGCCTACAATAATAGCTCGTTGCTAGAAACTATACAATCGAACATCACCAACAGAGTAGTCCGTCAGAAGTAAAGTGTAGGTGAATACAGATAAATTCATACGTAACAAGTGGTAATGTGAAACAGCCCCTTTTTCTCAAAACAATATGGATATTTGTTATCTGGATCTTGTATATTCCATATTAATCTTATAATGTAGATATAGATATTGTTAATTTTATTGTTGAGCACTATTATTTATCGTTAAGCAATATTATAAACAAATAAATATGTACATCAGCGCACAAGCCTAGCTTTGCTGATGTATGCAGGTATTATTAAGAGTAATTTATTGTTAATATTATATGTGTATTATTCACTAGAAAATGTATTGATGAATATTGTATTGTATTATTGTTGTGAATAAATAAATTGATAAATTGATTGAATAAATTGATGAATTAAAGTTATCATAACACCTTGATTTTTCAACCATAGAGTTGAAAGATGTCTTGGGAATAAAAAAAAATTGAAAAACTTAGGAAACAACTCAAACCTTTTTAAACCTAAAAGTTGATGGGCATACTTCCAGATCATTGTGAAAAAATCTTCAATTGGCAAAATGAAAAAGTAATGTAAAGAGATCTATTTATTTGTAACATTCACTTACCTTCCAGACTTGGTGATGATCATCTCAGTGCCCAGGTCGTGGAACTTGTCCCATAGATCTTTGGTCTCGAGATGGCAGTCGGCAAGGAGCAGTTCCTGACAGTTGCAGCGCGTCTTGACTTTGGCGCGGACGGCGGAGGGATCCGGAGAGTCGCGGTCCTCCTCCGACAGCTCCTCGGAAGGCGCCTCCGACGGCGGAGCTCGCGGCTCCCGTTCACTCTCCGAACACTCTTCCACGTCTATTTCAACGTCCTCCTCCAATTCCGGCTCCTCTGCCTCCTCGTATTCATCGCTTTCACCCTCCGCCACCTTTTCACTGCCTCTCCGGCCGTTTCCAAGTCTCTCTGTAAACAAAAGAGTCAAACACAATTAGTCAAATATATGATCGACAATTTGGATTGAATCTAATTATATTGAAGAAAGATGAATACTATACTAATAACGTTAGAATTCATTCACGGGGAAAATAGAATTAAATTTGCAAAAAAAACAGTCTAGACCAGCTAAGAGGAGGGACGGATAAAAGTGGACTATTTATAAAACATATATTATCTTTCCTATATTATTGAAAATTTATGTATATAAAGTGAGAAAATTCAATCTATTTTTCAATTCTCAGCGACAAAAATTCATCCAGGCTGGATAAAAAATAGAGGGAGAAAATAATTAATGTGGAATTATTCGAAAGAAACATGAAACATTTCTGAAAGATTCAGATTAGAGAAGAAAGAACCCATAAATCGAAAATAATAGAGTGTTGAATTGAGTCGTTACACCCATACCACGATATATTGCTGAATACTTTTTCTCAGATAATTTTGCACTGAAATGTGATATCGGTTGCAATTTTTAGGATCCGACCGATGTTAACATTGAAAATATGCAGTCATTCATTTCCTTGTTTAGCTTGTAATGCAGATAAAACACTTCAAATAACATAGTAAGAGTTGCTATACACCTATAATTATGCCAACATGCAGGTATAGTTTTCAGTATGAGGGAAACATACTATTGGAATGGAATGAGAGCGTAAATACGGTACAAGCAATAAATATCAGGTAAGGACTCATGAAAGGTCTATCCGTAGTAGAGGTAGGTCAGGTAATCGTATGATAGGGGTAAGTGCACAAGCATGTGTGCAACTATGCAATCCTCCGTTCACTACTCCATTAGTGATTCGGAGAAGTCGTCTTCCTGTGGAAAGCGTACTATCGATACTGTTTCTAAGTTCATCGCTGGAAGCAGATGTTCGAACTGTTTTTCACCTCCCACACCATTCTTTTCAGTCTGTATTGTGACTCGAAGCAAAAGGGTTCAGTCACACTTGGTACTGTAATAAAAGTAGATTGAGGAAATAAATTATCATTGTAACCATTGCCTCGCAATAAACTTGATGATTTTATACGACATTCATATCAGTTTATGCTGGGTATTTAAGATGTTATAACAGTTGACGCAGTCGTATAATAGGGAAAACATCAATAAAAGCTTATCGGGTATTTTTTCGTGTGGTACAATGAAAATGAAGAGCACACTAGTGCATCGAGGTATCAAAAAACGTTGGAATTATTGCTTCCGTTTTTATTGCATTCATCATCCAAGTGGCTCTGTTTCAACATAAACAGTGAAATTTATTCTATGTTTGTTTGTTTGTCATGAAAATAATTTTTCAAACTAACCAAAGTATTTTTCCCATAGATTAATCATAGAAACTACATCGACTGTTTAATGAGATCAATGATAATGTTATACAATGACTGTGTAATGTCTCTGTACAAACTATTGAGAATTTTTGAAGTCTTCAAGTCTTACTAGAGGCTGTTCTAATTCAACTTTCAGTCACTAACAGTCTTTGTTAAATGGGTTAAAGTCTTTCAATTTGATTCAATTATTAAAATATCATCCACCAATTCATGTACTCGCGTGATTTTTAATAAATAAAATGATAAATTTCACAAATTTAAACCACGAAATACGTATTTCTCAATTATCTTTTCTAGAAAAGATCCGGCTTAATTATTCAAAGTGGGATCTCTTCATTATCATTAAGAGAGCGCTGAATTATGACAGACATGGAAGCCAGCATTCTGATTGTCATGTGCTGGCAATCATAGAACAGGCATGTCACTTGTCCTCCTCATTGTTTAACCACTAATCAATGTTGACAATCATCAACACTTCTCCTACCAAGAAAGTTACATGTCGACAGCAAACAGCCAATGTCTGGTTTGTGCTTTGAAAAGAATTGTTGATTAGGATTGGGATTCACATCACTACTCTCCTGGAAATATTGTAATAGAGTTTTTTTTCAATCAACTGCTATTCTTTATAGCTTCTAAGGTCTTTCAAATGAAATGATCAACTTGATAAAAGAAAAGAAAATCTATTTAAGTATTTGTTCCTTGTTCTCCTCAATCTAATTCTAACCCAGAATTATCCACTATCATATATGCTTTCACAATTCTATGAGATTCTCTGATGTGATTGTTAATTTTTCAGTCAAGTCTTCCCAGTTTCTACAAAATAGATAGAAATCATGAATTAGAGAGTCTCTTTTTCTCATGAAATCAAATCGTATCAGGATGGAAATTAATCCTTATCTCTCTCACAAAATATAAGATCTTTATTATTATGATTATCTTATTATTAACAGTTGTAGATGTTATGTTGCAGGAAAAAGTATTATTTCCCTTACCAAACTGAGACGAAGGAATAATCATACAGTATAATCGTCTCAGAAATCTAGGATTGTTGCACCACACTGTTATTATGAAGTACGGTAAACCATTTTTTCACTCCAATAAACGTCAAGTGTTCACATGATTAAGACTTTATTAAGTACAATACTGTTTTATAGCTTTTCTTCTACAATTGGATATCATGCCTCTAAAATATGTCAGATTGCGTAAAAAATTATATGAAAATATGATTTACGATTTTCAAACTTCCGTTCTTCACAGTCCCGAACTTTATCTCTTGGTTCTTAGCAGGTTGATGGTGATTTCTGTAAGGTGGAAGATCTATCCTTAGAACAAGGAACAATGCGTTTCTGTACCTCAAGGTTGATTTTTCTTACCGAAGTCTTGGTGCTCACTTTTAATAGTTTGGTCGTAAAAGCGTTTTAATAACGTTTGTGAGTAATACAATTAAAAATAATTATAATAGGTAGCGAGGTTATAGCTCATGGTTTTACGGGCTAGTGAAAAATCTTGAGGCTGTAAAATTTTGTTATTTGAATCATTTGAATCATGCACTCTCTCACAAAAATAACAAAATATTAAGAAATATGAAGATAATAAAGAGGTCAGAAATATCAGGATAATCATACATTCACATTTTGATCAAACTGATATCATAATTATTGATAGATGCAGGCTACTAGGATAACTTCAGTTTTCAAAATGATTAATTATCATGACACAGATAATGAATCGTAGCATTAAAATATTTCTGTTTCAAAGGATGCAGTGTGAACTGGATGATATCCTAGGGGATGATGAAATAAAGATGGCTTTTATTGGTGATAAATGAGAGAGCTAGATCAGTCTGTCCACGAAAATAGTATTAAAATAATTGTTGCAAGTTTGTGAATTAGATTCTAAATAAATGCAGTGGTATATAAGTTGATATTAATATTTAATGTAATGTATTTATGTACTGAATGTCCAGGAATTCAATTTTTCTACCAATGCTATGTAGACGTTGTTATTAGTATTTTTTTATAATTTGAATAACCTGAGATTAGAGCCATTATTTTGAGGCCTAGAGGAAAAATGGAAAGACATAAAATTGTTATTCTGTAACTCGGAACGCTTATGGCCTTATCAAGAGAAATTGTCTTGGTCACAGATACCACCCATCCTTGGTGGGTTTCCAGTATATTCCACCAAGTTCTCAGTACATTCCTAAGTGTCATGCTTAGTCACATTTATTTCATCGCCATAAACAAATTGAGAAATCAATTTATGAGATTGCCTACAATCTGTCGTCACTTCTTTGAGCACCCAAATTAGTTCCACAGAATGTTTTTCACTTTTCAATTAAATAAGTAATCAAGCTTGAAAGAGACTGATTTACTCTCAATGGTCAAGTGGAAAATTTAGCTATCTGAACGGTGGAGGGGGTGGGGTGAGGCGTTGTTGCAGCTGCAGGAATGGAAGAAAGAGTGAACGCATTGTACACGCTATAATATCTTTCATTAGGGTCTTTACACGTCCTACAAAGGTGCCGGGATAATCATCATCTGTGCTCTGTGTTGATGTGGCTGCTGCCTCTCTGCCTTTTGCCTGTCTTTTCCCTCCCACGATGCTAGCTTTTCGGTGCAGTGCCGTTCGAAAAACTTTGACCTCTACTACTAATAAATCAGCTGTTTCTGTACGCCCCTGCATGCATCGGTTACGTTCAAAGAAGAACAAAAGAAAGCGACCCGATCACTAAACGATAACGTTCCATCGCGAGCATTCGAACCGAAAGCTCAAATGTAATTTGAAGGATATCAGGCTGATAATGAAACTAGTAACTAGCTTGTAAACCTAAGCTGTTTTTGTGACTTTGGCTCATTGACATGATAGTTTTTCACGATTAGTATCACTTTTTGATTGGGAATGGCAGAATAACAGCCTCAGTAAGAAACACAGGTGAGAAACACCAATTACTAGAGAAACAACTACATTTTGAAATTTATTAAATGATAATTTCTTGTGATAATAATTGAATTGTTGGATTGTTGTTAGAAAAAGGGAATTTTTTCAGCACACTGATTACAATTATTTCTCATCATTGACAGATCTTGTACACTTTAGCGATCACTATAGTGATCTTCACAACAAGAAATTATTTAATAATTAAAGAAACGAAAATCCAAGGAAAGCTATATAAATAGTTCTGAAGACTATTGAAGAATTCTTCAATATTGAAGAATATTCGGCAAATATTGACAACAGAACCAAATAGCAAGAGGATGAAATTGATGAAAAGATTTATTCCATTGCATTCTCCATTCATCCATTTAGCCCATTTTAATAGGCCTACAACCAAACCGCTTCTATAAAGCATACAATTTAGAAAGTGAATCAATTGTAAAGTGAATAAAATACAATCGATCAAAACAGTACTTTAATATTTTTAGTAAGCTTTTGTAGACCATGTGCCGAAAATGTACCAACAAAGGAACTAAAAGACTGGATAAGTAATCTTCCTGCAATATCTAGTCTTGAATAGGATCAAGAAAAAATATAATAGAAAAAAATATATAATAATGAAATGACATTGATAAAATGAATTTTATAAATATATATTCGAATCAATTGATGAATTAAAATTATTGATTCATAGTTGTACTGATGGATCAAGTATTTGCAATACAGACCTGATCAATATTCCTAAGTTGTGAGTGACAAGAATTCTTTCCAATGAGTAACAAACCATTCAGAGGTTTCATCTCTTGAAAAAGATGAGTCCCAAAGTTGAAAGCGATTATACTGTGAAATGCTAGCTAGTGTTTTATGTGTGGCAGGCTGCGGTCTCTTGAAAGAGAATTTGGGGCGATAATTATCACGTCAGTTAACCGTCCGGTAGTGATTTATGAATGTCTGAGGTAGGGATCTGTTCACACACACCAAAAAAAGTGTAAAAATGAGAAAAAAATTGAAAGATGGTATTTGTGAATGAGATTTCCGATCTCAGAATTCACAACATTCATTAATATAATATGTAACCAAAAGTCGTTCAAATGATTTGTCATGTTCCAGGAGGTGTTGTTATATTTGATCTAGTTTAAACTTATACTCCATTAAATTACTCAAGAATACTACCGCCCTCAACCAGCCAGCATCATCAATATTTCTCAATCCTACTTCAATTTCGAAACTTGATTACTAGTATGAGATAAGTAGCGAGGCCAAGGATTGTAACATTCCACATTGCTAAGTTGAAGTGTAAGAATAAAATAACTAAGCCCACTCCATGTTAACACTTTAGATGTCTGATAACTAAAATGTTAATAGGCCTTGGCAGCAGAACTTGAAATAGCTGTCTTTTAATGATTTTAATTCGATTTACGCTTTTGTAACACAACAGTTTATGTCTTCTGTATATTTCATAACTAGAGCCCGGATGTTCAGGCATTTATAATACTTGAAATAGGCAGGCAAAAAGGCACTAAAAAACACAAAAATAGGCACTTTAAAATCGAAAAAAGGCATAGTGTATTCTATATATTTATGTGAAAAAATAATACAAGAAAATTGAAAAACTTATATTCTACTGGTTGAACATGATTAATATGTTTTCCTTCAAGTTTTTTGACTCTAAATTTGGTTTTATTTCTGATGAATATTTTCCAATATGAAGGAAGACCTTTCTACATCAACTGTTGTTACTGTTGCATATATCTGAAGCACACTATTGTTGTATTTGAACTGAAGCTAGATTCAATAAAAGGGTTACCTTTAAATGATAAAATATTGAATATTAGCTTTATTCTTGCAAAACTTCCGTTAGGCAAAATCAATTATGTTAATTCATGGATTGAAATAAACATTATTTATTCATTTTTAAAGTTCTCGTAGCCTATAGCACACTCATGCATTGATGCATACATTTCTCTGTTTATAAATGGACGACTACCTGACTACAAAAAGCTTCATTTGTAGCCAAGGACATTTGTAGCCTGCATTAGGGAATTCGCAAATGTAATATTATATCTTCTCTAGAGATCATAGACTTTTTCTCAAGTTCAAATTCTTATATGCACGCTGGATTTTCTTCTTCCAGTATTCTTATACTTTTTTAAATATTGAAAATTGAAAAAATGCTAACCATATAGGCAAAACATATAAAATAGGATGAAATAAGCTATTTATAATTAAATAAGCTTTAACCCTGAAAAAAGGCAGAATAGGCAAAATTAAGGCATTTTGCCTAACATCCGGGCTCTATTCATAACCTTTCAATTGTGTTCAGAATACAATGCTTCCAGGGCAGTAGCTACAAGAACAATAATTCAACCATTAATTCACACTCATATACCTTTTTCATTATATTATTTGATTCTATCCATTTGATGGAGCTTTGAAAGTTTCATGACCCTCAGTAATAATGTATGCTCTACTATTGTGTTGCTGATTTTATAACGTAATATGTAATGGACACTTGTAATATTTAAAATACTTCATGGAATACTTATTTTCAATCATTGTATTATAATAATTATAATTTATTTCTCCTGACCCAACAATATATAATGATATAGTAATAGTTTTCAAAAGAAAGTGTGTCATCATATGATCAAGATATATTATAATAATATAATAGAAATATTAAATAACAGTTTGGTAACAGCCTCAAAAAATTATTGACAAAACAAAAAATATATATTGTGTTTCTATTGACGAATCCCTACAGAAAAGATTCAGTTTTACACTCTGCATTTTTTTTTTTTAATTTAAAACATCTTCATAATTTCTTAGCTGCAGTCACAAATCTTAAATATTTAATTCAACAAAGAATAAACAGTTTGTTTTATGAATAATAATTTTTTCAGACCAATTTATAATATCTTGCTCTTGGTCTATTATTCTTATCAAGAAATTCAAGCCGGAGTCGTGTTGACTATGATTTAAATATCATATCAAAACAGAGCAGTTTATTATGCGATGCTTAGGAGACCTCACACACAGGTGATCTAGCGAGTTGACTGTTCAATTCAAGCATTACCTACTCTGCTCAATGCTGAGCTCTAGAAGCTAGTGGAGAAACACGACAGCTTACGGTGACATTTTTTAACGCGGCAAAAATTTATGACTGTCTACATTCAATAAATTATAACTCGAGCCAAGTGACACGGTGTGAGTCCATACATCACGTCCCAAACACTTCCACTATCATTCTAAATTCTAGCGCAGTGGAAATAAAAACTGAACATCATTTCTGAGTGGTGGATGCTCTGACTAGCCATGCGCAACGCTCAACAAACATTGGCCTACGCTAAGTAATAATTTTTGTGTCACACAGAACTGAGGCAACAAAAAACCCCAAACAATTCACAATAATTGGCTGGTTCTGAATATACGAATACGAGGAATTGTAACAGTATCATCGCGAAAACAGAGCTCGGCAACTTGTTATATAAATAATTTATTCCCCATCACGTGTTGATTTAACATGTCTCGTCAACATCAACCCGAAACAACATTATAATGGGTGGTCACGTTCCTGGTGAAAATTCTCCAACTATGCATTTGAATCTGTTAATTATTATATTCACAGTTTTTCTTATATCATTTTGCGCTCGTATGATATTGTTTTATGAGAACAGGCATTGCACAGTTGAAATTTAGGGATAGCCTACAGTGAGTTGAGAATACGTGGATTAAAAATTTCTATAAAAGAATGGACTTCAGTGCCGGTACTCCGCTCCTGCACAACCTTACTGATTAGATATTTTTCGTGTAAAATATTACAATTTATTCACAAAAAGAATTTGAAAATAGTTGCTTTCAGAACTTATGCCTTCAATCAATCAGTTCTCCAATCGGTTATTTGGTCTGTAATTTAAGATAATATAAAATTGTCTCAGAAACCTAGAAATTCACGACTTATTGATTGAGGAGCTAGTGTAATTAAGCATTAATCGTTCAGTGCCCGTTCTCAAAGACAATACACTTACTCACTTTCATGTTGACGCCATTAAATGATTGAAATGTCCCAAACATTCAATGTGGTGGCCAAGAAGTACTGTGTTAACGTAAGAAGATGGATTCGATCTGACATCGTCTAGAATTCTATGTCATGGCTGGCATCCCACAATACACCGCGGATGGAAAATAGTTGGAAGGCAACGCAGTGATGAAAACACGTGAGAGACATTTCGACAGTTCACCTCTCTTTCTGTCTTGGCACACAGCGCTCGCTACTTCAAATAAATATACGCAAGTGCCTGCATGGATCCTAATAGAATTTTAGCTGCGAGGATCAAAAGGAAAGTGTTCATCATCTGACGACTAGGGATTGGTGTTGTAGATATTCTAATGAAAAATTGGCACTTTAGTCAGCAACCTCTGTTTTACAAATTGAATCAACAACATGCGGCTTCAACGCTCACATAAACTTGAATCTTATTCAGTTGTGAATTAATTTTCAACTCACTAGGAGAAATTGTTTGCATGAGAATTTTACAAGTAGATTGGTTCATATTTTAATTTTAAATAGAAAACATTTTCTTTCGAGTAACTAAGTAGATTAATTTAATGTAAATTAACTGATCAGAATAAGTGGATGAAATGGATAATTCACTTTCTCTCATAGATGAACAATTTCCTGAGGATGATCTTAGTGAAAAGACGTCATCTAAAGCAAAATGGGGTTTAAAAGAGAGTTTATTCTTCTCAACCAAAACAAAAGGAAATCTGGATGCTTACAGTGAATGTTAAATTAAATTAAAATTTTCGACTGTCAAGAAAAATGAAAGCTCGTATTTTATTTACTTATAAGACTCGTTATTAGTATAATGATGCAATCCTAATTAATTATGATGCGACCACCTGATAACATTAATTCAACTAGAATCCAAAGATGAATAGATAATTGATTTTGTGTTTCACTCAGCTTCAAATAATCAAGATTCAAAAGTTAGAAATGTATACTATATGAATAGAAAATTAACTTCTATGGAGCCTTCATGGAAAGCTATATTTGAAAAGGAGAAAAATACATTTTGTAGACTCATTTAGAGTGTAAGTGTGATGGAAATGAAATTCGGTGAACTCATTTCTATCATCGAAACAAACCATGAAACTATATCAGTGTCGGCTTCTCAATCCCTTCACAATCTTTATTGTTAGCCTATAAGAGCTACACTGTTAAGTTTAATGTTTCCTATTGGGCCAAGTTCTTTATTGCGTGAAGATAACCCACAGAAACAGATAAATGTCTATCAAAACTGGAAGCAATCATAATAATTATTAAAATGGAGCTCGCGTCACATAACGATTCCCCTATGAAAACCTAGGCAATAACTCCTATGAGTTACTCAAATCTTTACTCTAAAGCTAAACTAATCTTTGTTCTCGTTTAGACTGAAGACGTATAAAGCAAGTATAGAAGTTGAAAAATACTATTGATTTATCGATTACTGTCCCAATATTTGAAAAGATGGCAATCTAATACTCATCATTCGATAATACTTCAATATTTAAAAAATACGTGTGAAATAAATAATTGATGTATACTGTGGCGTAATAAATGAGATCTATCATGTTCATGTCCATGTCTATCTGAGGCCTATCATCATGTTAGATACCTATTTACCTATTCTATAATTAGCCTATTAAGTTTTTATTTTATCAGAGCATATATGTGCACATTTTCTTGTATCCGTAATCGACCTAGAATGACATAAATCTTACCCTATGCTCAGCAATCAACCTAGAATATGAGAATAATATTAAAAATGTTAAATTAACAAATAAAACTGTTTACCATGGTGATATCTTGTAACAGCTCAGTGCTGGAGCATGTAGCTTACTGTCAAACACTCCTGGCAAGGGAATGATGGACGTTTACATGTGTCGCAATGAAGCTTACTTCATGGAACATACGCCGGCACTTGCAAGGGGTGAGTGGCCAATCCCACAAGGACCTCCACCCACATTGATTATGTAGCCCTAATTGATAATGGGCTTGATTCATTTTATTGGAAGGCAATCCAACTCATCGAATCAGCGTACGTTCTGGCAGGGGATTTGAAAATAGCCAGCCACTCATCTACTAAATTAATTGGCTGTTATTTTTATCCCTCCAGTTCAAATAAAAGAGATTATTCTGTTTGCCAATATTATGATTAAATAAGCCAGATCCTTTGGGGATTGAGTTCTTTTGCAGTATAGTTATTTCCCATAATTATCTCTGATAATAATATTCATCTATTTAACGTTTTCATAAGACCAGCAGTAATCCATTACCTGATCGCAAGACATTTTCAAAAATAGAGTTAGAAACAAATTAACTAGCCATATACAATGCGCTATGGTTTTCGGTTTATTTGGTTGGCATTTTGGTTTATTTGGTTAGCATTTTGGTTTAATAAATTTAGTTGAAAAATCACCTTGTCAGCATATTACATATCAAAAACGATCCGGGAAGAGTCATTGTCGTCCTCTAACCACAATGAACAGTTGTTGGAAAAAAAGAAAATTAAGTTGTTGAATTAGAGTTGCTGTAGCTAGGAGGAAGTATCTTTCAAGCTATCTGATATTTGATAATAGGTAGCCTAGGTTATCTCTTGCGGTGGCCCGCTTGTATATGAGATGAGTTTGTTATCAATTCAAAAACTAGATCATTTGAATTATCTTTCAAGGCTTGAAATGTTATAAACACCACAAATGAACATAGATAAATACTATAAAATTAAAATAGCACAAATTTAAAAGTAAAAATGTGAGCAAAATTGAAATGTAGGCCTATCTATTATTAATAATAGATAGGTGGCTTGCTTATCTTACAATCTTAGTACAGTAATCAAGGGATTTTTCAGTCTAGCTATCAATCTCTATTCACCATTGAACTGAATTTATTGTACCAAATTCTCAACCGACCCTAAACTGAATGAAAAGTTGATCCTACGTTGATCAAAGTCTTCAAAATCCGAAATTAATACATTATACAAAAGGTCCAAATTTGCTCAATATTGGGCGGATGATAAAATAACAAACTTTGCCAAACTGACAATTTAAATTTCTGGCACTGAGAATTGAACAATAATTTGAATATAATTCAATCAAATTGACAACATTTGCCTTAACAAGCATAATAATTGCATGCACTATTTATGGATAATCTGCAACTCACAGGTTGCAATGAACATAATCTGTAGAACAATGTTGATCCAATTTGATAAGATGCATAGTTTGAGCTTATTAGTTTACTTGAGTTTATTATACTTAGAAATTAACGTAATTTAAATAAAAATCAGTAAGACCATAGTAGAGATTAATGGGAGAGTATTCTCCAACTGCAGGTCTAACCATTTACCACTTGTGTTATCACTACTTTCAATAAGGATCATTATAGGATCATTATATTATTCTGATGAGTATTTCAATTTACTGTGAAATGAATTAGTTCTATGCAGGAAAATCTCAAATTAGCGGGCAACCTTCATGAAGTTTCCTTTGAGTAAAGATGTATCGGGTCAACAGGCGTCAAATACCAAATGAAATAGTTGGAGATATAAGTTAAGAAATTAATTATAGAATAATACAAGTAAGATCTCGAAGAATAAACCTAAAATATCGTATTTTGAAGGTTTAGTAAGTATAATGTAGGATACTAGATTCAGATCTGCTATCAGGACTAATAGATAACGTGAATGAACTGCCTAAATCACTTGTAAGCCCCGAATAAAATTCGGTAATGACGTAGCCTAATGTGTAAATTTAAAAAATATATAAATTTTCAATATTTAACAAAAAACAAGACAAGAGCTAGTGAATGTAAAGATATCAAACGCTAGGAAACATAAGAACACAGATCATGCAACGTGAAAATGAATCACTGCATAGGCTAATGTTTTAAATTTTTATAAATATTCTATTATTAGACAAACATGAAAAGAAGCATAATAAGTAGTCGTCATCATACGCCGTTCAGCCTTCAGTTCATAGAAAAGTCTGTGGCTAAGGGCTGTAGGCTAAAAATAATTCCGAATGTTTTTAAATGATTATGAGCTTATAATCAGCTTTGGAATACACGCGTGGATAATAGCCTAGCAATCACATTTTATATTCTAGTCAATGAGCCAGTAGCCTAGAAGCCAAATAACCTCTCCGGCAAAACGAATTTGGTTCATAACAACAATGAAAGACTGATGGGAAAGCGATTGAAGACTTCCTTGTATTGTAACGCACACATTTGTAGCCTAATTTCACGATAGTGCCGTGTAACAAGTATTTATTTAGCTAGCACTTGTACATAATAATTCAAATAGGTTGGTACATATTTCTCAGGTAGCCTAATTATTGGGAGCACTTAATGCAAAACGATACTACTTTTGCCAGAGAATCTTGCTAGCTGAGAGAAATAACTAGATGATTAGTTCTAAAAAGGTGAGAAATTCATTCATTTTGAATAGGAAAACTCTACGGTTAAGGAGAGGCTAGCTGTAGCTGAGTATCAAGGAAACACCTCCCACCCCAGCATGTGGTTTAGGGAAAATTGTGAAGGAAACCACCTTTCCCAAAGTTTTCTCATTAAATTACATTACTTGAATAGGTTTTATTACGAACATTCTAATATCCTGTTTTCCAACTAGTTCACACAGAGCTACTTGGGATGTTACAACTTATTGGTTAGGGTGAACACAACACAAGTTTGAGGATGTCACGCGCACAAATTCCAACACATGTTTGGGGGTTCGTTGACGTTCGTGTCCGGGTACTCACCGTGCGCGTTGGGCTGGAGGGCGGCTGAGGCCGAGGCTGGAGGCTTCCTATCCCTGGACATGATCGCCGCGATGGAGAAGTCGGTACGGGACTTGGGTCCCTCCTGCATTGTGGCCAGCAACATAACACGGGCCGCACTGACGCGCTAACCCAGCTCCGTCCGCTAGGCGGCAGGCCGATCGAGGGCGGACCCACAGGGGCGGAGCCTCGTCCCCACCACTCGGCCGCACTATTTAATTAGGCATTACTGGCCTTTTATGATTATGTGGACAAATGGAAGGCTGTGCATGGTTGAACGCCGTCTCCTAGACATCAACACCGCATAGGGGGCCAGCTACCGTACTCCCCTCGCCACCCCTCAAATACATATTCGTCTTACCATACACGGAAACTACACACGACTATTATTTTTTCCAAGAGGTGCCGATTCGTCGTTTTAGCAGCTCCCCCTTCGCTCTACCTGTGGCAAACCCGGTTGTTTCCTTCCGGTCCAGTAATTCCCTCCTCGTGACAAGCACTCTTTAGCGCCCTCCACCTCTAAAGCACGGAAATCACTGGTCGTCAAAAGGTCTAAAAGTGTACCTTGTCGACTTGATAGCAGGCTGTACTTGAGCTTCAATGCTCATTTTCACCAATCGTTAGAAACAACATTCTACATAATCGTTGTAATTTTAGTCATGACACACAGAAAATTTGGGACACATTTATTCAGGTCTCATTTCTTGAAAAAATGAGTCATCAAGTTTAAAATGCGTTTAAAATGATCTTACATTTTGAAAATCCAGTACTGCAAAAATTTAGTCCTGGCTGATATCAAAGTTTGTTGTGAAATTGTTTGATTTATTTGAGGTAAGGTCGGAAGGAATAATGTATACACACGTATTCTTATTAGCTGATATAAGAAAAGAAAAAAGAAAGATTTATTGCAAAATTAGAAAACAAATAATTTTACCAATATTAAAACAAAATACAGCAGTTTCGTGAATTTACAGTAAATACAGTTTATTTTAAATAAAAATTAATAGGATGCTTGGAAATCACAATCTGGAGTGGTATTGTAGAAATTGTGACAAATTCCGACAATAAACTCTAGGTTTGGAATTATGGCTCAAATGAATCCAGAAAGAAATTACGAGGCCATTGCTTCAAAGGCTTATTCACACTATCTTGTAACTAGCTTGACCTTTGTTTTCTCATCTAAATTAAAATCAAACTGTTCTTCAAGCTTCCTAATTTCAGGAAATTAAAATTTCTAGAAAAACTTTCAAATTTCAGATGGATTTTTATACTGTAGATACATCTTTTCAAATACGTGGTGCGTCATTATATAAAATAAGTAAATTATTTACGTTGTAAATAACTCTACATTTACAGTTTTATCAATTGAATTGATTCATAATGGAATATAACATCCATATTCCTATCTCAATAGTTTCCAAAATTCTTCTCTTGCTAGTCCTACAAAAAAATTTAAAAACTTGTTATTTCGTCTCCAAAAATATTGGAAATCAAAGTTGGAGTTGATAAACTACAGAAAGGGAATAAAGAATTTTTTTGATAGTTGGAAATAAAATTCGCCATTCCTTACTCATCTTTATATAAAATAGGCGAACATGTTTTTTGTAATCAGAACTGCTCCGTGGTTTCTTAAACGATTTTTTCGTTCACGTCTCATTTGAAAGATCCATTGAGTAGCCTATATGTTTGATAAGGTCTTAAATTTTGGAAACAGTAATCGTGCAGATGAGGTTTGAAGTTTCAATTTTTGCCATTGCTTTAACATAGGGATAGGTGAGCTGAAAATTTTCACACTCCAACTTATGATTTGATGATTAGCTGTTTGATGAAAAAATTTTTAATTACTCATTGTTCATTGCGCCAGTAAGAGCATTTGTGCAGAGAGAAAAAGAGAAAGATAGAGGGCGAGTGAAAGAAAATAGAGGAGGAAACAAATGAAATGAGGGAGGGAAAGAGAGTAAGAGAGGGGTGAGAAGGGGGGAGGAGGAAAAAGGGAGGGAGATGGTAAGAGAGAGGGAAAGAGAGAGGAAGAGAGACAGGGAGAAAAAAAAGAGTGAGAGTGAGAGAAAGAGGGAGGAAGAGGGAGAAACAAAATGAGAGGCAGAGAGAAATAGACAGGGAGAGAGAGGAAAATGATGAGGTGAGTAAAAGAAGCGAAGGGAGAGTGAAAGAGAGAAGAGAAGAATAGATGAAAGGAGGAGAGAGGAGTGAAGGGAAGAGGAGAGGAGATGAGAAATGATGAGAGGTGAGGAAAGGAGAAGAAGAGGAGGAGGGGCATTAGAGGAAAGAAAAGGAGGGTGGTGGAGCGGGGAGGAGGAGGAGGAGGATAGAGAACTACTTTACGTAGTTCAATAGTCGCAGTTTTGTGCGACCAGGGATGTCCTAGTTATAGAAAGCATCGTTGGAGCTTGCCAGTCGGTGTGTGTATCGTGCAAATTGAAACTAAGCAATCATTTCAGCGTGGATATTAATAAATAACCAACTTTTTAATATTAAACACACCTTCAACACGCAGTCCACTGTTTGACGTGTCGATTTTTCCTGTCAGTAGACTAGGTAGGCGGCCTACTGAGTTATGGTGGTTGTGTCTATAAAAAAGTGACTAGGCGTGGAATTGGATTCGACACAATAGAATAGGTTGTAGGAAAAAATGAGTGGTGATGGAGAAGGATAGTGGTGGTTGGTTAGATAAGGATGGATTGATGAATGGGGGTTTGTTAGAATATTGGCGGAGGACTAGGAGGGAGGAGAGGTAAGAATAAGGGAAGGTGAATTTTTGACGAAAGAAGTTCAATAATATTTCATTTGGAGCTGCGATGAGGCAACGTCACGCGAGCAGATCCACACTGGAGGCCTAACTTCGCCAACTGATTCCGTGTTGGCATCCGTCAACAAATCAGTTGGCGTTCAACACGCCTTCTCTCGCCCTTCGATTCATTCCCTCAACGTGGGAAACAACCATCAGACCTGTTTCACCCTCAAAATCTATCGTTTAACTTTGACAAAGTTAGGACATAGTCTACCGGACGCGGCAACGAGCTCCTAATAGCTAACAGGGGCAATTGTTCCTCAACTAATGCAATTTCATTCGTCAACGTCGTTGCTAACGCTGGCTGTGGTTGTGAGCGACACGAAACCTCAACCTCCATAGGCTACTACTCCATATCACGGTAATGGTGTTGTACCACTAGGACTAGACCATCCATGTGCAGTGAAGGCGCCAGTATGCCATCCGCTGGTAATTGCTAAGATACATGCGACGCTCAACCTATAAACCGAAATGGATAGCCCAACTTGTAACACGATTTCACAAGTCTACAAAATTGTGATTGCGTTGGCGCATAAAAGACATTAACTAGAGGCTGTCTCTTTTTCATAGGCTTATGATGCGATGGTGACTTGTTGGTCTGAAAAAATAATCAATGTTTTCAATTACTAGTATGGAAACAATAATAATTTTAGTGTTGTTTTAATTTTTATGAAATGTTGTGATAATTTACCATTGAGATTTGGATATGAATAATTCTTTACAATGTGTTACTTGACCATAGCTTTAGCTCTATTATTGTTTTTTGTTAAGTTTTGACTATAAATCTTGATTACTGAATATTTTCTCCTAATAAATCATCACAATGTAACAATAAATGCTAGCAATGTTCCTGGAGCCCAGTGGCTGGGAATCCCGAACGGTATAGACACATGGCAATTGAATTTCTGACAGAATTCGCAGTATCGAAATATTTTTTGGGTGGTGATTTTCGGTGTCTAATTATAGATGAAGAGGCGGAAAGGCCCAAATAATTCAGAAATGTTTAGTCTTTGCTTTTATTGATAGATATGAAGATCTTCGAAAAAATTATAAAATTCAATTGACAATTGAGCAAGTTTTCATTTGGCTTCTTGTGGAACGAATATTGTTTTGATTATATTCTTTCCAATCGCATCAGAATTTATACAGTAGTAAGAAGATAATTAAATTATAGGAAGTAGTCAAATCAGTAGTCAGTGGAAGTACGAATACTCATCAACAAATCAAATAGAATGCTTCGACGTTTCTATTGAGCTCATTCATGTTTACTGATTTACGCAAGCCCCTTCCTCAAAATTGCATGAGCATGGACCCTCAAGACTTGCGTAGTTTCATGCATACGCCATGACGGCCCACCCACCTCCTTCTGCACTTGTAGAATTTCGCCTAGTAGGGCTACAGAATGCGATCATTGTTTATATAGCAGGGAGTGTGTATGTGTGTTCGATGGGGGGGGGGGTAACAAGTCAGGTGTTTGGGATGCCATAAATTGCATTATCCGAGCTGGCAGTTTGGGGCTGGTGGACCCGCACTCGAATTAGAAGTGATGTCGAGTGCACGTGGCGATGTTGAAGGAGCGGGGGGGAAATAGCTGGGGTGGAAGGGGGTCCCACGTGTAGGGGTAAAGTGTCGAGGCGAGAAATTCGATGCGATCGGTGAGAGTTCGAGTCCCCCGGCCGTGATATTGTGCCGGCAGCAGGGGACAGACACTGTTGAGGGAGGCAAATTGGATGCAATGAGCTCGGGGCTTTCACAATATTGGCTGGCAAAGCCTCCCCCTTATAAAACAACTAACCCCGGCTGAGTATTCAAATACAGTGTGTGATGCCCCCCTTACCTACCAACCTCTCCCCTCTCCCGTAACACCAAACTAGACGACAGCCACCCTAAGACAAAGTCCTGCATGTGCTAATGCCACTTACTGCCTCTACTCTCTAGCTTACTTTTACCATCCCCCTTCACCAACTCAACCCTTCTTGCCTTTTGCCTGCCCTTCTCAGTTTATATTTCCACTACTTCCTCTTCTTCTTCTTCTTCTTCTTCTTCTTCTTCTTCTTCTTCTTCTTCTTCTTCTTCTTCTTCTTCTTCTTCTTCTTCTTCTTCTTCTTCTTCTTCTTCTTTCTCTTTCTTCTTCTTCTTCTTCTTCTTCTTCTTCTTCTTCTTCTTCTTCTTCTTCTTCTTCTTCTTCTTCTTCTTCTTCTTCTTCTTCTTCTTCTTTTTCATTGTTCTCCACATTTTTCCACCCTGTTGTCCTTCTTCTTTCCACTCCCTCCTCTTCTATTTCTTTTACAGTTTTTGCTTCTTTTTTCGGTTTTTTAAGTTCTGCCTCTGCCTCTCTTTAACCATCATCCTTCTAATCTCTTCTCCCTTTTCTCCCAATTCCTTCAGGTTTTTCTTCTTGCTCTTTCACTTTTCCTCAATCTTGCTTCTTATCCCTTCATTCCTTTTTGTTTTTTCTTGAACAAATTCCCCGACTTCACTTCTTCTTAATTTCCTCTATACCATCACCAATCTCTACCACTTCCTCTCCTCTCATTCTACTATTTTTCTGTCCCATCATCACATTTTCAATAGTTTTCTTCCCCTATCTCTACTTTTCCCTGCTTCTAGTTTTTTCTAACCTCACTGCACTCTTCTTTTTCATCCTCTACTTGATCTCAATTTGAAAGCTCGTCCTCTTTCTTCTTCTCTTCTTCCTGTCTCTCTCATTACCTATTATTCCTTCCTCATTCTCTTTCTCCTTCAACTCTTCCATAAGCCATTATCCATCTCTCTCCCTCCTTTTACTTCTCCAACTCTTCCACAAGCCATTATCCGTCTCTCCCTCTTCCACCCTCGTCCTCCTCCCATTACCCCGGAAAATCGTCTAACCGAAGCGACGATTTCCACAGCCGCTTTTCCTCTTATCGACTCGGAAACTTCCATCTAGCCTTTTCACGTCGACGATTTTCCTCATCGCATCCCATTGGCTGAAAATATTAGCTGGCTATTTCTTGGTTGCCTTGCCGTGTGTAATTAGAAAGCTATTACACACTGGGTGCTGGTCGCTTAGTGCGGCAGACCACTTAGGAGCTCAATTAAACCACGGCTTTTCTGTCCTAAAAACATCCACTCCCCACCACCACTGCAAATTCCCGAGAATTAGTTACGTCATTATTCTAGAATCTACATGAGTCTAAATGTTGAGTCGCTTTGTTTAGTATTCATGTACAATGCATTATTAATAAATTATAGACCTCATATAATTATTGATAAAAGATGTTTGCAGAAAGAAAACATAATCTTTTACATGATTATTTAGGCCATTCTTTTATTTCTCATAAAACTAAGATATTTCGCATAAAGATGAGAATATTATTATCCTACTTAAAATTGCTTCAACATTACTTGAACTTTAGAACAGAATCTTTAAAATTACCTGCCCCTCATTCAGATCTTGCATCCCCTCACGCTCACGAGTGATTTGCAAAAAAATTATTAAACAGAACTCTGTGAAGAAATTGAAAGCAGAAGTATAAGAGAAAGAGTTCAAGAAGAAGATTTCAAGGTTGAAAGATGTTTACCACATGATAAAATTGTTGATTGGAAATTTAAAAAAAATCAATTTCTCTACGTCTTAGACAAGCGTTTATGACTAAGTTCAATAAAAGATGCCAAACATAACGCCCAAGATTACAAATTATACATCCTTCAACGTGACATAATATATTTGATTTAATGTCAACTAATCAACTGACTGGTGTCCAATTTAAATTATAATAATTACATCTCTTATTCTAAAATAATTATTCATTTTTCCTAATCGAGCTGTTGCATGGGAATAAGTGTGATATCAAGCAAGCTCACATCGAATTATCATCGAAAGACATCTTCATGCTATCTTCTTGCATAGATTTCAATAGTGATGTACTGTTGGTTATTGATTCAACAACAATAAACTTCAATCACAAGTCACAAGAATAATACAGTACCTCTGTATTTCGCTCACATTATCTCTTCTCAGCGCAATATGCTCCCCTATTGGTCCCTCTCAGCCGAACTGCACAAATTGGAGTGAATTCGTAAGTTTAATAGAGAGCGCACCAACTCTGCCAGTCGTTAATCCCATTGGAAGTATCCACTTGGGAATCATGGTCCAATGAGGGAATGAGGGAAATTGAAATGAGGCGAAACGATATCTGTGAGAATACTGGCTTCGAAGTGCGAATGCTTTCCATGAAGCAAGAAAGCGTGAGAAACATTTACTCAACACAATGTGGGGTGCGAAACGAATCGAACGACATGACAGAATATGTCAGCCAATTACGTATGTAAGTTCGGCTCTATTTCAACATTGCGCGACTGATTCCCAGCCCCCGGCTCGTATTCCGTTTATTTCACAGAAGGGATGATGACGTGGGGTGACATTATTATTATTTCCTGACCACGACCGGCTGCATTGTTCAGTGTGTACCCTTTGCTGGAATATGTGAAACTACTTGATTCACTTGACACATTTCATTCAGCAGAACAAGTGTATGATCATGTACAGCACTCATGAATTGATCTCCTCCAAGCGAAAATACGTTGTTCGAAGTTGAACATTCAGTTTTTTTGCACTTACTCGCAAACCCCGCATTTAAAAAGTTTCTATAGTTTGTGAATAATAAAAAAGTTGTAAAGACTATTCCAACTTGTTTAATAATAACAGAAACTAGTATTAATACTGTAACACAAAATTTAAAATCACCGATTTGGCTGTCATAGAACAGAATACTTCTATTCTTGGTGATCAAAACGATTTTATGTTCTTCAATATTCAATCCAACAGGTCAGTTTCTTTATTCTTTTTCCTCCACATTAACTTAGGTAGGAGTCCAACATGTCAAACATTATAAACTAAAACTAATTCATTTAAGCATGTTTTTTTCTAGATATGTGATGATATCATAACAAACAAACTCGAGGTTGAAGTTATAATGCAAAATACCTCTTGACATGGCCACAATTCTCTTCGTATTCAGAGCAAGTAAGAGAGAAAGTGAGTGTGTGAGAGGTGTGAGAGTGAGGTTTTGTCTGGGTGTGGATTGTTTCTTGTATTATTATTGTATTTCTAACATTGTTTTTGTCTCAACAGTACCAAACTTGAATGCTCACGGTAACTTCCATAAAATGCAGGCGAGAAAGTTTGAAGGAGTATGCTCAAAACATTTCTCTCTTGCTTTTAGAGCCTGAGTAAAACCAAGCTAAGTTAACTGCTACAAATTAGCAAGTGTGACAAAGGCTTGTTTAAACCCATAAGAAATTGCAACAGGTATAATTCCAGGTAGAGATGATAGTCTATGTCTTTTTTGATAATATACTAAAAATATAATTTTTCGGCATCCTTATGAATCTGCTTTACAACCTATTACAGCCTTTACAACCTATCTTTCCTCTTCAAGTCGGCTTGTCATGCAGATTCCAAGAATTCTCTTGGTGTTGTGACAGTAGAAAAAGAGAAACTAAATAATTAACTCTATGTTACCAAACTTCTATTACAATAATATCAACTGACTCTTCAACAAATACCAACTTCTGTTAGAAGCTGTATTAATAACTTAAAGTGTAAATCTGTAATAATTCAGTTATGAATTATTTATTTTTAAAAAATTATTTATAATTAATTATTATTTATCAGCTTAATTATTTAGTTGTGAGTTGAGAACTGGATAAATATTGCATCGCTAGAATGAAAGGACTCGTTTTTAATCAGCATATTATAATTTATTCAATTTCCTCTATAATTCTCTCACAAAGCTTTCATAGTTATGAAAATACGATTTGAATAACATTGACATGAATGGCATCTTATTGAATTAGCAGAATGTATTCCTGTAGCAGGAGAACTCCACCTTGTTCCACATGTTTCAGCTGTTCAATATTGTATTTGCAAGTTAAATTTTCTAATGCACTTGTTGCACCCCGCGCCCTGTCACTCATCTGTTTCCTTGTTTATTGTTCATAATAGTGTAGCCTTGATCCGAATTTTGGTCATGCGAGCTGCATAAGGAAATGCACCTTTCGATTATTGATGTAACCTGACCAAGCGAATTGGAACAAATCAGAATACATTGGAATTCAAATTAGTGTCAAAAGTGTACCAGCGATGACATGCTGAATAATTTATTGAAATATGAACATTCAAAAAATTTCAATGATTTTATTTTCTAATGATATTTTCCAGGTTATAATTTATTCACGTGATTTCCCATTCGATACTCCTAAAATATTACAAAGCACCAATTTAAAAATGGCTCTAATTCTTTAGTTTTAGAAATATTCAAAACACATCAATTCAATATTCAAACATACGTTTAAGCACAGATTATATTAAAAGTAATGCCGTATCGCTATTTTGACGTTTTTCAGGATTTTGAAATAGAAAATGAACATTCATTTTGACATTACACAAGACATGCACCGAACGAAAATGAGTTGTATAATACTTCAGTAGTTTGGAATTTCGTAGACTGGATTTTGCAATTTTAACTCAGTGCAATTCAAAACGGTTCAGCTGTTCAGCTCTTTCTAATGTAAGCCCTTATTTGATATTGCCTTGATAAGTAGGGCTTAATTTCTGAAATTAAAAATTTCTGGAGTATGGAGCACAGCTCCTGAACGCTCCGGCTGAATGACGCCCTGTTGAAAAGTATTGTTCAAAAAAGTTTTCACATAAAACAATTATGTTTGATTGTAAATAATTATATCTCATACAACAACTTATCCATGTTGGGATACGTAGAAGGGTGCTATTATTTTTTTTGAATCCTAGAATTGATGTAAAAAAATAATTATATACTTATTGATATAAATTGACATTTAAAACAATCAATTGTAGTAGTATAAATATGTCACTTCTGTCACCCACTCTGTCACAAAGATGGCCGCTGTCACCAAGATGGCCGCTGTCACCAAGATGGCCGCTGTCACCAAGATGGCTGCTGTCACCAAGATGGCTGCTGTCACCAAGATGGTTGCTGTAACCAACATGGACGCTGTAACCAGAGCGTTCTCTGTAACCAACCTATTCACTGTAACCAAATCTGATTATGTCTCCAAATGGCCGCTGTAACCAATTGGAATTCTGTAACCAAAATTGACGCCAGCACCACAATGGCCGCTAGCACCACAATGCGCGCCGCCACCATATGTGACTTTGTCACCACATTAATGGCTGTAACTAACATGGCTACTTTTTCTTGTGAGAACGAGCCGGATCAGGAAGACAAGATTGAACCTAGCCCAACTTATCTACCGCCCGCCTTTTTCAAAAATATTTTCCCACAAATCGGCTGATTAGCAGACTAGTTGACTATCTCACACCTAATTAGAACCTAATTACGTGTGAACATTATTCTATTATTCCTGCTTCAAAAGTTGGCTTATTATAGATGAAATCTCAGCTGAATGGTTATCATGACCAGCTGACTGTGAGCCTATCAATAAAGCTAATCTTTCGACAAGTTCATCTGCATTGTCAAAATATACGTAATTTCTACAGTTGGTTTTTCTGTTTGCCCTAACCATATTTAGTTTCGATCTAATTTTTCCTATTCCTTTCCCGCGTACTTCAGCATCATCATAATCATCATTATCATCATCATCATCATCATCACCGCTACTTTCATTATTACGTGATAATCTCACATCTCCAGGAAGATTACGATAAAATGATTTATTCATAGTGTTAGACGAAGAGGCGATAGGATTTGTACGTTCACTTCGTCCTCCACCTCCTCCTCCTCCTCCTCCTCCTCCTCCACCTAAACCAGTCTCATTCAATCGTCTGTGCAGATCCCCAATTGATGATAAGTTTGCTAAACTTGTTTGATCATGAGATTCTTCGGTCTTTCTTTTTTCGAGCAAGCAGCGGGTGGATGAAGAGAGCTGTTGCATGCCATCATGTTCTTGATCTTCATCACCTACTTGCCTCTCCCGTCTACTAAGCTGAAAAGATCGCACATTTCGTCTGCGTGATCTGTTCTGCCTACCAACAGCACTGACAGTTAACGCTATAGATGGAAATATTTTTTGATAACATGTTTATATTTAAATCCTGCTCCGGTTTTCAAATTATTACGCTTATTCAAATGAATACGTGTTCATGTTAGTATTCGCTTATATTGTCTTATCGAGCTTACACCATATAAATCTGCATCTGGTTTATTTCGAAAATGAGTTCTAGCAAGCCGTGTGACAATGGATATCTAATTGCATCTACATATAAATGCTTATTGTCGAATCTTACAACTGAATTAGGTCCGAATTTAAACTGATTGCTTTTCTTATCATAACTTAATCCAAAAGAAACGTTTTCTTTTTACAAGAAATTCTTGTATATATTTTTGCGTTAATTTCTGTAAATTACTCTGTGGGTATGAATTATCATCATCAACTATATCATCATCATCATTATCATCTGAACTTATCACCACCTCATTTCCTTCTTCTTCTTCTTCTTCATACTTCTGTTCAGCATTTTTCTAACATGTTTCCTATTATTATTATTATTATTGCGATTATCAAAAGAAGATTTCAATTCTACAAGTGGTTTTATTATTGGGCTAAATGTATCTTGTAAATCTCGTTCATTAGCTCTTCTGCTACTAATCAACTTTTATGTTTATTAACAATTGAATTTCTTAACTTGCTAATAGTATTCTGTAACAATGTTGATTTCGTCTTTAATGGATTACGAACATGAGGATTACGAACATGATGGCTATCTAAATTACCATCAGCAACTGGGTTACTACTACTACTAGTACTACTACTCAACTTCTTAGCGACTTGTTTTTCATCCTGACGCTGTTCACACATCTAACGCGCGCTAATACTAATAAATTTCTTCAGCGCACACGCACCTGTGTTTTAGCTAATAATAGATTCACGTTCAAAACCACTCTTACAATTACCGCTTTGTGGTGTTAATTCAAGATTGATTGTAATGAATGCCCTCTTATTAGATCTCCATACACTATCACACATTTTATGAAATGCTGAAAACTCATGTCTGATGCAACATAATCTCTAAATATTAACTTTAAATTTTGTAAATCAGTTCGAAATAAAATAATATAATTAACATTGTCACAGATTATGTTTACCTGCAGCGGCAAAAGATTGAACCAAATAAACGCAATCAAGATTATAATGACGTCCTATGCAGAAATAAGATGTAATTTTCGATCGACCTTCAAAGATAATGTCATCGAAAATAACCAATGAATTTCTTCTCAACTTTTCTGGCGGAGGGATATTGTCAATATCCCCGCTCATGAATAAACCAATATTTTTCAACCCATTAAAAATCATTTCAAGCAGTCTATATTTTGGCTGATGCAATGATCTACTAAACACATAGACATTTTCAAATGTTAATGCATTTTCATTAACAATCAATGATAATAAGAGAGATGTTTTTCCACAAGCTGATGGTCCGATAATTAAACAACGAATTGAGCAGGAAAATATCTACCGTTTTTCTATTCTTCTCACAATTTGATTGTGAACTAGAGTTTAACAATAATCCATCAAAATCTAGTAGACTAATTTCTTGCTTTGATGATGATGATGAATTTTGTTTTACATAATGTTTTAGAAACTTTGAATTAACCGACATATTGAGAAGTAAATAAACTAATATCGCCTTCTCACATGATATGCGCACGCACAGTCTGACATCTGCTCATCAACTAACTGAAATATGTTAATATCTAATAACCATATGGATGAGGAGTATGCACACACATAATAATAAACAAAGGTATATTTATATGTGCAATTTATTTTTTACAAATCCATATCGTCTATAGTGATGGTTAAAGTTATACATTGTTTATAGAAATATCTTAAATTAATTACTACTACTAATTACAACGAATAAAACTTACATACAACTAACACAATTCCAAAATGATTATTATACGCTTTACAATTAGCAACATATTACAGTAGGTTGTTTTTGATTAACACAATAATTTAGCCTTGACAGCTTAAAGTTTTAAAATGTCTGTAAAATTCAACAAATTAACCAACATTTGTTTTCTTCTTGGTTTTTCTCACCAATCTTTTGGGGGAAGATATCATTGTTACAGGTATGTGAAATTCACAATTCTTCAGCTTTTCGAAAATCATTAATTTTCCTAAGCGTAATTAGATGACAAACACAAACATTCTTGTTCAGATTACAATTCAAAATTTACATGAATTTGCATGTGCTGCAATTTCTTTTACAAGCCTGCGTTTATTTTTATTCTTAGCATCAAAAATACAATGTGAAAATGATCAATTTTATGAATATCGCTGTAGAGATATTCTTCTGCACTTAATGCATTATTGACAGACGACAACACAGCCACATGAGAGTTTACTAACACATCTAAGTCACATTTTCTACGTTTTTGTTTTGTCTCTACTGAATTAACTGAGTCTACTATGGTTTTGAAATTTGCTGTAACATCATTTGATATATCATTAAGTTGTGACAAATCATCACAGCGTATCATTATCAAAATCAGCAGATGATGATGATGATGATGATGATGCTGATGATGAAGATGATGATGATATTCAGTCATCTATCTCATTTATATTTTCCATATTTTCTTCATCTGTATGCTGTAAAAAATACACATATATAATTTAGCTATATTTTTATACGGTCTCTATCTCTTTCTGTTTCAAACATTGCAGTCTAGAACGAAAAAAAATCAGTTTAACAAAGTATTCTTTATGTTACTAAATTTTCCAATGGAACCCAAGAATTAAATTTATCTGAAAATCCTAACCATCGAATTAACGCATGATTATTTTTCTTTCGAATAATTTTTTCAACAAGATATACTTTTTGTTCTGCTGGTGATAATTGAGTTTTAATAATTCATCTGCATAAAATGTTCCACTAATATCATTATTTTCCAAATCGGTTATTTTATAAACAATCGGTTTAGATGTTTTATAATCTGTGTTACACGAAAAGCTCGGTGTATAATTCATTGTATAACCCTTTGAAAAATATGTTTATGTTTGCTAATACGGACAATATCATTAACTTGAAATTTGGGTCTATTAGAATTTTTGGTGGTTTATCTAAACGTTTCTTATGAAAACTATTGATTCTTGACAACACAATATCACTATTATTTTTATTCACCTGTGAAGGTGCCATACCACTACTCTGTGTTTTCGATTGTTATATTCAGAAATTAATTTATCTATATAATCAATCCAATTATATGTCCCATTTGCTGTAAAATATTTAAATAAACGAGTTTTCACGCTGATAAATCTCTCGGCCATAGCCGCTTTTTGAATGCTGTAAGTGCTATATTGATTAATTTTAAATTTATCAACTAAAGCTTTAACGTGTGGATTATAGAATTCAGATTGCATTTTTCTGCAAAATGCCTTCAAGCGCTCGTGCAACTTCCTTGCCACCTTTCGTTTTCAAACCAATTGCATAACCTTTCTTTGAAAAACAATTAACTGCAGCTAGAAAATATTTAAAGTTTCTATTATGCTTTGATAACGATGATAAGTCTCCTAAATCAATTTGAATCAGGTCATGTTGATTCTTAACAATCGTTGGTCTAGTTATAAAATTTTTCTAACTTGCTTATGTAATTCAATGACGATTTTATTTCGAACTTGATTCGATGCAGGTGTAACTAATACAATCTTATTCGCTCGCGGCATAATCAACTGCTTCTCCTTCTTTTCTTCTCTTCTGCTCAATACGACCGTTTCCGGACAACTGTGCATTTCAAGGATAACCAGTCACTGAGCTGTCACAATGCAACACAACTTGGCCAATAAATGAAAATCAACTTCCCGCTTTCGCTCTCTCTGAATGCAACAATATTTGCAGACAGACAGACAGAAAGACAGACAGGCAGGTGTTGTTTGCCAAAAATAATTTCAGTTCAGACAGTATGAAAATTTCTTTCACACTATGCATTAAACATTTAAACTCAAATTTTATATTACAATAACACCAATGTACCATTTCTTATGCCTTATATCTGAAAAAATATCACAATTGTTATTATTAGTTTTTACATTGATTTTGTAATATGTTTTATCTATCATTATCATTATTATCTTCGTCATCATCATCATCATCATCATCATCATCATCATCAACACCAACAGAATCAGTTGTCTTTATGAGCTATCTCTATGCAGTAATTGATTTTAAATGAAAACATCTTGCATCCCCTTTCCCTCTAATGAAAGCCTCTTTTCTCTGCGGTTCCGTTTAATTTCTGTCCAAATTAGTTCATGTGAATCATCCAGTTCATAGCAAAAGCATGTATAAATTCCACAAACGTCCCAAGATTCACCTCGTGCTTTAGCTTGCTCTTGTGCTCGTTTAATTAATTTACATCTTTCCATATGTTCCAATTCATTTTCATCAAAAATTACGAACTAATAAATCTCGGTACTCTGTAATGCAATCAAATGGGATAATTAAACGTTGCAATAATTCTATGTGCTCCTTCCTGTAGCGTGCATAGACACCGTTGATCCGGATCTGGGAAACGCGTCTCTACAATCTCGTTCTGTTTCATCTCCTCCATTAAATGTAGATGATGATGATGATGATGATGATGATGATGATGAAGAAGTTTCCATTATCTGAAATTAATTTAAAATTATTAGATAATGTTGAATAAACTATCGAATACATCAATCATCTGCAAATTCTCGAGATTATAGCGAGTAAGCATGATCTGTCAGTACAGAAAGACGTTTTCGTTTGATTGTGAGAGCTTCTTCGTCTTTGTCCTCTTCGTCTCCTTCTCCTACTTCCGCATTTCTTTTTAGCTCTCTGCAGTTGAGCGCTGAAATCTGAATTCAATCTCTCAATATCACAGTGCCCCCATGCTTTCGTGGATTCAGGAAATAGGGTTGATCCAGCGTTTGCTATCAAACGGTGACAAAGCTAACTTCTTTTGATTTATAGTAAACAATTCATGCAGCTTACTTTTTTTGATTAAAACTTACATAGTGCAAAGTTTTGTTGAATAAACAATTTTTGTAATGCTCGAACGTCAATCTATGCTTAACTGTGTTTCGGGGGTACACCTTTTGCTAGTTTCTTGACATCAAGATTAGCTACAGTTTGCGATGATAATGATGATGATGATGATGATTGATCGGCATGCATGTATGCATACATTTTTGAGCATAAACCGCAGAAAGAGTATATTGGACGCGATCCAAGTTCATCCTTCAAAATCCGGAATTTTCAAAAGCGGGTGAATAGCACTTATGATTTTTTGGATAGTTGGAAAAATCAAATCTTTGTGGATTTAATTTCAGTATTTCATACACATCGTCACAATGTGTTATGGAATAAACAGACTATCCGTATCTGTCATACATAATTTCACTTCAGAATTTTCAAAGATTTTCAATATAACTTTAATGAAAAATAGAATCCATCCTTAGTCACCATGCCGACGCATACTGATAAAAAAAGATGAGGGAGGAGCACGCGCCGTTGAGACGGTGTGAGCCTTCTTAACACATGTGACAGTGTATAAAATCATGCCTGCTCATTTACTTCATTTACCTTATCAGTTTGATCGTGACTACAGGTGACAAGATCTTCACTGACAAGCTACAACTACGCTACAGTATTACACAAAGGTAGGAGCAAATCATTTTTAAAACATATATACATTTATTTTTTCACACAACACAATAATAATACAATATACGGTGAAAAAAGTCGTGCTACTACAAACCACTACTACTACTACTAGTTTACAAAAATATTTACATGTTTACAAGTTTCACATCTGTCACCCATGGACTCACATGCTTAACTGGCCCCAATAGGTGACAATGTTAGGTGAATAAATCTATATTGTTATGATTTATTTTTCTTAAATATTTTGCAGGTATGCATCAATCTCCCTCCTGATAAATTATTTTAACGACTTTTTCACCGTATTTTGTGGGTTTTATAACCCCACACAATATTTATAATTTTCCCCTCTTCCAAATCAATTAAAGATACGTAACTTTTTTTAGCACTCATTCTCGTCGACACTATTGAATTGTTTCACTATAAATTGTTTCTCCTCCCCTCTTGAAATGCTGCGGCAACTCAGCTGCTTCCAGCCTCAGTCACTGTTGTATGAGGAACCAATGATGAGTCCCACCCACCCTGACAGCCTCCTCCGTCTGCAGCGTGGTGATATCTTTACATATCTGCTGTAAATAAAAAACAAATTTTTAGCAATACAACTCAAATAGATATGCACATAATAACAAATAAATTTGCTGTGGAAAACATATAAATTGCACATAAATAATGTTTTGATGAAATTAAAACAATAAAAGCATTAGAGTTTTCTAATACACTCAAAATGAAATTCAATCAATTAAAAGCATTACAATTTTCTTAATAATTATACTTGTATAAGATTTTAAATGCACTCAAAATGAAAACACTCTTGAAATTCAATCAATTAAAAGCATTAGACTTTTCTTAATAATTATACTTGTATAACATTTTACAATACATTCAAATGAAACAACTACTCAATCTCAGACACACAGAGTTGAAATTAAAAAAAAGATATGAAATTCATACTTTGTAGGCAAAAGCGAGAATATTTTTCCAATGCTCTTTTTCAAATAATTTTGGATGAAAAACAGCTACTCAACATTATAATTTTCTAATGAAATCAACTTTGAGATTATTCAAGTCTGTGAGCATTCTTAATAATTTACTAGTGTAATCAATTTTACTAACAGTTTTTCCTGGAGAGGAGGAAGTACTCGTTGTCTGAACAACCTCTAGTTGCCTCCTTCACCGGCGCAATGTTCTCTCCTCTTCCTCGTCATCGAATATCAATCTTCTTCCTCCCTCCTTTCACTCGGTAGACGGCTTGCGATCGCGTAGAAGCTTGAGCCGCTCACCCGTGTGGCGACAACGTGTGATGGTGCGGCGGAGGCGGAGGTTGACATTCTGAGTTGATGTCCATTGTGAAGGAGCAGGAACAGTTGCAGTCTTGAGTTCACTGATGAGTGTGAGCTTCCTTCTAAACTTATCCCCTCCTTTACATCTTCTATTCTCTTAATAAACATGTTTTATCTTTGTTTCAGCCCGCGCGCTAGCGACCAACGGATGGTTTTTACGAACAAGATTGGGTCGACCAACGGATCGTTTTTACAAACTGGTGTACAAATACCGTTTTATTAATTGTATCTCAATTTTAACAAGGCTTCAAACTTATCACCGGCATTGCCGATGAATTTATAAATTTACATGAACACCTGATGATATTATCGGGATGGAAAATTGAAAGAATAAGTAAAAGTAAAGCCAAAACATAATAATGATCGTAAGCATCAATAATATTCTTTCAAATACATTAAAATTGTTTTTAAAATGGTCTGAATCCTCGTATTTGATTTAAACATAAAAGGATAGAACAATATTATTCTCTCATAATCTAGTAACAATGCTAAAATGAAAATAATAGTTTTTACTATGTGCACCATTTTATATGTTTCAGTTCTGAGAGTCTACAACAAGTGCAGCTCCACCTTTCTGAGTCTACAACAACTTTATTTGACCAGGTTTGTACACTTTTCAATTATTAGTAAATCTCCTTCTCCTCCGCTCTGTCCTTCTCCTCCACTTTGTCCTTCTCCTTCTCCTTCTCCTCCTTCTCCTTCTCCTCCTCCTCTCCTTCTTCCTTCCTCCTCCTTCCTTCCTCCTCCTCCTTCTCTTTCAGCTTCTTGAAACCAAAATGGTTGTTTGTGATTTTTATATACACAGAAGATGTTATGAAACAATTCATCCCAATTATTATTATTTTGCAATTACACACCAAATAACGCATTTATGTAGGAAAAACCCATTTTTACCGAAAATGATGCATTTCAATATGGAATAAGCTCTATAAAATGAAAATCCTCTGCTAAATGGAGGTTCGAACGTTTTTAACCGTTGATCATACACTCGAAGAATATTATTATCAAAATCTTCTTCTTCGATAGATATATTATGCAAATGTTACACAGCAAATTTCAAAAACCATAGTAGACTCAGTTAATTCAGTAGAGACAAAACAAAAACGTAGAAAATGTGACTTAGATGTGTTAGTAAACTCTCATGTGGCTGTGTTGTCGTCTGTCAATAATGCATTAAGTGCAGAAGAATATCTCTACAGCGATATTCATAAAATTGATCATTTTTCACATTGTATTTTTGATGCTAAGAATAAAAATAAACGCAGGCTTGTAAAAGAAATTGCAGCATGTGTAAATTCATGTAAATTTTTGCGGTGTAATCTGAACAAGAATGTTTGTGTTTGTCATCTAATTACGCTGGGAAAATTAATGATTTTCGAAAAGCTGAAGAATTGTGAATTTCACATACCTGTAACAATGATATCTTCCCAAAAAGATTGGTGGAAAAACCAAGAAGAAAACAAATGTTGGTTAATTTGTTGAATTTTACAGACATTAAAACTTTGCGCTGTCAAGAGCTAAATTATTGTGTTAAAAAAACAACCTACTGTAATATGTTGTAATTGTAAAACGTATAATCATCATTTGGAATTGTTAGTTGTATATAAGTTTTATTCGTTGTAATTAGTAGTAGTAGTAATTAATTTAAGATATTTCTATAAACAATGTATAACTTTAACCATCACTATAGACGATATGGATGTAAAAAAAAAAAAAAATAACCGTATTGCACATATAAATACTACCTTTTGTTTATTGTGTGTGTGCGCATACTCCTCATCCATATAGTTATTAGATATTAAATATTATTTCAGTTAGTTGATGAGCAGGATGTCAGTGTGCAGTGTGCATATCAGAAGAGCGATGATAGTTTATTTACTTTACTCAATATGTCGGGTTAATTCAAAAGTTTCTAAACATTATGTAAAAACAAAATTCATTCATCATCATCAAAGCAAGAAATTAGTCTACTAGATTTTGATGGATTATTGTTAGAAAACTCTAGTTCCATAATCAAATTGTGAGAAGAATAGAAAAACAGTAGATATTTTCCTGCTCACCATTACATTTGTTTAATTATCGGGCCATCAAGAAAAACATCTCTCTTATTATCATTGATTGTTAATGAAAATGCATTAACATTTGAAAAATATCTATGTGTTTAGTAGATCATTGCATCAGCCAAAATATAGACTATAGAAATGATTTTAATGGGTTGAAAAATATTGGTTTTATTCATGAGCGATATTGACAATATCCCTCCATGAAAAGTTGAGAAGAAATTCATTGGTTATTTTCGATGACATTATCTTTGAAGGTCGATCGAAAGTACATCTTATTTCTGCATAGGACGTCATTATAATCTTGATTGCGTTTATTTGGTTCAATCTTTTTGCCGCTGCAGGTAAACATAATCTACGCGACAATAAAATTATATTATTTTATTTCGAACTGATTTACAAAATTTAAAGTTAATATTTAAATTATGTTGCATCAGACATGAGTTTTCAGCATTTCATAAAATGTGTGATAGTGTATGGAGATCTAATAAGAGGCATTCATTACAATCAATCTTGAATTAACACCACAAAGCGGTAAATATAAGAATGGTTTTGAACGTGAAATTATTAAGCTAAAACACAGGTGCGCGTGTGCGCTGAAGAAATTTATTAGTAAGCGCGTTAGATGTGTGAACAGCGTCATGAAAAAATGTCGCTAACGAAGTTGAGTAGTAGTAGTAGTAGTAACCCAGTTGCTGATGGTAATTTAGATAGCCATCATGTTCGTAATCATCATGTTCGTAATCAATTAAAGACGAAATCAAAATTGTTACAGAATACTATTGAAGTTAAAATTCAATTGTTAATAAACATACAAAGTTGATTAGTAGCAGAAGAGCTAATGAACGAGATTTACAAGATTATTTGGAATAATAAAACCACTTGTAGAATTGAAATCTTCTTTTGATAATCGAATAATAATAATAATAATAGGAAACATGTTAGAAAAATGCTGAACAAGTATGAAGAAGAAGAAGAAGGAAATGAGGTGGTGATAAGTTCAGATGATAATGATGATGATGATATGGTTGATGATGATAATTCATACCCAGAGTAATTTACAGAAATTAACGCAAAAATATATACAAGAATTTCTTGTAAAAGAAAAACGTTTCTTTTGGATTAAATTATGATAAGAAAAGCAATCAGTTTAAATTCGGACCTAATTCAGTTGTAAGATTCGACAATAAGCATTTATATGTAGATGCAATTAGATATCCATTGTCACGGCTTGCTAGAACTCATTTTCGAAATAAACCAGATGCAGATTTATATGGTGTAAGCTCGATAAGACAATATAAACGAATACTAACGCAGACACGTATTCATTTGAATAAACGTAATAATTTGAAAACCGGAGCAGGATTTAAATATAAACATGTTATCAAAAAATATTTCCATCTATAGCGTTAACTACTCAGTGCTGTTGGTGGAGCCAGAACAGATCACGCAGACGAAATGTGCGATCTTTTCAGCTTAGTAGACAGGAGGCAAGTAGGTGATGAAGATCAAGAACATGATGGCAGCATTCATCGCTGCTTGCTCGAAAAAAAAAAGACCGAGAATCTCATGATCAAACAAGTTTAGCAAACTTATCATCAATTGAGATCTGCACAGACGATTGAATGAGACTGGTTTAGGTGGAGGAGGAGGAGGAGGAGGAGGAGGTGGAGGACAAGTGAACGTACAAATCCTATCGCCCTTCGTCTAACACTATGAATAAATCATTTTATCGTAATCTTCCTGGAGATGAGATTATCACGTAATAATGAAAGTAGCGGCGATGATGATGATGATGATAATGATGATTATGATGATGCTGAAGTACGCAAAGGAATAGGAAAATTAGATTGAAACTAAATATGGTTAGGGCAAACAGAAAAACCAACTGTAGAAATTACGTATATTTTGACAATGCAGATGAACTTGTTGAAAGATTAGCTTTATTGATAGGCTCACAGTCAGCTGGTCATGATAACCATTCAGCTGAGATTTCATCTATAATAAACCAACTTTTGGAAGCAGGAATAATAGAATAATGTTCACGTAATTAGGTTCTAATTGGGTGTGAGATGATCAACAGTCTGCTAATCCAGCCGATTTGTGGGAAAATATTTTTTGAAAAAAGGCGGGCGTACTAAGCTGGGTGAGGTTCTATCTTGTCTTCATGATCCGGCTCGTTCTCACAAGATACAGTAGCCATGTTGGTTACAGCAATTAATGTGGTGACAAAGTCACATATGGTGCCGGCGCGCATTGTGGTGATAGCGGCCATTGTGGTGCCGGCGTGATATATGTTGTTTATTAACTACATCTTTATCCTCTGCTAATTTGTTAACTTGACCTGTAAGATCAGCAGAATAGTTTTCTCTTCCCCAATCACATTCGATATATTTGTTTATTAACTACATCTTTATCATCTGCTAATTTGTTAACTTGACCTGTAAGATCAGCGAGAATAGATTTTTCTCTTCCTCAATCACATCCGAAATATGTTGTTTATTAACTTCATCTTTATCTTCTGCTAATTTGTTAACCAGAGCTGTAAGATCAGCAGATTTTCTCTTAATCACATCCGAAATATGTTGTTTATTAACCACATCTTTATCTTCTGCTAATTTGTTAACTTGAACTGTAAGATCAGCGAGAATAGATTTTTCTCCTCCCCAATTACATTCAATATATATTGTCTATTAACTACATCTTTGTCTTCTGCTAATTTGATTACCTGTTTTTGTTACATCATTGAGAATCACTGCTTTCTCATCGCCAATTATATTCGATATATATTGGCTTTTGTGCTTGTTTTCTTCTACCAATTTAGATGAACGATCTGATAGATCGTTAATAGTTAATTTTAATATTCTCGATATCATTCAATAGATGCGTTCTATTTACTACATCCTTGTCTTCCACTAACTTAGTCAGACGTTCTGAAAGATCAGTAATGCTTAGGTTTTCACGGTGTCAATTTCATTCAATAGATATTGTTTATTGCATCACTATTTTCAGCGGTGCACCCAAATTCACAATTCGTCTAGAATGGACATTGAGACCGCGACCATCTGTAATGAACTAATAAAATCATCCCAATTTCATAATTTCCTAACCAATCAGCATTATCAGTCTGTGTTTCTTCAGATTTTGATGCGATAATAGTATTAGTTGAAGTTGATTCAGCTGTAGTATTTAATTTTATCTCCACTTTTTGCTTTAGTACGCACGTTTGCGCTTACCATTAAAGATATTATTATTTTCGTTATTATCACTATCAAAACCGCTGGACTTGGCTCCCAGCGGTCTTCCAAATCGATCGATTGTTATCATCATACTAATGATAATTCAACTGTGCAGCTCAAGTACACACCTCATATGTGCAATTAATAGAAGTACTAAAAACTAGATGAACTAGGTTTCTAATGCTGAAATTAGAAAACCATATTTAAAGAAAAAATCTCAGCTTTATTATTATTATTATTATACTTTACCAATGTAATTTGTTAACAGCTAAAATCATACAATAAATTATGCAACAATAGTAAAAACAATGCAATTATCAACAACAACAGCAATAATATTAAACGATCATACATAGTTCAATGTCAATTATCCGTTCAGTGTTCTCATCACCTTCCATCTTCTGAAACTCCTCCTCCTCCTCCTCACTGTCGTCCAATTCTTCATCTTCTCGTACATCAGCGTCCTCTGCCGTGTCCATCACCTCGGCAACAGCAGCAGCAGCAACAGCAGCAAGATTATCAGCAATGGCAGCAAAAGAGCAACAAACGCATCAGCAGCAGAAGAAGTAGAAATAGAATTTGAAGAAGCAGGAGCTCGAATAGCATTAGCAGCAGCAGCAGCAGCAGTTAACATCTGGTGTCCATATCTCTTCCGTTCATTATTAGTGATTGTAATTCCTCTGGATATTCTTCAAGTTCAGCCTTTGTCATCCTGTCGATTGTACAACTCGGGTAGATTGAACCATTCACACGTTCCGTAATCAATACATATTTTTCCTTTTCCATTAAAACTCGATATATTATCTGCATTTACAACAGATAGAAATTTTCCGGTAAAAATATATCACATGGTTTAGCACTGCTTGTCAGTTCTTCATCACTGTAGAACAACACTCACTGTAACTCGTTTTCCAAATTTAGTCGTAACCATTCGTGCTGAAATTATCGGATATCTAAATTGTTCAGTTGAATCTAAAAGTCGAATTGTTTGCAATGTTTCGCTGGCTTTCGCGTTTAACGATTCTTGAAACTCGTTACGTGATTACGGACGACGACTTGTTCTAATAATCGGCATTATTAATTGTTTTTTGAATACTTTCCCGCAGCAGCAGCAACAGCTTACGCGCAATGTTCCACAGCTAGGCGATCTCACAGATAATGAATGCATCAACCAACATTCTGGTTCAAGTGCACACCTATTGGCACACCTGTCGAGCAGGTGTGTGTTTGTCCGTTATTCAGTTCAAACATGTCCGTTAAAGTTGATTGAACTATCGTTGCATCATCGCAGTTTGCAGATGCTAGAATTGAAGTGTAATTATTAATTAAAAAAACTTGCATGTATGTTGCAGCTGCTCATTGTACACTGTTTAACGATCGAAATAATTAATTAAACCATCGTTGTATCGTTGCAGTTTGCAGATGCTAAATTGAAGTGCAATTATTAATTAAAAAAAAAAAAAAACCTGTATGTATGTATCATAGCTGCTCATTGTACACTGTTTAACGATCGAAATAATTTGCAATATTTCATACATAATTTTCCTCCACAAGTTACACGAAAATTTATCAATTTTGTTTTTACACATGTTGAATGTATGATAAGCTCCCATTTGCAAAATTCACGATGATTATCCGCTGTATGTGATTGCATTAGTCGATAAAAGCACGAATCTGATCAATTTTCAATGAACTGATGCATTGTTTCATTGTGAGGATTTATACACATAATATAATGTCCATAATCTTTTCCATAACATTCATACCTATGATAACGTAGTTTATGTGAGATGTTTTTCAAATGCTGATTTGTTTTTAAGCAGTGCATCTTCTTCTCCTTCTTCTACTAAATCTACATCCATTGATATAATCTTTTTAACCACTCATTCTTGATTTACAATGTCCATCATTTCATAAATATAAGTTTCAATTTTAATCAATTTATCTACATCCAATAATAACGGTCTACTGTAGCCCAGATATTCGTGAATATCTTCGCTGTTAATTGTTGACAAATATGTAGATTTCAACTTTTATAAAATTTATTATATACAAATCTCCTGTTGTGTATGCTCATTAATAGCATTATCAATTTGTCAACACATTCGATAATGTGTTTTAATTTCTCTTCTAATTCAATCGATCTGTAATCTACCTTGGTCATGATGCTGTTGCTTCCTCAATATCACCTCGACGCACAAATCTGAGTCCTTGTCACGATGTCTGCTGCTATTCACACACCTTGCACACTACATCATTCTGCCCCAGCCTAATGTTTGTGAGAAACTGTTCCGGGCGGTTGTGGAAGGATGATGATGCATCAGGTGGATGCGGGCCCAATAAAATTAATTGTATCTCTATAATCAGGAGCGCAAACATCATTGCGATGTGTCTAATGGTTTCCTGTTACACCAAAAAAACACTTGATAGCATCGTTCTTGTGACAATAATAAAATCCATTTTGTGCTAATACACGCCGATGTGTTAATTGATATAGATAATCATCATTATTCATATAAATCTTGTAACTTCTTCCTCATTTTGTATTTTGGTCTTCTTGATTCATACAAATATTCATTAACGACTTCAATCTGTGTTACTGACGAATAATCAAATTCATTTATCTCCTCCTCCTCCTCCTCATCGTCTTCTTCTTCTCTTCGCAGCCATCGCCTCCTTCTTCTTCTTCTTTACTCTCCCACTTTTTACATTACTTCCTCGTCTACAACAGCCTTTTTTTTATCACTATCATCATTATCATCGTCATCATCACTATAATCTTCTCACCACTATCAATAACATCTCAAAATATAATTTTCTGTTTGTTCCTGTAATGTATGCACGAAGTTAATACACATCGTCCATAATTATTTCTAATGCTGTCGGCAATGTTCGATTTACAGTATGTGGATTACTAAATTGGTTCTTTTCCATCGGTGTGGTAAATCTCTCACATCATTGTGAAAACTTGAGAGAGAAAGATATCTACGTTTTTCCTCACCCTTAGTGGCTACACTATTTTATATTTTTGATAGCAAGCTTCTTATTTGATTTTTGCACTGAATTTTCGCTCAAGCTTCCACAATCCTGCAAACACATGATCATCGCAACTGTTGACTGATGAAATGTATCTAACGAGTTTCAAGAGAGTCACGGAAGAAAAAGATCTCCATAATGGTGAACATCCAGATCCGTCAACATCATCAACATCAAATGAGGTAAATAAAGGAAGAGAAATGAGAGAATATATTCAGAATTATTAGATAGGAGTGTTGAAGAGGATGCACTTAAAAAAATAAAATCATTGAAAAAGTCTTCATTTCAAAACAATAGTACAAACATCTTTCCATTCAAATTCAGAGCAACAGTATAATATATTTTTGTATTCGAACTTCCAAATTGTTAAATTTCCAACTGTCTAATTTTCAACTCCAAGTACAATTTTTCTGTCACTATTATATGTTTCTGGTTCGAAATATTCTTGGTCATGGAGATAAAGAAACCCCTCAGTCATGTAAATTTAACCTTTCCTGCCTACTAGTCAAGTCGAGTTTAAATCCATACATACCAAATAATACCTTTTCTTTTTGACAATAACTGCAATATTCTCTCAACTCAAAATTATCTAATTTAGTTAATTTATGAATTAATCCATGATGATTACACAGATCATAGTATTTAATTGAAATTGCAGTTTCATTAAATGTATATGAGTATTAGATGACAAAAGTCTATGTGCTTCCCATAAGGTGTGATAAAACAAGTGTCTGGTATGTTTCAGACATGGTCCTTGCCAGTCAATCTCAACATCATCCAACCTATTATTCACATCCTGGTGAGAAACTTTGATGAATATATTGATCTATACCTCCCCACCTTATGAACAGCTTCCATGAATTGCCAGGGAGTTGTCAACAAAAGAATGTTGAGGGACTAGATACACCAATTTTATTGGTGGATGATACACCTCACAAGGAGGATAAGGATATAATATGCATACCAAAGAGTTGGGGAAGAGTTCAAACGAAGACCTGTTAAACCTGTACAAAATGCAAAATAAACATACATATTTCTATTTGTATTTCTTATTTAACCAACTTTCTGTAGACATAGTATAATTATAAGTTGGTTTCCTCTGGTCTGATGAGGAAATGATTTGAATGATACTCCTCTACATCCAAACAGTATTCACATGCACAAAAAGTGTGGAAGAAAGCCAAATTCAGGATCTTGGCGAATACCATAATTTGTATTTACTAACAGATGATGTTACTTTTATTGATGTATTTGAGGACATGCTCATCATTATTTGATAAATATGGATTAGATGTATGTTATTTTTTTCTCTCTGGCTCACTTTTCCTGGAACTGCATGTTATTCTACACAAATTGAGCTAGGTTTGATTACTGAAGCCGATATTTACCTTGCACTGGAATCTGGGATCAGAATAGCTGTTAGTGTCTCACAGGTACAGCGAAGCAAACAATCCATATATGATGAGTTATGATGAGAGCAAACCCTCTAAATACCTTATGTATTTTGATGCTAATAACCTTACTCGCTTTCCATGAACTGTTATCTTCCAGAAAAAATAAATTTTGAGCGGGAAGAAATCTCACAGGTCGATTTTCTAAACTTGAGGCCTGACCCAGAAATTGGTTATTTTCTGAATGCGATCTTCATTAGAATCTCTTCACAACATGCATAATCATTTTTTGCCAAAAGAAGCTACCCATTCACCTGTTGTCTACGTATCAAACTCATGATTCGCAAAACAACAACAAAATTGCTTGCTACTCTGTATGATAAGGAAAATATATTCATCATTATCGCAAACCTTCAACTTTATTTGCAAGAATGTCTTAAGCATTCATCGGGTAATTGGTTTCAATCAATCCCTTGGTTAACCCCCTACATTCAATTTAATACGGAAAAATAGGAAACAGGCAAGAAACAAATTTGAAACCCGATAATTTCAAGGCCATGTCAACATAATTTATGGGAAAACGCTCCAGTGTAATAGACACCATTTAAATGTGAAAATTGTAACAAATGAGAAGAAATTGGACAAGCGCAATTTTCAAACCTCTGTGTAAACGCTGGCATATTTTCAATGAAAATGTTGTCTTTTCTCAAGAAAGGCTGAAATTAGTTTGAACAAAACATTTTTGCTGGATTTGCGATTTTAGAGTTGTCAAAACACTAATGTTTGACTTTCATTATAACAAAATTTTGAATATGTATCCCCCGAAAATGTAAAGCTTTTTAATGAGTGACACAGATAGCCTTATGTATGAAATTCAGGCGGATGATGTGTATGAGGATATGAGAGGAAAACTTGAGTGGTTTGATAAAGATTACCCACCTAACCATAAATGTTTTTCTCTTGTAAATAAAAGGTGGTGGGTAAATTTAAGGATGAAGCCAATTCAAAAATAATTACACACTTTGTAGACTCCGCCCCAAAATGTACAGTTTTAAGTTTGTAGATAATGTAAATATTGTAAATAAATGTACAGCTAAAGGTGTGAAAAAATGTGTTAAAGATAGGTGCTTAACGTTTGATTTGTATAAAAAATGTTTATTTGAAAGGTCTGTGCACTATGAAAGCTTCAATGCAATAAGAAGCTATTTGCATAAAGTCTTCCAAATTCGTTCTGGGAAAGTTGCATTAAGTTACTCTGATGATAAGAGATACATACTGGAGGATGGGATTCAAACACTGGCCTGGGGACATCGTGATATCCCCCAAGTTGAAGAAGAAGGAGAAGGAGAAGGAGGCTGAATTTGATGATGTATCAAATGATATCGAGAATATTAAAAATTCAACTATTAACGATCTATCAGATCGTCTATCTAAATTGGTAGAAGAAAAACAAGCACAAAATAAACAATATATATCGAATATAATTGGCGATGAGAAAGCAGTGATTCTCAATGATGTGTCAAACAGGTAATCAAATTAGCAGAAGACAAAGATGTGGTTAATAGACAATATATATTGAATGTAATTGGGGAGGAGAAAAATCTATTCTCGCTGATCTTACAGGTCAAGTTAACAAATTAGCATCAGATAAAGATGTAGTTATTAAACAACATATTTCGGATGTGTTTGAGGAAGATGAATAATCTATCCTTACTCATCTTACAGCTCATGTTAATAAATTAGCAGATGATAAAGATTTAGTTAATAAACTACATATTTCGGATGTGATTGAGGAAGAGAAAAAATCTATTCTCGCTGATATTACAGGTCAAGTTAACAAAATAGCAGATGATAAAGATGTAGTTAATAAACAACATATATCGAATGTGATTGGGGAAGTGAAAAAATCTATTCTCGCTGATCTTACAGGTCAAGTTAACAAATTAGCAGAGGATAAAGATGTAGTTAATAAACAACATATATCAAATGTGATTGGGGAAGAGAAAAATCTATCCTTGCTGATCTAACAGGTCAAGTTAACAAATTAGTAGAAGAAAAAGACAGAGTAAATAAAGAACATATATTGAACGTGGTTAGGGAGAGAAAAATCTATCCTTGCTGATCTAACAGGTCAAGTTAACAAATTAGTAGAAGAAAAAGACAGAGTAAATAAAGAACATATATTGAACGTGGTTACAGCAGAGAAAACATCAATCATTGATGATTTATCAGGTCGATTAACAAAATTAGTCGAAGACAAGGTTGGCGGTGATGTTGGTCGACGTGTATCAGAAACTACAACTAATATTGGTAAATTATCGCATTTAGTTCGTAATAATAGAATCTATTGTGATACTAAACTAACACAAATGCAACGAGATATGGAATCAATGGACGCCAAATTCATGAATATGATTAATGAGAAATTGAGAAAATAATGGTGATGTAATTATTAGGTTCTAATTAGGTGTGAGATAGTCAGCTAGTCTGCTAATCAGCCGATTTGTGGGAAAATATTTTTTGAAAAAGGCGGGCGGTAGAGGAGCTGGGTGATGTTCTCTCTTATCTTCGTGCCCCGGCTATCTCACAAGGTACAGTGGGCCTGTTGGTTACAGCAATTAATGTGGTGACAAAGTCACATATGGTGCGCATTGTGGTGATAGCGGCCATTGTGGTGCGTCAATTTTGGTTACAGAATTCCAATTGGTTACAGCGGCCATTTTGGAGACATAATCAGATTTGGTTACAGTGAATAGGTTGGTTACAGAGAACGCTCTGGTTACAGCGTCCATGTTGGTTACAGCAACCATCTTGGTGACAGCGGCCATCTTGGTGACAGCGGCCATCTTGGTGACAGCGGCCATCTTGGTGACAGCGGCCATCTTGGTGACAGCGGCCATCTTTGTGACAGCGGCCATCTTTGTGACAGAGTGGGTGACAGAAGTGACATATTTATACTACTCATAATATATTTGATTTAATGTCAACTAATCAACTGACTATCCTCCATTATCCTCCATTGGGAGCCTGGCTAATCGTTAGTAAGGCTAGTCAGTCACTCCCCACATTTGGAGGCATATTAAATATTGTTGCATTGCACTATATAGCTGCTTAACACAATGTTACCCAGCAGTGCTTTGTTCCCATCACTGGGTTGCGAAGACCAGCTTATGGTTGAGATGTCAATGTGCTAACTACACGTTACATCTTTTCTGGTTAATGATCATTCACCTCTGCTGATTCAGTCAAGTGGATGTGAAACTGGCAACCTGCTGGTAGGCCTAAGCCCACATAGGGCTGTTGAGCCATTGACAAAAAAAATCAACTGACTGGTGTCCAATTTAAATTATAATAATTATATCTCTTATTCTAAAATAATTATTTATTTTTCCTAATCAAGCTGATGAATGGGAATATGTGTGATATCAAGCAAGCTCACATCGAATTATCATCGTAAGATATCTTCATGCTATCTTCTTGCATAGATTTCAATAGTGATGTACTGTTGGTTATTGATTCAACAACAATAAACTTCAATCACAAGCGTCAAGAATAATACAGTATCTCTGTATTTCGCTCACATTATCTCTTCTCAGCGCAATATGCTCCCCTATTGGTCCCTCTCAGCCGAACTGCACAAATTGGAGTGAATTCGTAAGTTTAATAGAGAGCGCACCAACTCTGCCAGTCGTTAATCCCATTGGAAGTATCCACTTGGGAATCATGGTCCAATGAGGGAATGAGGGAAATTGAAATGAGGCGAAACGATATCTGTGAGAATACTGGCTTTGAAGTGCGAATGCTTTCCATGAAGCAAGAAAGCGTGAGAAACATTTACTCAACACAATGTGGGGTGCGAAACGAATCGAACGACATGACAGAATATGTCAGCCAATTACGTATGTAAGTTCGGCTCTATTTCAACATTGCGCGACTGATTCCCAGCCCCCGGCTCGTATTCCGTTTATTTCACAGAAGGGATGATGACGTGGGGTGACATTATTATTATTTCCTGACCGGCTGCATTGTTCACAATGTTCAGTGTGTACCCTTTGCTGGAATATGTGAAACTACTTGATTCACTTGACACATTTCATTCAGCAGAACAAGTGCATGATCATGTACAGCACTCCTGAAATAATCTTCTCCAAGCGAAAATACGTTGCTCAAAGTTGAAAATTGAGTTTTTTTGCACTTACTCGTAAACCCCGCTTTTATTAAAAAGTTTCTATAGTTTGTAAATGATAAAAACAAAATTAGTTGTAAAGGCTATTCCCACTTGTTTAATAATAACAGAAACTAATATTAATACTGTAACACAAAATTAAAAATCACCGATTTGGCTGTCATTGAACAGAATACTTCTATTCTTGGTGATAAAACGATTTTATGTTCTTCAATATTCAATCCAACAGGTCAGTTTCTTTATTCTTTTTCCTCCACATAAAATTAGGTAGGAGTCCAACATGTCAAACATTTTAAACTAAAACTAATTCATGTAAGCATGTTTTCGTATAGATATGTGATGATACCATAACAAACAAATGCGGAGTTGAAGTTATAGTGCAAAATACCTCTTCACATGGCCACAATTCTATTCGTTTTCCGAGCTCTTCATATTCAGAGGAAGCAAGTGAGAGAGAAAGTGAGTGTGTGAGAGGTGTGTGAGTGAGGTATTGTCTGGGTGTGGATTGTTTCTTGTATTATTATTGTATTTCTAACATTGTTTTTGTCTCAACAGTACCAAACTTGAATGCTCACGGTTATGCTTAACTTCCATAAAATGTAGGCGAGAAAGTTTGAAGGAGTATGCTCAAAACATTTCTCTCTTGCCTTTAGAGCCTGAGTAAAACCAAGCTAAGTTAACTGTTAAAAATTAGCAAGTGTGACAAAGGCTTGTTTAAACCCATAAGAAATTGCAACAGGTATAATTCCAGGTAGAGATGATAGTTTATGTCCTTTTTGATAATATACTAAAAATATAATTTTTCGGCATCTTTAAGAATCTGCTTTACAGCCTCTACAACCTATCTTTCCTCTCCAAGTCGGCATGCAGATTCCAAGAATTCTCTTGGTGTTGGTGACAGTAGAAAAAGAGAAACTGAATAATTAACCCTATGTTACCAAACTTCTATTACAATAATATCCACTGAATCTTCAACAAATACCAACTTCTGTTGAAAGCTGTATTAATAACTTGAAGTGTAAATCTGTTATAACTTAGTTCTGAATTATTAATTTTTGAAAAATTATTCATAATTAATTATTATATATCAGCTTGATTATCCAGTTGTGAGTTGAGAACTCGATAAATATTGCATCACTAGAATGGAAGGACTCGTTTTTAATCAGCGTATTATCATTTATTAATTTTCTCTATAATTCTCTCACAAAGCTTTCATAGTTATGAAAATACGGTTTGAATAACATTGACATGAATGGCATCTTATTGAATTAGCAGAATGTATTCCTGTAGAAGGAGAACTCCACCTTGTTGTACATGTTTCAGCTGTTCAATATTGTATTTGCAAGTTAAATTTTCTAATGCACTTGTTGCACCCCGCGCCCTGTTACTCATCTGTTTCCTTGTTTATTGTTCATAATAGTGTAGCCTTGATCCGAATTTTGGTCATGCGAGCTGCATGAGGAAATGCACCTTTCGATTATTGATGTAACCTGACCAAGCGAATTGGAACAAATCAGAATACATTGCAATTCAAATTAGTGTCAAAAGTGTACCAGCGATGACATGCTGAATAATTTATTGAAATATGAACATTCAAAAAATTTCAATGATTTTATTTTCTAATGATATTTTCCAGGTTATAATCTATTCACATGATTTCCCATTCGATACTCATGAAATATTACAAAGCACCAATTTAAAAATGGCTCTTATTCTTTAGTTTTAGAAATATTCAAAACACATCAATTGAATATTCAAACATACGTTTAAGCACAGATTTTATTGAAGGAAATGCCATATCGCTATTTTTGACGTTTTTCAGAATTTTGAGATAGAAAATGAACATTTCTATCTTGAACATCAAGTTAAAGAGTTCACGATATCATTTTGACATTACACAAGACATGCACCGAACGTAAATGAGTTGTATAATACTTCAGTAGTTTGGAATTTCGTAGACTGGATTTGCAATTTTAACTCAGTGCATTTCAAAACGGTTCAGCCGTTCTGCTCTCTCTATTTAATTATTAATTATTAATCTATTTAATTATTCCGTTAGCCCTCATTTAATTATTTGTTATTGCCTTGATAAACAGGGCTTAATTTCTTAAATTAAAATTTTCTGGAGTACAGCTCCTGTACGCTCCGGCTGAATGACGCCCTGTTGGAAAGTATTGTTCAAAAAAGTATTCTCATAAAACAATCATGTATAATTGTAGATAATTATGTCTCATACAACATCTTATTTATGTTGGGATACGTAGAAGGGTGCTATTATTTTTTTTGAATCCTAGTATTTTAAAAAATATATATATATAGGCCTACTTATTGATATAAAACATTTAAAACAATCAATTATGAAACTAATTTCAATTAATTTGAACATTTTTCAACTCTTATAATAGAATAGAACATTGGTAATCAATTTGATGGAGATTCGTTTGATTATGTGGTATACTTCCCAACTAAGGAATGACTGTGAAGTATGAGACGAAAAGTAAAGGATTTGTTAATCCCTCATGCACTTGAAAGCTGGAACATACTAACCTTAAACAATAACTTACAAGGTATTTTCACAGAGAAGCGAACACTTTAGTCTCTAGATTCTAATCTGTTCACTGTGGTATTTCATTCACATAAGCATTGTACTGGATCCTCTGCTAGGGTGTTAGAGAGAACACTGAAACTTACAAAAAGTGAAGGTACGAAGGGTTACGGGCAGCATTTTATAATGCTATTGTGACTGAACCAACTATTTGGAGCGAATTGTGAATTTCAACAGATGGGAATGGATACATTTTCGGGCGCATTGTTCGGTGTAGTTTATAATCTTTGTCGCACTACAACACGGCCGAAAATCTACCACATCATGCCTTGATAAACCATCAATAAAGGGATTAGCCGCGGAAGGCAGACTCGCCTGGCTGGCAAGCCTCCCCTATTAGGCAGTACAAAGGTGTTATACAACCCGTGTCACATCCATTTAGAGGCCAGGTTACTTCGTAAACGAGAAACGATGTAGAAGAGCGTCTGTTGAAGTTACCAACTATCTGCACCTGTTTGATAATTTTTTTCTGAACAATATAGCATTGAAGTTTCATTTTTTCTGAAATTTCGTCTCTGGTAAATTGAGAGTCTCATAGTTATAATATGATTTACATACAAATATATACGAATAAAGAATTAGAATACGAGTATAACTCGTGACATGGTTCAACGTTCACAGAAAATACACATATGAAAAATCAATATCATGAAATTGTGTTTTTACGTCAAAATATTGTAAACTGCGATTCAAATTTCTGTGAATAGCTGTGTCACTCTATGATCTTATACAGTATTGTACTGTATTTTAAACAATATTGTAACTATGGATATATTATATTGTACTTCTTCTACAACCTTAACAGAAAATAATAAAAACAAAAAATTGCATCCATATTGAGTAAAAGCTTATGTTTTCACATCAATACCTGTTAAAACTGATGTGTTACTCTATAATCATATTACAAACAATATACCTTAATAATAATTATAATTATTATTACAAATAATGAGTATGTTCACACAAAAACATCCGTATAATGGAATGGAATCCATTGGGAAGCTCATGGATACTTCTTCACAGATACAGCTGAGACTGGATTACCAGCATCTCATAAATGTATTGTTCCAACTCATTCATGTTTCTGGTCTCCGGCCGCCAATGCAAGGATCATTGTAAACTGACAACCTACAATGCGAACAGAAAGGATCCATATCTGAAGGCAGAGAAGAAAGGATTAAAGTAAAAATGACAGTAGCATCATTGTCAAAGGATTTTCGAGATCATTCCGTCAGTCAGGTGGGTGGCATAGCTCACATCTCATCTGAAAATGTAACGGTACACAAAAAAAGAACTACTCAAGTCGAAAAAAGTCAGCATTGTTATGGAATTTGTGTGGACAGCTTTTTATTTTCAACTTTTTCTTTGTCAGGACAAAATCAACAGCTTGTAAATTATTATCGTGGGAGCCTAGTCCCTCTGGAGAGTACACAATAACGTAGTTCTGTCTCTATTCTTTGACAATTTCTAGAACCAATACACTCAATTTCACGCTATTTTGTGGTTTCAATGCTCCTCATTCTGCTCAACCATATTGTGAACCTACACTTTTCTTTACAATGGAAACAATAGAGTATTTGTTGAAGTTGTGTACATTTTAATTTCTAAGATGTTTTTGTACGACTCTTTTATCAATTAATTATTCCATTATTATTATTTGATTATCTTCTTAACAATGAAAACTATCAAATATGCTATGACAGTTATAAATTAATAGGTAATGAATAAAAATAACGTTAGAGATTCGCTTTACTTAGGAAGAGTGCATAAAATATGTTTCTTTCTAGTGATAGTATGAGGAATCCAGAATCAGAAAGAAGAATAAAATTAAATATAAATATTTTTATAATTAAAATATAATATTAAATATAAATATTATATTTATAATATTTACAAATATAATTATTTAAATATAAATATAAAGCAAATCGACAATTCGATTTGTTGTTTTTTCTAACATGTAATTTATTTTTTCCTACAGTTACCTCATAATGTGGCTGTTCCTGCACTGATTTCAGTACCTAAAGTGCTTTCTTAACGCTCTAGTGCGTAAAGAAAATTATCGCACTCCAGATTTGCAACCTAATATCTCAATTTCTCAAAATGTTTGCTGCTGATAAGGTTATCAAGCTCTTGAAATCATGTTGGCAACGCCGAACACGGCTGCGGATGTGTTCTGTGTAGCCACTGCCTCTGTGAGTTTCGTCGCTGCATTTCAGTTGCACTTTCAATTTTCAGTATTGTTATTTCAATTATTTTTGTGATGTATTATCTTTTCTTATTTTTTGGATATTCTCTGAAATATTCTCTGTTTCTTCCCATGTTGATTTTCAATTATTCATTTTGTTTTTCTTTCGTTTTAGCTGATGTTCTAATTGTTTCCGCTATCATAACCTAACATAACCTATTGAGGAGTAGCTAATAGACCTGATCAGCACGCTCTAGGTGAGAGAGAGTGAACAGCCTGGGGGATTTTAACCATTGCGAGATAGGAACAAAACAGGATTTTGAGATAGAATTCAATTAAATCATTAAGGTATTATCAATACTTTATTGCTATCTATTATTTAGTGGTTTCAATGTGTTTTAATGAATGTATTGATTGGATTGAAGTACTTTTATCAAAATTTTTGTTATCTTGTTGCTAGACTCTTCTTGCTAGGTTAGGATTTTGAAGTTTGATCACATTTAAAGGTAACTGTAGGAAAAATTTAATATGTTACACGTGCACAAAGTATCTTTGCTGCACTCAAGAAACTATTCCGCACTCGCCTGCGGCTCGTGCGTAATCGTTTCTTTCGGTGCAGCAAAGTGCTACTTTACGCACTAGGTACATAAATAACTATTATAATATTCAATCGGGTTGGAGTTGGAGTATTCATCGCTTTTATTTTTTCTTCCAAATTGATTATCTCCAAACTGATTATTGATTCCTATTATTTTTTTATGCTGTATTGTGTTACCGAGTGTTATGTTAGAATAATTTTTTTCTTATTCTATTCACCCGTGTTATGGTTCCATTGGGAATGAATATTATTATTTTTCTCGATGCTAATAGATAGAGGAAGTGAATTGGAACTTAGAACGCCTTAAAAAACAAATACGACAATCGATTGAGAACAATACCGAATTAAATCGCAGTTCTCAATAAACATTTGCACAGAGCACAATGCTTTTAATGTGACCGACAAGTGGAATGAGTAGGCTGTTTACGTACATGCAAATTGATAAAATGCATTAAATTGTTTGGGACCCGGCAGCGCCCTGACACCATGACTCAACTGATTTCTCGTGGGGAGCACGAGTGTTGCCTTTGTCACATATACCATTCAATGTTATAGTATTTTTTTATAATTATTTTAATGTGCCACCAAAGTCCCACGCTGAAATAACCAATGATACCTCGAAATGGGAGCATTATAATCAATGATTCTAATCACCATTACAACCTATTAGCGTTCTCTATTATTTCAAATACGATGACTCATTAGAAAAATAACGCGCTATTATTGTAGCATATAGAATCGCTATTGAATTTATCACCTGTATGTGATTTGAAATGTAAATTTGTTGTACGATTATTGGTTATGAGTCCGCCTTCTTCCAAGTGCACTATGAGACGTCCGGCAATATTTTCACTCAATATAATTTTCCCATTTGCGTGGGACGGAGGTGTCTTCTCGTAGGAAGAAGCGAGGTGTGAAGAAACGACAAAATGCTGAACGGAAGTAACAAATATTGTGATGGACAAGAAGGTCAGTTTCCAGTCACAATGGAAAATGGTAATTTCCAGCTCGATTGTGGGAAACTAGTTGGACTTTCCATGAGACAACTCAATAAAGTCTCGACATTTGTGGACGTAATAATAAAAGATTCGGGAATGACGATGCTATAGTATCAATAGAAGACTGAAATGCAAAGATGAAATGCAAAGTAGGCTAGTTTCACAATACAACACACCTATGGCTATTATTGGATGGCTATATGGCTATTATTGGATGAAAGATAGAATTGCTTCGTCTTTAGCCTATATCTATCATTTCTCTCGATTATCAATTAGAAATAGTTTCTTGTGATCTTCAAACATGATTTATTTTCAAAATATCAAATTTGTTTTGGAAAATAATTATTTTGAGTTTAACCTCTTGTTTCTTTTCCAAAATTTTCAATGTTAAAATATTCCAAACTTAAAATCAATATTCATCGATTACAAACATATACCAGTATCAATTTTAATCTACATTCTGTGTCTAGGAACGTTTTGATAAGCAGATGGTGCATTGCCGCAATGAAATTCTGACATCAAATTAATGAGTCAATTTGAAATTCAAATTTGAAAACAATTCGTCTTGCGCAACAGTGCACCTGCATTCCAATTCCCTAGTGTGCTACTGCACTATCACATTCAAATTGTAGGCCATGAAGTTTGCCTGATTGATGATTCAATAGGAATCGATATTGTGTCAAAATAAAAATAGTACTTGGCAAGAACTGTTAAAACAACGTCGATTATTATTGGCAGTTAGCGAACGAGTGCATGTCGATAATTGATTATTGTTAGTAATAGGTAATTGGTATTAAGGGAAGAAATAAACAAATCAAACTATGTATTCTTTTGTGTGTGTGAAATAAATTTGAATTTGATTTGATTTGAAACTATGCAATCTAGATTTAGAAGGAGTGGATATAGGCAATTTCTTATCACGATTATACAAAGATTTAACGATTAACAAACTTTATAGCTTTGTATTAAAGAACTTGTTAACTTCATGTACATTTACTTCTTCCAAACACCAAAAATATTTTTAAATTATTATTATCATTATATTTCTATAACTTACTACAAGATTTGAATTTATTAGAGGCCCAATTCATCAGAGGTTCAAGAAATGAGTAGAATATTCATTGTATCTCCCTAACTAGGAGGCAAGCTTTCTCAAGAATTAAGGAATCTAGTTGGTCCACTAAAGGTGCTCACTTCTCACCTCTCATTTTGACAACTAACTTTATAGCTTTGCCCCTTGAAAATTATATGGGTAACTGTCACCTCTCGCTTGCACCATCAGGGAACCTGGGTGATATCTGTATCCGATGTGGGAGGTAATGGCTGCTGTGGCGATCACCACCTCTATAGTCACCTGAATTCAGAATCGACCACCATGCAAGACGCTTTCTGCTCCTGCTGACGACCAGGCGTTCTCTCTTCATCATGTAGCTACAAGATACAAGAGATAAGTTATGCAGGATGATGGTGAACGGGGGGGATGGATTTATTTCAGAGAAAAGGAAAAAGAAGGTTGAGAAAGAAAGATGGAGTGTATGTGAGAAAGAAAGAGGATGAGAGGTTGTGGGACTGAAAGAACTGAGATAGAATGAGATTGTGTCAGAATGTATATGTGTCAGAAACAGTGCGAAAAAATAATAAAAGAAATAAAGATAAATAAATAGAAATGGAGAATGATAGAAACACAGTACGGAATAAATAAGGTATATGATAATTATTGAAATATTCAACTAATATAATGCCTGAAATAGTGTTAAAGGGAGACAAAAAGTGAGAGACATGATGGGGAGTACATGTAGACATATGAATTCTCTTCTCGATAAGAGGAGAAATAATATAATTCATGCATTAATAATTATTTTTATCACTGTCAGTGAAGGATGAATAGAAATTGCAACTGAAAATAAAATAAGTGTAAAAATTTATATGAAGAGTAGTAGAAAAGACACAGTATGATTTCGAAGTATATTGTCTTCATAGTGATAGTGTTTGTGGAAAAGGAGATAATAGAGAAGCTATATTGAAAGCATCATTGCTTGAAAATAATTATTTGAAGCATTGAATAATTGAATTAAAGCACAAAATAATAATATCAATGGTGGAGAAGTAATGAAGGAGAGTGAGAAATTAATGCATGTGTGTGCGAGAGAGTCAGAGTGAGATTTAGGAGAGAGAGAATAAAAGTGAGGATGAGAGTTGAAAAGAGATCGAGAGAGAAATCGATAGGGTGTCTTGTGAGTCAGCGGGAGCTCCTTGGCGTGGAGGGCTTGGGGTTGTCACAACATGACCGTGTGTGTCATTTCCATGACAAAGTGTGTCAACTCGCAAAGGTCGATTCACTTCGCTATTTATCTGGTAATGAAAACAAACTGTGTGCTTTGTGGTGCAGGGTGTACTGCGGGCTCAGGATTTATGTATTGGTGTGCCAGTCCTCTGGCCAGGAGCTGGCATTATTCATATAGCCCAGTGCTACCTGACTGGCTAGGCTGAAGCAATCACACCTGGCGTGGACCATTGGGGGTTGCGAGGTGCGGGCATGTATGTTTTCCAATGTTAAACTGGAAACAACCATATTAGATATGATTGCCATCACACTAGTTAAAAATATTTGTCTGGATTACAAATTGAATTATTATTTAAAATAATTCCGCAATTAATTCAATCAATACAATTTCAATTATTTTTCTCGTTGTTTAGTTTGTTTTGTTCAGTTATTTTAGGAAACAGGATCTAGACTGGATTGTCTACCCAGATCTCTCTTTTACAACACTCCATTTTCAAATATAAACATAAACAATTGTCGAGAAACACTCCTAATCGAGATGTTACATGTACGTTTCAGCAACTACTGTATGAAACTACTTCTTCTTTGCTAGTGGTGCCAAGCAACTAATTTCACTAATTTCGTGCACTTTTCCTAGTCTAAATTTTCATTATTCAATCATTCTAATGCAAATCTGTTTTGTATTATTATTATTTAAGGTAATGAATTTCATTTTATTTGATAATCAACAATCAATGCAAATAAATCAACGTTTGAGGCAATAAATATGATTTGAGAATCAACAATCAATGCGAATAGTTCATAAAATTATTAGGCCTATATTATACCTATGGTTTCAACCACGTTTGTGTAGGCTTTAAAGCAGGAAAATGCCAGTAATTTACAAGACAGAATTGAAAATCAACGATGCAGCAAGATCGTGTATATTGTAAAGCACAAAGCATTCTAATCAGAGGGATATGTCATAGATGTATAGTTCGTTAGTGAAGGAAACTATTGCAAAACTCTATCAATGGATATAATGGCTCACCTATCACTTTTTGACTAACCCTTTTGGATTGAAGTGAATAATACAAAAATGGAAAGACACCAACTAATGAAATTGATAACGCTTTATATGTTGGAAATTCTTTGATGTTTTGTCAATACAGTATTAATCTGGGAACTTTTATTGAACAATGTTCAGGAACCTCAATAAAATTATCGTTCCCACCGCCTCATTTTACTATACGTATATTCTAATATTCTACCATCATGTAGTCAACAGTATGTATTATCTACTTGTTACGATTCATGGAATAACATGCATCAAAAATCGATATCTTGAGTAGTTTGTGAAGATTATTGTCATTGAAAATATTGGTACAAATTCGTTGTTTCTATTGATTTCAATCAATGGCTTGAATACACAAGAGCCTCTCATTGTTGAGGAGAAAGAAAAGCTTTCTCTCTCCCTAGCGTAACGTGTCACGCACAGTGTGTCAGAGCTAGGAATAATATTGTCGAATGTTGAATACCAATAAAACCCATAAAATAATTGGTTTTCCGTAGCGAATTCAGTTCTGGTTAGAAACTTTGTTGTTGTCCTACCACATGGAGCTTTCTTGTTACTCAAAGCCACATCAAGTGGGGGTTTTTCATCTTATCTGATTCAAAAGAAAAGCATTCAGCGAACAAAACAAGATCTGACCGATGACATGCAGAGCTGTTGACCCACAAAAGGCTTCTCTGTGTGATGACCGTGACCACCCACCTTTCCATTCCACCAAAACAAAACCTGACAACAATACTGTTGAATGGGATGTGGTTCAGCTCATTGTGAGAAATGAAAACTTGGAGAGAAAAAAGATAAACGAGACGTAAGCGATAGCTTTGGCAAAAAATACTAAGCTTTCAATGACATGTAAAGCCTTTTGCCACATGAGACTGGACAGCTGGATAGATAGTTTTTATTTCGAATGGTTTAAAAGGACAAACTCTCTCTTCTAATCAGATCCTAGGGAGTCACCAAGTGTAAATATTATCTTGGTACTATAATAATTTTTTCAAGGTATAATAGGAGATGAAAAGATATCTCCAAATGGTTAGAATAGGTCATGTGAAAGGTAGAGTTGAAATTCTATGAACGTTTACAGTCATCGTATCTTGACGCTTAAAATAATAGGCATAGCCGACCTGGGTTCATCGACTAACCATAGTTAATGACAACCATCATCAATCAATCAATATTGTTAATCGTGATCAGCTTCAAATCCTTAACTACTCATCAGGTTCTGTATCACCAAACTGATAGTTGATAATTGAAAACTGTTAAAGCGAATAAACTGATAGTTGATTTCTCTGTTGCTATCAAGCGTGCATCAAATAATTGATTTATTTGAGCAGATATTTTAATTATAGTAGTTGAATATATTCGTCAGAATTTGGTGGAAATCAGTAGAGTTTTCATCTTTTTTTTAAGTATTAAAAAGCTTCTAGCTCTTGTGAAGTGAGAATCTATCAGAATCACTGCTATCCCTCTCTGCATGAGAGGATAGCTGAGAGCTGATAAATCATAATGATAATCATGATGAATCATAATCATAAATCAATGTCTTTTTCAGAAACTGGACCAATCGAGGAAAAATTGCACAAGTAGCAAGTTGCCAGATCATCTATATCTAGAATAAGGAACCAAAGAATAATCAGAACGCTTGAAAGATCGGATACACTTCAGAGAATTACACTATACGTAAAGAATATAGAAAATATAAGGACAATTATGTTGTGCAAGGAAATTCAACAAATTTTAGTGTTTACTGTACGCCAAATGAAAAATTAACCATGTTTTTGTTGGAATTGAATATGCGCGACACCTACGTCTTCTTCACTGATTATTGTGATGAAAACCACATTATTCATGCCCGAAAAGACTTGGATTCTCATACTTGTTCTACCTATACTTTAGTAGAAGTTGTACTTGCTTGAGAAATGAAAAGTAGTTCTAGGTTATCAAATTGGAATAGTGTCAGCGAAGTGAGTGCAACTAGTAAAAAGTTTAATCAACTTGAATTATCTTACTTCAATATTGGTTTACAGCTTCCCTGACAGGCTGGTAAAAATAAAAATGTTATCAGATTTTTAAGTTGGGTAATTATTTGTTATTGAGATTCTTCGACGATTCGTTCAGAATGATCCTGACTCTGTATACTCTGCAAAATTAATCACCTAGAATTTCTTGAAGGTTTAACCTTGAAGAGGAAAACATAATATTACTTTTCCATCCGCATAAAACTCTTAAAAGGCGAAGCTTACCTATAAAAACTTATAAAATTACTGGCTCCGCTGTTTTGATTACTCAATTCAACTCTTTACATGCATGGAAATGTGTCGATCAATTATTGAGAGCAGTTCTGGCATCACAAAATCAACTTCAAGTTATCTGCTATCTTCTCCTCATGTACTCGGTCCCGATGCGAGAGGTGGTTATTACGAAGTAATTTATCCGCAATAAAACACGAAGTGGCTTATTTACAACCCTATCAACCTATATTAACAGACTGAAAGAGCTTTCAGCACGGTTTGAATGTTATGAAACACTATACAACCTAATAAATCAGGCATTAAAATGTTATTGTCTCGCTTGGAATATTCGTTTCCTAAGGCTAGTTGATAACACGATAGTCAAGTTGCGAGACAGTAGCGATATCATTGTTTTACATTAGTTGAAGACAACGAATGTGCCAATGGAATTATTGTTCCAGCATAGCTTAGAAATTGTTCTGGTTCTTTGTGAGCACGACCTGGCCTGAATAGGCTACTCCCCTTATCTTCTATAATCTTCATAACCCACTAATTCGAAAAAATATTTACGGAATGCGTATGAATGAATGCGTTGGTTGGTTCATTGAGAAAGTGAGCATTAGCAATGTAATCCAATTTGGTTGAATAAACTATTGAAATTACCAGGGAGTGATGCTGATTATTTCAGAAACAGTCAAGACTGCGTTTGGATGAGGAAAATAACTTTTTCTATCTGCTTCATTAGCACTACAGATTTTTTTGCAGAATACAAGAATATTTTTTTGGGAGCAAATGGTGCGAGAAGTAATAAGTATAAGCATAGCCCCCTCTAAACTAAATGTAGTTTAGAGGGGCTATGGTATAAGCACTATAAGGCATTGCTCATGACTCAATCCCTACGTCCACACTTGTGTGCGGCACAGCATACTTCCAATGCTTGAGCTAATGCTAAGCAACAACAAAAATCGACATAACATACATCAAAGTGTCCTCACAAAGTGTGGACGTAGAGAAAGATTTTATATTAAAGTATGGACTATACTTTAATATTAAATTTAGATTTTATATTAAAGTAAGAATTCACTCAGAAAATATTTTTTCAGATGGATGTTCTACTTATACAAGAATAGAATCTTGTACGAGTGCCTTGCAGCTTATGGTGCGGACATTTGAATAACGGAGCCACGTTGTAGTGATAGATAACATGGAGCAGTGCGATAGGTGGAAAAGAAACAGGACGGAAGAGGGTGAAAACCCTTGTGGCAGTGGCACTGCTATCTAGATATGGTTGGGGCAATCGATATGGAAGGAAGGAAATGCAAACTCAGATGAGTGAGCCAATAAATAAAGTGCAGCCAGTTGCTGCTGTTGGTTTTGCATGGCGAATTTGTATTCAAGCGCTGATCGTTGTTGGAAAAACGACAGCAATGCCTATGAGACGGTTGGCGTAGAATCGCTGGACCATCTGCTGGACTCAAGGAAAGATTGGGGTGGCAGCGGCAGCGTCTCAGAAACATATAACTGGCGGGCCGGGCCGGAGACATTCACCGCCATATTAAGCGGCAAACGGTGAATACAGAGTGACTGAGACCCCCGAACCAACTTTATTGCTTATTGCCAGATTCCCTCTCCTTACGTCGCTCACTCACGTACGCCCAGCTGTAAATATGACTCGTAACTAAACGTTTTCTTATGGTGTGCGTTCTTTCTCGGTGTGTGTACCTCCCATCCATTTCGCTGTGATTTATCGCTCATTGTATTTATTACAACACTTGAAATCGTCGGCATACTTCAATCTCAAAAGCAAGAACGTGTGTGTAGCAGGCCATACAATATTTTTTTCAACAGTACAAACGGGAATTACAGGCATGATTCATTTCATGTGACTGTTTGAGTATGGATAGACAGTCATAGAAGTATGCGAACAATGTGCTAAGGAGCTTCCACTCGACCAATATGAAAAAACTAGGATTATGGCAATGAAAGATCAGATTTCAAGCTTGAATACAGACTTGATTACACACATTTCATCTCAGAATTAATAGTTTCGAATTGTTTTTGAAGGAGGAAACTAATTTTTCCGATTATATCTTGATTTATTGTGAATTTTGTCACAATTATTCTCTGATGGAGAAGGTCTCAGGTATTCAGTTTGAAGTGCTTACTAATGCAGGATAAACCAATCATAATAGTTGTATGATCAGTAGATCTTCAAGGTTTGCAAGAAAACTGTGAAGCGTTGAAGCCAAACCAATCTTTCAACCCAGCTCTCAGCTATCCTTATTCTAGAAACGATTGAGAGAACCTGCCAGAAACAACCAGATGATCAATGGATATTTTTTTGTTGAAGGTGAAACTCATGTAATGTTGGCATATTATCCAACACAACTACAAGCTTGAATAAAGACAATTTCTGAAATAATTACTATTTTCAATGGAAAAATCACGTGCACTTCTAGTAACCGTGAATCTATTAAAGTGTAGGTTTAATGAATGAATTTCAGGAATCGGAGGAAAAGAAGGACATGGATAGAGAGATGTGAATGAGACCGTGCACATGATCGAGTTGATAGGAGGGAAATGAGTGTTTTAAACATGAGAGGAGCGTCCAGGATGGATGATCGTGGATCATCGATGATATGGTTGATCGATGACGATCCAGGATGGACCATCAAATAATCGATGAAGCAAGGAATAAATGAAAACGAAAAACTGACAGAGAACTTGCAAAATAATGCAAATAAGCTAAGAAAAAAGGAATTGTTGAGGAAACGGTGATTAAGAGTGACTGAGAGGGATTGAAAGAAAATTGGTTGGTCCAAGTCGAGCAGGGGAAAACTGTAGAGCCCAAAGTGCCAGAATTAGGACGGCTGAAGTTGGGGCTGGCTTTAACGGTACGCGAAAAAGAGAGGGAACTTCAGTTTACACAGTGGAGGCCGAATTGTGAAAAGAAAACAACATATAAATGCCAACAAAACTGCTTTCGAGATGACAGGGGTGGCACTGCTGCCTTCTTCCTAATTGAGCCAAGTCCATGTGCACAGCCATCAGCAACAGTGTTTGCCGCCATTATAAAAACCCCCTTTTCCACTTCCTTCTTTATTTCACGGCACTTCCGTTTCTTTTCGCTCCCTACCTTCCCCCCCCCCACGAATAAACGTCGAGTTAAGCAGTCAACTTATTAAATATTTCACCCTTCTCAGAAAAAAGAAGATAACAGGCATTCCACTCTCGCACCCCAATCTAATCAGAATTAAAAGATGGTTCTCTCATTTTAGCGCAACCTCACCGTTAGGCTTAATTTTCTTCTGCTAGGAATAAATTCTTGGGTCGGCTGTCTGAGATGGGAAATGTTTTCACTTCGGAAAGAGAAGGATAGCGATGTGGGTGGATAATTTGTGAATTGAATACCTTGTTCATTTCACCTCCATAAACTCAATGTTAAAATGGGAGATCGAAGCTGAAAAATCAATGGCCAGACATATGTAAGGAAATTTGGAGTTCATTATATTGACCATGGAGAAAAATCTCTTGAAATAAATTTCATATAGATTTCTTCAATTAATGAAAATCTGGTCTTTGAAGCTCTCATATTTTTTCTTTTATAATTCAACACTTTAAAAAAATATTGGCCAGTTTCTATAGTGTAGAAGGAAGTCACCATCGTGGAAGTACATATTATTGTACTGTTCTACACGAGTACATTCTAAATAAGTACTATTTATTATGCACCATTGATAACAGTGCATAAAGAATAGAATCTATTGAAAATAGTCTTTGATCATTTGAAGAATAGAATCCTATTGAATTTCACACCCATTTCACAAAATGTAAACTTTCCAACTTACAAAAACTGTGATAAAAATTCTAGTATCTCAGTATCTTATGCTGGGTTGCACCAACCAAGATCAAAACACGGGATCACCAGATCCGGGATCAAGCTGATCCTGGATCAAGTTATTAGTCCCGTTGCACCATTACCAAAAACATGGATGTGATCCCGGATCAGCCAATCCCAGATCATGATCCAGCCAGGCGAATGTGTTTTCGAGAATAGTACATTTTCAATCTGATTTTAGTCTACATATGAGAAATCCAACCCAGAATACAGCTGGGACCGGGAAATTACGAGGCTAACTACACGACTGTCTAGGGCTGTGAATAGAACAGCGAAAATGAAATAGTGTTGCAATAATTCAAATTCAAAATAATAATAATGGAAGTAGAATAAATAATAACCAATAAAAATTTTTGATTATTAAGTTAATTGTTTTATTTTATTTCGTATCAAATCCCACTAAATTGGAAGTTTTTTGAATATATTTTTTTTTGGTTGGAAATTTTGGTGTTGAAGTAGATTCACAGCATAACCTAATTTTGCCTTATCAAAATTTGGAAGTGAAACAGTATTGGGCTGAGTTTGTTTATTTCTCTATCAAATTATTTCGAAATCATTCTATTCATATTTTTGGTGCTTTTTTGGCATTTATATCGACCTTTTTAAATTCTAAATTGATAACTCATAGTTTTTAGCTTTGGAAGTAGAAATTTGTGTTTAATAGTGAATGTAAACATAACCTTTTGAAATAATTACCAAAACAAGTAAAAGATGTTTGTTTGGACTATGTGTCTGTGTTAATTGTACTTCCTTGAATAAATAAATCCTGTTATTCAAATAATTTGTAAGTGTGTATTATTAACTGAATATGTAATTAATTAATGAAAAATCGTAATTACTTTTAATTAATTGGAGATATATTTCCGTAAATTTGCATAATTCTTTTCAAATTGGTTCATCCAAAATCAATGTCTATTCATAATAGACATAAATTGACAAGGTAACATGTTTTTTAAATATATTTCGAACTCCAATTCAAGAAAATTAATTTTCTGTTCTCATTGAGAGTGTAATCTAACCTAGAAACTGCAGAGTAATCCTACTCTGACGAGGTATCAGCTTTGATCCTGGATCAATCAGTCACGTGGTAGGATCAAATTCCTAATCCAGGTTGGTGCAACGAAATATCGTGGATTAATGTACCTCGATCATGATCCACGATCACGATCCTAGATCTGCTCGATCTCGCTTTGGTGCAATGAAATTCCTAGATCAAATATGGCAAACATGGATCACGATCCTGGATCAGACTTGATCTTGGTTGGTGCAACCCAGCATAAGAGGCATTAAAAAAGTATTTTTTCATGTAAGACATAAATAATATAAATATTCAAGTAGTGAAAAATTCGGGCTTGGCTGAATAAAAAATGTTATTCTCAAGCAATTTCTCATGTACCAAATTAATTTCATCGTTAAATTTCAAAGCTTTTTCTACCAGGTTCTTCCTCCCACGCATTATTAATTTGATTATAATCGCTAACACCACGACGCTTTTGGGGTCAGATAGAGGCTGATTCTGTGTCTTGCGAGCTTATTGAATTAGCAATTCAGTAATAACCTCATGGGAGTGCCGCTCAGAAGAACATGTTCATTAAGAGGGTCCAGTGTGAAAGATATTCCGAAACGCTTTGTTTGTGTATGTGGGTTGTTGGAGAAGTTGTCCACGTGACAAGAATAAGCAGCAGTCGTCGAAATGGAATGGGCGAGTAAGCTAGGGTTGGCGGTTGGCGCTGGCGTCAGTTGCTTTCTATTGCTCTGCTGTATGAGAGTAAGAAAAGGCTGACCGGCGATTCCCATTCAATTGGGTTTGCAGTTGGCGCAAATATAGACCTACACTTGCTCCACAAAATTGGTAGCCGCTTTCATGGATGCGGCTAGCTTCTTGTCGGGAGAAGAAATGGGAGAACTTATGGGAACTTAAACTTGATTCTCTAATATACTGGACAATTCACTGGAAAGCAGTAGATTATAACTGCGATAACCAAATCAGATAGATTAACACTTGAACAATGATTTTGTTATCATTCTAATATCTCCAAAATGTTTCTTCATTGGTTAGAAAATAGTAATTGAGAATAGAAGGGGACTGAATGCTTGGAAATGAAGAGAAAATCGCCACCAGGGCAGAAAATTCCACTCCAATGTAGGTGGCACCAAATATTAACTTTTCAATTCAAACATACTTTATTCTACTCATTTCCCTGACATTTTTTCTCTGTTGGATAAATATTACTTCAGATAAAATTACTTCATGTAAGTAAGTTCATTACTTCAGTAATGGTCTTCCTGTTTTCCCAATAATTTTCCATTCCACGGATTGATTAATTCAAACGAATTAATCGACAAGCTTTTTGACATAAGCCAACAATTTCTCTTGAAATCTATTTTCGATTCATTATTGATTCGTATCGAATAGAATGAGGATAAGTAAAAATGCTGGTAGTATCAGATTATTTTCCTGAGCGATTAGATCAAGATTTTCCAAATTCGTTATTAATTCCACCCTTTTGAGGCTTCTGTAGAAATTCAATACAGTTGACTGAACGACTGAGATAAATGTGAGATTAGTGGACTGTGTTGAATACTATTTGGAGAGCGAAGAAATGAGAAAAACGTTGATACGGGAGATGGGTCGAGTCGAAACATTTATGAGCGTGCAAGGCGTGATGGGGGTGGATGGGAGGGGGTCCGCCCAGGTGATCACCTCAATCACTGTCAGTGGTCGTTCTTTGTCACCCTTCTGACAGCAGCAGCAGCAGCAGCGGGCTGAAGGAGCGCGCATGGAGGAGGCAGTAGGCCTTCACTTGGCTGTTTTGTATGCATAAAGAGTGCTGCAAACTAAGCTCTTCGTGTGACATGTCCCTAGAAGGGCGGATGAATTAAGGGGTGAGAGGCTGGGATTATAATAAAGTCAATATGGGCGCCGCTGAAAAAACGCTCACAATACCTCCTCGTCGCCGAAGCAATTTCGGTTTTAAAACAAGCTGCGGCAAGCGACTCGGCCCCGATCGAAGCCCATTTGCCCTGACAAATCCCGCATCTCACATTTTAATAATGCCTCAGACAACACAGTCATTATTTGTTTGCCCCTTGTGGCGGCCCAGCCGCTCCCGCAAAATGATAATCCGCCTCCTTGCAACCACCCTAATAGCTCTCCTTCAAATTTGGTAAAGACGTTTTCCACCCTTCAGCCTGACGCCCCAAACTTTATTCCCCCCTTTTTTATTTTTCGCAAGACGTCGATTGCTTTTTTTCTCTCGCCAAGCGCGCTTATTGTACTAAATGAAAAACGTCTGCTCAGGAGGAAATCCATCTCCCCACTACAGCCGCTACGATAACTCGTGGCTGACCCTTTCTCATTACTGATAATGGCAAGCTCGAAAAATATTCTTGCTCATCTCTTTTCTCGCACATTCACAACAGGGGTGAACTGAAACTTCAGTTTCTTCCAGCTAATCTTGAGGCATTACTGAAACTTATAACAAGAATAAAGAGTTTTCATGAATTGCACGCATCAGTTCAAAATTAAGTTATACAGACAGTAAGTTCTTCTGTGAGACTTGATTTCAAAGCCGAATCAACAATAAACTACATTATTCTAAAATCCAATTACAAAACACAACTCCCCTATTTCTTATACATTACTTAATGATGTACATAGCATATAAAATATCAGATTATTTTACATAGCATTACATCATATGACACAGATTAACTCATTTTCATAATATACCTGTATATTAACATTCGTTTAATTTTTTGAGATTGAAACATTGAATCTCTATAATCTATCTGTAATCGTGAATCTTGAAATTCATGATCTGTGTTGCTACATGAATCATCCTAAAATTTGGCTGATTATAATGGAAATCCCATGATTCATTGATGTGAAGGAATAATGGTTTTGGAGTTGGGCATAATTATCATATTTTTTCAGCTAAATCCTAATAATTCCTGATCAGAAATGATCAAATATCTGATTAGAGAATCAATGTCAATAAAATAATAAATCATCGAGATATCACTTGGTAAAAGCTAATAGATTTAGATAAATCAAAATAACTTGAATAATAACTTGGAATTCTGACATGTCTTTACAATACAGTGAGTGTTTGCAGAAATACTACTACAGGAATATTTTTCCTGCTTTCTTTGTTTTTACACTCCCGTCCCGACAATAAGTGAGAGATGAAAATCCTTATATGGTTAAAAGTAACATTATTTTAAAAATTACCGTTGTACAAAGGTACTCTTTGAGGTTGGTAGGTACTAATCACGCATCTCAAGCATAAAATACGGTAAGACTGGGCATTAATATTCCGTTATTTGTCATTGGTATGAACTTGTTGCTAAAGCTCTAATCCAGTCACAGTATCAAGATAAGAGTACAGATTAGCGTATTCAGTTTCTATTGCATGAGGTCTTGGAACTGGGAGTACGAGATTTAGCTGATTGATAAATTAATTTGTTGAGGTATTACAACTAGAGTGGTTTTAGTCAAAAGATTACTAAAAATGATAGTTACTCATAACTAACATAGATTTTATTCATTACATTCACTTTTTGTACTTTAATGCACGTTAATACCTCCCATAGGCGTAATCAGGGGATTTGGGGTTGTAGCGTATTAAAAGTGTTGAAACCAATATGCTTATCTCTGATAAAATATATTTATATTAAGTATGACTGCATTAATTACATCTTCCCCATGATGAACCTAGTTACGCCTGTGATACCTCTTATGTAACAAGAATTCAAGTATTAGTGTTAATATTCTATATAATTTCTCGATAAGTATAGTTTTGAACCATTTTATTCAAATTTTAAGAAATGTGAAACTTCACAACTTCAAACTATTGGTTCACTAAACAATGCACAAAAGATCCAATCAACACCGACTAGTCACTAAATTTTCACAAGGTCTAGAATTTTCTCAATTTTCCTTTTCAATTCTAAAATACAATCTTCTCCATCCAGAACCTCTTGCAGTAGCACAACGGACATACTATTCCATCAGTCCATTATCACTGTTAAGTCGAAAGCAAAAATGATTTATGAGTGATTGATGTAACCATTTTCTTAAATGGACATTGGAAATTGTAGATACTTGGTTTCAATAGCGTTAAGTAGCCATATTGATAATGAGATAATGATGAAGACCGATTCGAACTACCGTAAGCTTGGCCGGGCGAGCACTATCCGAAGACACCTGATGAATAGGTGTAATGAGATATTTATCTCGATCCAAACGAGGATAGGAAGGAATTCCTGTGGTTGCGAGAGGAGGGGGGGAGTCGATTTGACTCCCTCGGAAGAATATTATTGTGGCTGAGGATGAATGCCAGAGTGTGTGGGCTGAACAGCACACAATAGGTCTAACCATCTCCTTTCACCAGAACGATGATTAATCATACAATGTAAACAAGGTATTTATCACGTGCTCGTCACTCATCAAAAGGGCCAGCAGATTAACAGTTCTTGCACAGATAGAGTCTGAACCGCGGACTCTGCGGTAGGTAGACCCCTGCTCATTTGTCTTCAGGCATTGGGTGCCTCTGCCCGCAACAAATCCCCGCACTGAAACCGATTCGAAATCGTTTTTGTTTAGAGAAGATCGTCATTATTACCAGTGACACAAAAGCGAGATTTACGATTTACGACTGAGCCACAGGCCTTTGTTGGCTCGCGTCTCGCGACACCTCGCCTGCTGCTGCCTACTACAATGAGCCAGCTAATGAATAAGCAGCGCTCTCCCCGTCAGCATTTGTCGACTCGTAAAACTCCGCGTCTAAAAAATGTGCCCGCAGAAACCTTCACCGTCATACCGGTTATGAACCGGTACACATTATCCGTTGAAAAGGATTCATCGCACACCCACTTATCAGACATCACAGCAAATCCTCCTCTCCTCCAGCCGAAATCAATTCATACTTCCTTATTGCTCCAAATGCGTCGTCATTATCATTGCACACCAAGTACCCTACATAGATAGCTACTCAAATCTACAAGAATTGGCGTGTCTAAAATAATAACGTTCACATCCAATATTGCTATATCTCACGGACAACCTGGAATCAATTCAAACATATTAGATGGATATGAGTGTTCCATAAATGGAGTATGATGTTCATAATCAAAAATGCATTCAGTATTTTGATGAGCTTGGTTGATGAGCTCGATTCAAAGTGATAATAAACAAACTGTCAGAACCTTTCAGATATTCTGATAATATAGAAATGACATTAAAAGCTTACAAGAATTCTCCCCCCTTGAGAGAGGGAGGCCTAGTTTAGAGGGAGGTATAGTACAGTTTAGATGGCATGCAGTTCTGATATATTATCATTATTACCGGAAATTGGAATCAATTGTAAAAATTATTCTAATACCACAGAATCTAGATTATTGACATTAGGAATACATTTTTGGATTTGGGTTTTGAATTTTAGAATTTATTGGACTCGTGAGACGAGTCCTTTTCTCCGACAAAATTATACTTTTCTTGAGGATCCCACTGAAATAACGACAAATAAAATATCAGACGAGTTTTAATTCATCACGGAAAATCGAACGAAATGATTCATCACAAGAAAAAACTGTTTTGAGTCATGCACATGATTATTATGAAACTTGAAATATCGACTTGAATTGATTCTATGATGGAGGAAGCCAACGATTGAAGTTCATTTACAATCCATTTTTTCCATCATGAAATATTAAATTGGAAAAAAATTCCTAATATAAGTCACATATCGTATTATTGAAGAATTCAAAATTAGGCTACTCGGAAAATCAATGCTATAAATGAGTGAAGGAACTGTTGAAAATCTATCTTAATTGAAATGAAATATCTAAATATTCTATTGGAAATTTACTAAAACAATCCGAATGAACAAGTCATGGAAATCATTTCTTCAACAACGTTATATTGATTGTACTACGAGAGAATTCCTTCTGAGTTCTGACAACTAGAAACCTCTAACAATTTTTGTCTCAACAACTGAGGGGAATTACTCCAGTTTAAAATAAATAATATGAATACATGGAATAATATAAGTATGAATAACATAGGAAAAATCTATGAAAACATTTCTATGAAATCGAATAGATTAGATTTCATAAACCATCAAATATTATGATAATTAAAGAAACTGGCAAGAATTCTTCCCCTTAAAAAAAGCCATCAGTGGAGCTGATGCTGGAGCTCTGCACCACTATTGCTCCAGCAGATAGTGATTGGAGCACTATCAAGTGAAATAACACCCAAACACGTACAAGCCGCGACCGAGCTGCACTTTCGTTGGCTGGGAATTGGAAGGGAATAAGGTAATTTCAACAGAAGCAACGCAGGGACATCTAATTGGAAATTCTGGCGGAATTGCTTTTTAGCAATTTAAAAAAATGAAGGAAAGAATGCTCGCATCCGAAAAAAGCCATTAGAGTTTTGTGCGGGCAGGGAGTTGAAAAGTAAATTAAATTTGCATAGAGAAACAGTCTCGGCCAGCTAAGAGGAGGGGGCGGCGGCCATTTGCCTCTCTAATTGCCCTCTTGATTACTTCCGTCTAATTTCTTTTCACACCATTTGCCCCCGGGCCACCATCGAGGGTCGCTCATTATGCGGCTATTTTCACGATCCAGGGGATTCTTCGACGGCTATCCCCATGCCACGCCTCGTGTACAGACGAGGGTGCCAACCCCTACCATCCCCATCCCATCTCCATCCCCAAGACACACCAATTGCTGTTGTTAAGCTTTACTTACATTCGTGGCAGTCGTTATCTTGAAGTCATGACGCAGAAGAAAGTCCCCGCTGCACACAAGTAGCCATGACCACATACCAGATGGCGTCTCTTTCAAAATGGCTTACGTGCTTCAACTACTAACAGTTCGCTTTTACGAAAAATACATATTTGTCCATTAGATGCATAAGTAAGGAAATTTCCGCGTACTTTGAGATACAGACCAGATTTAAGCTAACCCTCACACATGCAAACATGGATTCATGCATATTATTTCTTACAATGAGAATTTTCAATTCTTACATTGTAGAAAAACAAATCCATTTTATGGCCTCGTATTGAGTTCGAAAAAAATCTAGTTGACGGGGTTTTTGAATTGAATGAGCTTAACTGAATAATGAACAATGCGATTTTTGTGAGGGTGAAGCCCACATGAGCTCTAGGCTTGTGCGTGGATAATGGGAGGGTTGTGATGAGAGATGAGGACTACTTCTTAGGCAGGCGGGACCAACGGTTTAACGTCTTCCCCAAAAGACGGGACAGATTTGTTACAAGATGAGACTGTAAGTAGGACTGAAATGACTACTATTTTTAGCATTTTAAATATTTGTTTGATAACGCATCAATCAAAGAAGCACACAACTCTTTTCAGATCTAGATTAATAGGATCAAAACACGCAAAAAGAGAAATCAGGAATTAAACATGCTAGATCGGTTATTCTTACTGGATTTGCATGGAGTATGATTAAAAACCTTGAAGTCTTGATCATATTCGAGTCTTGACTTGAATCATCATAATTTAATCATTTCAAATTATGAACTATGTATGACTCAAGAAAGGTTTTACAGAACTCAGGATCAACTAGTACAGTAATTCAGTGGAGTTCTATTAATCTAGATGAGAATCATGATTGAACCAATTTCACCCACATGAAAGTCCTCAGTCATTATTTGTAATGTATGTAATTGTTTCAAGCATTTTTCTTCAAATATCTTTTCAAATACTTTCATTCCTTATTTCGCTTTATACTCTTTGTTTACAAAAAAGTGGATAAATCTTCGATTACTGTACTCTATTCATTACAATCAACATTGCTTATTGGAGATGAAACTTAGCAGACCTCTGTGTAACTGGAACTTTAATTTTTTTATTGCACTCATTTTTGATCGCACGACAATGCTCTTAAGGAGAATTTATATTATTTTTCTCTCATGCATCTTGTGAATTGCATGATATTTACACCTGATTGGTCTATATCGGTTATCTCTCTACAAAATGATATGATACCATTGGAGCCTAGAAGCCGCGATGCTATAGGAGGATATGTCACAGCTGCATACACGACCAGAACTGTCAACTGTATACCATACCTATATGTTGTAATCACATAACACCTGAACTATATATTTTAGCGTGTCATCATATTACTAGGAATTATTTATGCGAGCTGCGTACGCAGGGGGATATCTAGAGTACGTCAACAGCACCAGTCCATGCTCACATATGATGGTGACGACATAGGCCCTCCATATATAACTGTCACCATAATCCCAGGACACATAAATATCAGCACTCCTGCTCACGGTCAAACGTTTCAGAGCAAATTTCATACGGCCTCTGACAGAATTGTTGCATGGAAATACATCCTTGACACTTATGCTGGAACGATAACGTGGACGTGTAGCTAGCTACTGAATAAGCAGCATAATCATGTGGAATCTTGCTTCAAAGTTGAGGAAAATCTGGTCCCCAACAGGTGCCGGAGTAACCTAATAATTCTTAAAGCTTCCGTATTCACTCACTTCTTCCGTTTCACATTTTCCTCAATCGAGCATAAATAGATTATCATTCCTGAAAAAAATCAAACAGAGTAATTTGGTTTAGCGTTTTGTAAGATACAGATTTCAAGTAATGCTATAAGTAACTCTTCTACGAAAAAGTAACTTAAGTAAGTTTCTCAAGTTATAAGTAAGTGACTTATTGATGTAACTCTACTAAAAAGTATAATTCAGAGAGCTATTGAAGAAGCAGCGTAGTTCTGTGAAATTAACCTTACTACGTACAAAGCCGAGGAAAATCTGCATCTCAACAGGTAGAAAAAGTAGAATTCTCTATTCTCTTAGAACTCTACTATGGAAAGCTATGCTACTCACTTCCCAACATATTACTCGATATTCTGTTCATAAAAGAATTTTACTATCGTACTCGAGCTACACTATTCACTATTTTCTACTATCAAGTTTATCTATATTTGTGAGAGTGAAGTTCATTTACCTGTAGCCTACTCATAAAAATACAGTCAGTCATCCAGCTACTTACATCAATAATAATGAACCAACAATGAATCGATCAATATCACTGCTGAAAGATGCTTCCAAGTTTCATTGATATTGATATGAGGTGGTAGTGGCCACTTCGGTTCCAGTAGACACATGTTTCGATAATTAATGTTCGGGATCGACAAGCGGGCAGGAAGGAGTATTTGACAGCAGTCATTAGCGACCGTATTTAGCCAGCTATCATAAGCTGGCAAGTAGTCAAGGGTTGATGATGCTGATGTTAATGCTTATTAGCATCTTTTGATGTTACTGATGCTCCTACCAAAGGCTACCGCTGACTCAGCGAGTTTGAACCTGAACTGGTCTTTTGATTGACGTTCAGCTATTTTTTATTACTGTATTTTCATCTTCGTCACCCTGACACATGAGTAGCCTGATCTCTGTCCGTACCGTAACCTTCTCAACAAATATATTAACTACATGTATATTAAATATATGAACGTTCTCGCTCTTTCTTGCGCTCCTGCTCGCACCCTCCATTAGCAACGACGACGGCGGCGGCTTGGAAATATTTTAAGTTGTCTACACTTGTAACGTCCTCTAATAACCTCTGCTCATCTGCAAGCTAATGTGTTGACAATTATAAACTCGATAAAATATATAATTAACGTCTGTTCCGCCGACGGCTAGTGAGACTAGAACAAAGGAAGCCGCCGCCGCCACCGCTAATTCTTTTCTGAACTGGCCGCGTCGGACCAGTAGCGTCTACTTGATTATGCACATGACAATTGTAAACTGACATTACGCCAATCTCCATGAAAATTAATATTTATACAATCATACAATTATTGATTGAATCAATTCATATTGATAAATCGAATGAGGAGTGGAAGAAAGCTACTAATTTGAAGGAATTCTAAAGAAACAAGAAACTATAATAAAACCATATTAGGAACAAATAATACAGTAGTATGATATACACACTGAATCTATCATGATCACTCTGAATATAATATTATAGAATCGAGAAATCCAATAATTAGAAAATTGGATGGATTGTGAATCATTATATTCATTGTAATTTTGAAGAACCTATTAGGAATCAACCTATCGTTGTGGAATCATGCCTCTTATTGACAAAACCTCATTATTCTATTGAGGATTCCTCCTTTGACTAGTACAGTGAGATGTCTCGTTGATAAAAAACAACATGTATTCTACAATTTTTGTAGTTGGCTGTGAGCTGACTGGAAAAATTTTTTTCTCCAAGATAGAACCAGGATAAGACAAGAATTTTTCATTATTTTTCATGGTATAAGTGAATAGATATAGAGCACATGTGGAGATGGTTCCTGGAGATTTCATAGTAATGATGGAATGGAATAAGAAGTAAACAGTGGGAACAACAGGAGTATAATGTGCATAGAAACTGTGCATGTCTATGTTGAACAGCATATTAATTGTAACAGGAACTGACCGATGTAGGCTATTCAAATTTATTTCTGGTAACTGAAGAAAAATTATAACTTTGGGAAAGGCCAAATGAATTTATCAGAACTAACAAACGCAGATACTAGTAAGCTCTGAAGCCTATTGCAAGCTCAGTTTAATGTACACCTTCCTCAAAAAAATAATTTGTTACATTTTCTAGTAATAAAATCTTGATCTTGAATTTTGTGAAATCGAGCTATTTTGAAATCATGCCATTTCAATTTGTGACTTGGTAAGAGTGTGAAATAGCTGGCAACTAATGAGGAAGCAAGTGAGTGGGCTCTTACTTGCCGGGCAAACCAATTGTCGGCTAAGATGCTTGATTTAGGCGTTCGCTGTCGATTGATAAATAATTATTATAAACAAGTTCAACTACATTTTGGCGCGTAACGAAATTAATGGAGTCGGCGTCCAGAAAGGTCCAATCTCCATTATGAAATAGTAATACCATACCGCCGTAGACTAATGGAGGCAGCATGAAACAGTTATTTTAATGGAATTAGACAACGCCGTGTATCAGGGGGCGGCAAGGATAGGCTACAAAACAGACTCTCAGTTTCTCCGTCGATTTTCCCCCCTCGCAAAACAGATCAGCCGACGAATAATAAAACATGATTTAGGTTACGAAAACCGTTCATTAGAAAGCAATTTATTTTTTCGCTAGCACCTTTCCCTCTCTATTCAATTCATCCTTCGGCTCTTCTTTGCGTTCGTAATACTCTCTCGACCAATCACGCCCCACTATAGGAAGTAACACGTTCATGCCATCCATATCTATATGCTTTCTCAGCCGGATTACTGTTTTAAGTTAGGAGGTGAAACGAATCGGCCATTTTGTTTTTGATGATCAGCGATTTTAATTACAGTGAGGGAGATCTCCCTCTCGAGAATCGAACCTCGATCAGAACAATCCAGTTGGAAAAGAGAACGGAATCTTCCAATAGGATTCTCCATTAATCCATATTTCTTTATCATAAACGATTCAAAATTAATTAATATCTTGAAAAGAGATTACGGATGTTACTATTATTGTTCAATTTCAAGTGGTCACCAACACGAGTAGACCCTGAATTACGATTCTTCCACCTGCTTGCTTTACTGGCGTACACTTTTTGCAACGGAATCAAAAGGGCTATTATAAATTCAAATACAACACAATAGTGCACAGGAAGCATATAGCTGGGCTAATAAGTTGGGTCTATAGGTCACACCAATAATAAATCATGGCGCTTTCTCCCCATTGTAGGCTACTAACCAACTTGTTTCAATTAATTACTCATTCATTTATTCCGTTCTAATCGCCAGTTTTACTGCAGTAAACTCATATCGAATTATTGATTCTTAATTTATTGAAGAGTGGTTGTATTGTATTAATAATCATGCAACGTAATTACCATTCCCAACTTGATGTAAGTTGTAAGCCAAAGCCAGGTGATTAGACTCTACCTAAAAATGTAATAATTATGAGCCTCATTTCGAAACGTACCATTCATTGGTTAAGAATGTTATTCATCAACTTCATATTTTTTATTCAATTACTTCATTTTAAAATAGAAGTCATCTACAAGGCAGTGATAGTGCAAGCTGCACACAATATGTGAAGTGGATTTATCAGTTTTGGTGGTAGGGGATCTTGCAAATCTGATAATAATCTGTAAGCAAATCTGTAAGCTGTTCTTCAGTGGAAGCTTCCCCATAAAAGCGGAATGGCAGATTAAATTGATAATGTATTTCTTATCTATTTAATACTTTCAGAAGAATTAAATTTCCTTGTTAATATCTAATTATTATTATTATCATCATCATCATAATAACTATCGTTATGATGATAATCTTGTAAAAAAAATTTTTGAAACTTGATTCTCCAAAGCGCTTCCCCCCTCGCATCGTTCTTAGAATTATTTATTCAATCTTGCTTGCAAATGTTGCTTGATATTACAAGTATTTTAGTAGCCTATTGCTATTTATTGTGGGTATGTAACAATTGTTTCGCTCTACTGATAACCCAACAGCAATATCATCTTATATCTCTCTCTGATATCTCAACAGATATGGAAGTAAATCAAATACCTCTCCTAAAATCCAACTGATATTGTCTTTTCATAATACAGTATCAAACTTGTTGCTTTGGATTTCAAAACCGCTGAAAAGCTTACATTTCGCTAAACTTTTCACAGAATTACTCGTAACTCATTACATGTGATGGATATTCTAATCTGCAATCATAATTCTGATCCTTTCTAGCAGTATTATTGTTTAATGCCAACATGCCAAGAAGTCAACAACAAGACTGGCTTGTAAGTTGTAACGGTAGCTCATAATCCTTTGAATGTATCATTTAATTAAGTTGAATCCATGTTTTATGAAGGAATTTATATTGCTTTTGGAGCATGAAATAACCCTTTATTATTGGATGACTGGAAGAGTTGTAAACTTTGGATCCTACCCGAACTCTTCGTAGTAGATTTTCTGTACAGTCAGTTCCAAATTAAAATCAGATGGATTTGCCAACTTTACATGCTGGAGCAAAGGACCATTATAAAATATCGGTGCTACCACATATCCATTCTGTGGAAAGTTTTATGGCTAGAATTTTTATGAAAAGATATTTCTAAGGGGCTCCAACTGGAAAAGTATGTGCTTTGTATGGAATTAGAGACAATTTGGAAATGGTAAATCCCTTTCTTTATTCGAAACAGCCCTTACAGCCACCTATAAGTAATTTTGGGGAGAGAGTGTCAATGCAAGGCTACATGAGTCTCAAGGAAGGATTTATTTCTTGTGGATTCGGAAAAATGACAAAATCGCATTGATAAGCGATTTTGTGAGAAAAATATTTTGCAGCAAACTCAGGTCTATACATCATCTCGGTAAGCAGAGCGACATTTATTTAAATGGGGCTTCTAGAAGTTCTATCCTCTGGAAAAGGCCAGCTTGTATCGTTGTGCACAAGCTCGTTTGTTGTCAAAAGAAAGCCAGGACAAGCCATTTTTCAGCGAAGAAAAATTCCGGCAAATCCCACCTTCTTTACTTTCCCATCTCGAGAATCTGCTTGGGAAAGACTTGAATCCCTTTGCGCGCCCCGCAACGGCGGTTTCTCCTGTCCTGAAAATTCGAGCAGGTGTCGTTATAAGGAAATCCTATTAAAAAAGTGTCGCCGTGCTTGAGCCTGTCTCCCGTTGGCGGGGCCGCAAAGCCGAAATTAGTCTTGAATCCACAGCAATTACAGGGGGATTGTGAGAGACTATCTCTCGTCTGCCGCCTTGGCTCCTCGCTTCCCAACTTATCCTGCGTAACTGACAATTTTCGTGCTTCTCCTCGGTCGACTGTAATTCTTCCTAAGCCATCGATGTTTCTCTCGCCGTCGCCCTGACCTGACAAACCATCCATCCCTCCCTTCCCCCTACCACTCCTTCCCACCCTTCGCTCCACTTCTAATTCTGATTCACCTGTTAATAAAGCGTTCGGCTTCAAATTTCGTCAACTACTTTCCGAGGTCCAATGCCTGCAACTTATTTCTCACTGTCAAACAAACAGATTCGCTCTCACTAATTTCGAAATATTGTGCTGTACTGTACAATTCTTTCTCATATGACAGTAGTAGGTTTTCAACTACCATTGAATACTATGAATGTAATCATATTGACTACCAATGAATTTTCACATTGAATGAAGTTCAACTGATGGCTCACAAGACATTAATTTTTTAGTAAAGAAATGTATATAGACTTTCCATGAATATAAACTCCACAAGTCACAAACGGAGAAATCAAATTATGTTGTATTCTTATGATCTATTTCATTATCATAATGAAATCGATGTATTCATATTTTGAAAAGTACCATTCTGAAGCACCATTTTACAGTTTGCTCTGTAATTATCTCACGTCATAAATGAAAAAAATTATACTACCACGAATGCAAGGCCAAGTTTCAAACTCTTCGACATGGGAGCAGCTTTCGAGCAGTGATGATACAAAGTTGATTTGCCAATTAAATCTGTTGGAACGTGAACAGGCCACTGTTAATTATCATTTTCATAAATATTTATTCCATACGATTGACCTCAATTTGAAATATTCACAATCATAGTGCAGAGAAGCTTAAACAGAACAGAATCAACAATAATTTTCTTTCTCATAAAAGCTCTACCGTACATAAACGTAAGCTGAAATGATCTTCATGCACTTCAGTGCCATTTGTGACTTTTAGAGTTGTTAGTTACGTCTAGTCTGAGTTTTGAAAATTGGATGTAGAGGTAATAATGACGTCATATTACAAGTTGTAAACGTGGATAAGACAATTTTCAATCAGAGAGCATTGCTAGTGTAACTAAACTGACGTTAAACGTGTTGCATGAGATCATAAAATGATGGAGATGATGGTGAGAAAGAGAACGGCCCTTCGAATGAATTGGCATGTCAGGGAGAACAGAAATAAATTTGTTTGAAGTTATGATCAGTGCACTGTGTATACGGGAAAGCTGGTTTCAGAAAAATTATTCTCGGCTGTAGAGCATATCAAAAAGCACAGCCATACCTGAGCCTGTTTCCTTCAAAGAAACCAGCCAGATAATGAAAGCCGGCTCACCGAGTATTCCTTCAAGAGGATCGTTTAATCTTTGGTCATGCTTTTCAGACTGCTCAACAAAAGAATCAGAAATATCCGAGCTCGGTGTAGGCGCGTTCCAAGAAGCTGTTCTTCTCTCCTTCCTCTCAACACTCAACTCTTGAGCTGACAAGCCGCTGGGAACTGCAATCGCAGACTACTATTTTTAGTCAAGCTCAGCCCAGTTGTCGAAAGATCGCTGTGACTAGCCAGCCTCCACTCGTCAAAAGATTAAACGGATATTAAACTGTCTTATTTCCACATAAGAAATCAGTTATGCCTGGAAACGAGTCTAGATCTAATTTCCACAGCATAGCATTGATGCTCGAAATGACAGGAAATTTAATTTTCAGTTGGATATTTTTTCCCGGCTTATTTGTTTTTTGACCGCTTCCTCAATCTTCATTCCTTTTTTTTTGAGGAAGGGAACTATAACAAAGTGTTAATCCACGTTTTGTATGCAAAATTATGAGCTACTGTTCTGATATGTAATATTTTTTTCGAGAAAAATTATCAATAATTTCATTATTCAAGTCAAACTGAGAATAATGAACCTACAGTATTTCAACATGTCATCAAATGAATTTCAAATTCCTTTCAAAGTGCAATTGGCGTGAATAAGCCTCATAACACCTTATAACTCCTATGAGGCCTTCCTAGGATCCTCATTTGAAATTTTATCTACTTCAGTACTGAGGATGATGAAGACTAATTTTCCAATAAACCAATAATGACCAATCGTGTAGGTCTGTAGGCTGTAATAAATATTATTCCCTAGTTATAATAATAAAGGAGTACTATTTACAAAAGAGGCCAACTGATACTTATGTTATGCTTATCCTTAGGCTATGCTGTATTGTTATGAAATGCAGGAGTCTACAATCAACATCAGCTATAACTAACAGCTGGTGACCATAAAAAGGAAAACCACATTCTCAACTTCCCGCACGAAACGAAAAAGACCTGAATTTTGAATTGTCGATTTTCAAAATGTACATGTCATTTCAGCTGGAGCAGCCTTAATAAAGTGGTCGAACTAGTAACGTAATCCGAAAAGCTCAACAAATAATAATAACCGGAACGATCAATCAAATTCTCTCTCGGGCTTGTTGAAAACTGGACTTACATCAAGAAATAATGACGTGCCATTTATGGTGAGAATTGGCCTGAATTTGAAATGAACTCAGCTGCAATATTGATTACGGTTTTAATGGCTATGTTTGGTGTAATAATTGGATCAGGATAAGTGACTAGCTGCTTCTAAATAATAATATTTCTGAACATGTGAACACATCATGCATGTAGAAATTGATTACAAGGTAATTGAAAAACTCATCTGCAAAAATGCTGCCAGGAACGGTGGTAGGATTATAGCCCGTATCAAATTAAAAAAAAAAGATCTTTGACAAACATATGCCCAGTTTCTCAGTCGTTCAATAAACAGTTTGTGGATTCAATAGCAGTATTGAATCATGTTTCAAATTTAAAAAAAAACTCTTATTGATTCAATAGTTTATTGAACAACTGAGAAACCGGGCATATAATATGTTGGTCAAAGATCATTTATAAAACATTTGATAGTCTAATACGGGCCTAACGCAATTGGCGAGTAACCAATTTTATCGTTTTCTCATAAGCTTATAGAGAATCTTTTTCTATAGAAGACATTCTAAACTAAAGTAACATTCTCATGCCCTGTTTTTCAATCGTTCAATAAACTATTGAATCAAAAACTTTTTTTCATTTGAAAACACATGGTTATTGATTCAATAGTGCTATCATATGAGCGACTGAAAAACCGGGCATAATAAACTAAACTCAATACATTTAAAAACTTGGTACATTTTATGTCAACTGCTAGTGCCACAAGAAACTTTTCCATCTTTTTATCAAATATCTGCCATTTAAGATGATTATTTTTGAAAAACAAATAGAGCATGCAAAACTTTGATTCTTTATCTTCCTTTTGGCGCAAGCCGCATCAAAATCAATCTTCTCCACGAACTTTCCAAAGTTGGACATAAGATAATTTTTGTATGATATAAGATTATTATAATATAAGGATCATATTATGCCAGGTAGCATAGATTCGACGTCATTTTAACGTCAAAATTGTCGCCGCGTCAATGCCACTTCGTATAATATGGTTGTCAATGTGGAAGCTGTTTGATACCACAAACAATTCTATCAATAAGAGTAGTAGAATTGTCTCTGGTGATAGAAGTACTGAGGTGTAAAATGACAGTGTGTAAGTAGCTTAATGTCTACCTAATTGCTACTTACTACTACATAGTGTCTCAATAGTCTCCATGGTAAGACAATGTTTCATTGCTTACTTAGCTTTGTTGATTTAATAAGAGTGTTGACAAAATTGCTTCTTGAACGACGGGGGCTGTCCGTCGCTTCATTAAATAAATTTTGATTTTTAAAAACTCGTGTTGTCATTCGACAATCGTATCTATAGTTGCTACTTACTACTACATAGTGCCTCAATAGTCTCCATAGTAAGACAATGTTTCATCAGAGATGAAAAGTTTTTTTTTGAGTTATATTCTTCATTTATATGGGGCGATTTCCCATTATAAGATCCGGTAGCCTTCATAGCTGACTTATCAAACCAGGACAATCACATTTCGAGACTCAACTTAATGATTGGATATTATCAGTGATGGAGCAACAACCCTTCACCTAGCAATCAAACAATCAATCCATTACGGTAATATATTTGAAGCGGTGATGCAGCCAACTACCGTGCTCTTTTGTCAGCAGCAATCAGTCAACTTTGGCCACTTTCAGCTCCAGCAGTGCACGTTGCAGCTTTCAGCTCTCAGCTGGACTTCGTCTGTTTGCCGCCGCCTACGTTCGAATTTGGAACGCTTCATGCATCATTCATGAATTGTATTTTTCAAACGCCAAACAACTTTAATGAACAAAGCCTCTGTGGAAAGCATATGTAAACAGTCCTGATCAGCATATTATGATGGCGTCATAATCTGTAACCGTCACTGCAGATTGATAACGTGCGGTAAATTCCAAAAATAACCACCACAGCTTCCATTCATCACTTGAGAAGTAAAGTTCTGTTCTTTAATGTAGAAGCAATCTCCAAAAATCTATAGATTGTAATAGTCAGTTGCATGTCTTATAGGACTAGTGGTGAAGCGTGGTATACTTATTTGCCGATGACCAAATTAGTATACCACGCTTCGCCACGGCATAGGACACTTGCTGAATCGGTCCAATTAATTCTCCTTTTCTGATAATATAATTATACTGATTTTTCATGGATAACCTCTATATTTCAATAAAATGAGAGAATGTACAACAGTAGTGGATGGGATTATGCTGGAAGTACTGTACAAGAAATGGATTCCAAGTTCCATAATATTTCACAATGGCTTGCCAAGTTGTTTGTATCAATCCTACAGCAGCATTCATTTCAGTTAAACATTTACAGTACCAGGTCTTCATATTTTTGTTACAAGTGGATTGATAATAGTTATGGAATACAAAATTGAAGAAGTCTGGATTTAATCTTATTAATTCAATCCACCACACCACAAGTCATGATAAATTGTGTTATAGTTATGATATTATGCTATATTCTCAATATATATTGATCATTCCAAATACAGCTCCATTTTAAAATGAAAGCTAAATGTAACTCATCTCGTTACAACAGACAATACTTTTCATGTTGACTATCAATCCTCTACTTAACTTACATACTTGAAGCACCTCTTCTGTTTTCTGCGCTCACAGTAGCCTACAAGAGGTGAGCATTTATTTTCTCATTTATGTCCTCTTGTTGACCAAACATAGTTGTGATGGATGGTAGGTAGGTGAGTATATCTAAAAGAATATTATTTTTATTTCTCACAATATAAAAATGTTGGAGTAGGACATTATGTTTTGAATGATGCTCTATTGTGTTGTGAATGATCAGAAACATTCATTCCATGGCCCACCGTTGGCGAGCACAATTTGTTAGCATGCTTTCCATCCAGCTAGCTGCTCGCTTATTCTCTGTTTAATGAGATTATATGAATATCCTGCAAGAGGATACAAATGATGGTGAATATAATGGATGGGATGTTTTTATTCGTAGTATTTTTTCTTCGGGTGAAAATCAGATAGGCGGGTGGAGACGCCCCACCGTCTCAGACGAAAGATGTGATTGCCCGTCGGATAAGCGGGGGAATTTCGGATGCATCAAGTTGAATCCTGACGTAGGGAAGGATGACGACTATGCCAGGAGGCAGTTACGTGTTTTCAGGGTAAGAATGCGATGCAGACAAGCATTAGTAGGTTATTGTTGGCTCACCCTGATGAAATGCCAGTGACATGGACGGGTGTTCCCATCGCTGCGGGAGCTCCCAAGTGGCGACAGCCTCTTTCCCACATCATTACCAAAGTCACTATCAAACTGTGCTCGAATACATGCCAGATAGCAGAGGAAGAATGTCAGAGAGTACTTCGGCTCATTCTCAAGGTAAAGCTGACAGCACAACTAGTAAAAAGCCAGGTGTGAATCATTCGTTATGTTCGGTAGCAAACATAAACCCTTGATTATCATTATGATTGAGATACCGAGGAAGAAATGGTGGTGATGGAAAACATTTTTCTCCACCTGAGGACTTATTCACCATTAAATAATAAGTGATGAATGAATAATTGTATGTGTTGGAAGAAATAAATAGTAAGCTTAATATAGACCTGTTTTTTACCAAATAATTCAAAGTTAAACTTTGGTCATTGGTTATATACTCGTACTTATAGAGCTGTTGGTTTACTATGATTCATTGCAAACGAAGTGATTATTTGAGCAACTTCATTCGATTTCCATTGAAATTCTTATGCTTTCACATTAGGTCATGTCAATCTGCCTGAATTTGAAAATTCTGACAAGGAAAGCATTTTCAAAACAATGAACCCAAGATTCTGTTCCTACGTCTTGATCAACTTATTCTCACTCCAATTAAACAGTCTATTCATTACGTTTTTATTTTATTTCTCCTCTACATCTACCATATAGGAATTCAAATTTGTTACATAGTTTGTAGATAATCTCATTTGGTCAATGGAAAATAACAATGTAGTGGATGCTTGAAAGTAAATTGCGGATAGGGAGTGAGATTGTAGGTTTTATCAGTTGGTTCCTGTGAATCAATATCTGTGAGTAACATTTTTTTTCGGGGAAGACTTTATATTATTATTTTGAAGTAGAATGAAGCTAGTTGAGAAATATCAGTAGATCAAATTCCTCTCGGTGATCCAAGTTATAGTAATGATTGTTTCATGAAGATACGATATAGTACTGTGTATTATATATTTGATAGAGAAAATAGTTCGCCTACAGAGCGAGGGTGACATCATTTGGAGGCATTAGAACTAATTGCTAGCCTTTAAGACGGGTAGCCCACAGTTGAGGAGGAGTGCATTAAAAAGCGGCTCAATCGTTCATAACATCGCCTCGTTGGGGTTGTGCCGTGCCTTGCCGTGAGAAGGAGGACTGGCGTCATGAAAACTTGCTTTTAGCATCTCGGAAAAGGGTGATCGTGCGGATTAAACCGAGAGACTTTATCGGACGAATAGAGTAATCAAGCGAGTGACTCGACCTGTTCACCAGTCCGAAAAAAGCCTTCGTTCGTGCTCTGGCGTTTTTATTATTGAAAAAAGTCGACATCCGAAAAAGAGAAGGAAGTGGATCGGTCTTCTGTGCTACGTTTTGAATTTCCCAGAGGTCCAATCAGCTTTGGCCAACTATTACGCGCGGTGCGACTAAACGCTTTGTCAAGATTATTATCATTCAACATGCAAATTCTTACTCACAAATGGCTCTCACTAATGGATAATCGATAATCAAGTCCTGCCTTCTCAAAGCGTGCTCATTCAAGATCTGACATCATCATTACCAACCTCTCAACATCATTTCACGATCTCATTGTGAGTGCGTTCACATTGAGATGTGTGAGTATCGGATTTCATTCAGGAGCAAGTTCAATTGATTCGTGTCAGCTCATCGTCTCCTCATTCGCTTGAGTTCCACATCATTGATGAGAACATGATTTCCTCTCATTAGTTGCATATTGACGCGAAACTGAGACAGGTATATACTGCGGTATATACTGGAAAAGAGACTATTTCCATTCACTCCAATATATGAATCTTGCAACCAAACGTTTAATTTCCGCAAAGCCCTTGATATTGCAAACTACATTGCTTTATTTTCTTGGTGTTGTTTGAGGCATGTGCTCACAAAACGCTACAGAAGCAGATCAAATTACTTATTCAATGTAAGTTTGTTAAGATAGACTGGGATTTCTTATGGAAAGTGAGCACAGGGATTTTCTATCAGTTGTTTCTGACTGACGATGGTTCACTTTTTTAGGTTATCATAGTAGTCTATTCTCATCCCCAACTATGGTTGAATCCATTCAGAACGTTTTGCTTTTTGCCTACACAGACATTCTCCTGATTGATCTCAAAGTGAATTTTCAGTGCTTTCTAAATAAACTAGCTTCTCATTTACAATTGTTCAAGCTAGAACTGATGAATGCGTGTATAATATGAACATTTGCTTGACTTACTTATAATGTGGTTGTAATTATGATTTTTAGTTCATTACAATATTGAATTCATTCTTAGAACTACAGTAAGTAGGGCTATCTCATGATAAGCATAATGTTACCAAGGCTACTACTTGAATATGGACTAAGTACCGAACTGAAACATGAAAAGAGGGCGTTTAAGAAAGGGAATGGTTAATTACTATTTAATTTGCATTGAAACTGTTAATAATTAGAATATAAGACGGATCCTGTCATTCGCACGCCTTTCCTGCCTTTTATATGAGAAATTACGACGTCTAATTCTTATGTACCCAGACTGAGCATTCTTTCAAACAGACCAATAATTATAGTACTCATTCGTTGCTAAGGTGTAGGAGAAATTAATGATAATTGTTCATGCTCGATATAACATTTCACAGCTCTGTTAAGTTTGTATCATTCTATCGAAATGGTATTCATACCTTGGCATTATCAAATAGAATATGCAGAACACGTCTACTTGTTTTCCCACCTCAGCTCATTGAATATGAGCTATGGCTTACATACAACAACTTGCATGAATTTATTGTACGGAAGAACTGATGGAGATTAAACAACAAACGTGGAGATATCAGGATACTTTCCATGTCTACTTTGGCTTTTGCATATTGTGATCGTTATCTTCTCATACTTCAAATGAAAATAAAGCTATTTATGCTGCTTCTATTTGTTTTGAAATTTTACTGGAGAACTGGAGGATGCCCCTATAGATGAGATTCTCTATCTAGAGGTTATTAGATGCTAACGAGTTTGAAATCACTGGAATAGTAGAATACAATACTCTACATCATCAAATGCAAATACATTTGTTAATGCTTTCATGTTATTATTTTCACTCTTTCCCGGTAATTGATATTAATTATTAACTAGTCAATTGTATTCACAAATCAAAAAAATTAGAGATTGATGAATTTCAAAGCAATGGGCTGAATTGTCTGTAGTTGCACTTACGAACAATTTCATATACTTAAATCGATTGAAATTCACTTTGACTGCAAAATTCGAGGACTGAACTTTAGGAAATAGGTCAGTACAATGCAACTCAAGTTGTTCAAAAGTTTTAAATCATAAGGGAGAAAAATTATTGCAGGAAAAATTAATAGAATAAGTAGTAAGGAGAGAGGAAAGTTATGTTACAACACACTGTACTATTTCTGTAACATGCTTAATGGTTAGGTATTCTAAAATAAATAATCTAATAAACAAATAATTCGCCAAACTTATGACTTCACGATTACTAAAACTTCCTATAGTTTAGTGATAAATGGAGGGGGTCATTCACCTAGAAGATGGTGTGCATATTCGGTATAATACTGATACTAAAATTTGGTGCTCAGATGATTGAACTAGAAAAAGGTTCAATAAAACAGCCACTACTTAAAGATATACTTAAATCAGGTTCAACTCAACTTTTATCAATTTGGTGCTACAGTCAAGAGAAGATTATTTATTGATTAGCAGATATAAATCGAGCTACTGTGGCCGAGGACAGGCAATAGCCATTCTTCTATGAAAGTAGAGGGCACGGGTGCCGAGAACCGAACAATGGCGGTGTTTAGGGGGTGACCAATCCATTGGTCGCAGCTAGCAGCGCGTCACATCGCAGCGGCCGCCATAAAGAAGCTTATTTTGATAGGATTATCTTCGATGCAGTCTGCATTTCACGGGGCATAACTCAAGGGAATTGGGGTCACTGTATTTATACGATCCGATGGCCCTCCCCTCGCCAACAGTTAAGGGATGCGATGTCTATCTAATGACCGGCATGCTCAGCGTTCTGTCTCCTATAAGCTCACCAAATCCTTTTTAAATAGCATTTTTCAACGGTGGAACATCCTCCCCCATTAGGACACCGATTGAACCAAGAAAATAATCAATGTAATTTCAGACAGCCGTAGCTTTAATAATCTTCATGATAGATTTCTTTTCTCCTCGAATAATTCACTGTTCACCACAGCTCTGCATGATCAATGTATCAGCTCTCAATCATCTGTGTTGTTTGTTTAAGGCTGTGCATGCTTTGCAAATGGGCTGGAAGAATTATAGGTATCAACTTATTATTGTTTGCCTCATCATAGAATCTTATTATATGAATATCATTGTACAAGGAAAATCCCAATAAAATTGTTTGAATTACTGTGTTATAATATTGAATTTTATAACAAGAATACGATATTGCCATATGTATGATATTATTGTCTATGACATAACCTCTATTGTCTATTGCCATAAAGACAAAAACCTTAACAAAACTGGAACGTAAAACATAAAAATGGTGTTTCAGCTAAAATCGAAAAGGAAAATTTACATTACAGGAAGCATTAAAATGTGTTTCATAAGTGTAAAAATTACAAAATTTCCTGGGGGAGCCCCCCGACCCCCTCGATTTCCTTCTCCCCAGACAATGTGGCCCTTGATTGATAGAGGTTGGGCACCTCGATAGTTTAAAAATCTACTAGACGAGTTTCATTGAAATGTGAATTTCCATTAATATGCGAAGAATTTATTTACAAAGTAAAGTAATTACCGTGCTAAAGATTCCAATTGTCATAGATTCTGCTCTTTCAGTGAACTTCCACCATTCGATCGTTTCAGAGGTGAGAAGAAGAAGAAGGAAGAAGAAGAAGAAGAAGGAAGAAGAAGAGACAGAAGGAAAAGAGAAGAAGAAGAAGAAGAAGAAGAAGAAGACGAAGAAGAAGAAGAAGAATGAGAGATTCAGGAGGAGGAGGAGGAGGAGGAGGAGAAGAAGAATATGAAGAAGAAGAACAGGAAGAAGAAGAAGAATAAGAAGAAGAAGAAGAAGAAGAAGAAGAAGAAGAAGAAGAAGAAGAAGAAGAAGAAGAAAAGAAGAAGAAGAAAGAGAAGAAGAAGAAGAAGAAGAAGAAGGAAGAAAAGAAAGAAGAAGAAGAAGAAGAAGAAGAAGAAGAAGAAGAAGAAGAAGAAGAAGAAGAAGAAGAAGAAGAAGAAGAAGAAGAAGAAGAAGAAGAAGAAGAAGAAGAAGAAGAAAGAAGAAGAAGAAGAAGAAGAAGAAGAAGAAGAAGAAGAAGAAGAAGAAGAAGAAGAAAGAAAAGAAAATGAGAAAGAAAGAAGAACCCTGGGACGAGTGAGCGTTAAAGGTTTGACGAGATGTAATGCGGAATGCCTTCAGAAAAGACGATACACAGAAGATGAACGCGCAATAGTCATTACGATCATATTGCAGCCGCTTGTAGCCAACAAGAAGCGAGAGATGATGGTGGAGTGGCAGATAAACGAAGAAGTTCCCCGACGAATGATAGATGCATGGATATGCGACGAAGGAAGGTGCGGGACTACAAAATATATGAAGAAAGAACAAATCATCGGTCGCACACAGCTACATACACCTGAGAAGCCGGCAATAAACGGCAACATAAATAGTTTGTATTCAAGAGTCGGCATCTCTGTTGTTCTGGTGTGCCGATTCCTTCTTTGCATATACGCACCCTCCTCTTTCTCATCAATCTCTCTTTCTCACTCTCCCTCACTCTATCTCTCTCTCCATGCGCCTATTTCATTCAACTGCAAAGAGTCCTAAGGACCGCTATCTCTATTCGTTACCAATAGGTTCTCATTCGTCTCGCACTGCCCGGATAAAGAACTAAACGTCTCTGTGTCAATTTGCCGCCTATGATGATGTACGCGCCAACCTCGCGATGGGAAACTTCCACAAACCCACGCGTCACATTCCGATCCGCGATCTCGTCAACAGCTCTCATTCTGTGTCTTTGTTGTCTGGTGTCTTCGATATTTGTGTGTTTTTTCATGTGTGGTAGAAAGAAACATGATTTCTGAAATCAGATATGCTGTGAAGGAATCTTAACCAATTAGATCGTAGAATCAGTCTTTGATTCTAATATTAATAGATCAATAGATCAATTTAGTATTAGGCTAATATCGGCAGATCAGGGATCTGCTTATGCATGAAATTCTATGAAGGGACTCTTTCAGTTCATTAATATTATATTTTTGGTCAAGAGATCAGTTACCTTTGATTATGATGAAATATATTTTCTTTTCAGAATCAGAAGAGCCCTATGAAGGTCTCTTCCTAGGCCTCTATATTCATTAGTAGCTCTAATTACTTTTCTATTTAAAAGCATATAAAAGTAATATCATTCTGTGTAGAACAAGGTGACATAATTGTAGGGGAAGAACATATTTGGGGTGAGATATCCAAGCATATAATAAAACAAGCACATAGAAAAAGTTGAAAATTCTGTTGGAAGAATTATTTGATCACAATATGGAAAGAGCTGAACCATCAGGAATCTAATTGCATGATGGATGATGGCTGCACTTGCTTAATAATGGACTTAATATTGCACAGTATTTGACTACATCTTGGTGTTTTCATTTTAGTGAGAAAATTGAATCAATATTGATATTGTTAATAATAGAAGCTCACACTCAAAATAAAGTTTTTTTTTGAAAATGATGTAAATTTTTCCGTTGTTATTATTTTGTTACAACATTAAAGATCACTCAATACAATAGACACACGCGGTCAATTTTAAAAGAGTCAATTACATTTAACTGCTGAAAATGATGACTTCAACTCACAGCGTTGAAATTTAATTGGCTTTGGTACAATCGACCGTTAGTATTTTTCAATAAAATTTGTTCTACTAAACCTTAAAACCTTTAAAGCTGAAACCAAAGTTAGCCGTTGGTTATGGAATAAATCCAGTATTTCTCAGAATTGTTCAACAGTATTCTAGGCTACAGGTTTTATCGATTGCATACACCAAATACCATATTCTCCGAATTCTGTTGATAGAGTGATGATGATGATAAATGAAGGAGATGAAAATAAAAGAAGGAAGATAAATGTGAAAAGAACGTTAACGCCAGACGCGGCTTTCAACTAAATTAGAAGAGAGAAAGACTGACAACTGGAGAATTACAACAAATTATTCCATTCCTTTTTCATTGTTGGTCTGCCGCCACAATTCATCTCCAACGCGAAGGAAAAGAGAGAAACGCCTCGAGAGAGAAAAATAGAAAATAAGATGGAATGTTCACAAGGAATTTGTACGGAGAGTATTTTGTACTCTTGAGGAGGTACTGAAGATTAGATATAAGGTTTGAAAGAGTAGCTTGGAAATTATTCTGATAGAGGATATGTAATTTTATTGATAGTTCACAGATAGAACATTGTATAGACGGTGCACAATCCTCCAATGTTTTTATTCCTATTATTCATATTACACTCGTTGTTCCTGCAATGATAATAATATAAATTGTATCTGAACGAGGCGTGAAGTTAGAATCACGAAATGCGCACGCGCATCAGCTATCAATCTGATTTATTGTTATGGTCCCAGTTCGAGCACCGCGGCTGCCACCATCCCCCCCCCCTTTCATTCCTAGCTGATCGAAACAACTAGATAAACTGATAAAAAGAATTAGTATCGGAAAACGATCAGAAATGGATAAGCTTTTGATAATTCTCGTCCACCGTTCTTTTTAAGAACAATATCCGGGTGAACTAGAAAATTTTATTTCTAATGTTTCGTTGAACTGAGATTATTTAAGAAAGATTCTTTCAATATTTATCAAATTGAAGTATTCTCTATCGAATAACATTAAGAGTGTTCGTATTCAAACCATTTGTGACACTGGATAAATTCATCAAAATTATATGAGTTGAAAAATTAATGATTTATTTATTGATAATACGATCAATTTATCATAAAAATTTACTTATCTTCATGGAGGGAAAATGACAAAAATTGAATGAAAGCAAGAATAATATTATTGCTGGCGATTTCAACTTGTCATAAAATGTATGTGATATTGTATGTGATGTTAATGTAATTCCTTTCAATGGTCTTTTGTATCGTACCATAAATTGCATTGAATATCATTGACAAGAAAGGGAATTAACAATTTTTCCAGTTCGCATTTGATAAATTAATCGACTTTAATTAATGCACATTCGCTGGAAAGCTCTAGCCCAAGTCTAAATAGTGAAACTAATTTTTGTTAATAAATTCTATGCACTGGAATCACATTACTTACTTTGCTTTGCACAGTGAATCAAAATGGATTAGAAGCATTGAAGATCTCAAAACAACTGCATATTGACTCATCAGGTAACGATTCCTCAACACATCTTTATATATTAAAATAAATTTCTACGGTCAACTAGTAAACCATTAAAATTTTACATGCAATCTGAAAAAATATAGTTGAAGGTGTTCAAATGGTTTCGAACTTCATTGGCTTTCGTGAAATCGGTGGCATAGGCTAAACGGTAAAATTGTGAGACAATATTTTGACTGAAATCCATTGCACCTGAGGCTCTGGTACAGCGTAAATATTCTCACGAGACTATATAGAATGAATGAATTTGAAGACTATATTACATGACATTTATAATATCAAATGCAAATTCGAATTAATTAACCCACTATTCAGCTGAGTTGGTAGCATCAAGCTAAGCATTTGGTACACCCCGTCATTTAGTAACATTGTAGGCCACAAGCGTTGGCTTAACTGTCATAATCTTCCATTAAATAGCTCATCTCACAGTGTCATTTGTTCTTTAAATGTATGATGCACCCCTAACTGATTCAAATGCATGTACGTCCCAACAAAACGTTGATTATGTAAATGATGTGTCCTAGTTAGTGACATAGCAACTGTGGTCTGTCGCAGTGGTCTCTTGTTTGTGACAAGTTGCTGTTTGCACAAGTCGTCGGGCTGATCGGTTTGCATATTAAGGCCGTCCTTTTTTCAGTCCGTCACCAACCACCCTTCGTGTCCAATAGGTCTCCTTGGCTTTATGTAAATCAAGCTCGCTGCGCAAACATGAGCGATAGAAAACAAAGGCGATGTTTGACTGCAAGCTGACGTTCATTGCGAATGTGGATAGTATACAATATAGAGTGCACCCTGTGCTCACGCACATGCTCACTAACTTATCAATAACGGTGTTGTCTACGTTTCATGCACAAACAATACTATTGCATACATTCGATAACAGCAGGCGTAGTTGTATTGTGCTTTGGAGCGGATTCAAAGGCTTGTACAGAATGAGGTTTCAAATATGGAAATTGTTTGAGATTTCTTTTATAACCGACAGAACTGACCTGTAACATGCAAGGCTTGACTTGACTTTTCAATCCAGTGTGGAAATATAATGAGACAATCAGAAACTTGATTCAAGAAAATTGAAAAAATCTTCAGCTTAAACATTTTTACATCCAAAGAGCATCAATGATGAGCTGTGATGTTGAGGAGCGCCATTATGTTACCTTGAACAGCTGATTCTACAGGAATATTTTTGAGATGGTCCTGGTTTTTCATAAAATAGGCTCTAAATCACTAGAAGTTGTTGAAGCTTGAAGGTAACGGAGTGTCCAATTGGTCCCTAAATTCTTGAAACTCCAAGTTTCTTGACAGTTTTCAAGCTTTCTAAGTTCAAATTTTGGGTACAGTACTGATTACTCAATAATACAGTTTGGTTTACGATCTGAAAAGTTAATTCTAAGCCTATTTTTCAACCTCATATTCTTCTCTGAACTAGATCTCTATTATTTTGAATATAAAGAATGTTTACCAAACCAAGTGAAATTAGGAAAATACAATATTTTTCACAGGAAAAATTGTTTAGAAATATGGATTAACTGTCCCAAAGGAGGCTTAGACACCAAAATTTGCAGAAAAAAGCATATCAACCAAAAACAATAGGTTCGTTTGAACAAATACTCATCTTTCCAAGTTATTTGTAGCAGTGACCAATTTTCAATGGAGGATGAAATATTTCTTACAAGAATTTTGCTTCTTTAGATTACCTCAACCATTGATTAATTTAATTGTGACATATTTTCAATATTACGATACTACCACAGTCAACAGTTTTGCAATTCAAAAATAGTCAATACAGGCACCAATGGCAACATATACTTTCATTAAAATTAGAAACATAATTCATACAAAGATTAAATTGAAATATAACTTGATCACCAGATTTGCTATGTATTTTCAGTCTTCAGAAAACAAGAACTAAGCGTACAACTCTGTTCATTACAATGTAGAAGTATGATTTATCGAATAATTAATTATTGTCATATTTATCTAGAAACTTTTACCATTTGATACGATCATGAACCTTTCACAAGCTAAAGTGTGCAATAACTTAGTAGATAAATCCATCAGGATCAGATACAAATCAAATTCACTCATTTATTCTATTGACCTTTCTCATTTCCTGAGCTCAACAATTAAAAATATCTCGCCAAGTATTAATCACATAAACCTTGATCTTTAAACCTACAAATGCTAACCAAGAATTATATCTCACAACTTATTTATTTTATGCAGTTCAAGGAATTTTGAACATTGAAACTTCGTTAAATAATGAATTTTACCGTTAACATATACTTCATAACACATCTTGAAGTAATTGATTTGAGGGTGTGATAACTCAAAAAGTAAGGCTTCTGCAACCGTACTTCCACATTCAATTCTCGTACTAGAAGTCCATTATAATTTTTCAATCTGAACAACATGGCCCCTTTTCCAGAAGCATGTTTACAATCATTAGTTTTCTCACATTGCTTTGATCAAATAATTATCCATAAAGTCCCAGACTTTCCATTAGACATAGTTCAAATTCACATTCCACCCATACTCATACCCAGCCACACCCTCTACCTACTCAGCAGGTACCCAAATTTTATTAACAATAACAAAATATCAAATCACTTGCAATAATTTGGAAAATGATTATTAGGTCCAGGTTGATTTTAATTTGCATTTTGAACTTAAAATATTGGTGGTAAACCTACAGGAAGTATAAACTTGGAGATTATTTGTAACTCCAAGAAGTATAAACTTGGGATTATTTAAGTAATAAGAATAATCTGGATCATCATATCATCATAATCACGTATTAACTGGAATACAGAATCAATAATTGTTAGTTGGCTGACAAGACTGAAATCATGTGAGTTCTCAAATAATGAAGTTTCCCATTTCATCCATCTCAGCTTGAATCGAATAGATTTCTAAGTTTTTCGCTTATATTAGAGAAAGCAACAAAATATAAGGTACAGAATGAGTTGCCAGAATAATGCTTTTATTGATGTTTGATAAGCAATAGATAATAAGACGCATTTCAAGATTCTCGCAGAAGCCAGTAGATCAATTACTGGAGAATGAGTAAGCCTTGTCTGTGGCTGAGGTGTCAGCGGGTGGTAAGGTGGGGGGGAAAGGCAGGGACTGTGCCCCCCGCGGTCTGTTGGGGCCGCATTCCTCAACTCCCGAGGTCCCCAGGCCCCGAGGGGCCCCAGGTGTCGAGTGTCGGACTGCTGCTGTCTTTTGGTTCGGGAGGGCTCTCACCTCTAATTACGACAACATCAACTCCAGCTGGTCAACTCCCACCTTCACTCAATCAAATACGTGTGTAATCGCACTATTATACTAGAATAAACTGTTTTCTCCTCTCATATATTTGTGAAATATCGACAATCTAATCAAGGAGCATGTAAGAATATTATGCTACATGCACAAATCATTTTTAGCTGTGCTATAGATTCTGTCATCATAGTTTTACCATCACAAGTGTAACAATTCTTATTCAATTTAAAAAATTAAGTTTTGAAAGATTAATTATTTTCTCCATACTACAACAGTATTCTATTTTAAAAATAAAAAATAAAATCTCACACTTTCAACACTAAATTTTCTCTTTGGGACCCATCAATAATCTCATTTGACAAATCGTAGGATAACATCCAAGTAGATTACCAAGTAGGTAAGAAAAAATTAATTTCCTTTGAAAAATTGCAAGAAGTAAAGTGGCGCTAACTTTACTTACCATCGGTGTCCTGACTTGTGTCAAATGTTATATTTCATAATAATTAAAATAAAAACACAAGGCTTTTGTCAATTCTAGTATTTCTTAATGAATTCTACATTTTACAATAAATAATTGAATTGACAAAATCCTTTTGTTTCTACTTTAATTATTATGGAACAGTTCTACAATCTCAATAGTGACTCTTTAGAACTTTTTGTTATAATTCACTTGTAATGTTGTATAAGCGAGCAGATCTCCCATGGATGCAGCTCTATAATTTATTGAAATCCTTTGTGAAGCAGCTGAAATCACGACTTCAAACTAAGATTCCTTCAAGACAGATTAATTCAATGTGCGTCAATCTTGCTCCCCTGTCAAGTCTATTGCTTTTTGGAAAAGTTTGTGAGTGGAATAAGATAAACAAAGTCTCGACTGAAATTTTGAAGAATCTTTTTCTTTCGAATTGTCCTTCTACATCTGGTTCGTTTTGGAATGAGCACCGCAGTCGATGTTTTATTAAAATATGCTCAGACCAGCAATTTCTCAAAATCAGATTCACTTTTCAGAAGTTTCCGGTTGAGGACGACATGAATGAAAACGAAAGTTTGTTTGTCCTGCGTCCGATTATACACGACAAAGTTGTACATCTTCGTAGATTTGCTTTTAATAGTATGGACTGTGGGGCTGAAGAGGGAACCAGGCGTAGTTGAGAGTTTTTTAAGCATTAAAATTTTCTCGTCCGAGTGGGAAGAAGTTGCTCGTGAAGTTGACGGGAGCATCTGGGTGAGAGTTTGGGACAGTCTCTGCAACAACTCGGTCCGGGTGACGCATTACGAAAACTTGGGGCCTATTTTACATGAAACTCTTTGCAAGCTCTCTTCAAAAGTCTCGAAGAGAAAAGTGCTCGGGCAGATAAGGAGGGAATAGGCAGCCGCTTGCAGCTTCATGTAGCAACCGATGTTTTTTTTCTGTATGCTCACCACCTGCGACTGTTACCTAATGGCAGCAGAGGCGTGCAGCTTCTGTTTCTGGCGATTTCCATTCTCCCCAAGCAGCAGGTATTCCGAAAACGATCACAATAACAGCGCCAACGACAATATTTTCAAGCAGAAGCGTGCGTTCGAAGATGCGGCTAGATCCCCCTCACCCTCAACCTCAACACCACTCCGGACCATTTTTATAACCGTAATCATTTCGTTCCTAATACGAGTCCCTCCTGCTCACGCTTCTCGTAAAATAACGCGTATTTTATCTGACTAAATGTCGTAAGTCATAATCTAACGTCGTCCTTTCCGGCCGGTTGTGACACTTATTAGTTTTTCTCGATCTGCTGACAGAATGAATAAAAAGCACCTGCGCTAATTTGAATAACCAAGAAATTGACGACAGGCAGTCAGCCACACCTTCTTGGCAGCTTATCATAATACGGAAAATTGATGCGAGAAATATTTTGAAGCTGACTGAATTTGGAGAAAATGATGCCTCGCTAAACGGGTAGCCTGCCGAGCGATGAAACCATACGTTTTTTATTGCTCTGCTCGCTGAGCTCATTATCAAACTTGAGTTCAGAATATATTAATTCAATACAAATGGAAATTTTTTATTATTGATGAATTTGGGAGCAAAGAAACATATTATAATTCAAACATGAAAATATTCTCAGATTTTACACTCGACTCAGAGATATTTCTCCATAGTAGATAAAAGAATGAGAACAATGTTGTCTATTCCACAATAAGTATTTTTAAAAACTTAATCAAGTTTTGATGCTCATGATATTATTCTTAGTGTTGAGCATCCTCAGAATTGTTTGTATTCGATTTCAGAATGATAAAATAAATTGTTTCAGATATAAATAAAATAGAATGAATTGTAAAGCAAATTTCATTTCGAATGAGATCTGATTATGAGTTGCAAAATATTCACCTGTATTAAATAATTTTTTAATTTCTCAATTTATCCACGCTAGCCGAAACAAGTCAAATTATGTAGCAACGGTATTAGTAGTCTGGATCTCATACTGTGCGCCAAAACAGCTTTGATTATTGGAAATTAAGCGTATTCATTTTTCCCCTTAATCGACTCACTGAACAAGTGAGTTGAATTTCCGATCGAAACTTCTCTTGAGTTATTAGAGTATGTAGGTCTTCGTCAGATAAATGGAAACCTGATATGAGCCAGTGAATTATGCTTAAGCCAAGTCTTTATTATAGCGGGTGTTATAATGTAGCTTCTATAGAAACTCGCTGTCCCTTTTTAATACAAAAGCGTACAATTCATCTATGTGAGTTCCAAGTCAAGATATCTCTGGATGAAACTCGAGATGAGATCACCCGAAATTTATAGATACTATAAAAAATGAATAATATCTTTGTTCAGCGATTATACCATCTCGACTTATAATATTCTTTGGAGCTGTCACTTCATTCTCCAGCTTCTTCCTTCAAATGCAAGCTCTTACAAATGAGTTTGAAAGTGATTACCGTGAAAATGTATTACGTGTTCGTTTCACTTCAGTGGACACCTGGCTGGTCGCTCCCCGCAGAGCCAGGCCAGACCCCAAACCGCGTGGAAATGCTCAACAGTCCACCATTTCCCCACGAAAATTACCATAAAATATGTCACCTCAAGCCTCAGCCTATTCATGTCCGATGTCCATGGAACACACAGGGCTAGAGGACAACCGTGTCCGGTGATAATTCCCGGTGACATTACCATAACATCGTTAAGCTACACATACTGGATAATTCCTTTCATTCGCTTCCATTCACAACTAGCCATTATCATCAGCCAGTAAACCCTTACTTCTACCACATTCCTCGTACACCATCCAAATGACATCTACAATTCAAATCATATTGCAATATTCATTCACTAGTATCATTATTATTATTCTTGTTAAAAAAGACGGAAGGAGTTATTGTAATCAGGAATTAGCTGCGATAAACACAGTTGGGAGTTGATCTAGCAAAACTGAATACTGAGTTTAAATTTCAAGATATGAATGAGCTTAAACATCCATGAATGACCATGATGTACAGAAATAACTGAGCAGTAAAGTAAAATAAAATATTTTATTACAGTGCTATATAAAAGAGCTTTCATAACTGATAGCAGATCCCGAACAAAGAAATTATAATAATTATTGGAGAGGTTGGAACTATCGAACTTCAAGTAATGAGTTGACAACACCCGATCAGGCCGATCTGGTTTACCTGCGCAGGTTTACCTCTTCGGTATAACGTAAAGTGTATGACGTACAATTTCATACCCAGAAAGCAGAGAATTTTCCAGTTTATTCTCAATTCTCTACATTTCTTTTTAATTCTCTACTTTTTTCTTAATTCCCTACATTTTTTCATCTTGATCCCCAATTTTATCAGTGGGGATGTGCTGGTTATGTACTGGATGTGGTATAACAAAACAGTATGTGGTGTTGCCAGACCACAAAATTATTATAGCCTGATAGGCAATTTTAATATCAAATATCAAAAACAATAAGGTCTAATAAAGTTTCTTTATTTTGTCCAGAATTTTGAAAAACAATTCTATTTCAATAAAAAGTTTTAACAAGCGAATGAAATTTAAAAAAAATGCTATTCACCACTATGTTATCAAAACTGTTGTTGATCTATCGTTACACCAAGAAGCTACAAAGTTTCATTCTTTTCTCGGTGTTCGCTTGAGAAGAGCTAATTTGGTATTATAAAATTGATTGAGTAAGGGTGCAGATCGAATTAAATTCGTCGTTCAACTGGTCTGTATCGTTATTATTTGTAATAAGCACTAAACGTTCATGTAATTATGACAAGTTCTACGCCGTCCCAAGTCATAATAGTTCTATTAGCGTGAAAAAGGAACGACCGCCACTGCCACCGCCCCACCATGCCACCTCTACACTAATCACTTAAACTATCATGTTGCTCGATGGCCCGGCTAAATTGCAGCGGCGGGGTCTTTGAGACGAGAAGAAGAAGTCGGTAGAAAAGGATGGAGAGCATTCAAGGAGTGGGCGCGGAGCGCTAAACGCTGTATTTAATTTTTTAATATATATCGAGTTCCATTTATTTACATCAGACAATAAATTGAGGCAACTGAATTGGATCATGTACGCCTAGAGTTAAAGGTGCGGATGAGAGAGAAACACTCGTAGAGCAGATGAGAAGGATAGAAGAGATGAGGAGGCCAGAAGATGAGGATTAGAAAGAGATGGAGAAAGCAGAAGTTGGTGTACAAGCGGAACGGATGAGCAAAAAATAAGGAGGTGAAGAGGAGGAAGTTGACGAGGAAATTGAAAAGGATGGAGGGGAGAAATAGATGGGCTAGAGGAGGAGAAAGGATTTCGAAGCTGAGAAAGGAAGGAAGATAAAAGATATTGGGAAGGCGATGAAGAAAGGCAAGGAAGAGTGACTGGATTAGGTGAAGAAGTCGAGAAAGAGCATGTAAGGAGAAAACGAAAGAATACTGGAGGCTTCAAAGGAGAGTAGTAAAGGAAGAGAAAGAGATTGGAATAGGAAGTAAGAAGAAGTACAAGAGGAAGAAGAAGAAAAAGATGAAGAAGAAGAAGAAGAAGAAGAAGAAGAAGAAGAAAGAAGAAGAAGAAGAAGAAGAAGAAGAAGAAGAAGAAGAAGAAGAAGAAGAAGAAGAGAAGAGTGCTAATGAAGAATAAAGAGAGCAGCAAGAAGGATGAGAGTGACAATTGAGAAAGAAAATGGCATTTTGTGACGTTAGAGAAAAAGGTGGAAAAGGAATAACTTTAGAATAGATAGCAATAGAATGAAAAGAAGAAATAGGATAGATTAGTAATGGAGAATAGCTGAGGATAGTAGAAAAAGTAGAATGAAGAGTGAAGGAGATGTAGGAGATTGAAGATTAGTGTATGGAGAGAGAGGAAGGGTGGTTGGATCTAGAGGATGGAGATGAGAATGAATATGATAAAAGAAGTATGAGAAGAGAAAAAGAGAAAGAAATGGAAAATCTTGTCGAGCAGCGGACGGTCAGATGAAAAACAAAACAGTTTGATAATTTACTACCGTTAACATAACTCACCCATTGCATTCGCAGATGGGGTTCGGAGATTTCTGTGTTGAGAAAAGGCAGCCAGTCGCTGGTGTCGAAATCATTACTTAGGTGTAAAGTTGATGCATGTGCCCGGTCAGATAGGCTACAACCAAACCATGATAATTACCTCCAAGTCCATAACTCAAATCCGTGGCCAGAGATTGGGAGTTGGGGGGCGGAGTTCTTCTGCTCAGCTCTTGCCGCGGTCCTTTTCAATCTTAAACCTTCCGATTAATTACTTATAATATAAAACAACGCCGCCTTATATTTATTCCGGAATCTCTCTGCGCGGGTCCTTCACACCTCAGATTTACTCCCTCGCCCTTTCTCTCTCGCTCGCCTTCTGTCTCTCACTGAAAGACGAGACTCTATACTAGACTTTTTCTACTCTCTCTGTCACACTCGTTCTAATCGTGAGAGAGCCGCGTGAAAGCCGAGCTTATCGAACCGAACTCATCAAAGCAATTGCCGTCGTTCATCATTTTCGAAATGTAATTCGATTCTGTGATATTCATTCCCAATAAAACTCATGGGAAAAACAATAACAATAATTGTAGACTATAATGAGTCTCTGGATACAAGTGTTGCGGGCCTCAGTGACCCTGTTCTAAACTCTCGATGAAGAGAAACGAAATGAGCATATGAACAAGTAAGCGATTACGTACAATAGCTGATATGGGATCAATCTTATACGTACGTATTTTACCTTCAGTGAGTTTTTTAGATCAATCAAATTATAATTATTGAAGTGACCATTTGAGGATTGTATGAATATCACTACCGTTTTGGTTTTATCGAGTTCTTTACACGCTCTTGAAATAACCATCTTTATATCGTATTTTGTGGGATTTCATACCATCAAACAAACTAACCAATTTGAAAAAATCGTATTGGCTGTCGCAACACAGAAACTGTTCGTTATCGTTGAGATTCATGTTGATTGGTGGTGGTGGATAGTACTTGATCGTGATGGCGGATCAAGAAGGCAGAGCGAAAGTGACGAAAAACGTTGCCGCTTTCCGTCGTCAGTTCTAAACGTTGTGATACGTGCACTTGCTCATTCCGGCTTCATTTTGCATGCTTCTCCTCAGGCAATGGAAATCAGCGGTGTGTGGTGATGAAGCGACAACGGAATCAGTGAACGTGAGAAGTGAGAAGAAGAGAGAACAAGAGATAAGAAAGAGGTAAATGGGTAAAGATCGATGAGACAACGATGGAGGTGATGAAGAGGAGAAAGAGAGAAAATAGATAGAGAGAGAGAGAAAAACCATTGATGAGAAATAAAGAGAGAATGAAGAAGAGGAGGAGAATTGGGAGATGGGAGGTGAAGTAACAGGTGAAGCAGTAGGAAAAGGGGGAGAAGTGAAGCAAGAGGAGGGAGGAGTGGTGAAGAAGGATGAGGCGGATTGGGAAGAAGGAGAGGAAGAAAAAATGGAAGGAGAAGAAGAAAAAGTGGAAGGAGAAGGAAGAGAAGGAGAAGAGGGTGAAAGTGGAGAAGAGAGAGAAGGAAGAAGACAAGTAGGAGGAAAAGAAGTAGCAAAAGTAGATAATAGAGGAGAAATACAGTTTACAAGAAAGGGTAGTAGAGGGAGGATAATAATGAGGTAAAGGGAGAGAATGAGAAGGAATGGAAAGGCATATTTAAACCACAACTTACAGTCACCCCCTGAAAATGAAAATAAAATGAGGAAAGGATGAGGTTGTTTGGAAGGTGTTGAGGAGGAAACGTGGGAGATAAAGGAGTTGGAGGTTTAGATTAGTTTTATTTATTCATGTGGATAACAAAATATAACTGCTTAGGTTCTAGATCACAAAATATGTAAACTATAAGTAATATTATGCTATTAATTTTATGAATCGTAAGCTAATAATTTTAACAATATAAGTACTAGATACAGTGTGATAATGTTTATATTAGGAATTAAGATTTATCTACATGAAACGGCGAAGTTTGAACTTATAAATGACCATTCCTTGGAAAAGGATGTCCGAGGACATCTTTCCATTAACTTGGCCGTGAGGAAGGAGAATAGGAGAAGAAGAAGAGAAGTAAGAAGTAGAAATAGAGAAAGAAATGAGAGAAGGAGAACAAGAAAACTCAAGGGAAGAAGAAGGGAAAGCGGTAGGAGAAGAACATAGAGAAAGCTAAATATAGCGATTTGGATATCCGTTTATAAAGGAAGTGGAGAAGGAACAAGAGAGTAAAGAAAAGGATAGAAGGAGAGAAAAAATAAAGAAGAAGGTGGAAAAGAGAAAAGAAGAAAGAGGAAAAGAGATAAGGAGAAGGAGGGAAAGATGAAGTAAGGCGATGAAGGAAAAAAGAAGAAAAAGAGGATGCTGAAGAAGAGTAAAAAGTGAGAGATGAAGGTGAAACGAAGAAGGTGGAAAAGAAAAAGAAAAAGGAGGAGAAGGATGAAGAGTAGAAGGGGACCAAGAAGAAGACAGTGGTGATGGAGAAGAAGAAGATTGTGAAAAGAACAAGAATAAGAAGGAAAAAAGTAATAGTTTTGAGAGTGAATTCGGACGCGGCGATCACGCAAGCCCGGCCCGGCGCGAGTAGATCACGCAACGTGGACGGACACACGTGAAACGTTTATCTGGAAATCAATTGTTGCCGACCATAACTCATCCTCCGTTTTCGTTCTACGCTTTTCGGCAGGGGCCGCGCAGCGCACACCATCTCGCGGCCAAATGACGAACTTCACGTCTGTCGGCGGCGGCCTCGCGCTTAATTAAAGAGCACCTCACTGCCTCTTAGCATGATGAATTAGTTTGTTGCCCACTGCCGCGGCGGATGGCTCCACATACTAAACACGAAGCAAGGTGGGGAGGAGATGGAGAAGGCAGTGGCTGGAGAAGGAGGATGAACACTGTGAGAAGGCATGAAGAAGCAGGATAATAGAGGAGAGAGCAAGACGAGGAGGATGTGGCACATGAGTGACAAAGAAGAAAAATGTGAGAACGAGCAGTAAGGAAACGATAGAGAAGGAAAAGAAGTGCTGAGAAAAATGTAAGGTGGTAAAGAAGAAAAATATGCAGGATGAGAAAGAAAAGAAAGTGGAGAAAAAGAGGGATGGGATAAAAGAAGATAAATATGAAAATAAGTTGAATAATTATATTAGGATAAGCATATAAGAAAATAAAGAAATGTGAAAAAGAATCTGCGGTGCTGAACAAGTAAGATGTACAAGATGAGGAAGAAGGAGAATGGATGAAAAGAAAGGGAGTAGGGAAAAGAAGGAAATTGTAAACATTATATTAGATGAATAGTACACGATAGAGAGGTATGATGAGGTGTGGAGTAGTCTTGAACTATGGGCAAGAATGTTCAGGATGAGAAAAAAGAAGAGTGGGTATAAATACTGTAGAAGGAATAGGACAAGTAGAAGAGTGTAAAAATAGGTATTCAATGAAGAAAAATGTTGAGGTGTTAAAAAAAATTTTATCTGTTTCATCAAACATGAAAACATTAAGAGGAAGATGAATAGGGAGATTGAGAATTCAAGTAGTTAGAGAAGACAGTCATGTACTAGGTGGACTCGGTAAAAGAATTTTGAGGAAGTGAGAAATAAGAAGGGAATGGAGATTTCAAGAGAATTTAGGAATAAAAAGAATCACGAATCATGGATATCTCACACTATATTCTAGTTAAGACCGAAATTCGAAACTGCTGATGAATGCAATTCCATTTGTATTTTAATCTCCTCAAAGAAATGTTAAAAATATAGTTACATGTCAATAAGTCTGGATTTAATATACTCTTCATTGAATGAAGAGTAACTATTTTTAATGAGAGTAACTTTTTTAACTATTGACAACTCAAACAAGGGTAGTTAAGAATAGAAACCACAACACTTGCTCACATTCGGATATAGGCAACCTATCAATAAAATTGTTCTTAATTTACCAATACTGAAGGGAGAGAGTAGCAGTTGAATTATCTATTACGTGGATGTAGTACTGGATTGTTTTTATACATTTATTTGTATCAACAATTTATCACGATCCAATCTCGCAGAGGAATATAGCGTTTCGGATTAGTAGTTCGGATTAGTCACAGTTTGAATACATATTTTATGGTTATTAGGTCGATTCAATGCTAGCGGAAAATAGAGATTGCATTCTAATGGTAGCTTTTCAGGCTGTTGCTGTGTTGTGGTAGTGACAAAATGGCAATTAAAATCGAGGCAATTATTTCTGAAGCGTTATAGCATTTAAGCGAGACCGAATTGAGTGCGATCATAGTCGTAAATTTTCATATAAATATTTGCTGTTGTTTTGCCCTAGTAGTACTATGGAGTGCAGTAGCTGCAAATGAATAGGCGGTTACTCATCAATGATACTCTCAATTCAATTTCCAACGGAAATCGTTAAATTTAATGTCGACTTGCTGCATCTCTGCTCTTACTACAGTATTATCAAACACCTTTCTAACTCTAACCATTTACTCGAAATTGATTGAAGAAAATCTGTGAGTAGACGATTTCAGTCATTAATTATTGGTCATACAAGTTACAAACGTTAACATTTTCGTGTTAAGATTTTCTGGTGCTTCGCATATTATGCCAGGGCCTGAGGTTAAATGAATGAATAATGCATGCTTCATGCTGAATTATAATTTTTTCCAAATATACGGCTACTGATGTTGTTCAAACATCAAGCTTCAATTCAAGTGTTTGAGTCCTCAAATATCAAATCTTGGATGAATAACTTCTCCTGAAATAAAACTTAAAATTTAAATTTATTATATGTTTTGGTCGATGAATACTTGTTTCTTTCTTAAATCCAGGCGATTTCAAAGTGGAAACCTGGAACAAGATAAAAACCCTGGGAATGAAGATTCCCATCACAATTATTCAGGTTCATGCTTTTCATTTTCTTAAAACAATACATGGATCTTCCCTATTCTCGTTGAAATTCACACATGTTGCTCTGAAACAAAATTGTGTAACGTCTGAAAAATGGAAACCGAAGTAACCGATACTCTACTTTAGCCTGGCTGCCCTTTCAAATCCTTATACTTACTTGAATCTTGAAGAGGTAATATCGGAATACTTCTTTTGAAATAAAATATATAATTCGAAATAAATATTCATATAATAATAATTATTTGATAATTCTAGCTCGGCTCTAGGTTTTTCTTTCTTTTTTAACGTGATTGTGCTTCAACATGATTACCAATGAGGTCACCTAACCACTTTTCCAATTTTGTATTGTATTATTGTATTGCTTTGGAAATTGTGTGTGTGAATTAATGGTATGAAATGGGAGTTGATGGAGTTATCAAGGCTTTCACCAGAGGAGTAGAGAATGAAAAATATGGAGTTTATTCTTACCAATGCTTTTAGTCAGGATATTGCTCCACAATATCAGAAAATCTCCTGGAGGCGTCCTTTTATTCCATAGTGATAATACTGTATATAACAAAAGCCAAAAAAACTACTTTTCCTGATTAGCCTATCCTTTCACATAAAATCTAGGTAAAATTTCAAGAGATTTTCAGAAAAGAGAAAGTGATGGACTTGTCTAGAGACACAAGTAGCCAGTCAATCATAAGAGCGAATTGATATTTGTATGATGGTTGCCAGATGAATTGTGCTGGAGATAGGCCTAGACGGAGCTGGCTACCACCTTAAGCCGACGAGGTCTGCCAAATCCCGGCCAACGAGTAAGTCGGAGGAGGCCAATTGGAAGCGGGGACTTAGCAGAGGGTTATGTGGCGGCCTAGCAAGGAGGTGAGAGAAGCAGCAGCAGGAGAAGGTGGGCGGGGAGGAGTTGTTGGGCATTAATCAAGGAGGCTCTCGAGGTGGTGTTGTAGAAGGGGTTTGGGGATGAGAGAGATTTGCCTTTGCCTCACTGTGAACGGGACTGGTGCTGTATTTGCGGTAATATAAATTACCGGGCACCGGACGGCTTGAAACCCGGGACTTGATTCATTACAGAGGTGTGAGAAACAGCGCGGTGTAGAAAGCTCATGATGGTCTCTAATTTGAGTCATTTTCCTCTTATAATAGCAGGTTTCAGGAGCGGTCTTCTGCTCTCTTTCTCTCACTTGTTTTCCAACTCTCACTAGCCTCTACTCCACCCCCTGCCAATCTTGGTCCTTCCTCCACAAACGGCGCCGCGCGATCCTCTTTTGATGTTGCTTTTACTGTTCTTCCCCCCTGTTTTTATGTAACAACAACCGTCAATATCAGCCTTTGTCTTTTCCTCGCCCAGCCGCCTCCAATACTTCAAAATACTCCCATTACTCACCGCGATCTGTCTTCGACTCTTGTCCTACTGCTCGACGTCTTGCTCCTCCTACTTCTTAATTAGCAGTCACGGCTCATTTATAATCTCCGCAGCATCCTATGAATGCTGCTGATGTCCGTTGTGAGAAAGCAGAAAATAAATTATCGATTGGAAAAAATTGAAAAGAAGAAGACTGACCAATACAAATCTCTATTGTGTCTGAGAACTCGATGGAGAAAGTGATACAGAGTGCTTTTTATGTATCTAATGGATAGACCGATCTAATTACAACCTTCTGTGGACAAAATGAGTAGAAGGATATTTGACCAACAAATTTTCCCCGGAAGAAAGCATATACTGTATAGCCAAAATTTTGGTTGGTGTGATTTATTGATACTATAGAACAGATTAAAGCAATCGATGAATGTTCAAATTAGGAATCTGGAGTTCGAATAAACAAACATACATTCGCTAGCCAATGGAATGTTATTCATTCCAATGAAATACTTCGAAAAAAAGTATAAATTTCGAATTGTTATTGAGTTTATATCTAAAACAATAACTTCGATTTAAATAGGTGGTTTTGTTGGTTTAATGGAATTTACATCTCAATAGATTTCAACCATGGAAAGGTTCCTCACTTTCAATATTCATATTAAACGAATTGTATCAATAGGAACTTGTGAATATTTGAATATTTACTGAATATGAATGAACTCTAATCAAAGTAAATTTATGAAACTATTCACATCAAATAAAGCGAAGATATTGGGTTATGTATAGGCCTACTGATCAAATGAAATGTAATGTAATGATTTTGAGGGTTCGGAAAGTCTCAAGTAGTAATACATTGAGCCGAAATACGATATTATTCCTGTTATCGGTATCACTTATTCCGTGCATTGTTTTCGAAGAAGATTAGCTACAACGCTAGGAGAAGCTTCTTCTTCCCAAGAACTTGTTCGAAATGTGTGTTGAGATTCCAAAAGTGCAGAGGAGTTGGATCAGCTCGAACCGACCGCTGTTTTATCCGAAACCAAAGTCTGCACTGAGGAAATAAAAGAGGATGATAGGAAATTAGTGCACGGGCAATGAAGCTGATCGAGGGATAAGTGTAGAAGCCAGCAACAGCAAGGATTGTGGGCTCTGAATTGAGAATCAATGGGAGGAGATCAAACAGTCGTGGGGGGGGGGGGGCACTTTCCGTGTCCAATCTAAGAGGATTAGTGTTTGTCTGGATGTCGGCTGCGGATCAAAACTCGTATATCGAGAAAACAAAGTTTGGAATCGGAGTTGCTGAGTCAGCTGTGGCTAGCGATTCAGTGACCGCAATCCTGTCCATCATATGAGAAGCTACCGCCCCCACGAGAGAGGCGGCAGGAAGGATGCCGCCCCCGCAATCACGGGCTCATCACGTTCACCGGTGCGGATCTCAGCACTGACACAACTACCAACAAATCGAATTTCGACAAACCAGGAGGCGTTTCCGCCTTCTTTTATTCCTCTCTCGGGCTCTTTCCTAACTCAGCGACATAAGCTTCAATGCATAGCAACCCTTAACCGCAACGCAACATTTCCTGCAATACATTCAATGATAGGCGGTGAAAATATATTTCATGGATTTATTCTATAGTTGTAGAAATATAACTATATCTATAGTATCTATAGAATACAAAAGAATATTTTATTTCGCCAAAATATAATACAAATATATATAAATTCATTGCGAAAGCGTTTGATGTAAATTTATTCAGTAGTGGCAATGAACTACGCAATTACCATTATAATTACTAAAGTAATTCTGTATTCATTGGTAGTGGTTGCAAGACTTTACGACTGGATCATGTTACTCAGTCAGACGTTTCAAAATATTTATTTAGTATATTTATTCAGAAATGTACAAATGATACTCAATGGAAGGACCATTTCTGATACTTCCCTAAAATGGTGACAATAATGAGGAGGAAAGAGGGAGAATTTGAGGTTCAAGAACTAGTGTATAATTGAGATAATACAAAACTTATTGTTTACATAGTAATTTTTCAATATGAAATGGCGACAGCTACAAATAACTATAATGAGTCGAACATATTATGATGTAAATAAATAGCTTATAAATAATAAATTGTATGGCTCGAAGTAAATCATTCATTGCTTGTAATTGAATTAATCACTATTAATTGACTTTGTCCCTATCGAACCCACTGAAATATTCCAGGAGAAGATAATAATCTCTATTTTGTATGATGGAATAAATAGAATCACTCAGAATTACTCTTTCACCGATTGTATATAACCTTCGATGATATTTTATCTTCTCGCAGATTCCAATGCCAACTGTCAAGTTCTGGAGAGTTCAACGGACACCAAACCAACAGAGGGCGTAACTCATTACCGACCCAATGACAGTTTCTGTTGTTGATGATGATGATGATGATGATGATGATGATGATGATGATGATGATGATGATGATGAGCTGAAGTAATTATCGACCACATAGGCCCACATTTCACCTGCCCTCCGATCTGCAATCATCACCACACAGGGAGGGAAAGGATCTCTCAACAACGCCCACAACCCAACACCAACAATAGTCAACAAAATATTATAAAAATAATCTTCGACCTGACGCCTCCATAATAATAGGTTACACTTTAGTGAATATTAACAAAATAAATTGCGTTTTTAAAATTGACAACTGTTGGTAGGCTCATCGAAGAAAATTACTTTTGCCTAGTTATTAATTGATTTTCACCAGAAGGTGCTTTAACATTAATTTCTTATTTGCTAGGCTATAGACTCTAGATATCTAGATAAATAGGTCCATAACTCCAGCAGCATTTTCGATTTTACAAAAATAAGCGTTTTCAGAAGTGTACTGTTGTATCCTAGGATACAGCTGTATCTGCTATCGGGTTGTTGGACAAGAGTCCACTAGGGTACTTGAAGTCAGCCAAGCATTTCCAGATGAAGAAATTTGGAAAATAGGCTACTAGACTTGGCTAGGTACTTGGGGCCCCTGTAAAAGAATTAGTAAATATGTGAGGCATGAGGCTTCATTGAAGTAGAAAGATCTTTAATTAGTGTTTTACTAGTGTTTTTAATTCAAACAATCTATTAAATAAACTATCAATAGAATAGATAGTATTGAAAACTCGATTGTGATTGAGATGAGATGAGTTATGAACTATAATTAGAAATCTATGAATTTTAATAAAGTGATTAAGAAAGACACTTGAAGTTTATTCAAATTTAAAACACTTCTTTTAAGAGTTACTTCTAGTCTCACCTTTATTAACTCACACACATTACTGTTTCTTACATTCATGGTAAAGAAGAATTCCTCCAGTCTATTTTTATATGGAAAGATTAATTGAATGGTTTAAATTCAATCTGCTTCCAAAATCCCAGCTATCAATCGATCAATGAAATCAGTTGAAGTTGACGGCTGGACCGTCAACCCAACAAAGAATTATTTAATAGATATTTAGAAATATTTCAAGTGTCGATTCCAATTCCAAACTGCAAAGCATTTTCCACGGTGTGAATAGTTCTTAGTCCATCTCCCCCGACCACATTGTTTAATTTTTTATAATATAATTATATAATACTGTATTGAAAGATACAGTACAAATTATAGTAACACCAGCTTCTATAACACTAGTAAACGTAGACATACTCATAAAACAAAGAAGTATATGAATGGTGATATTGCCTCACTGCTCTAGTGGGTAGTAGTAGACTGTGGAAATATGAGCAAGAAGCAATCCTTTCACACCCGGTACTATAAAAGCACTACCGTACAGATCCAATTGATCTCTTATTATTCTCAAGTGCTGTTATTAGTTTGCCACAAATAACGGCTTGTCACAAATAACGGCTAGCTCCCTGGCTGCCTGTTCCTGTACTGTAATACATTAGAATGGTACCGGACGGGTAAATATAGTGGCAGGCCACTTCATTGCGAGTAATATTGAACTTTCTGCTGCTCCGTAGAACACTGTAATCAGGTTTACATATTTACTTTTAATAGCGGCACCGTCCAAAGAAGTAATGGAGGCTTCCACAGCTAGAAATGAGTCATTTAAGGCTCGCCGGCCATCTAAAAAAGGAAGTGCCGCAGTTTTGATTCTTTCACAGGCTGAGCTGGTATTAAATTGATTCGTGCTTCATCTGGTGCTGCGCTAAACAATAATAATTCTTGTTCTTATGTGTAGTCGAATGTAATTAGGAGCGAATTTTGAAGAAAATTATTCGACTTGAGATGCGGCCTGAACACTGAGAACAGGGACTTCATAAACTCGCCTGCTGTAATGTGTTAAGCACGCATCTACATAATCATGTGGCTGCTCAATGAGCGGAATCAGGCTCAGTTTGAGAATAGAAGAGATAATACTATAATAATTATGATGCGCAAAGAAACTGATCTCATCAGGAGCTGATAAAACCTTTGGTGCAAGTTTCTGTAGTGCAATTCAAAAGTATAATCAAAGTCAATAAAATATTAATAGTAATCTTAAAATAAGATTGTATTGTCTTTGGTAGAACTGAATTTTCTTTGTTCCTGCACATCATTGCCAGTTATTCTATAATACTAAGCCAAGAATAGCAGTAGGCTACTTTTTTAATTCGGCGGATGGCGAATGAATTCCATTTAACGATTCCATGGTAATGGATGATGTTTTTTAATAATAATAAATGAATAATTTATTTGACAAAAAACACTGTACAGTCAAATATAACTGAATTTGAAACTACATTCCTAGGAAGAAATAACTTCTGTTGTGTTGAGAAAACTGTTCTGTTGATTTCTTTTTTGAATATGTTATTATATACAGTATTTATGTGGAAAGATTTCAACATAACATCACCCGTTGTTGCCATAGAAACGTTAAATGAAAGTCATTCGGCATCCGCCAATTAAAAACAAATAGTACTTCATCATTGTTCAGATATCAGCATAAATCGATGAGATAATGAGGAATGGGAAAATTTTCAATTTTTAATAACATGATGTTGAACTTTTATGCTTTTGCTACATCTCACTCTTGCGATTACCATTCTAATCTTATCATATTTAACAAATAAAAAATTAAAATGGATGAAAAGAGAGTCAAAAATGTCGAAGAGGTTTTCCAAAAACTATTCAAAATGAGCTGTTATGAGTTGATTATTTATATCAAAACTTCATGCGCGAAATACACCATGATGAATTTGATGGGAGTATTGGTGATTTTCTACCCATATATCCATATCGCTCTCATGAATGCATCAGAGCTATCATCCGTACCTGACCTAGACAACGCCACATAATCGGATAATATCACGATCACGCTTTAAACGTTACAAAATGAGCACGTTTTCATCATCGAATTAGCGATGGTCGACTTTTCAGACGATTATTCAAATAGACCAGGCGAAATGACTGCTGTAGGTCTCGGGGATGGCATAATTGAAGAGCGATCAAGACCATCTGCGATTGTAGAGGGTGGAATCGCCGTGAAGGGGGGAGGGGTGGAGGTGTGATGAGGGGTAGGGGGTTTCCAAGTCGATCCTATCTGCCACGCGTTCCGCTAACGATAGCCATTCATCAGGCTAAGATCCCCCTCCGGACAGACAATCAAACCTACAACAATAAAACGCCTTCTAATGATTATTTTTACTGTCGTTGAAACACTGGCGCATCTCGACTGGGGTGCGCCCTAGCAATTTCACAGCTTATTGCAGTTGCATGCAAACTCTCGCACTGACAGCCAAACCGGCTACTTAGTCCTATTTCAGAGCGAAGCACTAAGCTTGCGAGCAACTGAGCCGAGAGACGAAACCGTGAAACGGATCTTCATTTCATTCGTTTCTCGTTCTGATCTCCCTCTGACTCTGACTTGATCTGCCTCTCTTTATAGAATCTCCCACCCCGAGCAATCCACGACTAAGTGCCCGATTTTACACGCCTCTAATCCTTTGTCTCACCGCCGAACCCAATCCCAGGCAATAATTTACAATTCATCAACAGCTCCAGTGCCCCAACCACCAGCTATCTCTGATCGAAAAGAGCCAGCTAGTTCCGTAGTTCGTCTAATGCTATCCGTCTCACTCGCTACATCAATTACCGTACCTCAAGAGTTTTATTACAGCAGCATAAGCTGTAGGTCGCTTAATTCAAATATAGGAATAGGATTACGCTGTTCAGAGAGATATAGTATTTTCGTGTGGGCTAACCTAAATGAGAATTTCAAAATATTGCGTTACTCTGATTTGTTTCAATGAATTTCCAAGTTTCCTAGAATAACCACAAAAATGTTATTGCAGCGATGTGGGCTGTACGTCGCATCATTAATTTGGAAAGAAGGATCCTCCATTGTTATTGTAAGGCAGCTTCTACATTGGAAGCGGAATTCCTGGTCTAGTCTGTAGGAGGGAATACGATGCGTCATGCTTTTGTTTTTTGCCCACCAGGTAAGAAGTTCGCTTTGTATTTAAAAAATATTATTATTTTATTTCACAATAATCAACGTTACAAAGAACAGACAATACATTGTGATAGTCCTTTAATCGAAAAAGTTCATTGAGAAAGGTTTCAAAGTTCATCAAGAAAGGCAATTCCAGCAATTCAGCACTGGTGATGATAATGAAAAGTATAATATTATTATTATGATAATATTTGAGGATGTTGAGTCTTGAGAAAAATATAATATGGTCATGTAACCTAATATAAAGAAAAAATTCCAAGATTTTGTGTATTGGTCACTGTAAAATGTATGTTCCCTTTAGATATTCATAGAAATACAGTATATATATGACAGAGATATGGAGTTACAGAATTTCTAGAGATAAGATAGATGGCAGCAGTTGTCTTCATTAAGTTATTCTACTGTATAGAAGCATAGACTAGCTGGTATTTCTCTTGTTTGTGATAGAAGATAGAAGTAACATAAAAAGTTTTTTGCTAAATTGAATTTACTAAATAATTGAAATTAACTGTAAATCAACATTTAGATAATGAAGTATTCATATTTGATCAATATTAAATGAAATATTTTTCTGAGGGTGATGCCCACATGAGCTCTAGGCTTGTGCATCGATAATGGTGTGATGATGAGAGATGTCGACTACTTCCCAGGCAGTCTGCGGGATTTGGGATGTGGTCAAAATCCGTTCTATCAACTGGAATTGATCCCGAAAACTTTAGATTATGAGACCGGCGCTTATCGCCCTCGGCTACGGACCACTCCATCGTCTACGGATCACTCTACGATCAATGGTCTAATTACCAATTTGCCAATAATTTTTTGAATTATTTGTGAATTCAACAAACTACGATTTCAAAAATACTACTAATTCAAAAAAAAACTAACGAATTTATGAATTCTTATAATATTTAAAGATGAATGTTCACACTAATAAATGTAAAAGTTTAACTTGAATTTATGCATATTTTTTATTAATAATACCTGACAAAATTTGTCTTTTTTAGAAGTAATCAAAAAAAGAGTTTGAAGAAAAAAAGGCTTCTGAAGAGTTTGCTCATTTTGTTGAAGGCAGCTGTGGCTTTTGCAATTCGAGATTTGATTTCTTGAGTTGTGTCCCAGTTCTCGTTTATACATGTTCCCAGGTATGTGGTATTGAGAGAGTACCACATACCACATACCTGGGAACATGTATAAACGAGAACTGGGACACAACTCAAGAAATCAAATCTCGAATTGCAAAAGCCACAGCTGCCTTCAACAAAATGAGCAAACTCTTCAGAAGCCATGACCTCACTCTTGAAACAAAAATGAGACTTCTCAGATGTTACATATTTTCAGTCCTCTTGTATGGTACAGAATCTTGGACACTCAATGAAAACACTTCCAAGAGAATAGAAGCCTTTGAAATGCGAATGTATCGAAGAATGCTGAGAATATCATGGACTGAACATGTCACTAATGCAGAGGTACTGCAAAGAATGAACAAGAAGGCAGAAATCATGAACACCATCAAGATTCGAAAACTGCAATATCTAGGCCACATCATGAGAAATGACTCCAAGTACCTTCTACTACAGACAATCATCCAAGGAAAAATCGATGGAAGAAGAGGTCCCGGCAGGAGAAGACTATCATGGCTGCATAACCTCAGGAAGTGGACCGGGAAAACGTCCATTGAACTTTTCCGCATGGCTATGGACAAAATTAAGCTTGCCAAGCTGGTCACCAACATCCGTAACGGATAGGAACCACAAGAAGAAGAAGAAGTAATCAATCCATGACATGTACATGAAAGATAGAGTTTACAGATACAAGTCGACTTGTAATTTTATATGTGTGATGTTAATAGGTGTTTAAGATCATAGACAACACAAAAACTAGTCTCAAGACTATAATATTAATAAATGATTACAAAAATGATGATAAACATGAAACGTATATCAAGAGTATGTTTATAGTTCTAAAGACTGCAATTTTACAATCCTACATCCATTATCAGAGCCAAAATGAGTCTAGTGTCTGTAAGGCTAGGCGTACACCGGTTAGTCAAGACAAGACGACATTAGTCACGTTTAGTCACAGTACTTCACATAATTGCTTATGAAGCAACACACACCGATTAGTCATTTCATCGGTGTGTGCTGCTTCATAAGAAGCTATGTGAATTACTGTGACTAAACGTGATTAATGTCGTCTTGTCTCGTCTTGAATAACCGGTGTACGCCTAGCCTAATAGTCACACTTGATCAATTTATTCCAATCTATTTCAGTTTTTCAGGCCGGTACACTCGTGATTTGATTAGAGATCCTAGGTTTCTTTAAATATACTTCAAGTAAATTAGTTTTTCCATACCTCGGATTTCTAAAGTATTTTCAGCTGTTAACTTTTTCATGATATTCTATAAACCAACACGATGAATTTGATTTCTTGAAAAACAATTTTCAAGTCCTTGAAAAGCATAGATTCTGTCATGTGTCATGTCTCACAAGGAGAGATGATTACTCGTCACACATACAGTATAAGGTACTTCTTGAGTTTTTTAAAGCTTAAGTGGATTATTACACAAAAAATATAATTATCAGAAATGTAAAAAGCTTGTTACTCTTCTTTCTATCAATCACATTTTACTGGAAGACATTTTACTGCATCAGTACATTCTACACATTTCAAGGTCATGTTTACAGTGCCACACTTGAGTCAAGCTGAACTGTGTGGAATAACGAAAAGATTTTAAATGACAATAGAAAGTTGTACAGCATAAAATGTGTTAATGAATCGATGAATAGGTAATATGGCACATAATTATTTTCAAATGCTGCTGATGCCAAGCAACAGTAATGGATGAAGAGACAAGAAAATTGAAAAATTTATATTTTAAATATATTTAAATATTAGAAACTGATCAGAAACTGCTACTTTCTACACATCTCTAAAAAACGAATATTAATGAATCTTACCTTATTGTCAATCATTCATAAGCGAAAATAAAATAGATCATTGGTTTAAAACGTAAATTACTTACAGACAAAATTAGATCTTATAGTAAAAATGACTTGTATGTTATTTACACAAATGATTAATGATTAAAGCAACATTGATCAAAACACTTCTTAAGATTATATATTGTTCGATACACCGTTGAGTTCAGAGGGTTTATCATGCACCATGAAATTCAGAAAGCCATCAACATCATCAAGCTCCTTGGACGTGAATTTGACGACAATTGTTGCTCGTCCTGGAAACATGGGGATCATTTTGAAGGGTGCGCTCAATTCTTCATTCGGTCCAACATTGCTGAAAAAAATTCAAGTTAATCAACATTGTTTGCAGGGTTCTTAGAATCAAGTATACAGGGTTCTTTGTATACAAAAATATAAGATTTATTAGATTACAATCTGATAAAAACCCAATTTATGAATGGGAAATTATTAATTATAGATTTGAAAGGGATAACTTATATGGGAGTCGAACTGGAAGCAGCTAAACATAAAAGAAAAAAGGGATTATTTAATTTTACTTGAAAATCATCATTCATTACAAACCAGCACACATAATATGCATAATAATATTATTATTATAAACTGTTTTTTGTGCAACTATAAAAAATTGAGAATGAAGTTACAAGTGCCTATTTCCAATGCTTTGAGATGAGACAATAATAATCAGTTATAACCGAATATAAATTTCTGATTGGGCTGGCAGAGACTGATAGAAATATCACGCACAAGCTCATTCAAGACTCTGTATACTAGAAGGGTAATGGTTGCAAACAATCATATTTGTGATATCTGTGCTAATATGCAGAGTTGTAGATCTTTTTTGATGCGTTCAGACTTGATTCCATCATTTTTAAAAGAGCAGGAAAAAGTAGTGATAGTCATTCCAAACTATAAACACAAAACATGCATTACTAGTATTGAATTTAAAACAAATCGCCAATTTTTACAACAATTAACACTTTGATGATTACTTACCCAGTTAATTTGACCTTATACTGTGCTTCTAATCCAGGTCCTTCAATTACGAATTTTCCTTTCTTCAAACTGACTGGAAGAGGATTGATGAAGGACACAGTTCCTGTTAGAGGCTGGCCTATCAGCGCTTCCCCATCAAGCTGCACATCAAGAATAGGAATGTTATCACATAATAAAAAAAACTTCATTAGACTGACAGTTAATGATTTCCCCATTACAATCGCTATTGAGCACAGCTATTGAAAACCAATATCAAAAAGCTACAGAGCAGGTTTGTTCGATTATAAAGATATACAATGATATATTAGATGGATAGATTGTTGAATAACTTTATTTTTCACTTTGAACATTACAAAATGTGCTGTAGGCGAAGTTGAGGCATAAAAGCCCCCTCCTCCACATAACCCACTAACCCAAATAGGTGTTGTTACTCTGAAAATCCTGCCAACATAATACGACAATATTGTAGAATGAAATCAACATTTGGAGAATAACACACTTTGTTTTTAACAAATTCTAGGTATGTCGAAATAATAAAATGGAACTGAGATGAATCTTACTCTAATGAAATCTCACGCTACTGGTGTTTGGACCTTTCCACTGTAACTCTAATACAAATTTAGATTATGTTGAGAAATATTTTGAGGGAGGTACTTCGATAATTCAAAGGTCAACATACAAGCCATGTGTTTATGCACTGCGATCTTGTTTTGTTCTCTAGTCTTTACAAACCACTTAGCTTGAAGTATTGCGTCAAGGGTGCAATACTTCAGCCAGATTTTCTCCCTGATCATAAGTAACATTCATGAAAATGAAAGGGAGCAGAGTTTATGGCAAAAGTAAATGAGTTCCTCTCACAGATAACCAAATTAGATATTCTGTGGATCCTCTGGACCAAAATCTAGATGAAGATGATCGAGGATCAATACAGATCATACAAAATAAATTTTGGAAAGAAGAGAAAACTGAAAATTGTTAATCTAAAATGGCTTTTAGGGAAATAAAATTTTCTACAGCTTTCCTGTAAATAAATTCAGTAGGTGATGACACAATCATTTGATTAGATCTTGATTTGAATTACATTATCAGTTAATGTGGGCATACCTTGATTTTGATATCAGGCTTCCTGACTCTGAAGTCATCTTGTGCAAAGTACTCAAAGTTGGTGTCGTTCACAGTTGCCATACTTGCAATGTTGAATGCACACTGGTCAACTAATCTTTTCGAATACTCTTCCCAACTCACATCCATTTTAACTTCCTCCTCTGTAATACAAAATCAAAAAATATCATGAAAGTTCCAATGGATTATTCATTAGTACATTTTGTCAAATTGTCAGCTTTGCCTTCATTTTCAATATAAATAGTCCTACAGCGGTTCATTTGATATTACAATTATTCTAAATCAATGTAGATTTTAAAAACACTCTCAAAGTCCCAATTTAAGAAATTTCATATGAGTAAGTTAATTTTAGTTATATGTTTATTATGATTCCAATGTTTTGTTTGTTAGTTTATCTTTTATTCACATGGTTGCTTACAATCTCACTATTCGCGTGAATTCTACCAAAGTATGATAATATGATGGGACTTCCCTACTCAAGTCTCATTCAATTGAAGGAAATATATGTTCGAAAGAGAGACCACTCACTATAACCACAACTTCTCAAGTTTACAGCAGAGGAGAACATTCAAATTAAACTACTTATTCTCCCCCAAGTATAACGGGCGAAGTTGAAAACCATTTTCCAATAAGTTTAGAGGTTTTTTTATTGTTCAGTTAATACGTTGGCAAAGCAATGACTGAGGAATTGATGTTCTGACCCATTAAATCCACTTATTTATTTACAATCTTCTTTGGAGAAAACAGGTCAAAGCCCACAACTGCCTCCAACATAGCTTTAAAAAATCAACATACATGTAATTTATAAATTAAGACAAAAACGAATAAAAAAATTATAAAAATGCACTAAGAAACTAATAAGAAATTACAGAAGACCAATGCAACAAACAAACTAATACTGTAGAAAACTAATTCTAATACTGTATAAAACATTTTTGATCTATTCATATTCTATCCGCTATTTGTTAAAAAGGAAACTCACATCAGATCATAGAGGATTGTACGCGTAAAATTTTAATACTTGAAATATTGATGTAGGCCTATGTCATCATGAAAATGTGGACTAACCAAGAAATTTTTTCTAATAATGTAATGTGAATTGTAAATTGTAACCTACACGTAATGTGATAGTAATCTGATTAGGTCTATTATTGATAATTCCATTCTTCATTTCACAATAAAATACACTCGCGTAGGTATTAAAGAGTTGTCTAGTCTCGAAAAATTCAGTTGTATTGGAAATAAATGCATGAGAAAAATTATGACAATGAGGCTTGAGAATGAGATTTTTTTAAATTTTGTGAAGTAATAACTCACCTGCTCCGGCTTTGACAACTTTCTCAAATTTTTCCTTCTTCACAGAGTCCTTGATTTTACCAGTATATATCACTGTGTCCACTCGAAGAATAATAGAGATGGAATAGTCTTTCGTTCGACTTTTATTTTTCATCGATAGAATGACACTGGAATGAGAAAATCGCACATAATTTAGTAGATATTTAACGATTGTTAACGAAGAGAAAAATGAAAATGGAATGCACCATCACTACGGTACTGGAAGCCATGTAATCAATATAAATGTTATTCTCATAGCACTGTAATGATACCTGAGGGAAGATACTTACAGCAGCTACTACTTGAGGACAACTAATTATCACAAACAATATCGATCATTGCAGAATCGAACTTGTACAGATCTAGGGAAAATATAATGGGAAAACTATTCAGAATATGTAAAGACCAGAAAATTGTCAATAATACTCAAAATATTCATATGGAGATAAAAGGGCAGCGTTTCCTATTCCAATTTATTAAGGTCTAGTACGGTACTGTACAAGAATTTCACAAAATTTAGATACCAAATTCAAGTTTTTAGTAGGATTTCAAGTAACTGAAATGAAATTGTTATCATTAAAGTACATCATCAAGCTATTTTCAACTTATCAATTTATTTATTAATGCACAAATAATAAAAATGACTGTTCGACAAATCGAACAGAATTCCCAAATTTCAAGTCGGCAAAAGGGTAGAATGAATTATTCACTTCAAATTCCATCTACTTTGTTACCAAAATGAGTTAATATTCTGAATTATTCTTCAGAACTTCTTGTTGAAAGTATAGGAAAGGAAATATGCTCAGAATATTTCAGGAAAAAACGATAATTCAGTATTCCTGTATTAAATAAAAACTTATTATTCTATAATTGTAGACATAAAAGTCAAAAATACATGTAATTATTTATCTAATTGGAGCACTGCCAATCTTATTCTATATGTACTTGAAAGCTCTGCTACCTATTATGAACAATAGTGAGAAAAATAATATTGAATGACTTGTAATAGCTTAACCTAAAGAAGAAGAGGACCTGTATTATCCAACTGTAATATCCGTGCTCATACACTGCTCAATGTACAATGTTTACTTGTTTGCTCATTTTTTTACAATTTCAATCAATTGAATTCGATTGATCTTGACATATTTATTATAAACTAATCACTTAATAAATTAATTTTATCACTTAATAAATTCATTAGTAAAAATTTCAAAACAATCTATCAAACTTACCTGAAAGGTAGACCGATAACAATGTCATCTAGCAGCTTGAAATCGAATTTGATATCATTGAACTCTTCATTGAGATAATACCTGCTGAACAAGCTTTCACTCTGTCTTAGGGCTTTCAACATATTTGTTCTTTCTGTTTCAGTTTCTGAAAATAAAATTAAAAACTAATTCATCGACACTGAAACAGGGAACTATATTGATATCGAAACATAGATTCTTATTTAGCATGAAATGATTCTCACATTATCAAGAAACCCCTTTAGCATTACTCAGTAATATAATAATATCTCAATGTTTATTATTTGAAAATCCTGCAATTTTCATAGTGAAGAAAACTGAAAATAATAATGTCATCTTATTAATATCATTACTACTATATTTGAAGATTTTTATGGAAAATGATGTGAATATCAGTATCGATAGCAGTAATAATGAAGCAAACTTTGTAATCATTAACTTCATTCACATGTTAACCAAATCGAATGAGAATGTTCTTAGAAATGCAGTTATAGTTCCTTATCATTGCAAGGATTGTTACTCACGAACGATCATTTCCACATTAAAATTTTAAAGAGAAACAGATTTAGAATTATTCTATATAGAACAATTGAATCTTGGTCTAATGAACAGAATTTCTAGGAAAAACTTTCTGAGAGGATTCCTGGTGAAGCCAACTCAGTATATTGAGTTGGAATAGTATATCTCGAATAATTTTCTCAAAGTGCAGTAGTTCCAAGAGAAATAATGATTTGAAATTAATAATAATAATTTCGTCAAATTGGAACTTACTTTCAGCATGTTTGTAGTTTTCTGTTATATCCTCTCTCGTCCATTTGCCAACAGCTTTAGTACTTATACATTGACCAATCCTGAAAGGTGAAATAGGAAATTAAAATTTAATTTTATATTCAATTCAGACGAATAAGCCCTCAGCTCAAAGCGCCGCTTGCTTTGTTCAAATTTACCTTTACCTTATTCAATAATCTATCTAGCACACAAATTCAAGTAGTTATGTCAAGATGCCAAGAGATGGCGAGAGGTGAACTTCAAGTTTATTTTACATTTCTACATTTATAAATGTATTTTTCTCAAATACAAATTAAGCCTGCACATCAAGACCGCTAACCTTTGTTTTGGCGCTAAGCGAATCTATTTTTGCCCAATATAACGGTTACAGAGGCTGCCATAACTTTTGCTCAAGTCTTTTAATAAATATGAGAAGGGTACCAAAATCGAATATCGAATGAATATTATCTGAACTTTCAGGAAAATCACAAAATGAAGCGCAAAAGGAGATATGCGTATCATATTAATTTTTGAAACTTTATTCATAGAAATAACATGAATATTTTTCGAATACTGCTCCAAGAATGGTGTTAAAGTCATGCCACGTGCTGTTTGGAATGGCCTTAAAAATACCTTGAGTTAGTCCATAGCAATTTGAAAGTTTTATGTTGTTTTTCTCACACATTCTGTTCATAAAATTCATAATTCATAACTATCAGTTGTTTTTCTCACTCATTCTGTTCATAAAATTCATAATTATAACTATCACTTTTAGATTTTCAAATAACTGAATTACCCAAGCATATCCTTCCGAAGAAGTTTGAGAGGTTGGGACGGTCCGGCATATCTCCAAAATATTTTGTCAGCATTAACTTCCGAGAAGACAAACGCTGTGTCATAAGGCCTTAGTATTTCTGCATTTTTGACAGCCGTCACCGATGTCGGTCCAAGCCGGAACATGTCGTCACTGAGCTCCTGCGGGGTGGCATCCACCACCTGCCAGCCTCCGTACTTATCATCTTCTCCCAGATCATGTCGAGAAGCCCACACCTCATTCCACACGTGGAAGTTCCTGACAAAAATGAGCATTGAAAATAAGTAAAGAATTGAATTAGAATTGCTTCTTATTAGAATGATTTCTAGCAATAATTGCAACATTTACTAGTACAGCGAGAAGTAACTACCTACGGGTCTCCTCAACGATCAAAGCCATATGCTAATAATAATATTAATGGAATTTATTCATTAATTGAAGAAAATACATTGTTGATGGTACCAGGAATTGCATCCTACTATTGCTTAATATAACACAAACCCGATTTCACAATCAAGAATCAGACCAAATAACTCAAGAAATCATAAGAGAAATACGACAAACGCACGCTGCCCATTGTTGTGAGGTATGATGGCGTCTGAAACGGGCGGAAATAAAACTTCAAAATCATTCCTTTCAAATGAAATAGGTCCCAGTACCCTATAATCCCTACCGCCTGAATGGCGCGCATTTCAAATCAGACAGTTTCTGTGCCGAACCCTGTATATAATACTTGGAAAGTACAATGTGTCCCACGAAGAGGTTTAAATGTTTAATTTTATATTACGTGCCCATTCATGCACCGAACTTTTTTAAACTTTACATACTTTACAAAGTAGGTTCTAAAAATATTCTGGGAAAATTTCAGCTCCCTAACCTTTGTAGAAACAAAATGGCGGCTTATTGAAAAACGATACTTTGAAAACATTAAAAAGGTTTTCGGTTTCATAAAATATTTTTATTGTTACATTCTAGGGCAATATGACTTTTAAATAAAAAAAAACTAGAACATAGCCTAATGAAAAAACCAAGTCCAAAATTAGTCAAACTGTAACCCATCCACAGCAACACTCAGATAACAGCGCTTAACAAATGAATGAAATGATTCGTAAGCTCTTACAAAGAAACTCCGCGGTATCCGGAGAAGTTCCTCTTCTATTGATCGTTTTAGTTCCTCATCATTATTGAAGCTATAGGTATAAACTTGTTTCTTCAAGTAACCCCATAAAAAAGTCACAAACAGTTAAATCTGGTGATCAGGGTGGCCAATCTAAAAAATAACTTCCACGACCAATCCAACAGCCATGAAGGTTGTCATTTAGTAATTGTTTGACATCAGTGTGTTGCTGTGGATGGGTTACAGTTTGAATTATTTCGGACTTCAAGGTTTTTCATTAGGCTATGTTCTAGTTTTTTCTCTTATTTGAAAGTCTTATTGCCCTAGGATGTAACAATAAAAATATTTCATAAAACCAAAAACACATTTTTTAATGTTTTTAAAGTATCGTTTTTCAATATGCCGCCATTTTGTTTCTAAAAAGGTTAGGGAGCTGAAATTTTCCCAGAATATTTTTAGAACCTACTTTGTAAACTATGTGAAGTTTAAAAACGTTCGGTGCATGAATGGGCACGTAATATGAAACTAAACATTTAAACCTCTTCGTGGGACACACTGTATATAATATTTGTATAAACAACTAGAATAAAAGAAGTGGTATGGATTCACCGCATGAAGTTGAATACGTAGTTATAATAGTGAATAGTGGCGAAATGGTGGGAGACATAGTGGAACAAGTAATGAATTTTCCAATATTGATTACATAATTTATTACTATGTAAGCACCTGTCACCTGAAAATTGTTTTAATCACAAAGGTGAATGATCAAATCACATCAATATATCCATCCTTCCCGCATACTGTATTTTCTCATTTCTTCATATCGGTTACCTTACTTACCATATGGAATCACTATTCAGTTCTTCCATCACTGATCCGTTCTCATCGACAAAGTAATCTACTGTCAGCGAGTTTTGAGTGTCATGAGCAGCTGCATAAGTTGTAATCACTCTGCAGGGGATTCCCAGGGCTCTACAAACTGTAACAAATTATGGAAACAATCATAATGATGAAAGTGATAATAAAAAGTAAATTATTTGGATGACGTTCAACAATATTCATCCAATCAACCTTCGGGTCTCCCCACCGACAAAAGCCATACGCTAAATAAATAATCCAATCGGTGCAATTGACACAACCATTTATGCGATAAATAATGGTTCAAACAACCTACAACTCTATTAGTCATCAAGTTTCTGGAGAGAATGAAAAACATTATTCCTAATAATATTAGATAATACACAGAATAATAATTATTCCATTTTCAAATGCTGTATATAATAATAGAGGGTTAAGTTACTACTCACCCGTACATACTATTCCTGCAAATACCCAACATTGTCCATATTTGACTGGCTTCTTGTCTTTGAAAAATTTCTGAATAATTTTCATACTACCAACCCATTTCGAGGGTGGAGTGCCTCCGCCAAAGTCAGCTGACCAATTTCCCATTACAACACCGTAATCATCAGGAGAGTTTACCTGCAATTCAATTATTCCATTACCACTTGAAATCTTCAGTGGATTGCAACTATAATAATTGATGGAATGTGGTTCAAGTAGGAAGAATACATTAAACTTGATAATTAATTATCACTACTAATCACGTATACAATGAAAATTTATATTTGAATAGTTTAAACTTAAGATACTAGTCGTTGGAATACATGTTGATTGAGAGTCAAACACAATACAAAGTCCTATTACCAAGTCCTTATTACAAAGCATCAAAATAACTCCAATTATAATTATATGAAGTATGTAGTTTGCCAATGCAAAACAAAAAAGGTAGCCAATTTCATATTCTATTTTTGAACAGTTTAATCATGCACCCCGTCATTTTTACAGATGCACAGCAGCTCTTTATTATTATTTATTGGTTTATAACCTTGTAGAATCTTAAAACATGAATGATAAACAGCAAGATTTCAACTTCCAACAGTGCAATTTTTTACAAATTGGAATTGGATGTTATAGGCAAAAAAATTACAATATTTTTTCTAAATTCTTCGATGAGATGAGTAATAAACGCATACATGATCAAGAAAGTAGCGCATGATTTAGCTTTCGTTTTTATAATTTTGGAATCCACTGTAGTGTACTGAGATGAATTATTATTTATTATGCATACCCTACTTCAAACAGCCTGACTTTCTTCAAGAAAATTGAACTTCCCGCTTCCCAGAACTCATATCAGGTATATGATTTATATCAAAATTAAAATTATTAAATTAAGAGCGTATAAACTGATAGGTATAACTTTTTGGGTATAACTGATGGAACAAAGAAAATGAATAGCTGCATCATTTCAATAATTAACGTGCTCATTGATAACTGACAAGAAAGTAAGATTTCACCCTGGTTAAGTATCAATTATACCTGGTCACTCTGATAAGGTCATCCTGTTTACCATTTATAGGGTACATACTTTTCAGACAAGAAAAGTACAGTAATTACTGGTGTTTATTCACATCACCCTATAAATGTTGGCCAGGGTTATAATATATTTTACTTTTGATCAATTTGTTTCATGAACAGTAGAATTTTCCATCTCATATCAATTGAACTCTATTATAATGTCAAAAAAGTATGTCTAATGGAAGAGCGTATCCTTGGATTATTAAAGTAAAAACTAATCAAAATAATATAATGGAATATTCATTCAATGGCAGGCCTAGAGTTGGATTCACTGATGATGAATTATATATTATCGATGACTCTTACCGCAGCAGAAAGAGCTCTTGTGATTTTGACAGGATCATTGCAGCTTGAGGGCGGCAGTTTACCAGTATTCGTCAATAGATACACTGAGCACTCGAGGATATCTTTCTCAAACTGTGCAAACTTCCAAACAGAAGGCCTCATTCGATTCAAAGTCCCACGCCATATCAGTCCTGTATCAGCTAGTACATACTCTCTGCGTAATTCTTCTCCATCGATATACACTTGGTCATCTGGAATACAAATATACAAATAAAAATACAGCCTATACAAAATATATCACATTACAATAGGATCATAGCCTACAATCGGAATTATTTCTTGAATGTATGGAAAAATAAATATAAAAATCTTGTTACGTTTATATAATTCATTTTACTGTTGCATGAATAAATAATGATTGAATAGGATTGAAAAATAAAAAATTGATCAATATAGTTAAAATTTCAATTGAAAATAAATTGAAATTCCAAAGCGAATGATGGAATGTGAACATGAATGTTTGATGATCTAAATACATGTGAGAACTTGAAAAAATATTTTCGCCACACTTGGACAAGCATCAATAAATTAATTTTAACTTAATTCATGAATTATTTTTCAGTTTTGATATCAAACAATAGAATGCGATATTATTTTCATAGGCCTAACCTCAAAACATTGAATTCTTCCAAGAAGTTTAAAGCTTGCATCATCATAGAGTGAGGCCACTACCACCTAGAGTTACAGGTACCACCAGTATCAATATCTGGCAATCAGTATCCAATCAATCATATTTGAGAAATGGGGCCGCGTGATGATGATCGTACACTTACAAAACTGTAACATTAAACTTCTATGGATTCTTCTTGTCACAGTAGTTAGGAGAAGTCAGCTAATACATGAAAATTATATTCAACAATAAAACTATCAAGAATTAATTGAAATGCTTTATTTGTTTTGAGATATGGTAATGATCTCAAGAATTAATTGAAATGACATTATTTGTTTTGAGATATGTTAATGATCGTTCAACAAATTCTAAATGTTTTTAAGAATTACTAAGGAGTATATTGATAATGTCAGGTGGTAGAACCTGCTCTCCAAGTCTAGCCTATTCTAGTGGAAAACTATATTTGTAGTAGGACTTACCTTGGCACCAAGGGTTGAACAGTACATAGAAAGGAGCATCTAGGTTGAAGCTTAGTGCACTGTTGTCCATTAGTTTCGTATCAATGTCCATTTTCCATTCTCCAACTATACAATTCGCAGCCGGCGTGATCTGGAAAAAACATCATTCTCAACAACTATGAATTGTGCGAAAAAAGAATATATGCAAGCTCTAACCCCTTTGATTTGATCGAAGAGTCAAGTAAAAACTTTCAACATCTTATAGTTCGAATAAAACTAGTTGTCACTTGAGCCTCCAGCCGCAGAAAAGAGGAGTTGTCAGATTGTGTGAAATTGCAACTTCATCAAATTTTCAATTAAACCACATATCTGTATGTAGAATTTCATCCTCGATATTCCTGTAGTGTTGAAAAAGTTCCAGGATCAAAGGGTTAAAAGGAAATTAAACTTTTATGATAAAATTGAAAAATTGCAAAAATATGTTTTTCTTCCAAATATCACTATTCTCTCAGAATTATGGCATGTAGTAATAGGTACGTTATTTATATCACAATAACGGGGAAAATGTCTCCTTTCTAACGGTTTTTAGATATTTCTTATCCGAGCAATAGTTTTTTGTTTTTAATTAATGAATATGTTCGTCAATGTCGAGTAATTTCAATAAGAAAACATAAAATTTTCTACATGCTAGAAACGTTTTTGTTTCAAAAGATAAGTGGGTGGTCAAAGCAGGAAAGTTGTGCAGAAATAATTTAAATTATTTTTCCACTTGTCAAAAGTAGTCGGAAGAACATAGTTTGGCCTCTCAGGAGTTCCAAAGTGATAAGGGGAGCGGCTGCATTGTATGCTGTCGATTGCAATGTCTACCAGACTATTTATTGGTTAGTAACCAATAGTTTACGTAACTGGCAATTTGTCTAGATGAAAAATTTTCATAATAAATTTTATATTAGGCTACTATATCATAAATTTACATTTTAGTAATGTAAATTGAGTAATGTAAATTATAATCATTAAAGTTATATTTCAATATATTTGAACCTCAGAAGCAGTTGAAGCAGAAAAATACAGCTAAAGAAATTACCGAGATTCTCGGAAATAATCCAAGTGGTGTTGTAAAACAGCCTTTTCTATGATCATAAGCTGCCTGCAGCTCGAATTTCAGGTTCAAATAGCTTCTCGAATTCCCAGCATTCAGCATACAATTATGCTGTTAAATTAAATGTATGCTGCATACAATTAAATCAGCATACCATGCTGTCGCTCCCCTATACTTTGAAACTCCTGAGAGGCCAAACTACGTCCTTTCGACTGCTTTTGGCAAGTGGTAAAATAATTTCAATTATTAAATGTTCCAGATTCTCGAAATTCATTTAAATATACAGTTAGGGCCAGAAAATGCAATGTAGGCCTATGCCATATTTATCGTTATCGATGAAACAATTGCTTATTGCTAGCGATAAGACCAAAAAAATTTATAATAATGCAAAAAATAGTATTTTGTTAGAATGCGTTCGAATGTAAATGTTTTTTCTTAGACACAGAAATTTCAGAATACCTGGACAGAAATAACATTCTCTGAAGACCGGTCAATGGTAGCTGTCCAGGAGTCCACGGAAGGGGCCGATTTGACAAGCAGTGGGACAGCAACCAGAGTTCCTTGACCGTGGTTGGGTTTCTTCGTATCTGGAACAAGACAATAATGTTACAGATGAAAATGATTATTAGAATAAAAGCACTCTGTAGGCATATTTCAAGAATTCATGATTTTCTCCCTTACTTGAATAATTAATCTAATCAAACAATCCTCGAAATGTTTTACGTTGAAATAACTTGGAATTAAGGCATGGTTGAAGACCATGGTAGGCCTAATCTCACTGAATCTGATTTACAGAAGGAAGCCGAGCATTTGTCAACAACGATGGACATGGACCAATCAGAGCATTGGACTTTTGACGCATTCGCAGATCAAAAATGAGTAGTCAGATCGGCGTCGAGTCCGATCATGTGTGAATTGACATTATAAGGCCACACGCTGAATAAATGAAGAGAATTTCCCTATTATGAAATATTCTTTTATTTCGGTATATTTAGGTAGGCTCTACAATAAATGAAATTTTTCAATAAAAATGTTTCTAACTGTAGTGAATGGTGACTAACAGAATTTTAAATGTAAATTCTAATAGGTTTCTATTTTCATTCGCTTAATACTTAAGCTACCAATTAATTATATTTTAAAATCACCAATTATATTTTTAAATTAAACCAATTAATAAATTATTTTCGAAAATATTATAAAAAAAGTTTTGCTATAAAATAGAAATGGATTGTTCTGCAAAATATTCTCAACTTACTTGGAAGTTAAAACATTCGTAACTCACAATTCTAAAAAAAACATCAATGTTAATAGACTATACAAAAAATTCAAAATTTAATGTGTTCTATTGAATTAAGCCTTCTATTTCCACTTACCAAGGAAGTAAATAAGTTAGTAGAGTCAGGAGGGGTAAGGTTAGGTTAAAGTGTTCAAAGCTCGAAAATCAAACTTATGATGTGTTCTTTGTTTCAGGTAATTTTTATTAATTGATGGAAGAGTTTATAATTTATATTTCAATCTCCAATTAGAATTCTGCCGAAATTTTTGTTGAACGGAATTGGAATAATAAAAGGTTTAGTGGTCATAGTCGTTATCACTCCAAATAAATGATAATAAGCAAATATGATAATAAAAAACACTGGTAATAATACCCCCACTGATGGCCACAACCACAATTATTACCCCAATTTTTTTTTTATTTGTGAGTTTTGGTGAGGTTATTATGATAACCCTTATAACTTGAGAAAACGACAGATTACATCACTCAAACTTTCATGTAGGCTTTTTAAGACTCCAAAGTTACAACTTGTTTATTGACAATAGCCCCTTTAAAATTAGAAAAAAAAAATACAAAAATGCGAAGATTAAACATGCCCAAAATGATCATAATTACCCCTCCTTACCCTAATGAGTTTTTGGGAATAAGCTGTACCGGTACCCTAAATAAGAGAGAGAAAAACTAAAAATATAATATTCCAATAGCCTAATGATAATTCATCAGTTCGTTGTTTTCGATAAAACCTGAACTTTCAGGTAACTTAAAGACAATCTGAAAGATACTTACTGGCACAGGTGAAAATGAATGAAATGGCATCCAAGTTAGAATTGAAGGCTCTTGACAGCACAAGGTCCATTTGAAATTGTTGACCCCGTCGTACCACAAGTTGTGGTCTGTTTTCTCTTCGAATTGCATGATACTGCTCTGTGTGATGTTCTTTGCCATTGAGAGACAGACAGAGGTCCACTTCTTTTACAACCAATACATCAGAAGCAGCTGACCCATCTACTTCTGCAATAAGAGAAAAGAATTAAATTATAGATTTATTTTCATTTTAAATTTAATTTTAATTTTTAATTTTAATTGCTGGTACTCACAAGAGTACCAGCAATGATGAATGAGATTCTTGGCTTCTAGTTCCAAACTGAAATGATTAGAAACCAGCAGAAAGCTGATAAAACTTCATAAATTTTATAAATGGATTCAAAATTTATTGTAGGATTTAAATTAAAACAATATCAATAAAAAGTCAATAGAAACAATAACCTCTAACCTGTGAAATTTATTGAAAGTCTAACCTCAATAACATGTAAACAAAAAACACTGACTGAAAGTCGACAATGAAATCGATAAGTTGCCTGGATAGGTGTCGATAGTTGTCAAATCGATAGTTGTCCTATCAATGAGTATCGATACGGACGTAACAGCGCCAATTTCAAACTGATACTCTTGTGAAAAATAGTAATCAGTTATACAGATTCTTTATTGTGAAATGTGTATGATTATAATCAGAACATGAGAAAAATTAAAAAAACCACAGGGTATTCTGAGAGTTTTTTAAATATTCATTTGAATTTTTTCTTCATCATACTGAATAGGCTAGAAGCGATTTTGCTGCTGCACTGTTTTATCGTTTCACTACCTTCCTAAACTTCTAGGATTACCCAAGCTCTAAAGCTATCTAATATTAGTGAATTTTCATAATCTAGAATTTAGATGATCATTGAGGTCTGTGAATTTATTATTATTAGGCTATTCAATAGGTCCATAACTTTTATTATTTAGGCTCTAAGATACTCTATTCAGTTGCAACACACACTGAGATTTTCTTATGAATAAATATTTAATAATTCACGTTACATGAGAATAATTGTATGATAAAATTTATCTTGTGACAGTGTGCAATATAAAAACCAATGAAAATCTATCGTAGGTATACTTGATAAAAATCAATATTGGAACACCATATGGGAATCCACTACAAAATTGAGATAAACAATAATTAAAAATTTTTACTTCATTATCTACATCTTCCCAGTAGATTTTAATAACAATACCTTTTATTACAACAGTTTCTGATCCACTCCATCAACAAAATCATTCTTTCTATTCATTTACCGACAGATCATTTTCAATACATTTACATTAAAAATTCACATTTACATAATTATTATTTACATCATGTTCAACTGATGCAAATAATTAAAAAAAAAAAATAACTTCAAGTGGGTTTGAAGTTCAAGATGTCCAACATCTGCAGTATTATTACCTGATGTATATTGTCTGAACAGTGTTTAAGTCCAAGGGCAGGTATAAACAAAGACAAATTTCGAGACATATCAAACAGTCCAATCGAGTCTTGCCAAGGAGAACCACTCAAAAGTCTGGCCACAGAACAAACCTTCCTACAACATCGTTGTTCCACACCAGACCACTAAAAAAAAGTGTCACAACAGTCATCTCACCCACTGAGTAAGACGACATCCTATATCCGGTGTATCCCAAGATACAATTATCATTTACATTTCGAACCGTTCATTCGAGAATAGGATACATAATTATGTACAATATTTTTTTTTAATATGAGGGCTTTAAAGTGCGTTGAGTTGAAGTACAAGTGCATCTTCTGAAATAAGTAGTGTACCGGTAACAGTATATAGTGACAATTTTTCAAGTGGAATAAAGAGGAAATAATATTTAAATATTATTTTTTACCCGACTGTAAGGGCCTGGTCACATACGATTGTGGTTTGGTTTGCTTTACTTCACTTCACTTCATTAGCAATAGAATCTTCCTTTAAGTGAAGTAAAGTAAAGAAAACCACAATCGTATGTGACCAGGCCCTAATAGTCTAATAGGAATAAAACTTCTTTCCAACTAACAACTTGAAAGAAAAGCTTTTGATTTTGATTATTGATTTTTACAAATGCATAAATAGACTATTGTTTTATGAATGAAATATAAAACAAATTAGTATTATTATTGTTATTACCTCTTTATTGAATAATCATATTATTTATATTCTTATACACATTTCTTTTGCTGATGTGGTGCCCACATGAGCTGTAGGCTCGTGCGTGATTGATGAGAGATGACTACTTCTCAGGCATATTAATAAATATATTTTTAAATATCTATATTATTAATTATTAAATATTTTATATAACATGGATCATTATGCTATCTTATTCTGAAATTGAAACTTCTGAACCTTCATCAATAGAATACTTACATGAATTCTGGAATTCTCATCCAATTATCATGAAATATTAAAAAGATGGGTTAATGAAATTTTTGTCATAATTAACTGTTCAAGATGTTGAGCATTAGCAATAATAGGAGAATATGGAAAAATAAGAGAATAGGAGAATAATATATGTTGTTTAAAACAAAATAATAATAATATTACTCAATATTTCCAAACACGTGAAATCCATTATAAATAAGATTGGAATTTCCTTTTGGTTGGATAAAATTTAATTGGGTACCCTTTAATAGAATTAATAGGATTGAATTAATTAATTGAATTGAATTAATAGGATTGCATTTCAAATTAAGCCTCCTTATTTTTTGGAACTGCCAGTATATTTTCCTTGGATCATACGTGATTATAATAATGATTTCATAAATTATTAATTCAACCAGATTTGTGGGCTTACTATGAAGTGGAAATGTAAAGATCTAGATATGAACTATGTCATTCATTCTAATCAAATTATACGGTGATGTTGTCTGAAGTAACCACCTACATAATTATAATGAATTGACTATAACAGCTAACATCCATAATTATAATCCCAATCATCTCAAGTTTATGCACTTCCTGATATGATGGAAAACTACACATAAGTACATTAAGTCAACATCTTAATTCTGAATTTTATTTTATGAGTGGGCCGGATTGGCGAGGGCATATCAAAGTAGTGCTATACTTTCAAAGTGGGAGTTGGAGCTGTTGTTTACATTCAGCAATGTTTAACAACATTAATTTTTTGTCTGTTTCTCTATAAGAAAAAAATAATGAAATTAATCTCGCTGATATTATTGTCATTATCACTTGAATTTTTCAACCTTTTGAACTTCGGATATCGTTTATATAAATTATTCAATTGATGCAGTCAATTTTAATTATCACTATAATGTAAGTAATCTTAAAAATTAAAGAATCAATCAAATTTGAAATTTATTGCAAAAACTGAGGAATGATATGTTTGATATACAATTTGTAAAGTTTAAAGATTCAATTGTAAAGATTTACTACCTATTTGTTCAGGGAGTGGTATTCAGAGAGTATTTAAAGGAAGTCATAAGCTCAAAATTGGGAAAAAATGTTTGAGTCAAATCTTCAACTTTCCAGTAGGTTTGAGCAGATAGTTAGTTTAGAGGTCTGAACAGATGGACAGTCATTTGAGCTTTCATCTCTCATCTTTAACTTCCCTATCACCAAAGACGATAAGCAACTAAGTAGATTGTCTTTGCTATCACTGACGCACAAGCCTAGGGCCTATTTAGGCATCACTCTCCCCAAAAAATACATCTAATTATGGAAAATAATAGCGTTGAGTGATGCATTTATGATAATCTTGAACGGATTTTTGATTAAGTTTCCATGTGAATCATATTCAGTATTCACCAATAGTAAGTGATAGAAAAGGAAAGTTGAAATGTATTATAAATTTAAAGTCTAAATATGGCATTTCTTGAAAGGGTAAAAAGTAATTATTCTCCAAGCACCACATGGTCTTTCTTTCGTAACAGAGCCCTTATGATATTGTAATTGTTATCTATCTTATTAAGTTTGCGTCATTATGAGAAGGGTCTGCTGAGCAAAGCACGTGCTGAGTGACGATAGCTGAATGTCATCATAAGTGTGAGATTTTTTTCAAAATCCAGCATACTATAAACATTGATAACTTTTGAGAGAAACCAGATGCCTCTGTAGTAACAAACTGTCAACTTTCAGTTCACCCCATTCATAGTCGATACTGCGACTATAATTTTCTTCTGAATATTTCTTGATCAGTGAAGAATAAATAACCACTCTGCCCTAGCTTAAATTGTGTTGGAAAATAATCGAAATTTTGGTTGGTGGAATAAACACATGTATTGTGTTTTTCAACAGAATAAAATAATAGACTGGGCCTATATAGTCTGCATGGGACGGATACAATCCATAGGAGTTAATGTCAAACAGAAAGTGCAAGATCGCTATACCTATGTGGGCTACGGTACCGTACCTATATTCTACATTTTCTCTATGGGAAATAACTTCTTTTCAACTGTACCTCGATCTGATCCATATTTTAATTTTAAAAATTAAATGGAATATGTCATCCTCACCCATCCTACCAGTGAGTCATAAAAAGTAGCCTACAGTGTTATTGACAATTTGAATAAATGAATAAAAATGAGCAAATTGAGTAGTTCCAACATTTGGCTGAGTTTCCAATAACTTCCTAAATCACCATTCACTTTCCAAACATCCATTTACAATCCAAGGAAATTCCTAAGAATGCATGTACTTGTTTGTGATTTACAGCAAGTTTACATTGAATTCTTTCAAAGCCTGCGTGGTTGGCACATGACTAGCAAGATTCTCAATGAGAGCTAGGCTTTATGGGTTGCCCTATTTGGCATGAACAAATCATTCTACGCAGCAGCCTCCATTGTTCTATTAGAGAAAATCTACTCCATTCAATGGAATTTATTGTGCAGCTAATTTCTAGAAGGAAGTATGACTTATATTGGCAATGGTTTATTTAAAAAGGGATAGGCTACGGTAAAATAGAAGACAATAGAATAGAAAAGTGGATAGATGGGATAGAATGCTTCTTAACAGGTAGGTGGTTCTAGATAAGTTGTTAATTTGAAACGGAAATTGATTTTAAAAAATTCTTGGAATATCAACTAGTCTATTAAGTGAAATATCAATCAGCATTATTATTCTATTTATCCCAATCAGAAAATACTTATATAATTATTGGAACGCCCAATTAAGCACTTATTGCAATATTATTTGCAATTTGTAGGACATTATTTTTCTGAATTATACATTATTTTCTCATCAGAATTTTTTTTCAAAGTAAATTGGGAAAAATTATTCACAAATCCAATTAGAGATTTAGATAAAATAATTAAATTCATATTACCAATTTTCTTGGTATTTGGAATTTTATTTTATTTATTTATTTAGCGTATGGCTTTTAAAAGTGGGGAGACCCGAGTAGGGTTGTTCCACTTCACCAACATAACCAATTATCCCTTGATAGGAAACATGGTATTTGGAATCATTTCGTACAAATTTTAAAAAAACCATTTGTTTTGGATGTGTTGCTTGGAAAGATCCCAGAAAAGATTCAAAATTCATTTGAAAACTGGCATTTTCAGGAATATCCAACTCATCATGCAATCTTATACTAAAAAGAAAACAAAGATGTAAAATTCATTGAAAATACTGACATTGGAAAACTAACATTGAAACTAATAGTGGTACGTGTGGAAATCATTATAGTGAAGATCATTTTTAGGAACCGAACGGCATAAAAATGATACTTTGTATACGCAGAAAATGAGACTGCACTTTCCTAGTGGTAAAATACACTGTATTTGATATGATAATTTAACCAATCAAGTTAAAGAATTATATTGAACAATTTTCAGCTAATAGCGAGAAATTAAAAAAAATTCATGGATGTTATCGCAAATTTCAATTTAAAATTCAAAACACATCTTAAAGATGTAAGCTGTTACTAGTAATAGGCTATAAACATGAACAGCTCTCTGTTTTATTTACAAGCAGACTTGTGAATGCAACTTGAAATTGAAAGAGTGGGATGCTCTATTGCGACCTTGACAATCAAATAAATATTTACGTCATTAATCTCGACTGAATGAAAACATTCACCTGGCTTCATTGAATCAATTCTTAATCCTTGCTATTCAAATCTAACACTATTCTTATGTTTCACATCACGGCAGTACCGGTACTGTGATATAATGCTTATATTTTTGGTATTTGAAAACACCGTACATTTCTACTTCAAGCTGCCCACTTCAATGATCAACATAATTATATAAAGCTCTTCTAACTAACGCTCACTTTCCTCTAGCTTTTCCAAATCATAATGATCATACTCATGTCTATGTTTAATCACTCAGGTAGCTTCCTACCAATCACATCATAAAGATCATCACATCATATGAGTGCTGGCATACTGATATGGAGAGTGGAGGCTCTGAGCAGCGAATCGTTCTATTCTCAGAGAAAATTGTATTATATATTTTGTTTTATAAATATTACTTTAATGTGGACGTTTTATGCCTAATTGGAACAATTTGTTACGGTATGCATACTAGACCTACTGTGATTCCATGATAAAATTATGTGCAACCTCAATTCCAACCAAAGATTTTTTGAGGTGAGCATTATTGAATTTTGAAGGGAATAATTCACATCAAATCAAATTGAATTGAATGTATTGTTCAATTCAGTTATTAGATATTGTATCATATTGATACAGTTATATATATTAATAAAATTTGCGCCATACAAGAAAGGTTCAAGAAGTTTTCAAGATAGTAACTAAGTTGATGCATTATTCTAATGTTTGATTGTTCATCGCAAATGACTGAAATCTTCTTTTTGAATATTGTTTCATTTGGATTATAATTTGCTGGAATCACAATATTATGAGAGATGTTGCGATGTCTGAATGTAAGTTGTGAGTTAATATTTCCCGCTAGTGAAAATATACGGTATGGTAGGTAGTGGTTTTGCACTTTTCATGTTGAAAAATTATTCCATGCCTAATTTTCAATATTTTCACTTTAATATTCTGAGTATTAGAATATCAGTAGAGTTTGTATCCCATTCATTGGTCTATTAGTTATTAGCCCAAAATTTGAGTAAGTTTCCAACGTAAGAGCATCTCTCTTAGAATAAGAACATAATAGCATGACCTAATTATTCAGTCTTTAATATAGTTCACCAAATTCAAGCTCATGAATAAATCAACACATCCTACACCATTGAAAACGTACCTCTAACTATCATCGCAGCCCACGAATAACGACTAATTATTTTTAATTTATTGGCTCTTTGACGACTTGTTAGCATTGTCAGTGAAATGTTGAAAAGTTGTCTAGTATTTTTAACGAACTACAAGTTCACCAAATTGGTGCAGGGCTACACAGTTAATTATTAAAAGCCACACTACTAGGCTACTCAATCTCGTATTTCTACAATAATAGAAGAGATTGTGGATGCGTGGTTGTAGACTCGTAGCGGTAACCGAATTCATTAGGTTTGGTTTTTGGAATTTGTTAGCGAAACCAGGTCATCGAAGACGCGCCTCACATATCACCAGACTATTTAATTTAGTTCTCTAGTCTTGTAGTAGGCTATAGATATTCAAACTGTTATCTTCGCTATATACTATACCGGTTTGGAGATCAAGGGCCGAGGTGAGTCTCAAGGTCGGTACCATTACAACCAAAGATTCCAGTGAAAGTTTTCTGCGGAAATAGTTTTGTTATCAGATCCATAATATCGAAAAGAATCACCACAAAATAATATCTACCATATAAGATAATGTGTGACTTTTTTAGAAATTGAAAATTCAATAATACAGTAGGCCCTATATATTCCAACGTGTACAATATACGAGATTGAATATTAATAATAACAGTTGAATATTATTCAATAGTATATAATATAATAGTTAAGCTTAATATTATTAAGCTGAGCCCAATTTATCAAGATAGTACGGTGCTGGAGTTTTATCATCTATCTTGCACATAATAATTAATAAAATAAATTAATGAGTTAATTGGGAAAAATTGCATCAAAATTAGTACGGTTTCAACATTTTCTAATATGAGAGCCTTTAAAAATGTCAGCCTTTGAACAATATACCTATTAGAAATTTTTATAAGATAATTAGATTTGAGATTTAATTGGATAATTTCTTTCGAATGTTGCTGAAAAGGTCTAGTAAAATTCAATTACCTATATTTTTAGCGCTATTATGGTACCGTGGTAATGTGACATTCCACAACATTGAATGGACTTATGTCGTGTGGTTATGTTGCAATGATAATACTGTATTTTTTCTCGTAAAAATGGAATGAAAATAATGAATAGGTAGTCAGTCATCTTTTAACACTATTGTACTTTATTACAGCTTGTTTAAAGCAGAATTGAGGTGGGTGACTTTAGTAGGATGCTTGAGATTAGATTTTTAGAGGTCACTCAAGTTCTAAATGATATTCTGTTGAAAAACTCTATTCGAATGAGCCATAAAGGTAAGAATAAGCCATAACCGATTACGTCCAGGCTCTAGCTCCTACGGATGGTGGAGTTGATTGGATCTGTCCTTCAAAAGATTTAAATTCATCTGCAGTTGAACAACAGGACAAAATACCGTCAGTAGGTACTTGGCAACTCTTTCTTGTAACCACTCCTCATTTCAAAGCTCTTATTCTATTGTTATGCCATTCTTATTAGCAATAAGTAAGTTAATGAAAGGAATCGTAGGCCTACCTATCTTCCAATAAAACAAGGAAAACAGATCAGAAGATGAACAAGTTAATCATACAGGTAGTTTAAAGTGATAAAGTATAGAGACTATAATTATGCACTAATGAGAAAAAATCAAAGAAGCTTATATCAGTATCAGAAACGTCAGTTGTTGGTTGATCCCGGGTCCAGACTCACACTTGGAAACTCAGCGACTCGGATAACAAACATGTGCTTTCAAATTATGTCACTCAGACGATCCTGCAACCGGACTGAATGAACGTCATCATTTGAAAACACATGTTTGTTATCAGAGTCGCTGAATTTTCAAGGTTTGAGTTTCCAAGTGTAAGTTGAACCTTACATTTTGCTAAGCCAAATGGAGGGAAAATTCTTCCCTAATTATTTAATTGATGAGTAGTAAAGAATCAAATTAAATAATATTAAAAGGTATTGTGAATGAGAGTTCAAAACATTTGGATAAAAATGCCTTCAAATAAAAATTGAATATTAAGCTCAGTGAGACTGGACTTGTTCCAGCATATTATTACATTCTCTGAGAATTTCAGCGATAATTTCATGTTTAGGATTCATTGTGTTTATCACCTTTCCCATGATGTCGATTCCAGCTGATGATGCCCTTGGAATAATATTATGTTGTCGATTTTGATCGAATTGTTCAGTTTATCCTCCTTCAACGTAGTTATACTCGAGCTTCCTCATTTTTTCCAGTCCAGAGAACAAGCAGACTAGCAGACATTATTGATGGCCGTAGTAGTCACCTCTAATGCCAAAAGTGATTGAAATCTTCTGGTATTAAGTAATAAAAGCTTTCTGTTTACTCCTCATGTGATTTTATCAATTTCCTTCTTCAACTTGTAAAACAGATGAAAGAGGTTTAAATGAGAATTCTCATTTTTATTCAATATTAGGCCTATATAAAAAAATGCGAGCTATCAGTTTAAATCGAGTGTTTTATAATGCATATATCTGTATATTTCATATGACTGTCCTAATTGTACTCAAAGTTAATGACTTCTAGTAAAATTTACCACTCTTATCGACTGTAAAGAAGCGAAACCTCATATGAAGTCCAATATTTTCAGTTTTTTTTTCAATGGAAAGCTCTTTTTGTTACATAAGGCTCCATGAAATCTACATTTTGTTGAAAAAAGCAGATCTAGAAAATTGACCTGCTATTCAATTTAAAGAGAATCATTAGGCCTACTTAGTGTTATTATCACAACTAATCACTAAAGTGACGGAATACCGAATATATTGTAAGTGTTCGGTTATAAATGAGATTATTAATTATTAGATTAATTTGTATGTAATTTAAAAAATTTTACAACATTTTTCCAGTTACGATTGTGTAGGAAATGTTATAATAATATCTACTAGAATAAAGCTATATCGACTTTTGTAAGTAATTCATTTGGAATAATTTTCATAACTCAGAATTCTCATTGCAACTTGCTGAATACATCTACGATGTTGTGATGACATAACATTACAAGTGTCTAAGAATAGATTCATTTTTTAGATTTAGACTGCCGTTCAAGTCTATTTATGGAGAGCGATGAATAATGAAGTCATCCAGTTCACTGGAGTACATTTATAAAAAATGTGTCATAGACGTTCAAGCCAACTTCAACGTACTTGATTCCCACGACTTAAACAAGTTGAAAATCAGTACAGCTGCACATGCCAAGTTATTTGTTTCCCAATACTGTAGAAGCAATTATACATTGTTGCACAATAATTAAGTTGAATGAAACGAACAATGGAAGTTGTGTCGATGAGTAGTCAAACTATTGTCACGCAGGAGTTACCTACAGTTTGAAATCACAGATTGGAAGACTATAAACTATTAACAAACAAACTACTACAGTATTATAAATTTCAATGTAGTTTCCGAAATGTTAGTTATAGTAGCATAGCCTCCTCTAATGTATTAGAGGAGGCTATGATAGTATGTAACGGAAACGCTACTAATATTCATTTTATATTAGTGATAATATAAATGATTCAAGTGATATTTTAAATGACATAATTAATCTATTAATCATTATATCATATTACTTACATGTATGAAGAATAACTTCTTTATCAATAACTCTTCCCCCACAAATGTCCCCCCTCTTCTCCCTACAAATGTCCGCCTCTTCATGACACCCCCTAAAAAATGTCATCCCCCAAATGCCCCCCTTCATTCCCCCCCAAAATGTCAACCCCCAAAAATCCCCCTTCATTTCACCCCTTTCTTTCCCCCAAATGTCCCCCTTCATGTCAACCCCCCCCCCCACAAAAAATATATACATACATATATACACACAAATACACTCCACAGTTTAATTGGATCATAGTTAAAAATATAAGTAGATCTTGACTAAAGTGATTATAAAGAGGAAACCATCCATCAAACTACCTTTTTCTGTGAACTCCCTCGTTATTATGTAACTATTTTTAGAATCGCTCTAGATCTAAAATCTAGATACTGTTGGACGAAAAAGGTTGTGATGTTAAATTTTATTATTGGAAAACATAAATTAATCAAACAAAAATTTTGATCACGCCAAGTTACCACAATTAGCCTATATTGTTTGTGGAAGCCGCTCTGATGGAGATGGATAATAATAGGCCTATTGGTAATTCCTATTGTGTATGAAATATAATAGGTAATATTAATTTGAATAAAATTAATTGGAAAATAAATAAAATAAATTTGATAAAATTAATAATATTGTGTCAAAATATCATAACGGTATCTCGTGACAAAATACACTGAAAGTAGTAGACTAACTAGAATTTATGATTTTGAAATCAATAGAATTTCCCTGGTTTCGGTATAGTTCTTTGGACGTGGAATATGAACGTGCTATGTGTTGTAGTTGAATTTTCCATAGGTCGAGACAGAGATCAGAGCGAACTTATTTTCTCGAATGCTGAATATGTAGATGGATTACCAGTAATATAATAGCTTTATTTACAATATTAGGCTACTCATTATTGAATATTCCAATAATATATCCATAATCTATTACTATTTCAATAATTTAAGTTCTTAGATCATTATTTAAATATGTTTTCCAACATGGAGTTATAGTAGCTCTTGTCAGGCCTATATAGATATAGATAGAATGATCGATTTGTTGGAATAAATTTGAGAGAATTAATCTATTTGATTTGAATTTTCCACGCGATTACACTATACTTTCTTTGTTTCATTTTTGTAGTTTTGTGGAAACTATCCTTTTTGGAGTTATTCAATGCCCAGCTTCGAATAATAAGCTAATTGTAAAAATTTCAACTATTGTATTATTGACTATTTTATTCGATCGTCAAAAAATAACCCACAGCAAGCTTAAATATAGAATGCTGTCACTAAATACAAATGCGTCACTATTGTTTGCATTCACTTGCTTTTTTGCTCGAAATAGAGTAACACATTTGAGAGCGTGAAACAAACATGAATTGGCTAGGTTGTGGGTGGAAACATCTATTTTGGAAAGGAAACAAAACAGTTCTCATAAATATCATGTTTACAAATAGAGATACATTTTCATTTTTTTGCAGAGTAGAAAATTTCAACTGCAAGCTTCTTATATTGTATTGTGCTTGAGGCTCTCATAATAATACTATTCTTGACAATAATAGTACAGCAAATAAGCTCCGAAATAGAACTGCTGCAATCCAGCTTTTCTACTCAGCTTATTGAATCCATGATAGAATTTCAATTTCTCTATGATAAACATTGCACTCATTAAATGAAACGCCGGTATAATGAGGACTCAAGCCGAAAATTCTTACACTCCAACGCGTAATAAAAATATCACTAATCCTATAAAATTAACAGAACAGCATTGCCATGAAATTCGAGATCTGAATAGGTACTTTTACAAAAATTCTTCTGGTGTTTCATCTAATATAGTCTAGGTCTAGGTACTAGTGTTAGTGAAGTGTTACTGTATATTTATATGGCATACAATATGGCATGTTCGGTGAAATTTTAGAAGTCCTCTGTGAGAATCACAGGTGAAAGGCGGATTCACATCATGGACATTGACAGTAGGGCGTGCACTAACTAAGCAATAAACTTACAATTCTAGTGTGCATCAGCCTTTTCCTGTTTAACAGGACGTCTAATATAAAATAGGAAATGAATAGATTAGGCGATAAGGCAATATTCATGTCTATTGATTTTAAAATATCTTGTCTGAGGTCACATTCGTTCCTGTGTGGGAATTTCGTTCCATTATATGGATGAAGTGGTGAATTTCGCATATAATCAGTTTTCCTGCTACAGTATTAAATTGAGTCGATCAGTAATAAAAAAAGTTCAAGATTTGCTCAATTTAATTTTGCAAGAGATTATTATACAGTAAAGTAGGCATCAATGATAATGTTTTAAGTTATGGTGTTTTAGTAAAATTATATAAATTTTCAATTTTATACTCAGTGTTATAGGCCTACTTTTAATCTATATTTAAAGAATATAATTATGAAATAAAGGACATCCATATGAAGAATATAGAGAAAGCATATAGATTCTTAATCACTGGAATAAGTTAAGCCCGAACAATATAGAAAAATTGGAACAGAACAATTTGAGTTAACTGACTAAACAGGTCTTATATATCTATAATTTGCTCCTTTTCATAGGTCAACGAGGCGGCTATAGATGGTCAATGTTAGGTCTAATATCCATACGAGTATACGAGATGAATCTTATAACCTTCATGAAACAACACGCTATGCTATGAATGAATCATTTGGAGCTAAGAAATTGAATCAGCAGACTCAATCGATGTCAGTGTTGAAATTGCCTAATAACGTTTAGGACGAAGCACGGAATGTAGGTCAAGAGATGTGAAGCATTGGTGCGGAAGGGTTGAAGTACGGTACTTCAATGTCAGGCTATAATCATTCGAAGCTCCACTTTGGGAAACATAGAATGTTATTTATTAATTAAATAATTCAAATTCGTTTTCAACGTTTCTGATTGTTTAAGATCTTTTAGTTCACAAATATTTCCAAAGAGAGATTTGGATATTCAACTGCAGTAACACACAGAACTGCATAGGCCCATCATCATAGACGACTATATAACCATATATCTCTGATCATATCAGTACATCATAGTATAAATAAAGGAGAGAATACTCTCTCCTCTGTGGTATAGCCTAATATATATGATAATTCATTAAGGTAAGGTTCAAGGGGTTTCCGCTGCTCTAAATATTAAATTTGTGCTTCTACAGTAGGCTACTCAGTTGGCGAGATGATGTATCATGTTGATGATAAGCTTTCAGAAATTGGGAACTTTATACAAAATGTTCAAAAATTATATTATCTTTTTTTTTAAATGACTCTATTCGTTGGAAATGTTCAAAGAATCTTGACCTAAGTTCTTCTTGATTCATATACTTATCTTCTTAATGATTCAATGATCGAAAACAGAGCCATTTATATTTGTAGCTTTCATGAATAATTATAATTGTTGGTAAACTATATTTGGTAAATCAATAAAATTATATTTCTATTGGATGGATAAAGTCTATACCAACAATGACAGCAGGATGAACTGACTCACATATAAAATAAAGATTCTATTTTACGGTTGCAAACAGTAGGCTACCTATCAACATTTGTGACAACGTAATTGGAAAAGTAGAAAGAATCAAGATTCAGGGAAGCATTAAATTTATTCACATATGAAACAATTGGAAATTGTTATGAGTAATGCAATCTATTTAAAAATAGCAATGAGATCATGAATAGTACTGTATAACGTGATCGAATTAGCCGAAAGCCAGTGGATTTGTGTGTGCGATAACATGCTTGTGTGGGTAAAAAAATTCTATGAGAATACATGTTAGTTTTGTTGAGTGAATTAACTGGACCTGTGAGTGAGTAGGTGAGAGATTTGCGCATGTGGATTTCAAAGAGCATGTGGGAAATATTTCCGCCTTAGAACTCAACCGACCTTTTATAACAAACTTGTTATCAAACATCTTTTTTTGGTTCTTCAAGCAAGAGCGTATCTGCCATGTGCCATATAAAGGATTCAAAACCACCTATGATTATCTAATAATTATATTGAAAGATGTGCGATTGGAAAAAATGATAACATGCTATAAACCACACAATTCTTATTATTATTGTATAGCCTAACACTGATATTAACACCCACCCATAATAATTGATGTAGGAAGCATCTAAACTCAGTAGGTAGTGCAATAGAAATAAACTACTAACTTTTGAATAGCCTACTAGATTTATACTACAGCCAAATATAATAAACTACAGCCAAAGCAATTTAACTTAATAGGAAAATTTCGGATTTGGAATGATTTTTGGATAGCTTTGCTGTTTCGTGGAGTATAAAAAAACATTTTCAAGAACATAACAAAATGAAATGAAATTTGATTATTCCACTTTCTGAAATAAAATTAATTCTGTCACTTATTATGACAATAAAGGCTCTTATTTTTATAGTTAAATTGGGGTTTTATATAATTATTTATAAATAAACGGCTTGCTGTTTAATTTGTCATGGCATCAGAAAAAATGTTGATGAATTTTGATTTTAAATTCTTGCTAAAAATTGGAGTTAAATTCTAGGTATTGGATTTGAACGGTAGGGAGACCCGAAGGCAGTTCAACCTTAACGTGTATAACAGTGAAAATGACAGTAAAAAATCATTTAGAAACCGGCAGGGAAATTCAATTCCATAAAATAGGTACTAGCAGTAGGCTATAGCTCTATTCGCTATAGATAGGTACTCTCTTTTTTACCAATTCTTCTAGTGAAATCTTGTAGAAAATACTACTAGATTTATAATGTTTATAATAATGTTCAATAATGTATAATAATGTTAACTAAAAAGAAAATCATAAAGAATAGTTATAATAAATTTGTCCTTGTTGATAAGTTAATTCAATGAATAAATACTAAAATGATTATGTTTTTAACACAATGCTGCAATAGTTCAGTGGCATTGACATAATATGCATTTCTCTTTCAATATTCAATACCTTCTCCCTTCATACGATGATTAATTAAAATTATTCATCTCAATGAATAAATTCACTCACGAACTATAAATTCACTTACGACCTATTTCAGAAAGAGACAATTCTAGCACATACCAGCAGTTAATCAGCAATCTATTTATTCTCTTGAAAATATTAGTCATAAATCCTGTTATAAGAAATTCACTCTTATCATTCTTGTTTTTATCGCATATTTGCAACAGCAGTGACATTTGACTCAGTGAAAGGGGAATAACTCAATGATTATTTTATATCATTTCAAAGATTGCGTGTTATCACAAAAATAGTCTACATTTTTGCAGTGCTCTATCTCAGTGTTCCCTTTTTCGAACATTGAAGCATTCAATGAAACAATCGATTTTTGTAAAACTTCATGCCCAATTAACAAGTTATTTCTTATAATTAGGCTATATGTATTATTCATGGTATTTATAGCCTATAATATCCACTTCAAATTTGGGAAGGGAAATTAAGTTTTTATCCCCGCTAAATGGCGCTAGACTCCAGGATTTTAATTTTAAATCCATTCTTTAGTCGGAGGAAGAGCATTATTCTTGAATGTCAATGAATTTCGGGTTTCAATAATGTAGAAGGCATTTCGTAATTGAAAGACTTTTATCGATACGATACATTGTATGGATATGACTTAATTTTTGAGGAACAACTACTATATTAAATTATTTCAACTATTTTGAGAAAGTATCATTCAATTTTAAGTACGAGGAGATAATAATATTATTATATTAGGCCCACTCATCATTTTTTCAAGAATTGATAACAAACAGTCAATGTCTATTGATAAGATTTTTGTTGAAACAGTTGATTCATGTCGAGTGATTGCTAAGTTTTCGCTGTCATTCAAATAATTTTACTGTAAGCTGTAAGTATTCTTTTCGAGAATTCAATACTCTTTTTCCTCATTCCTTTTAGATTCCTTCCAAGTCTCTAATCGAAAATCTATTTAAAAATTGTTAAGATATTTCTTTTACATGTGGATTGTGTTTCTCTTGAATAGTTTTTAGTTGTACGGCTAGCTCAGATTTCGCTATTATTTCGGTTCCCGAATGTCGGAAATTTTGGTATGTTATCAAGATGAATAATTTATTAAACATTCATTTTAAGAGATATATTATAGAGATAATGTGATGTATATTCAACATTTACTTAAATTTTTGGACGAGCATGAATGGAATAAAATATCCATGGTTATTTTCAATTTGAGTGTATTTTCAAACTACATAATATAGAGTAGTAATTATTCAGTTATTGCTACTTGTGTGATGTAACAGCATAATCTTATTATTTTCCATGATTTTTTACTGCTGTCGACAACTTTTCCTCCCACCAACTTTCTCTAATTGTAGAAAATTCATGGGAAAAATTAAAATATTCTGTTACTGTACATTACAATGGCAATTCTTTAGAAGATGTTTAACAAGCGTAGACTGTTTGCTTAATATGTGACAACTGAGACTCAGTGGCGGTTCTAGCCATGGGCTGTGTAGGCAACGGCCCGCCTCCAGTTTTAATGGAAACAATTTTTTTTTCTGAATAGAACTGTATTTTATAGAAGTGTTGACCAAAGAAATTTTATAGGCTAATAATATCAATAATGTACTGGCTAATAATAAGACTGGAACACCCTCCCTTCCAGTAAGTGTCCTCTTGCATAATTTGGTACTTCAGCCATTAGTGCTTGCTCACCAAGTTTTCCTAGACTGGAACAGTTACTGCTGAGACTTATCAAAATGGTCCATCACTAGCAATTCTTGAATATTATAAGCACAATATTAATAATAATATAATGGCACAATAATAATAAGAGCATCAAAAATGTATTTGCTTTTTTGCCTACCGACTTGTAGGCCATTCTTTATTAATCAATTAATAATGCTCAATAATCTACGCCTTAAACTACTTACATAGTTACTCTGGGGACATTTAGAAGCTGAAATCTGTATTAACATGATACTGATTAATGTGTATTTTGCTCAATTTTGTTTGTAGCTCATTCATTATAACTTACCATAAGCGGCGCTGCGCTCAGAAGCCCGCATGGGACGAGGAAGCCCATCGGGGGGTTTCAGCGGCACAGCACGTATCGGTTTCAGAGGCGAAGAATCAGAGCCGGCGTTTGGCTTGAACACAGCACGGAAGTGCGAGAAACAATTGCCCATCATTGGGAGTGATAACCAACCACTTCACTAGCAAATAAAATCACAAGTGGATAACTCAGTTACCGGAGATCAGCGCTGAGATTGAGCTGGAATTATTGTGTTGAGAAAAAGAAGCACGAGAGCCGAACTGACCTTCTGAACATTCACTGGCGAGCGCGTAAACTAACTGACACTGAATCTAAACAGAAACAGAAAGAAGCCAGCCCACAGCTCCTCACTCCTATCCACTCAACATGTGCTGGCTTCTAGCTGGACGATAAGGACTCTCACTCTTAGCGCCCCTCCTTCTTCCTGTAAACATATTCGTCACTTTCAGGAGAACTGAAAGTCTGCTTGATACGAGACGGATGATGGTTTAGCTGTTGATTCAAAAATGACTATTCCCAATAATGACCTTCAACGATATCAGTCAAGTGATAGGAAAATCTGGATTCAATAATGTATTTCATTACTTATTGATAGTACTGTATATATCAAACTTACTTATTTAATCTAAGAATAGAAACAGAGCTACAGAGTTGTGTCCAGCAACTACAATATAACATTATTGGTAAGTTACACAAAAATCCAATTAAATTTAACAACTGTAAATTATTGACATTTATAGCATTGACGTCAAATTCGTTTATTGGTTCTGTTGAATGACATCATTTTACGGAGGTCAAGTTCAATTTTATTTTTGTGCAACTGATCGTGTGAATGCTATAATATGCAACAGACCAAAGAGCGCCCTACCAATTTTCTATAGTATTATGATCTCACCCTATAAACATCCAAATCCTTAATAACTTCAGATTGGAGTAAAATGAAAATGGTCGTAGCCAGTTCATGGGCCCAAGACCTCATCTCAATAAAAAAATGTTAAGAATTTTTTTCATAAAAACTTTAAGGAAATTTTTTCACTATTTGACTGAATTATAGCTATTCAAAACGAACTATAGAACGAACTTATAGAAGAACGTATGATCTGATAAAGATATAATCTCAGTAATCCTGACGAGGGGAGAAATCGCAATCCTGGAACTGATTAACTTTTTAATTGACAATTGGATAACTCAACTTGAATTTTTTTCAAAAAATATTCTGTAATAAAATATGAGTAGGTTATTGAAAATAAAGAAACAAGTATGGAGCAGAAATGGATTATATTCACTTACATGGTATTCATGAACATGAAATAATACATATAAATGCATCAGAGTTGAACATAATAGTGCTTTATTACAGATTAAATAGCAACAATTTTACAAAAATGATAAATTTCAAAAAAGAAAAAAATTAAAAAGATTTGGAACAAAAGACAAACTATTTTCTACAAAAGAATTATTGAATTAATTGGGAACTTTTTTTCTAGAAATTAATAATAATAAATTATTTTATTTGTTCTCAGAAAAATATACAATTAGTTGAGTTATTGAGACAAATGAGATACAGTACATTTCATTATAATGCAGTTTACATAAGTTTCACATACATTTATCGATTAGCTAAAAGTTTATAATTGAAAGTACAGATAACAAATAATACACTATTTTGAACAGGTAACGTGATGAATGAGTGATAGATAAATATGGGGGGGGGGGAATAACCAAGGGGACAATGGGGCATGTGGTGGACAATGCCAAGGCTAACAACAATGTAAACTATATAACTAGGTAACAATTCATATTTGAGGAAGACAACGATTATCCACTTTCAATAAGCCACTTGGTTGAATATTATCTTATTAGAATCTAATTAATCGTAATCCCATTTACACCAATATTCATTATTTTGCTCCAAATTGGATATCATAGCACTTCTAGACAGAGCTTTCAAGTTATAATCATACACATTTTTAATTTTGTAATCATTGAAATTGACATTGAAATCATAATTTTGTCAACCTGTTAAATGATGTTTTTGGTGTATGCCGAAATGAGATGACTCCATACTAGAATGACATAAGGGATTTTTAGAAATTGAAAGGTAGTACTCAGTACTTATACATATTGTCAAGAATGAAATAATAAGCTGGGTTTACACTATGAAGCAAATTCTACTATTAAACGTTTGCTTCATCTAGCATTGTAGTTAGATGTACCAATACTATAGCCTACATGAACAAGCATTTCAACGCTTATAATTAATAAATTTAGATCTCCAAAAAGCATTATTGGATGAAAAATTTGATCGTGTACCACGCCTTTATGAATTCCTACCTCAAATAAATTAACATAGATTATTTTGTTTCGAGTAGCAAGTTGAAAGTTGAAATTCTAATGAAAGATGTTGCTTATCTTATTTAAAACACTGCCGTAACCATAAGTCTATGTTATAGCAATGAATACAGAAATTACTATCAGAAGCGAGAACCTACGGTTAAATTGGCGATGCTTTCAAGTAATCTTGAAAGCCTACTTCAGCAACAGGTCAACAGAATGCGCTAGCGTCAACAGGATTGACTGTACTTCACTCACAGACCAGAGCTATTTGAGCTTTCTCAAATAGGGCTGGTTACAGTGATGTGAGCGTGCATTTTCAATTGTGCACCAGTTCGGTGTTCATGGTCCATGGAAAAAATATCATTTTTTTCTACACAGACCGTGTGTACCCATGTGGTACACACGTTTTTTTATGAAGAACATTACCAAAATAACTTTTTATACCTATTGTATCTCTTGTGAAGCTATTGTAATGTGAGTAATGTGACTTCTTCCACCTTTTCATGAGAAAATATTGTGAAAATGTAATATAGAAAATGAAAACAATCCTTAAAGACACTGTTTTACTAAGGATATGAGCTTTGAAAGTTTGTAAATTCAGTTTTAAGGTTAGGAAGAGTGAAAATGAAGAAATGCTAGTGTAGAATTTCCCTGAAAAAGGAAATTTCGCTCGAAGTTGTTATGATCCTCCACATTTGAATCTGCAGCCTAGATTGGCAGCACTGATGAACATACATTTATTTCCATGAATTTACAGATTTATAACTATTAAATATTCACACAATAATAATTCAAACACTCATTCCAATTCTATACATTTATTATTCTATTCTATACATTCATTATTCTATACAAATTACAAATATTAATTACAATCTCTATGCATCAGTGTGAACTGGACTTGTTCTTCTTTTCTTCTTAGCATGGCTACCTCCTGCCTGAATTTTTCTTCAACATTACATATTGTATAATGAGTATTCTAAAGTGTTCTAGATTTTAGAGTATTCTAGATTTTAAAGATGTTCCCGAATAAAATATTTCTTCAACTTCAACATTCGTTATTTCATCATCATAACAGAAGTTAAACAATAGACAGAGAAGAGCTCGCAGCGAAACAAAGAGCAAAGCAGTCATCGCCTGACGGTAATGTAATCTATATGTGATCTTGTCACCTACTACAGTATTAACTGATGTCATCCAGTCAACTGCAAGTACAGTAAAAGTGACAATATACAGGGTGTCCCGAAAAAAAGTGACACCAGTACTACCACGGTATTCTAAAAGTCAAAACAAACAGAAAATGTTGTTGGCAAGATGCTAATTTCTCCTTAGTTTACCTGTAATCCGCCATTTTGTGTTTTTATTATTTTTCATCATATCTCGTTAAAAAAAAAAGATTTTTCCATAAAATTTGGTAGGGGTATAATTAAAGGTGTGGTTTACAAAATACATAATATATCAATAAATTTCAATATCTGTTTTTTTTCCAAAATGGCGACCGACTAAAATTTTTAATTCAATTTTACTGGAGAAATATTGCTTTTTACGATAAAACTTTGAAATACAAAAATATAGATAATATTATTCCGAATAAAATGGTATATAATTTTAAAGAATTGGATAATAAATAACCGAGATATGGCTATTTGAAGATTACCACTTCTGTGTTTCTTCATTTCTTCAGCAGTGAGACATGAGAATAATTTTATGAATGCAAAACATATGTTTGTCTATCTAATCTCTGTCACTCGAACGTTCTCAATTTATTATTGGATGGAACAACCAATTGATGAATTTCATGAATGTGAAAATATGATACAGTAGTAAATTTGAGAACATTCAACATTTCCGAGTTGATGGAGGAAATCAGTGTTTTGGATGCTGTTTACTGGATATACCGTGCAAGTAAGAGTATTCATCCTGAGACAGTAAAGAAATGCTTTGTTAAGGCTGGGTTTCCATGCATTGAACATTTTAATGAAGATGCTGATACTGCCAAAACAGTTGAGGAAATTGCCAATCTGTGTAGGAGAGGAGATGTTAGTCTTGAGGTCGATAGTCTCATTTCATTTGACAATGAACTTTCAACCGAAGAAGGGCTTCATAGGGCTACAGAAATAGTCCCCAAAGAATTGAATGACGGCGCGGAAGAAGATGAAGATGGGGAGAATTCAGAGACCAACGAGGACAAAAAAGAAATAAAAATTGAATCATTTTCAGAGGCATTGTCAGCTGTCGACGATCTACAAGAATTTGCTGCATTCAAGAACTGTAAAAAATTGATGGAAGTGATCCAAGATGTGAAGGACCTTCTACAGAAATCGGCATACATGCCGATCTGTATAGATATGCCCTCTGATAGATATGTGGATTAAAAATTAACAGGTTAGTGAAAAAAATTTTTTAATAAAGTATTATTAATTTAATATGATTTTTTTACTGTACTACGAGAATATATTGAGTCATTCCTTCCTCACATGCTTTTCATTTGACCACCCTGTCTAAGCCGGAAACTTGCTAAGACGGAAAACGTTTTTAGTCCCTTTGAGTTCCGTCTAAAGGTCAATTCCCACATTGACGACACGATGACGACGACGACATTCTCATTTCGTTCTGCGCATGCGTCACCAGCCCATGCCCTGATTGGTCCATGTCTATGTTTGTTTACAAATGATAGCTGTAGCTGTCGGCTATCAAGTCTAAAAATTGCAGTACCGGTATGACTTGAAAAGGTTTGTATTATAATTTTATTTACTGATTATTACATTTGTATTGTCGTACTAATATTATTAATATTAATTGACAATTGATTCCAAACAGCGAACATTCAAACTTCGTACCTAGTACTTGACCTAGAAATTCGGCTTGTCAGAAGTTCTAAAAGGATGGACCAATAAGAGCATGGGCTGGTGACGCATGTGCAGAACAAAATGAGAATGTCGTTGTCGTCGTGTCGTCAATGTGGGAATTGACCTTTAGACAGGTTTTACTGTATGTTTAGTGAATTTAAATTGAAAGGCTATAGAGATATGGGACGTTGTCAGATGTAACAAAAAATGAAAGGTCTTAGTTTAAAGTTTCATCCAGTGCTTGCTGAACAGAGGTTATATTATCAAAAAATTAATCACTCATTTTGATTACAGTAATAAATACAAAGACAGCATACAGATGCTGGAAAAACCAAACAGTGACTGGCTCATGCGGGGAAAATTGAAAAGATCAGGCAGCATTTGAAGGATCCTGTTCAATATTTCAATTTACAAATTATGTTTATGCAGTTACAGAGTTCAGTCTGAGCTGATAACTTATAACATTTCAAATTTATTTCACACACACAAAAGAATCCCAAATATGAAGAACACATAATTATTAAGTGTGTGATATATAATAAAAATATAAAAATAATAAAATATGACTGTGTGAGGTCTACTGTTTTCTCAGAACTACTAGTGTACTATGGTGTGATTTACAATACGTATTTATTACTGAGAGGTGAAGCTACACAATCTTGTTTGTAAGCTATCTAATTTTCTACAGTTTTCTATTGCAGGTAAAGAACTAAAGAACAGTCCAAATGCCCAAAATACAATTAACTTTAGCCAATTACAAAAACCAATTAGATTTGGTTTTCAATGCACTTGCTGACAATGTATGATGTGAAAGATTTCAATGTTGCACTTCAACCCTAGAGAAACATTAGCAGTCCACGCCTATCTCTAGGGAAAAACTTTCAAATGAAATTAAAGCTCTATATCAGAATGGAACTTTTAGAAATTTCGAGTGCGTGAATAACCTATTCAAATTCTTTTGTGAGAATAAATTGAATGAAATTTTCAAATTTCTGCAAATAGTTGTTACAACACCTGTTACAACGGCTGAACCAACCCAAAAGGTGTTTCAGCAAATTGAAACAAATCAAATCATTTTTGAGAAATTCCATGGGTCAAGAACGTTTGAGCTCTCTGGCAGTATGTTCTATCCACAAAGATGTCATCACTGATATTCTGATTTTTATTAAGCAAGTTATTGAAATGTTTGCTGCACAAAAGGACCGGCGAGCTCTACTTCTTTTCAAATAGACTGTGAATCTGAATAGGTTCCTAGTGTCTGGTCAACAAGCACTTGGAACTTGGAATGCTGTAACTGAAGGACTGAAATTGAAGGACTGTTACTTGGACTGATGTAAACAATAAATTTGAATTTGAAAATTTGAAGGTTAGTGAAGTGATTTGTATGAAATTTAATGATTTGTTTAAGATTGAATGATCTGTTCAGTTCTATTATATTTGTTATTGAATGTATGAAACTTGAGAAAATCTAAACGATGGGGCTCCAGTCTCACTGGGTTTGAGCCAGGACATTTATGTATGCAGTTTGGGATTGAAAAATGCAAGATAAATAGCAAAAGAAAAGCAAAACAGATCAAAGAATTACCCTTCAAAGCACAAAATAAAAAAGTAATAGAACACATGGCCCAGGGTGACACATACAAATACCTGGGCTACTATCAAGGTGCAGGCACAGAAAACAAAAAAATAAAACTCAAGCTAAAAAATCGATACAGTCAGAGATTAAAAAAGATACTCTCTACACAATTATCAGCCAGGAACAAAGTGAAAGAAAGCAGTCAATACATATGCAATCCCCATACTAACCTATTCATTTGAAGTTATTGAATGGTCTGATACAGATTTGGATGCACTGAACACACTCACCAGAACAACCTTCAATAAATTCGGTGCCCTCCATCTGCATGCAGTTATTGAAAGATTTTCACTCCCAAGGAGTGAAGGAGGAAGAGGAATCATTGACATCAAAAACCTATGCTACAAACAAATTGATAACCTCCATAAGTACTTCTACACAAAAGCTGGAACTGTAGGGTCAGGAGGGGTAATTATGACCAGGGGGTAATTGTGACCAGCGCCATTTTGAGCTATTTGGTGTTTGATAAAATTTGGTTTTAAGGTTAAATGTTAACCTCATAATGTGTTTTTGATTTCAGTAAATCTATGTGACTAATTAGAAGGCTTTTCCATAACAATTTCAATTTGGAAGTAGAAGGTTACAGAAAATTTTGTTGAACGGATTTGTCCATCTTGTAAACAAAGTTTTGGGACAGGAAAGAAAAAATTTCCAGGTGAGTTTATTCATGTTCAAAAGCATGTTGAGGATGTTTGAATTATTGTTTTAAAGTTCTAACTTGATCTAATATTGCTAAGTAAATTTTAATTTGTGGTCATAATTACCCCATCATTTTATAAAAAGTGGGGTAATTATGACCACAGTTGAAAACTCATTAAAAGTATGAATATTGCAGTAATGCTCATGAAAAAATTATTATTTTTTTGTAAGAGAGAGTTTACATGTGATATGAAAAGACAGGCTATATTCGAGATCTCTATTTTCAATCAGTTAAGCCTATTTCTTGATTTTGAATTATGTCCCATTTGCGCCAATGGCTTGTGCTTGGCATGAACTGAATGAAATGTTGTCATTCAAACAATAGGTTAGGTTCAGTTCATTTTGCATGGGCCTAAATGCAAAGTAAATAATCCCTGACATTGCAGTTTATTGTACTTGAAATGGAAAATATAGACAAATAAATTAATAATAATTTCTTGCAAGTGCTGTGTTACAAACAACTTGAAGCCGATTTTCTGTCACAAATTTTACTCAAACCAAATTATATGGCTTATGCCAATCTCATGACAGCGTTCAGACACAAGGATCAATTGTGCCAATCAAACAGTTGGTGCAAATATATAAAGTGTTATTATTTTTTTGGGAATGGGAATAGAAGAAAATAATTAAAATACACCCAAGCATTTATTACAATTTCACTTTTACTATTGATTACAGAATGCCCAGAACGTATAAGAAGAAGAAGGCCGCTCCTTCTTATACTCTTGACTATTTCAAGAGTAGAATATTTTAGAATATTTCGAATATTTTAAGTTTGGATGAAATTGATCCAGTTATTGAACATAATTATTTTCTAAGAGAGTAAATCATGATGAAATGACACAACCATAACTGTTGTAATCATGACTAATTGTAAATAATGTTGTAATTAATGAAATACATAGAAACTGAGTACAGATGAAGTCTGTTTTAACAACCATTTACTTTCCAGTGATATGCAGTGAGTTTCAGTTTAAAGCGTTCTGGTTTTGTTATTTTTATAGTAACTATTATTATTTTGAATAACCAGTTTGTCATAGAGACAGTAATCACACATATACCAACACAACTCATTTCAATTGTACCATTTATATGTTTGCAGATACTTCAATTGACTTCAATTTGGATGCAGTGGCAGTGAATGAGGAACTGAATGCAGACACTTCTGGGGCAACATTCCACCTTCTCCAAAACATAAGTGGATCTCCTCTTATGTTTGATGATACTATAGTAGAAGACTCCCAACATGCTGATGAAATGATACAATCTAGTGATTCATCTTCTGACCATGATAGTGACTTTATACCACAAAAAGATGATGAGACTGATAGCTCTTCATGCTCTATGGGAAGGGTATCTTTTACTGGAGAACAACCTAGTGATAACCATGAACAGCCAAACAATGAACAACAAAATGCTCCATTGCAGTCAAACCCCGAAAGTATTAGAACATGTAGCAAACAAGGACGTATCAGAATGGTAGTTGGAGAAGAATCTTGGAAGCGTAAAAGAAATCCATTGGCATGGGTTTGTAATGTTCGCAAAACTTAACATTTTATATTTTAACACAAGTCATATAACATATTTAACCTAGATATTCAACTGATTTTTGAGTTTCATTTTATTTTTGATAAAAAATGATTTTTAATGATATTTTAGCTTTTCTGAGCTTGGTATCACGTTTTTGGCAAGTTTCTTCCAATCTGATATCCAATCAGAAATATTTTATGTAGTGAAGTTCTTGAGTAATTAACATTATATTATGAAATTGTGCATATTCTTGTCATTTAGTACACACCTCACCAGATGGATACTTCTTATACAATAAAATGCAAATCAATTCTTATTCCATAATATAATTCAGTATTATTCAAGTAACTTAATTTCAATAAATAATGAGAATTTTTCAAATTGATATTCAGATGATATTCTTATCCAGTCAGATGACGAAATTAAATATTATCTGTTGTGTCTACATACACATTGAACTGATCTCAAAGTTTTAATTCCAATAAAAATAATATGAAGAAAAAGAGCCCCTTCTTTTCTTCTTTTTCTTCATCCTTCTTTTCAATTTCTTCTGCTTCCTCTCTTCTTTGGCTTCCTCCTGCCTTCTGCTTCTTCTTTTCATCACTTCTTTTTCACTTATTTTTCTTCCTCTACTGCATCTGCTCCTCTCATTTCCATTGCATGATCTACTATTGAATATTAATTCACATTACAGTTCATAATAATGATTTTTTTCGACTAGGAGATATTCTATATTACATTGTTTTCAGATATACATGATTTATCAGTTGCTCTTCTCTTCTTCTTCTTCTTCCTTTTACGGGTTAGGCATTACTGCCCGTTCCAAACCTCTGCACCTCTGAAATCAATCCATCTTTTCATGGGACGTCCCCTATCTTGTCTCCCAAAGGGTTGGTACATGAGGGCCTGCTTGGGGATCCGGTTGTTACTTATCCTATTCACATTATTGAACCAATTATTCCTGTTCCCATGAATCTTGTCTTTGATTGCAAAGATGTTAAGCTGTGCTCTTATCTCTGTATTCCTGTAGCAATCTTCCCTGCTGCACCCATATGTTCTACGGAGAAATCGCATCTCTGCTGCTTATCAGTTGCAAGCAAGAGAATTGCTACTGATTCAAGCAAGAGATCAATTACTCAGTTACTACCAGAGTATTAGAGGTGAGTACAAAAACAATCAACTGTTTGAAAGAACAGTTCGTGTATGACAAACAAACAAACAGTTCTAGCCTACAAAAAAATCTGTTCTTTTCTCTCTCTCTGCCTCTTCTAAACAAAACTGACACTCCCACTTCTCGTTTGCAAACCGTTTGGCGTTTGTCACTGCCTCTAGAATTGTCTCTGTAGTTTCAACATAGCCTGTTGATTTTTGAAAACAGATAGTTTTCAACGTTCTGTTCTGTTGTTTCTGCAGTTCGCAGTTTGTGTTTGCTTCCGTTCTGTGCACGTGCTTCAATGTTTGTAAACATAAACAGATCCTACCCGTTGGAAATTCAATTTTTAAAACGAATTACAGTATCATTGTTTTCTAGTTTGTTTTTTACGAACTGTTTTTGTAGAGTTTGTTCATGTTTGAGTGTTTTACTTCATAATAATATGAATAATTGACATTAGAATAAAATACATTTTAAAATGTCAAACAAAAATCGCAGTGATGTATGGAACTATTTTACAAAAATTGACACAGACAATGCATCTTGTACGATTTGCAAAAAAGTAATTTCTTATAAGTCTACAATTACGAATTTGAAAGGACATTTGAAAAGAAAACACATTTCTATTCATTTCAGGTTGTTGAAAGAGCCTTCTAAAAATCAGCCAGACAATGAGAGTCAAGAAAATATTTTTGATGAAAGTAATGAACCCAGGCCATCTTGTTCATCCACTGCTACTTCTTCTACAACTGCATTGGCCACTTCACCTGTAATAGCAGGATCATCATCAGCAGTTACAGCTTCAGCTTTGGTTGAACCACCACCAAAACGACAAAGAACTATCAGCAACTACGTTGGAAGAAAAGTGACTCCAGAAATTAAACGAAAAATTGATAAAGACTTGATGGATTTGTTCATAAAAGACTTTCAACCATTTAGTATAGTGGAGGATGTTGGCTTTCATAAGTATTCAAAGTGGATTCCTGGATATGAGCTGCCAAGTAGGAAAACAATATCTTCCATCATGATCCCTGCAGCTTATCATAAGCATGTTTTATTTATTAAGGACTTATTGAAAGAAGCTCCATCTGTTTGCATAACCACAGATGCTTGGACTTCAAGAGACACAGAGAGCTACATGGCCACTACAGCTCACTACATTGACAATAATTTTAAACTCAAGTCAATTTTACTGAAGTGCTCCAGCCTACCAGGCAGTCATACTGCCAATAACTTGGCAGCTGAATTGAAAGATGTGTTGACTGAGTGGAATTTGTTAGGGAAAGTAAATTTTGCTGTATCAGACAATGCCAACAATATAGTGAGAGCTATTGAAATACTCCAACTAAAACATTTTGGCTGCTATGCTCATAAACTTAATTTAATTGTCCAAAGTGCAGTAGTACCCATGGAGGGCACTATGACTAATGTAAAAAAAATAGTGGGACACTTTAAAAGAAGTCCAATAGCTACTGAAAAACTTCTGAAATACCAGTGTGATTAGGGCTCATCTGCCCCCAAAAAATTGAAACAGGATGTGCCTACTCGGTGGAATTCCACATTTTATATGCTGGAACGATTTGTGCTTCTGGAGGATGCTGTCAAAGCCACTACAGCACTTCTAGATAAAAATCTTCCAATCTTGAGTAGAGAGGAATGGTAAGATTGCAAAAATCTTTGCATTATATTAAAACCATTTGAAGAGATGACAGAACTTGTGAGTGGAGAAAAATATATGACAGGTAGCTCTGTCATAGTAGTGACCAGGTAGTAGATATAAAAGGAGAATTCATCGACATCATTCCAGGAGTAAGTATGCTCTGGGAGTAAGTATGCTCCGGGAGTAAGTATGCACCGAACATACTATCAACCAAAGCATACTATCAACCAAACCATACTATGATCTGAAACATACTATCAACCAGACCATACTATCAACCAAACCATACTATCAACCAGACCATACTATCAACCAAACCATACTATCAACCAAACCATACTATGATCTGAAACATACTATCAACCAAACCATACTATCAACCAAACCATACTATGATCTGAAACATACTATCAACCAAACCATACTATCAACCAAAATTTGAGACTCTGATGAGAGAGGATTGTGTTGGTCAAGTTGACATCATAGGTGATAGTGAAGTCTGAAATGGTGATTTTCAATCCAGAAAGAATCATGTTATTGTGTCAGAGAATGTCGTATATTGACAGAGATGAAATGCTCAAATGCTCAAAGCCTAGTTGGTTACTTAATAGTCTGTACAGATCTTGTCCTACTACATTCATCCATTAAGATGTAGAAGCTGAGTTAGTTGGTTTGTTAGGAGTAATAATAATGTTAGCAAACTTTCAAGTCATTTCTCTTTCCTGTATTGGTTGTATCATTAGTCTCCAATTAAATTCTAGTGGAGCTCTCAATTGCAACTGTACAAATATGTCCAAGAAATAGAAAGCTGTTCCTTGTGTAAGAATACTTGTGTCCTCATTTTCAACTAGTGAAAGTAGTAGTAACTGTTATAACTATTTATATTCCCAGCATCAATTTATAGCTGTACTTGTTCCAGTCCTAGTATATAACTTGGCTAACTCTTACCATTATCATCACATCAAAGCTGTCTTACTTCAATAGCACTATCAACGGGGGGGGGGGGGGGCACTATTAACTGACTTATTTTGATAGTGGGGACCAGTGGACTTCTTCTACCAAACTTCAGTGTAAGTTCATTTTTCATTCTCATTTTTATTTTAGTTTGATTATTAATTGTAGTTGGTTGAAAAATCATTACACCAAAGCTGACTTATTTTGATTATATATTGTACATGATGGAAATCTTGGATTTTGATAAATAAATTCAAGTCATCCAATCCCATTCACTTCATTTAACAAAAAATATTTCTTTTCCACTATTCACAGATTTTGCATTTTGACGAGTGACAGATCTGATAACCGTATCATTTTCAAGTGGAATCCATTGTTGGAGAGCGTCTCTTGGAGTAGGATTGAGAAAAAGATCCATACATAAAACGTGAGTTGAACAAGAATATTCATCCATTTGCTTTATACAAACATTATTTGATTATTTTCGTGTTAGTATTCCAGTTTTCATTGTGTTTGATGAGAAAAAATATTGATTATTCTTTTCATTTATTTATTGTTACAGTTGCAATAGCAAGTTACAAATATTATTTTGATTATTTTCATGTTAGTATTCCTGTTTTCATTGTGTTTGATGAGAAAAACATTGATTATTCTTTTCATTTATTTATTGTTGAAATTGTGATAGCAAGTTAGAAACATTATTTTGATTACTTTTTTTTATTATTATTATTTACTATTATTATTTTCGTGGTGATAGCATCACAATGATATGATTATTGACTTAAATATGATGAGTGAGTGAATGATGATGAATACATGGTGTGTGAAAGACAATGAAAGTTTACATGAGAATTTTCTCATCAAAAAACCACTTCTTATCATTAACAAGAATATTTCTTTTCCATACATTTCTCAGATTTTCAGAATTCAAGAAAGAATACAAGAATACAAGAAAGAGAACAAGAGACAAGTAACGGAATGAATTCTTTTGCCATCTAGCAGTGAGTTTTGAAATCATTTTTCATGTGAGTTAAAAACAGTACCGCTTGCATTTCATTTATAATGAATGATACAGATAAAAATTTGTCAAACAACAATGTTATTCCATTTGAAAATTAGCAAAAAAACTGAAAACTTGGTTGTGATCTATGATTTGTGATTAATATGAATCTTATTTGATTGAATTTGCTGTAAAATCTGATTTTATGTGAATTTCAACTAGAACATTCTCTTGATTCTTTGAGAAAAATCTGTAGATTCATTAACAAGAAAAAAAAACTGATTATCCGCTGGGGGGGGGGGCAGTGGTCCTCTTCTACCAAACTTCAGTGTAAGTTCATTTTGACTGTAATTTGATTAATAATATTGTAGTTGGTTAAATAATTAAAATTTACATCTCACCCTTTTCATGATAATCATTCAAATATATCATCAAAGCACTTTTATGAATATGAGATTCTACCACTGAGTGAGTGAATATTTGATTTTCTGATTAATTATTAACTAATAATGAATAAGGATATTAAGAAGTAAGAACACAACAACTATATTTGAAGTATTTATTCAATGTATTAACATTTTCTTCTCTCTTCTTATTAGATTACATTGGTTACATTGGTTAGCATTTACACTTGCTTAATATAATAGGATTTATTTAAAAAATTCAAAATAGTCTATGAATAGTTATGATGACTTAAATTTATACATGAGTTGCCATCTATACATATTGAATAATGATTCTTTATTCTATCAGATCAAATTGGTTACATTGGTTGGTATTTTACATTTATTAAAAAAATTCAAAATAGTCTATGAATAGTTATGATGACATTTATACATGAGTTGCCATCTATACATATTGAATAATGATTCTTTATTCTATCAGATTAAATTGGTTACATTGGTTGGTATTCTACATTTATCAAAATAAAATCAAAATGAAGTCTTTAGTAAGTTATGATTATATTTATTTTCTATTTATATATTTATATTCACCATTCATCACAGAAGTCTGCATCAAATGAATCTTCTACTAAATTTGTTTCTATACTACTGTTTATGATCATGTTGTCTTCTATTTCAAGCCTTATTTTAAAATAATTAAAAAAAAACTCAGATCAAATTTTAGAATTGTGGACTTGTTCATGTTCCACTCTTCATTTTTTTCACGTTCATCTTTAATGATAGAACGTACAGGCATTTGTCCTGCTGGAAGGAGCTTCCGGAAGTACTTTTGTACATGGTCGAGCGTCCTGCTAGAAGGACTCTTGATGTTTATGGAAAATGTTTAATCTGTCCTTCCAGCAGGACGCAAACCTTCCAGCAGTACATCACTTCCACAGCATGTAAACAACAATTATCTGTTACTGATGTGAGATTTCAATATTCTACTGTACAATTTTGGTAAAACGTTTCAATTAAATATAACACATATCAAATTAATGTATATTGATACGTTTCAATTGGATATAGTACATATGAAACTACTAAATCATATGATTTGTGTTTTAATATAAATATACTGAATATACTAACATACTATAACATACAAATTACTGGTGCAAAACTAATATAACACTTATCAAACTACTGTTTATTGTGATAATTATATAGGATAAAATACATAATTATAAATACAAATACTATTACAGTAAACTGATTATAGACCTAATTATATTTTTATGATTATATAATATAATAATCATAATATAATATATATTACATATATAATATATTATATTATATAATTATAACAGATTAGTTTCATGAAAAGAGGAGCTGAAGAACTGTATCAAACCGGTCATAGGACAGGATGAACCGGATGAACAATGATTTATTGTTTATGAAGAGGCCTATATAAATCAATGAAATTCCAATAATTTAAAAAATATCAAACGCAATAAAGTAAATTCTAGACTATAATGCAGTTTACAAAAAGTCATGAAAAAATGGGCCATTACATTTCACAGAATAAATTATTAATTTTGGAATGTCAGGTTGAAAAAATAAGGCTTGCCACTGAAATGAAATTCTAAAGTAGAAACTTTATCTTTTGTAAACAAAACAATAGAAAATATGACATACCATAGTAGAGGGTCTGTTCTCCTCCTGTATATTATGAAGAACTGGCTGCACTGCACAATAATTTGCCTCGTGCTTGTGTAGCTTGATGTCCGCTAACCGCACTTTGGTAGTGTTGCCATCAAAATATCCCACTTTATACTTCTAAAACTTTTATTAACTGAAACTATAGTTCCGAAACACTTTTCTACTTCCCAGTTTACACCGAAAATGGACTTGCTCCACTCATTTTCGGTGTTGGGCGCGTCAAAATATGAAGCCAAAACATGAACACGTTGGCCTTTCCAAAACATGTCGCCATTTCTGATCAAGCAGTCGTACCAGCGTGATTTTTTTTGCGCTATAAAGGGAATTTAACGCTCTTTCTAATGGAAAAATTCTCAGTCCTGCCAGAAGAACGGAAAGTACTCAAATATATGTGCAATGTGGTAGGACTTTGAGTACTTTACGTACTGCCGGCAGGACGCTGTACGTTCTATCATTAATATATTTTATATCTAGAGAATTGAAAGTTGATTGGTACTTAATTGTTTCCTCTTTCAAATCATATTTTAAATTTATATACCTGTCCAGGGGGAATGAAAGGCTGATGGCAATATATCTGTCCATCTGGAAAATGAAAATTAATTTTCAGTCAATGAAAAGTGTCCATGAGCTAAAGTGTTTACTCCATCCTTGCATATATACCTTTTATCATCTTTGTTACACAAACTGATTTTATTCATCTCTATGGTATTGATAATATGTTTTTCTGATCTGAATGTGGTCATTTTTCTATATCTATTAGTGATACATTCTTCTTTATCCTCCTGATTTAAAATACTTTCATCATTTTTTAACACAAAATAGTAATTGGGAAAAGAAATATCATTTTCAATTACGTTATATTTTATTCCTTTAGCTTTCTTCTTAACTTGATTTTCTTTTTCATCATGAATCTCAAAACAATAGAGCTTGGACCGTAATCCAATGAACTCTCTTATTGGTTTCCCATTGCACTCATCTTTGAATTTACCAAGAACTTTTTTGTTCTTATTTGAAAATAGTGGATGATCTCTAGGATAATCTGATAGATCAAAAAAGTTATTAAGGAATTTTTTGCTCACATCATAATAGAAATTTTGTGTTTTAATTTCATAGAATAAAGAATCAGTATCTGTATACAATAGTTTTATGCATGAACCATAAAATTTCTTCATTATGTCATAGTGAAATGAGTACATCAATGTTTTTGAAATTTCTAAAACTGCAAACCCAACATAAATTGGTTTGTTTAATACAATCTTTTTCTTATGCAATTCAACTGCACAAAGATTTTGTGAGTATATTGTTCGATCTTTGAATGCTGGATTATTAATCAATTTTTGTAATTTTTTAGGACAACTAACCAAAGATATGTTAATTCTTTTTCTTAGGTTTTCCATACATTTTCCAAAGACTGAATTGTTCAATAATTTGTAAAAGTCACGCTCAAACTGGCTCTTTGCTTCTTGCCTACGGGTTTTGTTAAAATCTATTTACAATTTCATCCATTGTGATTGGTTGAATTGCAATATTCTATGAATTTTTCTCAATACTACACCATGACTAATTGCCTGCTTTAAATTCATATAATGACAAACATAGTTTTCTTTGTTCTCAAGAGTAAGTAACAATTTCTTTTGTTGTGAATTTGGAGGTGGTTTATTCTCTGGTAAAAATGGAAGACAATTATGATCATTATGCAACTGTTTTGGGTATTCAACATCTACTTTGAGAATATATCCTATGTTTGAGTCAATAGTTACTTTTTCTATTTTAAATTCATCAATCTCTTTTGATGTCATCCATCTAAATTTTGAACATGGTAATTGACATGATAGAGCATATCCATATTAGCCCAGGCAAATTAGACTTCTAGGTCCTAAAAAATAACATAAGGCTGGAAATGATCTCAAACCACTTTGGGCATCCCAAAGAAGGCTAATATGAGTTTGCAACTGTTTCTGAGTGCCGCGTAATATAGGGTGCCCAAGAAACCTCGAAATTTTGGTTCAGTTTCTAGTTATCTTCAATTTACATTGAAACTAAGCGTCGGACAGAAAAACTCATTTAACCTTTTTTCTAGTAAATAAAATTTCCAAGAGATTGGTGCCTAACTCATTCCTCTAAGTTCAATAACTACCGAGTTATGATTTTTCAAAAAAAGGGTAATTTTTGGAGAGAAACTAAAATTCAAGCATTCTAAGTTTTTGATTGCTCATATCTTCCGTATGATGTATTAGAATTGTGTGAATCAAAATCCCTCTGGGGATAATTTTCTTCTCTACAATTTTAGACCAAGTAGGCCTTCTTATCTTGTCTACTATTTGAGCTAGAGCTGTTAACAAAATTCCTTGCATTTCAAAAAGGACCATATTTTTGGTGGTGAAGTCTAACACACATTTCTATGTACTTCTATTGAAGTATCCTATTAGAATATTGTTTCTGAGATCATTCTCCCTCAGAATATCTACTTTGCGGCTCCAAAAATCAAGTTTTTTAAGAAGTGGGAGGTAAGAAAGGACCCTTCAAGGATGATAAACTGAGGACGCCCCTAACTTTCGTATAAGTGGACGGATCTCAACAAACAATAGCTCATTGTTTTCATCTCATTAAGGCGGTTCAAATTCATATATCATATGTTAAATTCGGTCAAAATTTAAAACTTTTGTGCCATTGATGATTAAAAATTGTATTTGGTCTCAAATTGTAGAACAGAATCTCCTCTTTCATTTGCAATCATTTGCGACCAGAATATTGCATTCTCAAGTTGAAAACATTTGGTTCTGTAAGTCAAAAAATCATCAGAATTCTTCCCTTGTTCACGTTTAGATCAATTTTTCACCAGACTAAAGGGGTTAAATGGGTATTTGAGCTAATTATGCACGTAGAGAATAAAATTTCCAAAAATTTGAGCCCAGATACATGTTTTTAACTTCCATTAATCCCAATTTAGAAGCTAACTAGTAACACCAAAATAATGAAAAAACGTGAAAAATAGTTTTCTCATCTTTTTAGATTGCATGTACTCAACTTGAGAATGCGATATTTTGGTCGCAAATGATTGCAAATGAAAGAGGAGATTCTGTTCTACAATTTGAGACCAAATACAATTTTTAATCATCAATGGCATTCAAGGTAGATGTATTTGAAAACAGAAAATAGCATAATTGTCGGTAAATGGGAATAAAGTCAAAGGACTCTTTGGGCACAAAATTTTTAAATTTTGACCGAATTTAACATATGATATATGAATTTGAACCGCCTTAATGAGATGAAAACAATGAGCTATTGTTTGTTGAGATCCGTCCACTTATACGAAAGTTAGGGGCGTCCTCAGTTTATCATCCTTGAAGGGTCCTTCCTTACCTCCCACTTCTTAAAAAACTTGATTTTTGGAGCCGCAAAGTAGATATTCTGAGGGAGAATGATCTCAGAAACAATATTCTAATAGGATACTTCAATAGAAGTACATAGAAATGTGTGTTAGACTTCACCACCAAAAATATGGTCCTTTTTGAAATGCAAGGAATTTTGTTAACAGCTCTAGCTCAAATAGTAGACAAGATAAGAAGGCCTACTTGGTCTAAAATTGTAGAGAAGAAAATTATCCCCAGAGGGATTTTGATTCACACAATTCTAATACATCATACAGAAGATATGAGCAATCAAAAACTTAGAATGCTTGAATTTTAGTTTCTCTCCAAAAATTACCCTTTTTTTGAAAAATCATAACTCGGTAGTTATTGAACTTAGAGGAATGAGTTAGGCACCAATCTCTTGGAAATTTTATTTACTAGAAAAAAGGTTAAATGAGTTTTTCTGTCCGACGCTTAGTTTCAATGTAAATTGAAGATAACTAGAAACTGAACCAAAATTTCGAGGTTTCTTGGGCACCCTATATTACGCGGCACTCAGAAACAGTCGCAAACTCATATTAGCCTTCTTTGGGATGCCCAAAGTGGTTTGAGATCATTTCCAGCCTTATGTTATTTTTTAGGACCTAGACCCTTTTTTTGGTCTAATTTGCCTGGGCTATATAAGTTGTTTGCATCCAGATAAACCAAATATGACCTATCTCTATCCTTATCATAAAGATCTTGTATCAGTGGATTGTTTGCTATTGCATGTCTTTTTGTGCAAACTGAAATTCCTCCACAAATTCCTTCTTCAAAAAGTAAATACATTTCATAATCTTTTAGAAGTTCCAATTCAATTTTAGTATGTGAAAGCATTGCATCAAAACTGAAACCGGGTATTGTATAGTAATGAGCACAATCCAAGTTATAAGAGCTTAGACAAACTTTATGAAAATTCTCAAAAACATCACATAACAATATTACATCCAATTTTAGATACAAATCACTATATTCTCCCAGTGTTTGAATTTTGAATGATTGCCATACTTTATGAGCATGTATATAATCTTGATAGGATATTTGTTTTTTATTCAAGTTATCATAAAATTCAGATATAGAAGTTAGTTTTGTTTCATTTAGTTTTCCTAAATCATCTAGATATTCATATGGGAATACTCCTTTACGAGTAACCAAATCCAAACTTATTTGTGGAAAATTTTTTCTTATGTGATAAAATTCATCTCTTGGAAGAATCTTCACTAATTTATCAAGTGATGTGTTCATAAACTTCAAAGTATCAATGAATCTGATTGATATTTTGCTTGAAGTTTGTTTGGTGAATGAAATGTATTTCTCACTTGAATTGGGGATAATATTGATAGTGCGTTTATCTATACCCAATTCGTGAATAATTAAATGATTATCATAATTTGACCCATTATGTAAATAGACTGGAATATATCTTTGTTTTTGTCGAAGCAAATTACAATTGTTGCATAAGGCAGCTCTATATTTTCCTGTTATATGACAATGATCACGTACTGCTTTATTCATCATTGTAAACTGATTATTACACATTTCACAAGAATTTTGTTTTTTAAAATTTATCTTATCTACTTTGGTAAAAATCATATCAATTTTTTCTTGTAGCAGTTCCCCAATTTTATTTGTCAAATTTATAATATATTGCATGAAATGTCTGGCAACATTTTCTCCTCTATATAGATAAGGTTGTGTAGGAAGCTTTGATTTTATCTTTTCAGGAACTTCTTCATCAATAACTAGATAACAACAAAAACTGAATGGTTGATGGTTGTGAGTTTTATTACTGAAACTTTTGGAATTTGATGGAGTACAGGAAAAGTATGGTATCAGTAAACATTCAAAATCTGCATACAATACTATTGGAACTTTGAATTTATTTTGATAATTTTTGAATTTGAGTATAGCTTCAATATTACAATCATTATTTATTTTTGGCATTACAATTTTTGTTACTTTTCTCTTCACACATAATCTTTGATGAGATTTGAAATTTTTCTCTACCCTTTTATCAAAGCATGAGAAACATCTTCTACAAATTAATATTTTTCCTTTATGATTGGACATTTGTTTGGAAAGAAGCCTTGATAAGTTTTTAATCAAACAATAATGATATTTTCCATTCTTTTCTAATAACAATAAATCAAAGTGATCTCTTTTCTCCTGATCACATATTCTCAAAGGAAATATATTATGTTTATCATCTAAAGAATAAACATTAACTGATACAAACTGATTTTTCCTTTCAAAAACTTTAATATTTTTTATTGGTGTTGGGAAAGAGATTCCACTAAAATCAAATTTTGATATAAGTTTCCTATGATGGTATGATATTCTTTCAGGTTCTATCTTGACATAATTTGAGAGAATACTCCACATGAAACATTTGTTATCACTATTCCTACAATTGATGATAGCATGTTTTTTTTGTATTTTTTGAGGAAGTTGAATAAATGATCTACCTTTAAGAGGTTTGTATCTGCTCATTCTGATGAGGACACCATCAATTTTTGAAAGTGTCCAACCAGATTGATATCCCTCATATATAGACTCTTCATTACAAATCTTTTTTGTAACATTCTTTAAAATATTTTCCAAATCTGTAGACCTTAAAATAGTAATGTTTCCAGTCTTGAAAGAACAATCTTGATAATCAGATTCTTTTAAGATTGATTTTTTCTTATAAGTACATTCTACAACAATATTGATCTTCAGAGCTTGATGTTGATTTAAAATGGATGATAATAACAGAACAATTTTCAATTTAATACCAACCAATAGTTTACAGATGTCTTTGTATTTTTCATTTTTGTAATAGTACGTTTTTAATGTATTATTAAAAGCATTCTCCAACTCAGTAAAATCATTAGCCGTAACTTTAATCCGATCTTTTTTTCTTCTGCCCCCTCTAAATATTTGAATATTGCTGCTCATCTAAAAAATAGATAAAAAAATTTTTTATGTAGTAATAGATATGGATTAATTGGAGCTATAACTAGGTATGTTAATATGTTTTTCTCCAATCTAAAGATACAGAACAAAATGTAATCAATTTGATGCATTGTTGTTGAAAGAGTTTATTTTGCAAGACTCTTTAACAACATTGTTCTTTTTTGACAACTCTTTCAAGAATATTTTTAATGCTTCATTAATTTTAACAAACTTTTGATCATTTCTATTTTTTGCAACAAAAACAACTTTCCTGTTGACCTTCCTCCATCTGGAAGCTTCATCAACATTTTTTAAATCATTCACATCAGTAATTTCTACCTTAATTAAAATTCCTCCCTTACTAATACTTTCACTCTTACATGATAGTATTTCCTGTTTTGTTGCATCTCTCATCATAAATGATTGAACTAATTGCTGGTCATTTGATTTTTTTGATTCAATTTTTTTGAAAATTGACTTGCAATCAGACTCTTCATTACTCATCACAGCTTCTCCATCACTAAAACTATCAGAATCAATATCAATATTTGTATTATTAACATATATGAAATTTTCTGATATTTTCACAACCAAATCACACAACTCTTCAGAGTATTTCTCTTCATTAGTTTTAATTTTATATTTTTTTAATAACAACCCTTTTGAAATAAATTCTTCAAAATCACTCAACCCAAATTCTTTAGTTGCTGCATTTAGAAGACTTTTTTGGCTAGGGGAAGAATCTAGATAACCACACTTCATATACTTGTAAAGTTTTTCTAAATCACTAAAAATGCTTGTCAGTTTCTTTTGCAATTTTGCCTCATTTTCTAGATGACCAATGAATCTTTCCCATAGTTCTACTGTGTTGACTCCTTGAATATGGATAAGAGAGAACAAAGTAAGCAAAGAGATCATCTAAAAGACAGAAGAAAATGGAATACATTATTTCTACACCAATACCATAACACCAGAAAAAATTGAAACACAATGTCTATAAGTTACAATATTATTTGTGAATTTTAAAAAATATTTCATCACACTTATTGAGAAATATTTCATTACACTTTCTTGTAGTTTCAAATCATCAATGAGTTTGAACAGTTATCATCATCATCTTTAACTTTACGTTTTTTACTATTATTATCATCAGTGGACCCAAATCCACCATTTCCTCTTTCTTCTTTCAACACAAAACAGTTCCCAACACCATTAAAAATTTTGTGGAAGACTATCTGTGCTATTCTATCCCCCTTTGCAATATTAAAATCTTTATCTCCCAAATTAAACAGCATAACTCCCACATTTCCTCTGTAGTCGGCATCAATGACCCCCCCCCCCCAATACAATTATTTGACTATTCCTAGCCATGCCAGATCTTTCATATATTTTACCAAAAGTTTCTCTAGGGCAATTTACAACTATGTCTAAGAAAATTGTTACTAGAGAGTGAGCTTTTATAGTTCTTGACACAGAACTTCTTAAATCAAAGCCTGCCGATTCTGCTGTCCCCTTTTTGGGGAGATAGGAGTTCTCGGTTAGTTTCTCAAAAAGATTTGACATTTTTTTGAATGTAAAAAAAACTCACTGTTTTCTGGTTGTTTTGAAGTGATCTGGAGTTGTTGGATCCTGACTGGTTGGATCTGGTATGGTCAGGTCCTGGCTGGTTGGATCTTAGATAGCTGGGGGGGGGGGGGGGTCCTGGCTGGTTGGAACTGAGATAGCTGGGGTCCTGGCTGGCTGGATCTAGTTAGCTGGATCTGAGATGGTAGGTAGTAGCAGACACTGCTTGATACCAACACTTGTTGTATGCCTGAAATGAAATGTGAACCTCCTTTTATACCAGTTGATTTGATAGAAAGTAGATGGGGGGATAGATTATCTGCTGTGTGATTGAATTAACAAGGACAAATAGTTGAAAACAGCCAACTTCATTTGCGTCATTCCTGCTTGTTAATCATTCTAGAAACCAGACTTTTGTTGTGTAATCAAAATGAAAAGTCAACTTAGTAATCATTCCAATTAAAAAGCTGATGCAATTATCTGGCAATAAATAAAAGAAAAAAATTCCTACAGTGCAATTTTCTCTAATCATTCCAATTAGAGGTGAGCTATGTGCATATGTAGTTCTGATAACTTGTTTCTTCATTGAAACAACCTTCTACTATCAGTGCAGGCTTTACCCCTCCACTTGCAGATCATTGCTGTTCTCACACTCAGTTCATCAGTACCAGTCTTATTCTGTCTTCAACACTTCAAGCAGTCAACACCTCCAACCTGATATTCAATGTGAGTACTCATCTCAGATTTTCTTCAATAAATAACTAATATTCTGGTCAGGAACATGAATTGAAACACATCTTTTCTCAATTGATACCACTTTTATTCAGTACAGAAACAAATTAATATTACTTTACAATCAATCATCTTAAAACTATGAATGATACAATGAAACATTTCAATTTCTCACAATCTACTGAATTGAAAATAAAATCTATCCTATAGACTATCCACTACAACTTTTCATTCAAAAATTATTATTGCTAAAATCTAATTTAAATAATTCATATTACTTTCAAATTGTTCTAACTAAACCAGATAGTGGAGTATATGTCATCATGCAGTCATGTATTAACAGACAATAAGCTGATGTTTCCTCAGCAATGTTATTTTCTGTTTCAAATTCTAAACGTACATCAATTGAGCCTGTTTTGATAGAATCATTCTGATAATTACAATCTATAACATATATAGGATAATGTGATACAAAATCTGCTCCATTAACAATAGGTTCAGGATCTTTTCTCATATAGTATGATTGATTGGCTCTTAGGAAAGCATTAAAAAAGAGATAATTAGATCCTTGATAATTTTCATAAGGATAGTAAACTGAATTCAAATATTCACTCAGTCAGTGGTAGAATCTCATGTTCATAAAAGTGCTTTGATGATATATTTGAATGACTATCATGAAAAGGGTGAGAAGTAAATTTTAATTATTTAACCAACTACAATATTATTAATCAAATTACAGTCAAAATGAACTTACACTGAAGTTTGGTAGAAGAGGACCACTGGCCCCCCCCCCACTATCAAAATAAGTCAGCTTTGGTGTAATGATTTTTCAACCAACTACAATTAATAATCAAACTAAAATCAAAATGAGAATGAAAAATGAACTTACACTAAAGTTTGGTAGAAGAGGACCACTGACCCCCCCCCCCAGTTGATAGTGCTATCACTTCAACACCATTCAACTCATATGCAATCTGGCTAAAAAGATGTAGGGTAAAGCCCTAATCTCCCGGTATTAATTATTAGAGTGGCATTAGACTTTATAAGACTTAGCATTCATCAGATCTGCAACACCATCCAAGTGATACACACTCAGTGTTCACTCAACAGTCACTAGTGACTCACTCAACTGGCATTAGTAACTTTGGTGTAATGATTTTTCACTCAGTCAGTGGTAGAATCTCATATTCATAAAAGTGCTTTGATGATATATTTGAATGATTATCATGAAAAGGGTGAGGAGTAAATTTTAATTATTTAACCAACTACAATATTATTAATCAAATTACAGTCAAAATGAACTTACACTGAAGTTTGGTAGAAGAGGTCCACTGGCCCCCCCACTATCAAAATAAGTCAGCTTTGGTGTAATGATTTTTCAACCAACTACAATTAATAATCAAACTAAAATCAAAATGAGAATGAAAAATGAACTTACACTGAAGGTTGGTAGAAGAGGTCCACTGGCCCCCACTATCAAAATAAGTCAGCTTTGGTGTAATGATTTTTCAACCAACTACAATTAATAATCAAACTAAAATAAAATGAGAATGAAAATGAACTTACACTGAAGGTTGGTAGAAGAGGTCCTCTGGCCCCCACTATCAAAATAAGTCAGCTTTGGTGTAATGATTTTTCAACCAACTACAATTAATAATCAAACTAAAATAAAAATGAGAATGAAAAATGAACTTACACTGAAGGTTGGTAGAAGAGGTCCACTGGCCCCCACTATCAAAATAAGTCAGCTTTGGTGTAATGATTTTTCAACCAACTACAATTAATAATCAAACTAAAATAAAAATGAGAATGGAAAATGAACTTACACTGAAGTTTGGTAGAAGAAGTCCACTGGTCCCCACTATCAAAATAAGTCAGTTAATAGTGCCCCCCCGTTGATAGTGCTATTGAAGTAAGACAGCTTTGATGTGATGATAATGGTAAGAGTTAGCCAAGTTATATACTAGGACTGGAACAAGTACAGCTATAAATTGATGCTGGGAATATAAATAGTTATAACAGTTACTACTACTTTTACTAGTTGAAAATGAGGACACAAGTATTCTTACACAAGGAACAGCTTTCTATTTCTTGGACATATTTGTACAGTTGCAATTGAGAGCTCCACTAGAATTTAATTGGAGACTGTAATGATACAACCAATACAGGAAAGAGAAATGACTTGAAAGTTTGCTAACATTATTATTACTCCTAACAAACCAACTAACTCAGCTTCTACATCTTAATGGATGAATGTAGTAGGACAAGATCTGTACAGACTATTAAGTAACCAACTAGGCTTTGAGCATTTGAGCATTTCATCTCTGTCAATATACAACATTCTCTGACACAATAACATGATTCTTTCTGGATTGAAAATCACCATTTCAGACTTCACTATCACCTATGATGTCAACTTGACCAACACAATCCTCTCTCATCAGAGTCTCAAATTTTGGTTGATAGTATAGTTTGGTTGATAGTATGTTTCAGATCATAGTATGATTTGGTTGATAGTATGGTTTGGTTGATAGTATGGTCTGGTTGATAGTATGGTTTGGTTGATAGTATGGTCTGGTTGATAGTATGGTTTGGTTGATAGTATGCTTTGGTTGATAGTATGTTTGGTGCATACTTACTCCCGGAGCATACTTACTCCCAGAGCATACTTACTCCTGGAATGATGTTGATGAATTCTCCTTTTATATCTACTCCAGGTGTTTGACAAATGTGTGTAAAAAAATCAGAGAGTCAGAAGTGTTCAATGATTTTTCTGATAATGTAATGCAAGTATTCAATCTTCTTGAGAAAGGTGTGAGTGACCGGTTCAAAAATGTTGAACACAGTAGAACATTTGCACTTTGTACTTTTTTGGACCCTAGATACAAAACTGGTGTTTTTTCAGACTCTGAGGCAGTGAAGAAAGTGAAAAAAGACGTTAAGGATATGGTAGTTGGTCTTATCAGGAAAGATATAGCAGTTTCGGATGCACCTGCTGAACCAGCCCCTACTGTGAGTTCTGGATCATCATCTTTTTTTAAAGCATGGGATATATTCAAAGAAATTGTGAGTGACAACAGTGCTACTGTGAGAAGTACACCACTATCCCGCGCCATAAGAGAAATGGACATGTACTTGGCGGATGACATTTTGCCATTAAAAAATGAAAATGGACAATTCAATTGCCAACTAGAATGGTGGATCAAACATCAACATGTGTACCCAAATTTGGCTGAACTTGTTAGGACAAAATGCAATATAATCGCCACTTCAGTGCCATGTGAAAGGATTTTCTCCAAATCTGGACAGCTATTGAGTGAAAGGAGAAGTTCTTTAAAATCAACTAAAGTGAAAATGTTGATGTTTCTAAATGCCAATGAGGCAGAATTAGCAAATGTGTAGGGGGTGGGAAACCGCTTACTGGGCCTGAGAGTAAGTCAAGCAAAATATATGTAAAGTGTAAAATGTATATGTCTCGCTATAGGTAACTTATAGGTTCTGTTTTGTAGTATATTATAGTCTGTTATAGTATACGCTATAGTGTCTGTTTTGGCACTATGTCAGATAGTGATAGATAGGTTGTAAATAAATAGGTTAGGCATAGATATTGTATTAAATAGGTTCTGGATAGATGAGTTAGGTGTAGATATTGTATTAGGTAGGGTTTAGGTGGATAGATAGGCATAGATATTGGTAATAGGGAGGTTAGGTACAAATTTTTCATCATGGTAACTATACTTATATTTTTGATGAGGTTATGAATGTCACCCTATAATTACTTACCATATACCGTAACTTGTGATTTTTGTGGTTTGTGATTTTTACAATAAAATTAATCATGAACTGTTGATTATATTCTGAATTGAAGTTCATTAAGCCAATATTGCACTAATAGTTTTATTCATATTCATGAATATCTATTACCGGTAGCCTACTGAATAAAATAAAGATAGCCTGATATTAACTAATCAATTAGGCTACATTGTGATTTTTATAATAGTCTATATATAAATGACAAAGAACTAATATAGCCTACTGGCATTACAATATTATTTGAAGCATGTTCAATAAAAAAAAATAAACATTTGAATGTATCATAATAAAATCTATTGAATGTTGCATTGTCATCAGGTTTTTATCTATTATGAAAAGTCTCTAGTTAGTTGGGAAGTGGGTGGAAGACTGGAAGTGCAAAGTGCCTTACAACATTTTTACTATCCTGACAGACAATACCATAGCTCCCTTTAATAGAAGGCCCTGTCCTAATAAAATGGCATCATCGCATTTACGGCGCAGATTACCCATAAAAAAGCATTGAGTTCAGTTACAAATCATGCATGTGGACTTAGTTTTTCTCTCTTTTAGACACAATTTTCATTAAATATGACTATGAAACTTTGCTCAAGTTATAGGTTCCATTTGTGTTTTCTGTACTGGATTGTGATAGAAATGAACAGAAATAGCAGAAATTAGCATTGAAAATAGACACATATGTCTAAAGATAGCTATGATTTCTAGCAAGTCAAATGTGAGAATGCACACAAGAAACAGCTGATTTAAAAATGATTCCAATGCTTTTAAATGGACCGACTTTCCCACTCAAAGACGCTTCTACATAGTTGCCACTTACAAGGGCATAGCCTTCTATTAAAGGTAGCTTTGACAATACCCAAGAATTTTTATAAATTCACTGCCGCCAGCCTGAACGACCACTAATAAGATAATCTTTTTGTGAATATGTAACCTTTTTCTTTTCCCCCCACTTGAAATTTGTATTTTTCATTTTCTTAAATATTTAGAAGTTTATACTTCATAATTATTTAGTTATATAGTAGGTATAAGTTAATTTAAATTTTTAGTTTCTCTCTCTTGTATTGATAGTGATAAGTTTTTTTTATTTCTCATTCATTTCTTCTATTTTTTTCCCCTATGAAATGTTAACATAAGTAAATTTGTTCATTTGTTTTGTACTATTGTATCCTAATGGGCACCTGCTGAAAAACTTTCGGGTTTAGCAGGACCCTAAGCTGTTCATAAAATGTGAAATAAACTTTTTGATTGATTGATTGATTGATAGAACGTTGTAATTTGAAGCAGCAAGTAGTTTTTGTTTTTGGGAACATGTTATGTAGTGCACACTATAAACTTGGCAGGTGTTCGCCATAAGACAGTTGAAAATTCAAACCTGTTTTTTAAAACAGTTTTTCAAAACAGTTGTTTTTGAATGAATAACACTTTGTTTTCGTTTTTCTAAAAGAACAGAAACGCCCACCTCTACAGAGTATTGCTGCCCCCCGGAAGCCAATGTTACTGCAATTGTCAAGGATTGTGCTACCAACTACCACCAGAAAATAAGATTACTGATCCCATCCAAAAACATTGGAGCTCCATCTATAACGAAAAAAAAAACATTAAGTTTCAAGAGAAGAGGAAGTTATTGTTGTAAAGAGGAGGAGAAAAGCTTCAAGCATTGGCAATGTGAAGTGCTCTCATTGTCAGGGCATTTACAGAAGGGACAAGCTTTCTGTGCATCTCAAAAGATGCACCAAGTTTATTGAGAAAAAAATAAGCACTACTGATAAACTCAAGGCAATAAAAAGCCATTCTTCCCTTTCTAGACCACATTCCTATGTCTCTCAAGAATTCCAAAGAGAAATTATTGATGGGATAGTCAAGGACGAAATAATAGAGGCAGCAACAGAAGATGAGTTGATAATGAAATTTGTTGATGACTTCCATCACAGTCAATGGAAGCAGTCCTCAAACAGCTATGTTATCAGAGAGATGAGAGACTTGGCACAGCTGCTCATTGAAATAAAAACTCTCAATCCTAAAATCCAGGATATGAGAACATGTATAAATCCAAAATGTTTTGATACCATTGTAAATGCTGCCCTAAACCTTGCAGGATATGAGAAAAGTACTGGAGAAATTAAGTCTCACTTCAATTGCTTATAGATTGAGTCAACCTTCAAAGGACACTGCAAGGGTTTTTTTGAAAGAAGAAACAAAATAATATTATTAGGGAGGAGCAACAGGAAACAAGGATTTGATGACACAGATTAAATACTTTTTGACAAATATAAACAGTTTTTGGAAGAACAGAATTGGGAGGCTCTGCACCAAGAGCAAAAAGTTTGCTAGAGCTGACAGATGTGATGAAGTGGCTCTAGAGAAAGATATTAAAGCTCTAGCAGCCTATTTAGAGAGCCGATACAGAATTTTGACTCTTGAGCTACAGGAGAGTGACCAAAAAACATGAGGCTTTTGATATGCTCACTCACATACTAGTCACACATCATGCTGCTCATAAGGCGCAAACTGGTTGACTTCAAAAATGCTCTTGTCGGACATTTTATTAATAACCTTGACAAGCATTATGACCTAATTGGAATGGTTAGCACTACTGGTATAAGTACTGAGGAATTGGAGGCCTACAAGAAATTCCACATTTTTTATGTGATAGGCAAGAACTTGGAAATAGTACCAATAGTTCTATTACCAATAATAATGATAGTTCTGTAATTATTACCAAAATTAATAATGACGAGATTAACAGTAAAGATAAGTTTAGAATGAAAGTTGAAAAGTGGGAAATAAAGCCAGAGGTGAAGCCGCCAAGAACTGGCACTAAATGGAGCAATGAAAGAAAGGCTGCTTTTGCACAGAGAATGAAATGTTGGTGGGCAAACAAAAAGAACACTCAAAGTCCCATAAATAAATCATTTTCACTCAGTGTCTTCCAATTAGGGAGCTCTACGACAAATAATAATAATAATTCTGTGTAACCTGGCTGGCTCAGGTCTGGTGTCAGAGTTTTCAGGTCACTCCTGATCAGTTCAGGGTCTCTGACATGACTTGACAACTGTTTTTTTTATGCAGCCGGGACCGACGGCTTATTGTGTCCTCCAAAACACAAGGAGTGGCTTGAGCTAAAATCTCACGGTCTGACCAATAATGAAAACAGCACTTGAAACATTATTGAAGTACAGAAGTGCTGTTGGCATCACAACCGAAGTACTCTTCATACTGTTGAGAAATAATTTCATCAACCCAGTTGAAAGTCTGTGGTTGATGAAGTTGAAAGTGAATTTAACCTTTACGCTGCGTAATGAAAATATGCTCAGTTCCTTTTGCTGCGTAAGTCGACTTTAGTCGATCCGATCTTTTCACCGCTGAGTGCGTAAATCGACTTTAGTCCACGGCAATAGAAAAACTTCTCCTTTGGCTTGTTATATCGACAAAAGTCCCAAGTGATACAAAATATTCACTTCCTACCTATTGGACGGTGCTGCAGCCTGTGGCGAGGTCTGAACTAACTCTATAGTATGAGCAGGCATGTTTCAGTACACATGAGTTCTCGGTTCTCGCGGCGTGTTGTTTTGAATCGTTTTCGTTGTGATATTTCTATTATTATTTCAGTTACGGTAGTGCAATTGTATTTAAAATAGTTAAATTGAGTGTATTATTTTCTCAAGTTTCAATTAGTGACAAGTGAGTTGATAAAAACCATGTCAACCAAGTTTTGTTGATATTGCTTCCAGGTAGGCTAGATGTGTTTGTTTACTCTAACCTAAAATGGCCCAAGTGAATGAAAATGATATAGAGGAATTTCTAAATAGAGATTCTGAATCAGAATTAGAACTTTCATTAGATGATAACAGTAGCTCTTCGGATGATGACAATGATAACGAACAAGTCCCATCTCCATCTGAAAATTCCAATATATGGGAGGAAGTAGAGGTCTCTCTAGGTTCTTTGATAGAGTTGGACAAAATTCCACAATTCTCAAATGAAAGTGTAGAGTCTAAAGTAAAATTTGAAGATAAATTGGATCCGACCCAATCATTTTGTAAGTTTTTTCCTGAGAACATTTTTACCCATGTAGCCAAAGAAACAAACATTTATGCATCACAGTGTATGGATGTCACTTACAAAATACCTTCAAGGTCTAAGCTTCATAATTTCAAGGACATTGATGAAAATCACGTGAAGGCATTTGTAGCGACACAAATTGGTATGGGGCTAGTCCATAAGCCAACTGAACAGTCATACTTCCAAGATAACTTCTGGCTAACTAAAACTCGTGGATTCTCTACAATTTTTTCAAGAGATCAGTACTTACTGATAAAGTCATTGTTGCATTTCAATAACAACAAACATCAGGTACGCAAAGGTAACCCTGGCTATGACCCATTATACAAAATAAGGCCTCTTTTAGATATAGTTTCCCCTACATATCTCAAATTCTATGAGCCTGGTAAATCTTTGTCAATTGATGAGAGTATGATCAAATTCAAAGGACGATTGTCATTCAAGCAGTACATGCCCAATAAACCATCTTCAAAGTGGGGTATCAAAGTGTGGTCTTTATGTGACTCATCTAATGGATTTCTTCTCAAATTCAAAGTCTACACAGGCAAAGATACTGAAAATAAGACTGAGGGACTTGGCTCCAGAGTAGTCAAAGAATTATTAATTGGATTTGAGTTTAGCAATAGAATAGTGTATATGGACAACTTCTACTCTAGTGTGTCTCTTTTTAACAACCTGAAATTAATGGGTTTGGGAGCTTGTGGTACAGTGAGAGTGAATAGAAAAAATCTGCCACCAGGAATGAAGAGTGTGAAGAAAAAGAAGGGTGAATTACCATCTGTATGGATGAGGGGAAGTGGTGACATGTTAGCTTGTTCCTGGCAAGACACTGGAAGGGTTAACATGCTTTCTACAGTTGGGGACACAGGAGTGACAAACGTTGAGGTCTGCACAAAAAAAGGTAGAAGACCTGTCACTAAGCCCAATGTACAGGTGTTGTATAATAAGAATATGGGTGGTGTGGACCTCTTTGACATGTTTTGTTCGACTTATCCATATGCCCGAAAATCAATGAAGTGGTATCAGCCTGTATGGCATTTTCTTGTAGAAACTGCGCTTGTCAACGGCTGTATTGCATATAACATGCAAGAGGGCATTCAAAAGCTCACTCATAGACTGTTTCGGAAAAATGTAATAGATGGGCTTCTGGCAAACTGGGAAAGGTCAACAGATATTTGCCAAGGAAGAAAATCTAGTAATCCCCTTGATGACAGAATCTCTGGAAAAATGCACTTTATCAGTCAGTTTGCTGATAAAAGCCACAAACCAAACTGTGCTGTGTGCAGCATTCTTCCTTTGAACTGCCAAAAAAAAAGGTAAAGGAGGATGCAAACGAAAGCAAACAAGCTACTTTTGTAAAACTTGTATTGATGAACCCCCATTGTGTGTGGTACCGTGCTTCGAAATTTACCACTCACTAAAAAAATTCAAAAAAACATGTGAATGCGCATGAAAAGTCCTGAGATAGTAGACAAAAACTTTGAATTAGATAGTAAGACTTGTAATTGTAAGATCAATAAGTTATACATTTTTAGAATAGGTAGCCTAGTAAGAAATTAACATTTTAAAAACTAAGTGTGAATAATTGAAACTCTCAACTTGAATAATAATTAGCCCAACTCCAGTGCAGTGTGTGTTGAAATAGCATCTCCGATCTAATATAGGCCTACTGTAGTGTGTGTTGTAATGACCCAGGATTCCAACATTCCAGAAAAAATTTAATCAACTTGGTGAGTTTTTAATGTTTTATATGCATGGTTTTCTCTAAATTCACTAATTGCATGATACTATTCACACTTATCAAATGACCTAATATGAAAAAGTAGTATGTTCCTTTATTCATTTTGAGTAGAACATAGGGATTTTTGTGGAAACTAACACAAAAGATACAATAAAAAATCAAGTGCAGAAGCCAAAAAAACGTGATAACACCCTTCAAAAATATTTAAAAAATGTGATTTAGTCATAACCTATTGTAAAACATAACCACGTAACGGTACACACCATTAAAAAAATTTTATTGTTTTTTTTTTTTTTGCTGATAAAGCCAAAAAACGTGATAAAACCCTTATAAAAATATTTAAAACAATTAATTTAGCCATAATCTAGTGTAAAACATAATCAAATAACAGTATACACCATTAAAAAAAAGTTTATAGAAAAAAAATTTTTTGGCTGCTAATTGTAAAATTTGAGCAACCGGGCGAATTTCAAATGACGCACGGAACGGAAAGAAGGCCAGATTGACTAAAGTTGACTTACGCAGCGAAAAGGTTAAGAAGCCAGAGCATATGACGGGCAATGGACTGAGGCACCAGGCTACAATTTTCAGTTGGATGCATTGAAATCATCCGCAGTACCAGGATTTCCTGGCCAACACTCTAGGACATACTCTTTCTATCCATGAAAAGCATTAAGACCTCCCACTAGGAGTGCTGCAAAAAATAATGGTGTGCCCAATCCTCCATAGAATCATGTCAAATGTAAGTAATTCCACTATTGTGGAGGCGGAGAGTACCAGTTACGATTTTACAAGCTTGCCAACAATGCCAACTCAGGATGATGTTTGTGGGCCAGAAAGTTTGGGGAATAATATCAAGCTACAACTGTTATGGAAGAGAAAAGTGATAAAGAAGAAGATGACTGTTCCAGCACAGAATCAAGTCAGGAACATGAAACCCAAGTAGAGGGCACAAGGGCAAATAAATCAAGAAAGAAGAGGTGGACTCAAGCTGATCACTTTGGGGAGCTGATTTTACAGAAACAAGTTCTCAAAATAAGTGAGATAGTTTCCTTTAAAAAAAAACAATAGTTCAAAGAGGTCTATTGCACAAGTCATGTTGTTTGTCAAAAATCATTGTGTAAGGAGTCAGAAAGATGTAACCCCAAAAGTAATGAGAATCCTTAAAAAAAGTCAATAAAATTTGATAACTATAAATCACTTTTCCAAGAAAAATTATGTATAGCAGATTTCATTCAATTTGGCGGATGCCAAAGGACTGTTGTTAATGCTCAGCTCTATCAGGACAGTCTGCAAGCAGTCTGCTCAAGCGTATTGAGTCAAGAGCAACTCCAGATGGACCAATATGCTCTCGCAGACCGTTCACAGTCTGTCCTGACAGAGCTGAGCATAGAAATAACAGTCATTTGTCATCCGCCAAATAGAATGAAATATGCTATTACATTTAACAATATACTGTTATAACAGTTGTCTCCTGTAACAGTTGACAATATATAGGCCTAGTGATGTAAAATACCCGGATATTTAAAGCTTGGGGTAAATACCCAAAATTCATACAGAAAAATACAGAGCGTGCCATCTAAGTTCGCGTCTAGGGGAGGCTGAGCAAGAGAGATGGATAATCTCTCCTACCACACTTTCCCTCCAGCCGCTAAGGTTAGTATAGTCACCTCCAAAATTCTCACTGAAAGATAAGATTTCTGACTTAGAAATTTACAATTTGGGTGAATATGGACAGAAAAGATTCACATACAGCTGAGTTTGCCAGCTGAATGAACTTTTGAACTTAACTGTACCGTGAGTCAGCAGGCACTAAAGTGGGACAAAGCACTCAATGCGCATGCTCCAGTGAAACGCCAATTTAGTTGGCATGCTCTGTACCCAGGTATTTCAATTTAAACTTTCAATTTAGATGAATATGCAGGAATTCAGTGTTACCTCTTAGCTCCAATATGGATAAACCTTTTTATTGGTGAATTTATTGCCATAGAAAAGAACAATACAAAATACAGTATTCAAAAACACAAATACATTTTTCATGTTTGAAAATGTTTAACCTATTATTTAATTCTTCTCTGTAGTTTAGTTTTTTTACATATTCTTTGAAATTGATATTCAAAAAATATTCTAAAAATAGTATTACAGTATGTTATACCATAATATTATAAGAATACTTCTAGAATGAATGTGAACATGGAATTAATTCTCAGTCACATTGACTAATTTCCAATCCATTACGGTATTATTGGTCAATCCAGTACCATAATGGATTGGAAATTATTCTATGTGACTGAGCATTAATTCCAAGTTCACATTCATTTTCAAAGTAAAATAAAACATAAGTTGGAATACCGTTAGTGAAATTATATGCTCAAGCTAGGGTATAAACACCTTTATAGAGCCTTAGCTCAAGCTATCCAAAATGATAGACGTGATGATCAAACCTTATACATTGTAAGTTTCTGAAAACCGGATACAGTCAGCCAAATATTTTATTTTAGCGTGGAAAAAAATATAATCTAAAAAGCATCATCAGGCATTCAGACTGGCCGAAGTAAATATCCTTTGATTGAAAAGAAGAAGTGATTTAAATGTACAAAATCTGTTAATAATTACTGTAAATGTAGATGGTTTGCCCATAGAGAAGGGTGGTACAAAATCATTTTGGCCTATCTTGAGTGTGCTTGATCAGGCTAATGATAATTTGGGTGACTCAAATAACACGACCAAACAACGTTTTTTGAATTTGGAGTTTGCGTAAATTAATTAAGTTTCATTTAGATTTAGTGGCTGAATTGTTTGAAAATGGAGCTGTGATAGAAGCGTTTGGAATGTGATTCGACGTCATGTATTAAGGTCAATTCCCACATTGACGACAACAACACGACGACGACATTCTCATTTTGTTCTGCGCATGCGTCACCATCCCGCGCTCTGATTGGTCCATCCTTTTAGAACTTCTGACCAGCCGAATTTCTAGGTTAAGTGACTAGGTACGAAGTTTGAATGTTTGCTGTTCGGAATCAATTGTCAATTAATATTAATAATATTAGTACGACAATATAAATATAATAATCAGTAAATAAAATTATAATACAAACCTTTTCAAGTCATACCGGTACTGCAATTTTGAGAATTGAGAGCTTGATAGCCGACAGCTACAGCTATCATTTTGTAAACAAAGATAGACATGGACCAATCAGAGCGCAGGCTGGTGACGCATGCGCAGAACGAAATGAGAATGTTGTCGTCGTGTTGTTGTTGTCAATGTGGGAATTGACCTTTATGCATCACAAAACTAGCTTATATTGTTCTGTCTCATGTCCCAATGTCATTTTGATTTATAATGCACACATGGGTGGAGTGGACCTCCCAGACAGCCTAATAGGACGATACAAGATAATTATGAGATCAAAAAAGTGGTACATGAGGGTTTTTTATCACCTCATGGACTTATGTGTGATTAATTCATGGCTATTGTACAAGCGATCACGTGCTTTGAAAGGACCTACTTGCAAGGAGTTGAATTTGCCAGAATTTTGTCTTGAGTTGGGTGAAACATTATGCAAGATTGACAGCATCACTAAAAAAAAGAGGAAGACCATCACAAGATGATACTGATCCACCTCAGAAGAGAAAATTGATTGCTCATCACCCTCCAGTTGACATTCAAAAAGACAAGATGGACCATTGGCCCCTACATTGTGAACCCAAGCAGCGGTGCAAAAATCCAAACTGTGGGAGTTACAGTACTGTAACAATTGCAGCAAGTGTGACCTCAATCTTTGTTTCAACAAGAATAATAACTATTTATGGGATTTTCACCACTGACTTGACCACATGATTCTACAATAGGCTATTGATTGATAAGGACTGAGTGCTTGTATATAAAAACTGTTTTTATTTCTATTCCACAATTGACTTGATCACATAAATCTACACTAGGCTTGTTGATAAGGACTTAGTGCTTCTATATAAAGACTATTCTACATCTGACTTGACCATGCTTGATTTCACATCAGTACTGAGAACTTGTATTTGGTGAATAAAAGTTGAAAATTTTTTTCTCAACATACAAAATATGTCATGTTTCCAACATTATTCTAATTTCATTATCATTTCCTAATAATTTTAAATGTTAAATTATATTATCAATCCTATTTGGCTACAAAAATAACCTATTCTGGGTTTTTCTAAGATTTTATCTGCAATAATTTCCATTTTTATGAGACTATTCACTCAAAAAATTTACATTATTTTTTTTGAGGTAATCTCATTCCTAATTGTGATTTCAAGTTCCTTTGAGACTTTACCATTTTTCTTGTTGTAATTTTTATATTACTTACAATTCCTTGAATTATTTGATAGTTATTTACATTTCGAATTTATATTTTTCTTGTTTGTATCACGTACAATACATGCAAATCAATATTTTCATTAAATGTTTTTATTATTCTTCAACAATTGTTTCAAAGTCATTTCTATCTCCTAGATTAACTAGGTCTCTTGAGGTATCAAATCAATTTGCTTGCAAGGGAGATCTACCTTGTGCACAGACTGAGTTGGTGCGGTTTTGGTGTAGTAATTTCTGCCAACACATTTGATATAAATATTGTATTAAATAATTCAACATTTCATTACAGTCCATTACTATCTATTGGGCAAAGTTACTACAGCTTGTTGTTGCTTCTATGAGTAGGCCTAGCGCATTTGTTTCCCTCTTATTATTTTGCAATTTTTCAAAGAATAGAACTTGTGTAACAAGTGTTACTAGCCATCAACCAACCAGTTTACCATCAGTTTGCCCATTATCAAATGAAAAACTCTAATTCCTGTCCAATCGTCGCGTCATCAAGCTAAACCAGCAATTCATGTGGCAAAATATTGGATGAAGAGTGTAAGTTGTAAGCTACTGAAAGATGAAAACGTTTATGATTGAAATAAATTGATGTGATACTAACACCACTCATATAACAGAGTGTTCCAGAAAATGCTGTACCAACTTAATGTTCCAGCCAATGTATCAAGAATGACCCACCGTGCAAAGAGAATAAATTGCGACTACTTCTGAAACGAAACAGTGAGCCACTGCTTAACCTGCAGCTCAGGCAATAAAATCTGCCGTTACTAGAAGCCAGAGCACCAACTTGTAATATTTATTTATTATAAAAATAAACTGAAAATATTGATCTATTATCAATTAGATTATTTTGTTCTAATTTGACGTTCAATTGAGTATTAATGTTGGAGTGGTCCGTAGCCGAGGGCGATAAGCGCCAGTCTGATAATCCAGTAATCCAAAGGTTCCTGGTTCGCATACAGTTGATGGAACGGATTTTGACTTCTGTCTTTCGGAGGAGACAAAAATCCGTTGGTCCTGACTACCTAAGAACAGTCATCTCTCATCATCACCCCTTTAATTACCCAAGCACAAGCCTAGAGCTCTGATGCCCTGTGGGCATCATTCTCAGAAAAAAAATTTGACCCGACACGAGTTGATGTTTAGTGTCACAGTTCTTGCCTTGACCCAATGCCAGTAGTAATGTGCCTGTAATGCTTAATGTATGGTGCCTGCAATCATGAACCTATTCTATGCAAACTTTCGTAGTGATTTATTCTGTGCATGATCATTACATTTTACCAATTCAATATGGAAAACACCATATTTTTAATAGATGAATACATCTTGAATGAACTTCCAGATGATAATAGTGCTGCGTTTGATGTGAAGATTTTATTCTTGTTTTGGCTGATGAAGATGAAGTTGATTGTGATAATAGAATGACTCTGAAAGTGAGCAAGAGCTGACAGATTCTGAATACAAAGAGGACGACAATGAGCCCAATTTCCTGTGGTCACTAAATGGGCAAAGCAGCCTCCACCAATAACAAGAATATGTCAAGAAAATGTGATCACACATTATATTTGATGTTTGTCCAGTTTTGTGATACTAATTCTGAATACAATGCATCAGTAAAGCCATGAACGCTGTCTTGGCGATCCTTGCTATTTCCTTCTCTATCTCTCCCTGTTCTCTGCGTCCTTCATCCACTATTGCTTATTAATTATTCAAATATAATACGCTACAAATACGATCATATAATACAATACTTAGCTTTTTTGTCTCCAATCACTTATTTAGATAATAGTGTTACTCAAACTAAATACGCCATACGGCAGTTATTCATCTTCATTTGGGTTAATCTGAAAGGTCTTTAAAAGACCAACGTTCCCTTTTTGGGAACATATCTTTAAATTTTTTTTGTGATGAACAGAATAGGTTTTGGATGGGTGTCTTGAGCTCAAATTGAAGTTAAAGCATTGTAGAATTATAATATATTTTTAGTTTACCAATTTTTCAATAATTCCAATGGTTTTTTTACTCCATATATTGTGAAATTGAAATTTTTTTACTTGCTTCTGATATTTATCAATAACTTACTCCCTAAAGCATTAGTATCACTTTTTTCACGTGTATTCCATGAAAAAAACATTAGTCTTCAACATGAAACATACATGGTACAAGTTCATTTATTGGAACATGAGCTAAAAGGTGATATTTTTGCATGTCCCATTTTGGGAACGTTGGTATCTTTGGGGGTATTTGTTGAAAGTCGAACATGTCCCATTTTGGGAACGATGGTTACTTTGATGGTTGCTTTTTTGAATGCGTAATGTTGGTAGTAAGTTTGAGAATTTCCTTCAGAAATTACCTGAAGGAGGATGGATTTACAATAAAATAAGACCTGCTAAAAAACTCAAACCACATTGCAATTGTAAAGCGAGTCAAATAAGTGATAAGATGAATTGTGAAAAATTCACTGATGATATCAGGGAGATTATATTCCACAAGTTCTGGAAGGATTTGACATGGGAGCAGAGAAGAATCTATGTTGTGAATTTAATGGAGAGTAATAAGCCAAAAGATAGAAAAAATTGTAAAAGTGATCATTCTAGAAGGGCCAATTCATTGGTTTATCATTTGAAGCTTGAGGGATGTCGTGAAAGAGTCTGCAAAACACTTTTCCTCAACACATTGGGCTTGACAGACTGGGTTGTCCTTGATTGGATGAAAAAAGAGGGTTCATTAATTCTAAATAATAGTGAAATGATTGCACCTCCAGACTCAACCAATGATGGCAAAGAAAATAGTTGTATTGTGCCAAAACTAAGCAAGAAACAAAAAATTGTTGAATGTAGTGAAAAACGTTCAACACTGAAAGAATTTTTGAGATCATTGCCAAAACTTGAGTCACACTATTGCAGGAAAACAACGAAAAAGCTTTATCTGGAAGCAGGATTCACATCGAAAGCTGAAGTATACAAGCTCTACAAAGAGGAGTGTGAGAAAACCAAGAAACCTTGTGCATCTATAAAAACGTTCCATGAGGAATTTGACAGCCAAGATCTAGGGATCTTCACACCTTGTAAAGATCAATGTGACATCTGCTCTAGTTATAAAGTGGGAAATGTAGAAGAGATGGTATACCTTGATCATGTAAAGAGGAAAACTTGTGCAAGAGAGGAGAAAGAAGATGATAACAAGGATGCTAAGTTTGTGTTCACAGTTGACATGCAAGCTGTTCTGCTTGCACCCAGCCTTAAAGCTTCATCTATGTACTACAAGACGAAACTAATGGAACATAATTTCACTGTATTTGATAATAAAACAAAAAATGGATATTGCTTTGTGTGGCATGAGGGAGAAGGAGGAGTGAGCTCCAACGAATTCTCCTCGATTATTTCTCACTTCCTCCTCAAACTGGATGTAGTTGAGAATGACACTGTTATATTGTGGAGCGATGGTTGTGGGTACCAGAACCGGAATGTCACAATCTTGAATACATTGCTCAATATAGCAGAAGAAAGAAGAATAGTGATTATACAAAAATATTTAGAAAAAGGGCATACACAGATGGAATGCAACGCAATGCATGCAACAATAATTGAAAGAAGCCTGAAAAATAAAGAAATCTACTCCCCTGCTAACTACGTTGAAATATTCAAAAGCGCAAGAAAGAATCCAGCACCCTACAACGTCAAGTATTTGGACCATTCTTTTTTCAAAGATTTTTCAGGCTCCCTGCTGTACACTTCTGTCAGGCCAGGATCAACAGTGGGTGATCCTAAAGTGAATGATGTACGTGCATACAAGTACACCCCTGGAAAAGAGATTTTCTCCAAGACTTCTTTCGATGATGAATGGGAACCTCTACCAAACAGAAGATCAAGGAAGCAGTTTACAAACCAAACTCCAATATTGCTCTATAATGATAGCTTAAAAATCAATCCAAAAAAATACGGCCACCTTCAAGAATTGAAGGAAGTTTTGCCAAAAGACTACCATTATTTCTATGATAATCTAAATAATTAGAAATCTATATTTCATAGTAATATCTCATAGCCTAGTAATATTTCATTTCATAGTATCTCACAATAAATTGGGCTATCATTTTCAATTAGGATATTCAATCAAGATAGACACAAGTTAGACACACCGCATTATTATTATTATTTTCAAATACATGCTTTTCGTCTGAATCTATCACCAACGGAGATTTGGTGAGAATTACCTGTAGAGAATCAAGCATGATGAATTAGTTGTTGATATATTATTATAGTCTGTAATGTAATATAGTATTGTTAGTATAGCCTATAGAAGTGCCTTAGAGCAGTGCTATTTTATGTTAATTTTCCACATTGATATCTGTACCAGCTATGAGTTAATGTTTAATTCGTTTTATTTTTTCAATGAAGAGGAAATTTTGTTTTGTTGTGAAATTTTAATATTGTTTCCTACTAGAGTTGTAATATTCAAGTACAATATCAAATCAACTTATTCGTTCCATATCTAATAGCATACAACATACAATATTGATTTATATCAATTGATTTTTATATTTTTATAAAATTTTATATTTATATTGAAATAATGTCTCTTAATATCCTCCTTATGAGGATGTGCATTATTTGTTATTTTGTTAAACGTATTGAAATGTTTTGCAAAAATTATATGAAACTTGCACTCTACCAATAGAAAATGTTAGCTGCACTGCTCGTACATTCCTCGAAATTTTATGTGCAATTCTGTAATCTTTTTGTGGAATTCTTATTGTTATCAAGTACAAATTATACGAATGGAATGTTTGATTATTGTAAGTTGAGAATAGTTATTTCTTGTCAGTTGCTAAATGCGGCTGTGAAATGCATTTCTAGTCAACTAATAGCTAGAAAATTGTAACTTGTAGTTAGTGGTAATTTGCATCATTTAAAACAATTATTTCGATTCTGAATTGTACAGATACTTCAGTGTTAAGTTATTGAAAATGAGTTTCAAAATTTTTGGTTCGATAATATTCATACTCTGTTCTGAAATATAAATATTTTGCTACGTTCTAAAAGCAAAATCTTGATGAATATTTGATACGGTACTACATAGTGTGATTTAGAAAAAATGTAATTATTGGAGACATGAATAATTTGTTAAGGACTGGACTGATTTAAATATAAATTTTTGAGGCCCTGATTATCATGAGATTTGAAACCTATTGATTCGATTCAATTTAACTCAATGTCCACATCTAAAAAGGTTTAGGCCTATTGATAATAGGCTATTGTGATTTCAATAAAAAGTTATCTCTAAAACTCAAACTGTTATTTTTATTCAAATGTACTGGTTGTTTCCTGCATTATATCTGATAACTTGTATTCAATGATATCTCATTTATTAATGAATCTCATTTTTATTCAATTCATAATATTTATGAATTGCTCAAGAATCTAGTTTGTAAAAACTTGTAACTCAAGTCAGATAATGATAGTAAAAACTTGTATGTCCAGCTAAAGCCTTGTAAGTATATTTCCGAATTGAATAAAACCTTGTAAGTCTTTTTTCGCAGATAAATAATTGTGAAGCTGATTAAAATAATAAAATGCTTATTAAATATCAATAATAAGGCTCTAAGATCATGTTAAGAACGGGTTTGCTGTCAAATTCACTCTAAATTAAGAATAGTTATGTTTTTTGTGCCTCCTGAAAAATTTTGTTTTTTGGACTTACAAGGTTTTAGAAGTAAGCCATCGAAATATAAACGTTACAAATATGTAACAAATATAAATGTTGTAATATAAATGTTAAAAATTCAACTATTTGAGACTCACTTGGACAATTTTAATTTCAAGAATAATCAACTTAAATGAACGAAACTCCCAAAGAATGGTGCAGTTAAGAAATACTTTGAAGACTTATGCAACTGCAAATATTGACAACAGAATAAATAGCTGAAAAGAATTCCTCAGAATAGCAAAAGTCTTCAGAGTATTTCATTGCACAATTCTTTGGAATTTCGTTTGTTCAATTATTAATCTAACTATAGCAGTTGAATAATTTTAATAATATATCATCTCAAGCCCTTCAGCTTTATTTTTATTGAAGTAGACAATATTATACATAAATTACTAAGCTTTCTTAGTTGTAAGAGTATGTTACTAATTTAGTTTGGCCGTAACTGCAGCAGTTACCACTCAACTGCCTTAGTATAATGTATATACAGCTAATTGGCTTAGTGATCCAATACTTGTTGGTTTTATTAATTAGCTGTACCTGCATACATCAAATGTATTTTAATAAAAATGAAGGATTTTTTTGTCAATAGAAAAATTACGAACTCAGTAATATAGCGACATTGTATCTAGACCTGATACGTAGTAACTATCAGGTTAACTGTTAATGAAGTTAATGAAGTTAAATTAACTGTTAATATCTTGGAATTGATCAAGCCCATGGCACACATGAGAGCATCTGTGGAAACTATACCAAGAGATATCAGACTCTCTGCTTTGAAAGTAGCTGGTGTTGGACAAGAACTACCAGTACAAAATCCCAGGAATGAAGAAAGAAGACAGGCAAGGTGCTCAGTCTGCCCTCGCAGCAAAGACAGGAAAGTGAAGACACAGTGTGGAGTCTGCAAAAATCATATGTGTCTTGTTCATATGACAACAGTGTGTGAAGGTTGTCTCAACAAAGACAACAATGATGACTAATTGAAATTGAATAACTAATTGATAGAAGATTCAAATTTCAAGTTATCAGATAAATGAAGAGATTATGAGGACTGTATTTTTCATTCTTACTTAGTTAGGTATAATTCTTTTCACTGCTCTATCTCCGATATAATTTGTTTGAATTCTGAATTTTTTATAAACTTTCCACTAATACAGCTTCCAAATTGTGTGATAAAATGTGTGTTGTGTAATTCTTATGCCGGGATCCCAATATAATATGATATATGTGCAAGAATTTCAAAAAATGTGCCAGAATCAGAACGGAACCAGAATCACAAAATATGGGAAATCAGGTGAGTGTTAGTCATATAAGAAATACTCATGTAGGGTTCTACTCTTTGGAAATTGTTCAATCAAGATGTAAATGCAATAGTTGAATAGGAATTACATTTAGTTTTTACATTCTGATATTTTCTTTCATAATATTACCAAACAAGTGCACAAAAATCATAGTTTTGTAGACAATGACAAATATTTTTTTCATGAGCCAGAAAAATAATATATCAACAACTTTTTGCCTTACATCTGATAAAAATAGGCTTGAAAGTAGAAGAAAAATAATGATTAGTCTAAAAAAAAATCATGTGATGTTACAAGTGAAATTGTTTGTGGGGTGTTCCTAACACCCCATGTGAGTAGTTGTGTCTCAAACGGCAACACGAGTGTTTAAGGGTTAACCTAGGCAAACTATTTATAGGCCTAAATATCATGCTTTTCAAGCTGATCTGAAACTTTCAACCTGATATTTTTTTAGTTTATTCAATATATTACTTTTTTGTTTTTACAATAGCCTACTAACTTTGTGGTTATCTTCTTTTGTTTCAGATACAAACCAGCAGGATTGCCGACCTATCCTAGATGTGGACATAAAGGAAAGCCATATCAGGCTTATCAGTGCTGCTCATTGACAATGCAAGATATCAAACTCGCACATAGGACAGTGTACAAGTATGCCCAAAAGGTTGAACAAGACACTGTTATCTTGAAATACATGGACTTGACAGCTCCTAAAAAGAAGAATGGTGAGCTAGTAAGAGGAAAAACTGTGAGTATTAAATATTTTATTACTGCACAAAACAAAACGAATTCCAGTTTGCAAAAAAGCTTTCATGGACATATTTCTCATAAAAAGGACAGGTTAGCTAATATCGGGGAAACAGTTCTTGATAAGAGGTGAAATACCTAAAGAAAAAAGAGGAGGAGATCATGTGTCCAGAAAATATCTCCCTCACAAAATGGCTATCAGAGACTTCATAAATTCATTAAATTGTGTCAAAAGTCATTATTGCAGAGGAAAGAGTGAACGGAAATATTTGCCATGTGAGCTGAATATTAAAAAGTTATGGAGAATGTACAATGCATCAGCAGATGCTGCTTTGAAAGTTAAGGAAAGCTATTTTAGATCGATTTTTAACAATGATTACAATCTTGGTTTTGGCTCCCCCTTGACAGATGCTTGCTCAACATGTTTGATGCTAAGAGAAAAATTGAAACGAGAGGAAAACTCTACAAAAAAGGTAGATCTAATGGTACAAAAAAGAGTTCATGATTTGAAAGCTAAAGCGTTCTACCAGTTGCTTAAAGATCCTTCAGAAGATGTACTTGTACTCTCATTTGATTGCCAAAAAACATGCCCATTCCCAAAGTTCCAGACCAGAAAGCATATTACTCAAGGCAACTCTATGTTTACAACTTATGCATTGTTGAGGGCCACTCAAAGATGCCCTTGTCAAAAGAAAATGTTTTTATTTAACATGAGAGGCAGAAAAGCTCCAACAAAATTTCTTCCTGTCTATACCATAGATTGAACAAAATCAACATCTCTCTGGAAGTGAAAACTTTGCGCCTCATAGCAGATGGCTGTGGAGGCCAAAACAAGAATAGTATTCTAATAACAATGCTAATGAAATGGTTCCATGATTCTGCTCCCAGGCATCTTAAATATATTGAAATTGTGTTTCCTGTGGTGGGGCACAGTTTTATGCCCCCAGATAGAGTGTTTGGTAACATTGAAAGTGTGGTTAAAAAGACTGATACCATTATACTGCCACAAGGGTATTTTGACATTTTCCAACAGTTTGGTACAGTGATAAAAATATCCTCTCCTGAATTTGATGTTTTTGATTGGCAAAAATCTGCTTTAGAGTTTGTAAAAAAACCAACTACTTGGCACTTCCAGTTCAACCCATCAAAAAGAATGATACTGACCCGTTCTAAAACAGGAAACATCAATGTCAGAGGGGAGCTCCATTACAAAACAGACATTGGATTAGGTAAATCAGTTCTACAAAAAGGAAAAAGTTTGAGATTATTGAATCCCAAACTCATCTCAGTTGGTACAGTGGTAAAAGAAGCAAAGCTGAAAGATGTGAAATCACTATTAAAAACACATTTTGGCAATGAATGGGAAGACATTCCAGAGCTGCAGTTTTATAAAGACATTTTTTGCAAGCTACAGGTAAAAATCTACAAGGAACTAACAATGCTGATGTTGAAGAGCCAGCACCAGCTGATGATGTATGTGTACATCAGTGCGAAGATCACAGCTTGAGAATTTAAAGATATTTAATATTAAAGGCATTTCTTACAAAAACAAAGATATTTCATATTAAAGGCATTTCTTACAAAAACAAAATGAGTTTAATCATTTGTACATTATGGTTTTAACCCTTTACAATGTTTATCATAATCCAAGGTATTTCAGTAACCAGAATCTCTCAAGGGTTTTAATAGTGTTTCCATTTTACACTTGTATTAATAATTGTAGGGTTTCATTCCAAAGATGACTATCTCCAAAATTGTCGAATTTTAGATTTTTATATGGTCATATGGTTTTCAATGCGAGGAATCCGAATTTGCCATCCATTTTTATCAAAAGTGACTATTTCCCATAGCAAAGGCTCTTTAAAATCTACGATTTTCTGCAAAACGTACTATTTCCATCTGCATTTTCTGAAAGATTCCGTGCATAACTGACTAATTCCACCGGATATACGTGATACCAAAACTGACTATTTCCAATGTGTTCTGCCAGTATCAGCTGATGGTTTGACTTCAAAACAGACTATCTCCTTCCAGTCAACTTAACCTCAAACATCAGCTACTACTTTCTTCAAGCGATGTCGTGTGGTTTGTGATTCAGTAATATTGTGTTATTACTATTATTGTAATAATATTGTAATATTATTCAGTAATATTATATTATCGAACGTTTTTTAGTTATGGAACCAAGTGGTAATGAGATGTGAGTATATTAAGTGTTGACAGTTTGTTTCAAGTGTGATTTCTTCATAGACCATGGCTAACGATTTTACTAAACTTTCAAACGAGGAACTATTATCAATACTTGAGGACAGTAATGAATTCAGTAACATTATTATTATTAATGACGATTTTCAATTGCAAAATTCGAACTCTGTAATTTCCTTTGATAATGATCCTGTTATTGAAGATGAACAAGACTGCCCTACTAGGCCTAATGATCATCAGTTTGAAATCGAAAACTTGATTTCCAATGAACAATCAACAAGTAATGCTAGTGAAAACGAACAAACAAAACTAATATGCCCAAGTGAATTGACAGGAACAAGTGATAATGTAAGTGTTGTTGATAGTGAAGAGGTTAATGGAAGTGAACAGCCAATATTGCAACCAACTGAACTGGTTCAGACAAGTGACAATGACAGCTTTGTAGATAGTGATAACGAGTATTTGAATGATCCTGAAATTATTGATACGGTAGCACAAGTTGAAGGAGGAAGAAAAAGGAAGCGTGTGAATAAGAGGGAGATGAGTAAGAAGGTAAGACACAGTTCTGCAGGAAAAAATTGGAAAATAGCTTGTAAACATGGACCAGATAGCAAAATTTGTGAGGTCAGGAAGCTTCTGAAAAGTGACATTGATTTGTTTTTCAATAACCTATATTCGAATGCTGAAAAAGTAGAACAGGATAAATACTTACTGAATTTTGTAGATGTTAAAAAACCAGATAGAATTAGGCAACTTTCTAATGAGAAGTTGAAGAATCCTCATTGGAAAAAAGAAAATGATAGACTCACTATGTCATATTTCATATTGTCAAATGATGGATCAAAGAGAAAGGTATGCTCTCAAAGTTTTGAAAGCATAAGTTGCATTAAAAGAAGACGATTAAACCTCATTTCAAGACAGTTTTTCAACACAAAGAATCTACCAAAAGAAAATCGAGGTGGTGAAAGAGTTTTTGTTGATCCATCTATTAGTGAATCAATTATTTCTCATATAAAGACATTCAAGTGTAACAAATCACATCATGTACGTGCTGATACTGGAAGAAGCTATTTGAGCTCAGAGCTCTCAGTGAGGAAAATGTGGCGTTTATGGAAGAAGCAACAAACAACAAATAAATTACCAATTGCATCGTATTCAAAATATTACAGCATATTTGTCAATTCTTTTAATCTTGCCTTTGGCCATCCAAGGCAAGATGTTTGTAGCTTCTGCACAGAATATACAAATAAAATTTCTAGTGAGAAAGACGATAAAAAGAAGGAAGATCTTCAGACATCGGTGATTTTACACAAGAGGAAAGCTGAAGCATTTTTCAATCTTTTGAAACAGAAGGATCCCGGAGTTGTCACTGTATCATTTGACATGATGCAAAATCAACCGCTTCCAAAATTAAACACAACTGATGTGTTTTACAGTAGGCAAGTATGGATATACATTTTGAATTTTGTGATTTGTTCAGAAGATGATGAAGGACCCAATAATAGTTTCATATACACATGGAATGAAACAGAAGGTGGAAGAGGTCCCAACGAAGTTTGTTCAATCCTGGATGATTTTTTGAAAATGATTGAGAATCGATATAAAAGTACTGATTCTCCACCACACACCCTCAGATTGTTCTCAGACTCCTGTTCAGCGCAGAATAAGAATCAATTTATTATTGGACTTTTATTGAATTTCGCACAAAGATCAACAATATTCAAAGAAATTTATCACTTCTATCCAGTTTGCGGTCAAAGCTACTTGCCTTCAGATAGGGTATTTGGACGTATTGAAAAGATAATAAGAAAAAAGCGTGAAATTTTGAGTCCTTCCCAGTACCATAGAATAATGGGTCAACATGCAACTGTCAAGATATATGGTGCTGATTTCATTTTTTTCAATTACAAGCAAACTCTGAAGCCCATTCTCCGTTCTCCTCTACCTTTCAAAACAACACAGCAAAAAATGATTTCATACAAACACAGCAGCAAGACTTCGGTTGGAGTATCTTCGTCATTCACAGGATTACCAGTTTCAGTATCAATATTGAAGAAGAATAAATCGATTGCTGTTCTCAATAGTAAACTCACTCCTCTTCCAAAAGAAAATCACGTTAAAATCGCCAAACAAAAAGATGTTAAAAACTTGATGAGATTTTTTACTGTACCAGAAGATGCCAAGGAGTTCTATGAAAATGTTTTGTGTAGCTCACGAGATGAAGAGGAAGAAGACATCCAATAAAAAAATTAAATTTAAATTCCTGTTTTTCCTATTGAATATATTTTTATAGGCCCTGTTTCATTGTTTTCAGTGCACTCCAACTATTTTATAAAAAATATTGTAAAAAATATCTCTGAAGGGGGTCAAGCTAAACGTTTTTAAGCTCTCCTGAAAAATTTGAGTTTTTGCATATGTCGGTTTTTGCTTTTAGACCCCTCAATTATAAGTTTCAAGTAAGTCCTTTAATAAGTATGAATACAGTTGATTAATATAAATATTTGAATGGAGACTTGCAAGATGAAAGTCTTTTTCAAGTTATTAGTTATTGGAATGAATAATTTACTATTCCTGTGTGATGCTGGGACTGGGCGGATAGTAGGCCTATTGCCCACACATAAAGAGAAAAAATTATTTTTTGGAAATAAGTAGCAGCGTAGAGTAACCTATTCTGGTAAACACCAGAGATGAACTATTCTCTCATTTGTATAGTCTATGGTGGTACTTAGTTCCACTAATGTTTTCCTTTGTGCAGAGACAATATACCACAGTATTATGATTACACAAAACAATTTGAAACTTTATTGATTTCTAATCAATGACAGACTGATCCCTTAAATGGCCTTACAGCAAGCAAAGTATGTTAACCACCTATCATGTACTAATATGTGTGCTTAAAAGCTGTTTTACTTTGCCATGGATGGATGGATATGCTTTGTATTGTAACACTATTTATAGCCATCCATCCATGGCAGTATGAAATGGCTTTGAAAGTATAGATTTAAATGTATTTTTTCAGTTGACATGGCTCCTGTCAAAAGAAAGAAGGACGATGCAAAATTGAGAGAACAGAAGAAAAAATTAGAGCAGGAGAGGCGAGATAGGATTAAAAGTGATCCAACACTCTATGAAGAGGCAAAAAGAAAAGAGAGGGAAAGATATAAGAAGAGGAAGGAGGAAGGAAAAATTAAAGAAATCAAAGATCTTACAGCTCGTGAAAAACGAGCTCAGCGAAAAATATGGGCTGGGAAAAAAGCTAAGTCTTGCTTGAAAAGAAAGCAAAATGAGGAAAATGCAACAAGAAGGAACTGCCAGGATACTCCCCCTGAAAGTGAAGGAGAGGCTGAAAACGAAAATCAACCTATAGAATTAGGCAGAGCAGGCAGTAGCCGAAAAGAAAGTGGAAGAAAATTAGCAAAAAGGAAAAAAGCAAAGGCTTATAGAGAAATTGATAGACTAAAAAAAGAGCTCATCAAAGAAAAAGAAGCTAAAATGAAATTGAAGAGAAGCAAAGAAAAGTACAAAAAGCGACTTTCTCGATTGAAAGAAAAAAATAAAAATTTGAAGAGTCCCCGTCAAAAAGTAAATACAGAAATACTACAGGGTGAGAAAGTTTCCTCAAGGGTAAGGAGGTTTCTAGAATTCGGCTCGGCACTTACCACTCAAATAGAAGAAAATGATGAGAAAAATAAAACTTCTAGGAAATGTAAAAAAGCTTTTGGTTTAGTTTTAGCAGGAAAAATAATAAAGAAGTATAGAAGCCTGCACATGATTCCAGTGCAAGCATACTGGAAAAAACTGAATAAAATAGATGACAAAGAGTGTATGGTAGACTCATTGAAGAAAGTAGCAATTTATAGAACAAAAAACCAGATAAAACATAAAATAGATGTTGTTAAATTTTTTCAACAGGATGATGTAAGCCGACTTGAGCCAGGAATCAAAGATACTAAAACTAAACATAAAGTGAAGAAACAAATCAGGACACTGATGGGGAACCTTAAAACCCTTCATAAAAAGTTTGAGACTGAGATGGGGTACAATATCCCCTATTCTACATTCTGTGCTTTCCGCCCATTTTGGGTTATTTTACCTAATGTGAGAAAGAGAGATACATGCGCTTGTGAAAAACATGACAATATCTTATTAGTCTTTGAAAAGCTCAAGATGCTAAAAGTGCTTGAATATCAGGATTTGGATGAGATGGTTAAAAAGTTATCTTGTCCTTCAATCAAAACTCAAGAAGATTATTTAAAGAGAAAATGTTCAAAATGTTGTCACTTTGATATTGAGATTGAAACATTTGAAAATAGTCTAACATTTGTTGAACAATGGAAAAGGAAGGACGTGAAATACATGTTCAATGGAAAAGAGAAAACAATGAAAAAAGTAGTGAAAGAGAAATTCGAGATAGAAGTAAAAAGTCTAGTAGAGATGTTTTTTATTTTAGTACCTCCATACATGAAGCATATTTGCAACATAATGCACCAATACAAGTCAGTGAAAGATCTTAAAACTAGTAGTTCTGTGAACAGTAGACCTCACGAAAAAGCCATGCTAGCTGAAATCAGCTGTCAATGCGTTTACCCGTAAATTAGCGGTTTTCTTGTCCATGTGTACAGAATTGGCCCTGTCTACTGTATCGTTGACAGAGATGTTGTCAGGCGCCCCCCAAAATACGATATGTACAAGAAATTTAATCGTACATCTAATTTAATTTTTTCAATTTTTTACATTTTTATTTACTTTTTATATTCTATATTTTTATTTATTTTTAATTTTCATTTCTTTTTTTATCATTTATTTATTTTATTTTTTAGTTATTTATTTTTTAAAGATACGCCACGTTCCACAAGCCGCCGCTTTCGCGGCGCCCCTCTGACTGCAGCGAAAAAATCTTATTCTGACCCAGCTGATGATCATTCCATAATATGACGATGTTTATATTCTGACCCCGCGAACTCAAACCAATTATTATTATTAAGCTTATGGCTTTTTTGGCGGAGAGACCCTTTCGGGTGTTCCACCTTGCCGAATTATCCAGTTTTCCCTAATGGAAAATATGGAAAACATTATAGGTTAAGTCCAACACTGAATTTTCAACATAGCCTATAAGTCCCGAAAAATCTTCAAAATAAAATTTTTTCAATTCATAGATTAACATCACTAATACGATACTCACGAAAGCACATTTCAAATTAAATATTGAATTATACAAAAAAAATTAAACTCAAACCAATCACTTAATTTTATAAGGTTATGAAAATTCACACGTTTGAAACTTTATGCTTTAAAACCTCAAAAACATCACCAGTTTCACAACCAGAGGTAGGTCGAATAAACTTTGAAGCAGGATTATTCTCAATCTTAATATTAACGATCAATATTGAAACCCATGAGGATTGAATGAAATATTGTGAATGGTTTTTTGACATGTGCATAGACACATTCCATCATCATATTTTATAAAAATGTTTCTTCAAACAGATCACTGTTAATAATCATCTGTTAATAATCATTTTTGAAAAATCATCTGTTAACGCACTCATGCTCGTGCAACTTTCAACTTATAGTCTTTATCTCATGACATGATAGTTTTGATGAGTGGAACAAATGACATAGACAGAAATTCACAAAATAATCTATTGGGTTCAATAAAAAATCTATTACCAAAACTGACTGATGCTCAAATACTACTAGCGAATATTCCACAATCGCTATCATACGATCTTCCTCCTGGATCACACATCAACAAGCTTATAAAAGAAACCAATTACAAGATCGAATTGATAATCAGGCAGTTTGATGTTGAACTTTTAGATATGCACGATTTGGGAATTAACTTAACACAGTTAATTTTTACACAAGTATACAATTAGCAGAATCATCACGGAAGAAGAAACTGACTTTAATTGTAACATTGCGAAAGAGCAACCCTGTGATACCACTTGTTCAACCAACTGCTCGACGTGAAATTCATTCTTCTATACTTGGGTTTACAAAAAACAATACTTTTGTTTTGTACGTTTCAAAAAAGCAGAAGGCAGTTATTTTACTTTCTACTCTTCATCACTAAGCTGAAATTGACGGTAACACAGCAGGAGACGATAAGAAGCCAGAAATCATCACTTTCTATAATGCAACAAAAGGTGGAGTTGATACAAATAATCAATTATCTTCCATTTATCTTCAGCACACACTGATCCAATGACTAATCGGTGTGTGTTGCTTCATAAGCACCTATGTGAATTACTGTGACTAAACGTGACTAATCTTGTCTTGTCTTGACTAACCGGTGTACGCCTAGCCTTAGAGAGCTAGCTCACCAGCTTGTGAAAATTAACATAGTCATTCGCTTGCAGAATACAAATAATGTACCTTGAAGCCACTGAGACAAAAAATTCAACTGTTGTATTTGACTGACAAGCAAGTTGTTATTCTTGTTGGTCAAATGACAGTCAAGTAGATGTTGCAGGAGGTCTTTGCAAGAAGAGAAAAGGGTCTTATTTGTATCCCTATCCCAGTACTAAGGATTGGCAAGAACCATTGCCAATTTTGCTCAAAATACCAGAAGAATATATTAAAAAGCCATTCATAATTTATCTGTGTGGAGTGTAAAGACTGATTTTCATTTATAGTAACCAATACAAGAAGTAATCAAAATACATCCTGACAAACAATAAGTTTTTGGTGAGTTGAAACTTCTTGATATGCAATATAGATATGGTCCAATATTGTAGTAATTTCATGGACTCACTTTTCAACTCTGAAATAATTTTTTCCTTGTGATGTATACATTTTTATATTACTGAGATCTAGAATTTCAAAAACCGTCAAGGAAGAAGGCATTGTAGAGAAGGAAAACGTGAATATGAACGTTCAATAAACTGTGAAATTTCTATACCAGCTATGTTTGTCAAAGATGGACACAAAAATAAGAAATTGAATCTCAACTCTCCTACGAGAAAAACCTATAAAGGGGAAGTTAGAGAATAATAATTTAGCAGACTAAAGACTTGATGCCCTAGCAGATTAAAAAAAAAGAAAAAAATAGAATGGTAGAAACTATAGGTTTTTTGTGAGTAAATTTCCACTTTATAAGTTATTTCAGTGTTTGGGGTTGAGTGGTTTGAGCTAGAAAACAAGGTTTATGCTCAACACTTAAAACATTCCAAGGAGAGCATAAACTGAAGATAGAGTGTATGAAAGATAAGTTGAAAATGGAGATTCTTCTCTAAGAAAAAGAATTGAATACTTGACTGGAAAAACGTCAACTTGAACTTAAAGTCTAATTTTTTCAATAGATTGTTTTTCATTAATTAATCAATATTAAATAATTTACCTTTTTTCTAATGTATTTATCCTATCCTTCCTATCCATCCAGTTTCCAGTATTCAACTAGCTAAAATTAACAAGCCAGAAATAAAAATTAATTACAGTAATAGTAGAAACAAATCAATTCTAAATCCTAATTAATAGCTGTAGTAGGCCTATACGATGATTGTATGCTGAAAGTGGTTCTTTCTTTGTAGAATTTGTATTACAGTACCTTCCATACATGTCAGTGGCTTCTTTCAATGGGGTCTGTAATATCTTCCAGTGACCATTTGATTTTGTCACTTAGTCGAGGTCCCCATGTTTCCTAAATTACTGCCTTGCTGTAACAAAAATGAAGTAAGTCAATAATTATTACTCAATTGACAAATCATTATTCAATAATTTATGTATATACAGTATAATTTATATACAGTAATAAGACCAAGAAAGATTACATGCATCAAGTCCAAATCTTCTTTCAATACGGATTACAAAAGTGGCGGCTGGTATTAGGGGGTGCTGTAGTAAAAAAATATGCGAAGAACATGTATGCACGAACTCATCACTATCAAAGAGTAGAAACGGCAAACAAAATAATGTTTTACTAAATTCAGTCACAGAACCAGGATATTATTTTGTTGAATAATTTCTTCTTGTTTCATGATTAAGTTAGGAGAAGGGCGCCCTCTCTTGTTAATCTCACGTTTCAAGTGTATTTTTGACTGCCATATTATCAGAATAATGATAAGATGGAAAATGATAGAATTTGTAAAATCTCGACCATACGGAACAATTCTAAAACCATTCTAGTATTAATCTAAGCTATCATTGTACTAAATAAAAACGATGGAGTGAAGATAATATTATTATAGTTGAAGAAAATATCAAGCAGAGAATGCTCTATATTATAATAATGCTTTTTATAATAGATTATAGATATCTATAGATTATAGATAATGCTTATAAGTAAGAAAAATGGATAAAACTTCAACCTAGGTGGAATTAGGTTTTACACGGCGAGGTGGAACAACCTTCGGGTCTCCCCACTGACAAAAGCCATACGCTAAATAATAGTAAGATAATGCTATAAGCATTATTTACAGAGTGGGGCAGAGATTTTTATTTATTTCAGTTGGCTGTCCTGAAGCAATGGCTACTGCTATGCGGGTGGGGCCATTTCTTCTGAAAGAACAAAAATATGATTTTTTATCCTTCATGAAAACTAGAATTCCATTTCTGAAAATGACAGTGATGGAGGATTTCAGTCCACGCGATTTCTCTGTTCAAAAAAATACATGGGAGGCGCTACTGAACATTTCAAGACGTTTGTTCTTTTCTAATTGAAATTCCTAGGGCGATAGTTGTAGACCTAGGATAAACTGACAGGAAGAAGTCGCACGGGGTTAAATCACGTCATCGAGCTGGCCAATGCAGATCGGCTCTTGAAAATAAGAGCCGCCCTGAAATATGTTCCCGCAAAACATGCATTGACATTCGTGCTGTGTGAAATGTGAAGCTCCAACCAAACTTCTTCCACACCCATTACTTCAAGTTCAGGTATGAAAAATAGTCAATCATTATTGGCACATCGATCTGAAGTCACAATGTCTGACTGGTTGTTCTCTTCAAAATAAAACGATAGACTCGCGATTTCGCACATCAAACCGTAACACTTTCCGAGTGTAACAAATGTTGTCTGGGGTTTTTTGGGCTTCAATAATGCATGTTCGGCTTATCAAAACATCCCGACAGAAGAAATAAAACTACTGCGTTCTGAGAAATGCTGAAATACTGCGTCTCACAGGCATTTTCTTGAGCAGAAAAATAACTAGGGCTGAAATCCTCTATCACTAACAATTTTCAGAAATGGAACTCTAGTTTGACACCCACCCTCATATTGGCAGCTATTGCTTCAGGACAGCCAACTGAAATAAGTACAAATAACTGTCTTCACTTCTTGCCTGCAATCGTTATCCACAAAAAGCACATTAATGCATTTCCATAGAAAAGTGACTATAATAAAATATCAACACGTCTTATTAAACTTTCAATGTATTAGTTACTCATGAGTTAGGGTTTAAATAGGTTATTCATTAACGTACAACGTACATTAACGTAGGTTATATCAACGTACAGGTTCACAAGTTACATCACTGTTTTTAAAACTGAACGATAACGCTAAACAGCGGTGCCGATTTCATACAAATATTATGTGGTGGGGACAGAGGGAGTTCTGGCTGAACTCCCTTTGGACGGTGGAGTGAAGGGTGAAGGTCAAAAAGAAATTCCTTTCTATGTTCATTATAAGAGATCAAAACTACAATTAATTATTATTGTTAAGAACTATTGAATTTTACATGAACATGATAAACTATAGGACCTACATGAGCTCGCAGATCGATTAATTCATGAAAGTTGATATACTAAGCAAAAATATAAAGAGAGGATGGTTCAAATGGTGTGCCTCTAAAATACTCACTGTGTTCAATAAAGTAGGCCTTTTGGGTAGGCCTTGGTTTCCGCAACCAAATGCAGAGACAAATGACTAACATCACCTTCCATTCAATGTATCTGAAAAGGAAAAAATCATTCAAGCAAATTAATGCATTCAGAGTGTTTAGCACAGAGTTGAGCTCTCGATACTTTGCACAGTATTGAGTCAGATTTGTACAATATGCGGGTGAAGAGAGGGTAGAAACCAGCTTACTTGGTTTCAGTTTGAGGCATAGTTTTTAACCAAAAATATGTATAAATAGGTACCGTAAATTTGTTTGGGAGCCAATACCACACAATGCTTTGTTTCTGCTATGTAATTGTATAATTTTGTTCAGTTACAGTGTAATTGGAGTTTAATATCTTTTCTGTAACTCTTCTAAATAAATAAAAATGCTTTGAACAAGCAATCTATTTACATAAAAAAGTTACTATGATACATAATTTAAATTTCATGTTAAATCGTACGATTTTCAAGGGCAACTGAAGAAATTATGGGGTCTTCTTCAAACGGACGATGTTTTTACAAATGAATCTGCAAAATTGCAAGCTTTATTCAAGCAACATGCTATTCTTGTTGAAATTGTCTACACTGCTAAAGAAAAATAAGCTGATATTCGTAGAAATACGTTACTTGCACCAAAATCAAAGGCGCAAAATTCAAGTTACATAACTCCTTAAACAACCATTCAATGTTACGACGATAAAATGGAAAAAGTCAAGGATTGATAAAATTGATTCAATCATGTAAGTGTATAGGTACGTTCATGTAAGATTTTGAATTGTATTATTTGAAATAACGGACAAACACGGAACAATTATACAACACAGCATAATAGCTGAATGGATTATCCTATCCTATTATATTAAGCGAGCAATTTCTGTATGTTTATAATTATGTTTATATTTATTTATGTTTTTATGTTTGTATGTCCAACGGATCTCGAAAACGGTTCTAACGATTTTGACGAAATTTGGAATATAGGAGGTTTGTGATACAAAAATTAGTTTGCGCTGGGTCTCATCCCTGGGATAACTCGCTAAAGGACCTTAAAAAGGAAAAAACGATCCTTTAGGAATCAGCTGACAGCAGAAACAAATTTCCGTCGGCTGTAAATGATGAGAAAGAGTGAGAGCGAGTGAGTGTGTGAGTGAGACAAGATTATTTCAGCTGCTGAGACAGTGCATTTCAATCACATGATCACTCATGAAATAGTACACAACTACACTAACCTTTTTGGTAGCGGTTCCATTACTAGAATTGAGAAAAATTTCGGAACACATAAGCAGCTCCCTATTTCCCCTTTTCATTTATGTTTTTAATTTATCTATAAAAAATTAAAAGGAATTTGAAATTTTGAAAATATTCCATATTGTATTGTTATTTTTTAATTTGAGGCATGAAGTTAGCCATGTGATCTGTTTTTATTTATTCCAGAAAAATCGTCACGAGTTCATCAAAACAGCTGACCTAAAAATAGTTATAGTAGGATCCAATTCAACTTGTCAGAAATCAGCTGTCTCAAAGAGCAATATCACAATACTTGACCTACAAATGCTAAATCTCGCAGATTATTGAAAAGGTCTTTTAAAAAGTTATTCTTTGAAAGGTCTTCTTTAAAAAGGTCTTTCAAAGACTTTAAAGGTTCTTTAGACTTTCAAGCCTTTTGATTATTGTGTCGAAATCACTGTTTAATTATTACTGGATCAGCTGATTTATGACAAGTTAATTGGCTCCTGCTATATCAACCCATATTATTATTTCTATGAAGCAAAATTTTACCACAAGTGCGATTTTTCAAATGATATGCATTCAAACTCTCATTTAAATTATTCATAATATTTCGGAAGCTCAGATTAATTTTTTTATAGTGCAATGATGAATCAGTGCATAAGACTGATTGCTGTACTTTAAAAATTTGTTTAATTTCATTCCTTTTTTTCCTTTAAAATTTCCATTCCTGTGCCTTTGTTGGCCTACCCCCGAGCAGAGCTCGGTACCCCGATATTTTGTGTAACAGGCCCAGATTACTGGGATTATGGAATATCCCAGTGCTCCATGAGGTTCCGGTACGTTCTACAGATGCATACCATCACAAAAAACCATGAAATGCTATTAGACGAATCAAAATGAAAGTTTCAATACTAACATCCGAATTTTATTTTTCTTTGGAGACGGTGAGAGCTTTGAGATTTGGATACTATCCTCCTCGCTTCTTCTATCAAGTGGCCTTTTATTGGTCCACGTGCACCTCTTCCCATCTGAAACAAGCATAGGCTACTCTACAGAGACTGTATAATAACAGTATGGATATTTGATGTTACACTTTTGGTTGGTAAGCTCGGTCGGATCAAGCCATACTTTTGCCAATTCCCATAACATTGCATTGAAATGATACGCAAATCATATGTTATGTTGAGTAATATTCACATCTCACCTACAATTAGCCTTCGCCAGTGATAGTTTTCATTATTTAAAGCTTTTAACACAATAATAAGAGCAGAGACAATTTTTAATGTTAGAAAGTTATATTTGACGTTGTTTCTCGAAATGAGTGATTGGCTTAATGTTTGCCTGTAATCCCATATCAAATTCAAAAATTTGGCAAAAGTATGACGATGGCGGGAATAAAAAATATTCCAATACAATGTTATGGACCCATTCACACAAATGTCCACACTGTTATTATACATTCTCTCTGTAGGTTATTAACTTTTGAGAAGCAAATAACTTCGTTGTCTAGGCGGTATCTGATCGCACATATTAGATTACAGGCGTGCGTCTATTCCCCTTGTTTTAATAGTGAGCAATTGGGGTCTGCTTTGTTGAAAATTATATAACTTTTATACAATGTGATGGATTTGAAGTACAATACATTCTTAATATTCTTATAAAACTTGATTGCACACGTTCTAATTTCTGTGATAACAGCGGGTCTAAACATTCCTCAATCAATGAGTATCAGGTACTGAACTGAATTTGAAAAATAAGTCGTCTTCTGAAACTTTTCTGAATAAACGATTTCAATTTTGTAATTTAATATTACTAAAAAGAGAGGAAAGTTAAGGATGTTCAGTCGTGGCACATCCCCCGAGCGGAGCTTGAACCCCAGATGCTTACATTGAATAAGGGCGTTGATTGTGTGAATGGTTACAATAAATTAATTGACTGATTAAGTTTAGCCTACCTTCACGTTTTCCATGGTGCAAGATGAACCTGGGCACTTGAAGGTGTAATAAGTACGAAGCCAAAGGAGAAAACTTTGACTGATGAGCTCTTACATTGCTAAAGGACACCAACCATATGTCTCATTTCTTTCCAAACTAGAACAACAGAGTTGAATTAGTATATCAAGCCACTTGAACAACCACTGAAATGAGATTAGAAGGCATTTTCGTAATTATTTCTAGAACGAGTATTGATCTAAAACAACTAGTGAGCATCACAACATTTTTTTGAAATACCTGTACTCAAATTAGAAATATGAGTTTCATCTTTGGCGCATATTGGGCAGGCCGTGCACATGAAGACAAAATGTCTCAAAATTCTTGAGAGAAAAATTATGGTCGCTTATGGAAGCATGAAGCAAGGCAAGGCGGAAAGGAGCTTCGTCTCTTGTAGTATACGCTGCTCTCGTGAACACCCATGCTTTCTCTGTCGCTCAATACGGCAAGACAAGTCAAGAGTCTAGACTACAGTCATTTTGACGTTATGTGTGCGGCCGTCCTTATTCTCAACATACCAAATCAACCTCAACTTCAAAGATGCAACAAATTACAAAATTTATTCCACATACTTGGATTCTTTCTAATAGTAATTTGTCCATATTTTCATAAAAATCTTATTCTTTAGAATTCTACTCTATTTTACTTTCTATTATTAATTATTTTATTATGTTGTCGACATCAATAAGACATTAATGTTTTTATATAATAGTTTTTAGTTTTAGTTCAGCTTCAAATAATGCATAATGTTTATTTTTGGACTTGGAAAACAAAAATGTTGGTAAATACTGGAAGTAAAATCTCATTCTCAGAATATAAGGTCGTGAGATTTCAGATATCCATATAATTTATCAGTTCTAGTATTTTTCTATATTATTTATACTGACCTCTTTGTTACTTATTGTACGTGTACTTTTTGGAAGAATAAAATTAGATTAATTATTGAATAGCACTACCTAGTACTGTATTAAATCAAAAAATTACTCAGCAAAAATGTATTCCAAGTGTTCGATTAATCGGCTTCAAATCTTCTGGTTGTTATCGGTTTGGGTCTCTAAAGTTTTGTAAACTTGTCATGTACACGCGATTTCCAAGAACAGGAAATAATGTTCTTTTACTTTCCAGGGATGATATTGATTTCAAAACGCAATCGGGGACACACAAAGATTTACTTTGGGATACGACATCAAGTATTATATAACTGAGTTACAATTTAATTACAATCATTTTTCTATTCTTTGATTATGTCTTGCTCAACACTCAACCAAAGTCTATAAATTTCCTTTCCTCATCAGAATCCATTTCAGCCAGAAATGACAAATAAAATTATCATCTCTAACAATATTAATTATCTGAATAACTTTTACATGATATATAGTAAACTAATATTCCATAACACAGTAAACTGGAATATTCAATGAGGAACATGGAGTAAAACTCCCGATATAAAGATCGCTATCGGTGACTTGACAAGTGAACATTACGCTCTCTGACCAAGATGATGTGAGCGTGTTCCAAAGAAGACGGTAGGTAGGGGATGTTGCAAACGCTAGCATATTTTACATGAATAGAAATGGACTCTTTCATCGAATGAAGCATCCAGAGGGAATTTCCGAGATAAGCTTATCACCATTCAGGTTAAATAGGTATTGGAGATGGAACGTAATTATTTTGAAAATAAACTTTGGTGGCCAATTATTTAGTATGGTATTCATATTGTAGGTTAAAACTATTTTGATTATTTCCTTAGCACCTACATCCACTCTAAATCAACTATCAATTCAAAATTGTCAATTTTTGTGGATCCATCTTCTTTTCTCACTTGATCAAATAGGTATAACTTATACACTAAAAATGACTAAAAAAGTAAGATTGTACTCACAAATTTTTGTTTTAATGATCATATGGCAGTGCGGTGCTGCATCATCAGAACACGTTTACAGATGAACTAGAGCATCTAGATGATCTAGTTCATCTGTAAACGTGTTCTGATGAATTAGCACAGCACTGCGAAATGATCATTGACACAATAATTTGTGTTTACAATCTTAGTCATTTCAAGTGTATATATCAAAATTGTCTATAGCAGTATTTAAAAAAATAGGCCTAGATCAGTGCCGCAAAACTTCCTGACCTAAATCTGTTTACTAATACTGTACTAACCTTTGTGGGTTGATGTGTTCATTCTTTTCCATTGCAATTTCCAAAGATTGAGTTTAATTGGTATTTCACAAATCAACATCACACTTGAAAGGTGCTGGAAACAAAATATTACACATGAAAAACTTTATCAAAATAATCATTGCCCTAACTAATGGACCATCTTGTCTCTAACTGTCCAGTTTACTCTTTTAACGAGGGTTTAAGAGGTGTACATGATGCCGGAGTACAGGCTTGCCAGTGGCTCCGTGATATATCTGATGGCCTCCAAATATGATCTGGCATGTCAAGCGCATATCTCTCTCCCCTATATTTTATATCTATGTTGTAATGTAAATATTTATTCATATCAATTTTAATCCTTTGACAAAGAACTTATTCTGCTGCTTCCATGTTTATTTCTTGACTCAAACTTATGTAATTCGTGGTTTGTCATTTATTTTTAACCAAACTCAAATTCTAGGTATATATATATATATATATATATATATATTGCCCTAACTAGTCCAGTGCCATTTGTATATTTGAATGAGCGTGTAAAAATCCGGAACAATGTGCATTTTTAGGCTCTACTCACACTTGGAAACTCAAATCGCGGAAACTGAGCGACTCTGATATAAAAAAACATGTGTTTTCAAATGATGACGCTCAGACGATCCTGCAACCTGCCCATTATAGGGAACTTTCATACTCCACTGAAATTTCCTTGTGCTAAAAGTATTAACAACATTTCATCAACGCACCTTTGGATGGAATTTGCCTTAGTAGGGAACATTGTTTCGCAAAAAATCATAAAACATAACCATTGGTAATGAGACCTTCTAATAAACGGGAATAGATCCTAAAAATTTCCCCTTCCCGAAAGTTCTAAAATGAAAGGACACATAAAATGTGAAGTTCCACAAAAGTAAAAGTTTTTACAACGTTATAAAACTGCCATTTTGAATCCGCATTTACTCGAGTCACACATGACCCCTAGTGGTTTGGATATCCCTAGATAAACTAAAAACAGGATATCGGTGTCTCTTGATTTCTTCACAAACCTGTACACGAAATAACAAATTATCATAGACGTAACTTTATTTTCGAGTTAAAAGCAGAAAGCTTGCAAGTCCCGAAAACCACAGTTTTCTAGAATATTTACCTACTAGTCACACTTAAGAATCCCCATTATGTGAATGATTTTTATAAAAAACATCAAGAGGCATCAAAAACGCGGTGAGTTATTTACATAATATTTTTTCTATTAAGAAACGCAGTATTTTTTAAATGCTCAGTAAAAATGCATTATTGCGTTATTGCTTAGCGACATCACTTACTGCGTTGTTGCTGGTATATTGCCTAATAATAAAAACGAAGTAGGTCTACCCTATCTGCTATTTTTATGCCCTTGACTTGAAACAATATTTTCTTGTTTTTTCCTATTAAAAATACTGGTTGAATCTGAAATCATGACCCCTGGAAGGAATTTGTTGAGTAAACAGAAGTTGTGCAATACCGATAAGAGCAACATTGAATACCAACATTCTTTCTCCTCTCCCCTTCAGACTTCAGGGGTCATCATTTCAGATTCAACCAGTAGGCTACTCTTTTATGTAGACTATTATAGTTATATATTGGTCTAAATTTACACAGTATCAGTAAAACTTGTAGTAAGTTACAGTCTTTAAACACAATTCAAACTTTGAACTTATTTTTCTCGGTTCGGGCACTTTTAGTAGATAGGCCTACTGCATTCTTGCTAGGGAGGACAGAACAATATTTCAACATACTCGTGCTTTAGACCTAATAAAAGCATATTAAATTAGTATTTTAGACTAGTAGGCCTACTAAAATAAGGGTTATTATTATAGCTTAATTGGCATCTATTAAGGACAACAGCCTCTCTTTTTTGAGATTATTATTGGCATAACCTGATAGCCATTTTTATAATAAAATCAATTAAGTTTAGGCTACCAATATTTCCAAAACAAAAAATTCAAGACATTCAAAATCATTCCAGTATCCTTCCTTTTTCCCGTAGAATATCACTTCAGTTCACTTCTAAGTGAAAAACAAAACACTATTCTTCACCACACACATACCGTACCGGTACTAAAATTAATAGCATAATTATTTAACTTGCATGAAGATGAAACAGAATAAGATTTAACCAATGGAAGGAAACCCTATATATTTACGAGGATTTGGAATATCATACCAGCATCGACAACTTGAACTTACCTGAAACATTGATCACTGCAACTCTGCAACTGCAAGCACATGGTTTTCAAATCGTTTCAAATTTTGTAGACACGAGCTTTATCAAAATAATTTGGGTAGCTACTGTAGTCGCGACAAACGTTAGTAGTAGTGGATCTTAGTTAATAAATCTTAAACTTTTGTACCATATTCCACCCCTTTTACCAGGCGACCCAAAATAAAAATAATAATTATGAAAACAATGAACTAACTCAACTAACAATCTAGTAATGAATGGCTGTTGGCTGCTGTCTGCTCTGCTGAGCTGAGACGGGCTGATGATGGCAAAGATGATCATGATGGCAAAGAAAAGAACGAAACTTTTCAAAACATCGATGTTTACTACTCGATACATCGATGTCTTTACTGCTCGATACATCAATGTTTTGAAAAATTTTGCCATCACTACTCTAAATATCAGCATTACATGAATATATAAAACATGAAACAAATATAATACCAAGAAAAAGGAAACCACCAACGTCATTGAACGATCTACTGATCAATGGAGTTACGAACAATTATGGAGGTTCAGAGAGAATTACGTTTTCCGGATATGAGTCCGCCATCTTAGATACCTAGTTTTGGCGCTGTTATTTGAAAACATTGTATTCAAATGCTGTAACGTAATTACTTCAATGATGAACCGCTGATTCTTATTTGAAATCTAGTGGAACAGTCGTTCCACCACCCGTCCCCCCCCGTGATAGGAATGAAAGACCGGGACCACTATATATTCTGTAACGAACTTCCCTTTGATGTTCGCATGCCGCCATCTCAATTTACGCGGAAGGTAGTGAAAATTTTAAAATGTTGTAATGACATTATTTTCTTAGATTTTTGAGCGCTTTCATTTAAGATCAGAACGAACTTTCTACGATATAAATTCGCAAAGATACTATATACGGGTATTTTGTCATTTTACTAATTTTGGGATTTTTCAATTTTTTTCAACTTTGAGCACTTGATGTGAAAAATCTGTAATGAGTTGAGATTTCGGACTACCAAAAGCGATTGAAGACATGTCTAAACTATTTACATTTAAAATTTCAAATCATTTAATGCCCGATTAAGCTCTGTAGCTCTGTCCGAATCCTATTATATTAAGCGAGCAATCTCTGTATGTTTATATTTATGTATGTATGTATTTATGTATTTATGTATTTTTATGTATATATATGTATGTCCAACGGATCTCGAAAACGGCTCTCACAATTTTGACGAAATTTGGAATATAAGAGGTTTGTGATAAATTAGTTTGCGCTGGGTTTCATCCTTGCGATAACTCGTTGAAGGACATTAAAAATGATAAATTGAACCTTTAAGAATCAGCTGACAAAAGAAACAAATTTCCGTCGGCTGTAAATGATGAGAAAGAGTGAGAGCGAGTGAGTGTGTGAGTGAGACAAGTTTATTATTTCAGCTGCTGAGACAGTGACAGAGAATCAGCTGACAGAAGAAACAATTTTCCGTCGGTTCTTGATGTTGAGAGAGAGTGAGTGCGAGTGAGGGAAGATTATAATTATCAGCTGTTGAGATAATTCGTTTATCTATTTTTCGTTTATTCGTTTATCTATTTTTCGTTTATTCGTTTAATTTAATTTATCTATAGAAAATTAAAAGGAATTCAAAATATTAAAAATATTCCATATTGTATTGGTATTTTCAAATTTGAGGCCTGAAGTTAGCCATGTCATCTGTTTTTATTTATTTGAGAAAAGTCGTCAAGAGTTCATTAAAACAGCTGATTACTAACCCATTTATTATTTCTTATTTCTCTGAAACAAAATTTTACCACAAAAGCAACTTTTCAAAAAAAAAGCATTCAAACTCGATTATTCATAATATTTTGAAAGCTGAGATTAATTTTTTTATAGTGCAATGATTATTTAGTGCATATGACCAGCGACCACATAATACAAATTATTTGTATTATGTGGTCGCTGCATATGACTGATGGCTGTACTTTAAAAAATTGTTTGATTTCATACTTTTTTCTTTATAATTTCCAATTCTTTTGTACCCTGAGCACAGCTCGGTCCCTGATATTAAAAAATTAAAGTTGCAATTTGAAGTTAGAATTTGAAGCTTTTTATCGAATGTAAACAGGGCCACCCAGGAACATGGCCTAGACACTCGAAATGTGACGTCACGGCTAAGAGGCCTACCACTCCACTATACTGTTCATAAACAGCCACTGATCACAACCAAGTTTGAATATTTAAATTTTTATTATTTAAAAATAAATAAATAGACCTACTTACCCACCAAAAGGTAATTGTGCAGTTGAAATAAACTCGAGACGAGAAAACCAAACACGAATTCCAATTTTAATGCAGGGATGAGTTGTAAACATGAGTTGTTATGGACACGATGTGATGACGTCAGCTGCACGTTTAAATTCAGTGTCTAGCTAGACCATGTTCCTAGGTGGCCCTGATGTAAATGTCGCGATCCTAGCGGTTAAAAACTAAAAGTTTCACACTGTTGCCACCGCCAAATTCGACCTTTTCAATAATAGCCCAGTAAAATTGTCATCAAAAATAGGGTCTACCTTGTATGAAATGGGATAGTCGGTTTTTTTAGTAATGTTTATGGTAGTCCTGGGATGCTAAATCCAAGTTTTAGACCTAGGCAAACTACTGGTTCATCTCCAAAAATCGTACAAAATGGCGGAATTTTGCACTTTTTTATGTTTGGCTAATTTTCACCCTGAATAATCTGTTTTTCATAGAGGACATTGTGCATATTTCTTAAAGCATATCAAATTACCTTCAATTTGAGACCAAATTTATCATTGTAGGCCCAACCGTTTGCGAGATACAGCTCTTCAAAGTTCATAAAATTAACGAGAATTTACCCTTTTTTTCAATTTTTCGCAATTTTGACCCTGAAGAATCACTTTTTCATATAGGACATTCAACATAGGGTTGGAAGTAAATTTAAATACCTACAATTTAATACCTGATTGGTTATTGTAGGCCCAACCGTTTGCGAAATACAGCTCTTCAAAGTTCATCAAATTATCGTAATTTTTCACTTGTTTTTACATTTGGTCAATTTTGACCGTGAAGCATCACTTTTTCGAATGTGACTTTCAGCAAAGTTTTGAAAGATAATTTAAGAATCTACAATTTGAGACCAAATAGATTATTTTAGACCCAATAGTTTGCGAGATGTAGGCCTTCAAAGTTTATCAAATTGTTGAATTTTTCCACTTTTTCTACATTTCTTCAATTATGACCCTGAAGAATCATTTTTCCATATAGAACATCTCAACATAGTTTTGGAAGTTGATTCAATTACCTACAATTTGAGACCAAATTTGTTATTGTAGGCTCAACTGTTTGCGAAATACAGCTCTTCAAAGCTCATTGAATTATCGTAATTTTTCATTTGTTTTTGAATTTTGACCGTGAAGTATCACTTTCTCATATATGACATCCAACATATTTCTTAAAGTATATTAAAATACCCACAATTTGAGAATTAATTGGTCATTGAGGGCCCAATATTTTGGAAGATATAGGCCTTCAAGTAGATTAGTAGAAGTCTATTCACATTTAAAATTTCAAATCATTCTATGTCCGATTAAGCTCTGTAGCTCTGCCCGAATAATAATTAAAGTTGCAATATTTGGAATTTGAAGTTTTAAAGAATGTAAATGTCGCGTCAATTCAACAATTTCAGCAATTAAAAGAAATAAAACTCTGACAGGAAAATAGAAAATTGAATCGTTCATTTTAGAATCAATAATGGGGAAAATTTGAGAATTTTGTTCCTGGAATGTATAATAATGGTATTGAGCCAATTTTTACAAGAATTTCATTTTTCAATTACAAAATATTTTTTATCAAAAGTGGTCATGTGACCTATCGTAATGGGTTAAAATTTCAATCTAAATTCAAAATCTCAATCTTATTTAACAAACTTTGTGGATAACTGCTTATACATGAATTAATGTTGCTACAATGATATGTCGTTAAAGTCTGGATAGTAAATGATAAGGTGTGATGCAGCAGACACAGTCTCAACGTCTTGTTTGTTCATTCAGTATTAACCATAACTGGCTCACTTATAGCTAGAATAATTTTGTAGCACCCAAATATTGAGGATAAAATATCTTCTATCAAATAACATAGCATTTCACTGTTTAAAAAAAATTAACTCTCTCCCCATCCATTGTGTTTGCAGTGTTATACCTCTATAACAAGAAGGTGATTAAAAAACTGATATCTTCAAAAGTTCTCCAAAAGAATTGTCACCGTCCCTACCCTCTCGACCCTATTGAAAAAAATGCTGGTGGAAACTAAAATTGTGTGTACCAGAAAAATCCAAAAATTTTTATAAGCTTTAGTAAGAAATGCTTGATATAGCTTAAATAAGAAACCTGTCTCCCCTGCAATATACATTTATACATACATATATTACTATGTGTAGCCAACCCAAACAAAAAATGAAAACTCTGTTCTGAAGCCATTGACATTGGAGAAAAAATTTGAAGAAATTTTGGGGAGGGCGAGGGCGCCCAATAATTTAGAAAGTTCATAAAAACTTGTTAGCTCAAACACTGAGAGTATGATTCCTGAAAGTTCAGCATATTTCTAATTCGTGATTTTAAGTGGGTGAGATTGAGCGCCCTACCCTCCCCCAAAATTTCTTCCAAATTTTTTCTCCAATGTCAATGGCTTCCAGAACAGAGTTTTCATTTTTGTTTGGGTTGGCTACACATAATTATTATATTGTATGTATAAATGTATATTGCAGAGGGAGACGGGTTTCTTATTTAGGCTATATCAAAACATTTTCTTACTGAAAGCTTATAAAAAATTTTTGGATTTTTTCTTTGGTACACAAATTTTAGTTTCCACACCAGCGTTTTCAATAGGGTCGGGGGTAGGGACGGGTGACGAATTCTTTTTTGGAGAATTTTTTGAGAGGAATATTAATTCTGAACAGTTGATGATCCCAGGGGCAGACCCAGAAACATTTTTCAGAGAGGGATATCACCCCTGCTTAATACAAGATATAATATAATTATAGCAGGCTTCAATTCAACTTGTCATAAATCAGCTGATCCAGTAATAATTAAAGAGTGATTTCGACACAATAATTATAAGGCTTGAAAGTCTTAAAGACCTTTAAAGTCTTTAAAAGACCTTTTTAAAGAAGACCTTTCAAAGAATAACTTTTTAAATGACCTTTTCAATAATCTGCGAGATTCAGCATTTGTACGTTAAGTATTGTGATCATATGCTCGTCGATCAGCTGATTTATGACAAGTTAATTGCATCCTGCTATATGTATATATTATTCCATTTTGTTCTATAATCTACGGGAGGATATATCCCCTAAATCCCTCCCTGGATGAATTCGCCCCTTGATGATTCCACTGCGGTTTTGAGCAAAGGGAAATTGATATTGAAATCCATTAAATTTGCTGTTTAAGTTTAACTTCAATGTTATTGATAGGCAATTAAACATAATGTCGAGATATGTACCGTATCACACTAAATAAATATAGTTATTGATTAAAGCTATTGATTTGATTCGTAAAGTCTTATTGCTTAATCTCTGTTATCTTCTTTGATCATTCTCAATGTAACTTAGCCTGTGATAATAAAATAATAAAACCATAAAACCTGAAACCTACTTCAAATCATCAGCCATTGTTACGAAGAACGAGGATTCATGAAAATGACATACCTCTTACTAAATTTCGAATTGGAAAACGATCTGGAAAAGGTATACAAAGAACTGTTTCACTATTCACTACGGTTGTCAAAATCACCTGAGTACAGAGCTCACACTATAAATTCAAGTAAGTAAATTGTATGTTCTCAAATATCACGCCAGTATATCATTATTCAACTACCTGAATAGACAATCACTTAAATTACGTAATTGAACTAGCAACAAAATTTCTAAGATTTGTATCCTATTATATTAAGCGAGCAATTTCTGTATGTTTATATTTATTTATGTATGTATTTATGTATGTATTTATGTATGTATGTATGTCCAACGGATCTCGAAAACGGCTCTAACGATTTTGACGAAATTTGAATATAGGAGGTTTGTGATACAAAAATTAGTTTGCGCCGGGTCTCATCCCTGATAACTCGCTAAAGGACCTTAAAAAGGAAAATCGATCCTTTAGGAATCAGCTGACAGCAAAACAAATTTCCGTCGGCTGTAAATGATGAGAAAGAGTGTGAGAGCGGTTAGTGTGGGAGTGAGACAAGATTATTTCAGTTGCTGAGACAGTGCATTTCAATCACACGATCACTCGTGAAATACACAATAAATTTTTGGTTAACCCAGCGGTTCCATTACTAGAATTGGAAAATATCGAAACACATAAGCTGCTCCTATTCCCCTTTTCATTTCTTGATTTCTATTTATCTATAGAAAATTAAAAGAATTAGAAATTTTGAAAATATTCCATATTGTTCTGTATTATTATTTTTAAATTTGAGGCATGACGTTAGTTATGTAATCTGTTTTTATTTATTCGAGAAAAATCGTCGAATTCATCAAAACAGCTGAGTTGAATAGTTATAGCAGGATTCTATTACATTGTCAGAAACAGCTGATTGATGTACGCCCGTTTACCAACGTTAAATCAGCTGTTTTCTGACAAGTTAAAAGAATCCTGCTATATCAACTCATATTATTATTTCTATGAAGTAAAATTTTACCACAAGTGCGATTTTTCAAATGATATGCATTCAAACTCAATTATTCATAATATTTCGAAAGCTGAGATTAATTTTTTTAATGTGCAATGATGATTCAGTGCATAAGACTGATGGTTGTACTTAAAAATTGTTCAATTTCTCATTCCTTTTTTCCTTTAAAATTTCCATTCCTGTGCCTTTGTAGGCCTACCCCCGAGCAGAGCTCGGTACCCCGATATTGCATATTGATACAAATTTGTATGATATTGAAAATGTATGATATTTTATCCTATTATATTAAGCGAGCAATTTCTGTATGTTTATATGTTTATATGTTTATATGTTTATATGTATGTCCAACGATCTCGAAAACGGCTCTAACGATTTTGGACGAAATTTGGAATATAAGAGGTTTGTGATACAAAATTCGTTTGCGCCGGGTCTCATCCCTGGGATAACTCCGCTAAAGGACCCAAAAAGGAGAAATTGATCCTTTAAGAATCAGCTGACAGAAGAAAGAAATTTCCGTCGGCTGTAAATGATGAGAAAGAGTGAGAGCGAGTGAGTGTGTGAGTGAGACAAGATTATTATTTCAGCTGCTGAGACAGTGACAGAGAATCAGCTGACAGGAAGAAACAATTTTTCGTCGGTTCTTGATGTTGTTGGTAAAACCAGCGGTTCCATTACTAGAAAATTGAAAAAATATCGAAACACATAAGCTGCTCCTATTCCCCTTTTTCTCTGATTTTAATTTATTTATAGAAAATTAAAAGGAATTTGTAATTTTGAAAATATTCCATATTGTATTGTTATTTTAAAATTCGAGGCATGAAGTTAGCCATGTGATCTGTTTTTATTATTTGAAAAAAAATCGACAAGAGTTCATCAAAACAGCTGACCTAAAAATAGTTATCAACCCATATTATTATTTCTACATAATTAGTGGAATTAGGTTAAACACGGCGAGGTGGAACAACCTTCGGGTCTCCCCACCGACAAAAGCCATACGCTAAATAAATAAATAATTTCTACATGAAGCATATAGAAATAATAATAGTATTAAAATATTTTTTAATGAAAATAATGAAGTATTATTACTTCTATTATTACTACTACTACAATATGGAGCAAAATTTTACCACATGTGCGATTTTTCAAATGATATGCATTCAAACTCGATTATTCATAATATTTCGAAAGCTCAGATTACTTTTTTTATAGTGCAATGATGAATCAGTGCATAAGACTGATGGCTGTACTTAAAAAAAGTTTTCAATTTCATTCCTTTTTTTCCTTTAAAATTTCCATTCCTGTGCCTTTGTAGGCCTACCCCCGAGCAGAGCTCGGTACCCCGATATTATCAATTAAGTGTGGCAGAATGGATAAAGAGTGAATATTTTTCCACTTTAAACCTAGCTTTTTAATCCTGGTTGAGTATTGTCTCAGAACTTATTATTATTGTTTTACTTTGTAATGGGTAATCGTAAATTAGCAGTCGAGGAGTAAACATCTCAGCTAGCAAGTAGAGTAGTTTTCAATAAAAGTAGTGAGAAGTGTTGTAGGTCAATAGAAGTGTTTCATTAGTTTTCATTAGCCAGGGGCGGATTAAGAGGGTAGGCGGGGGGGGGCGACCGCCCCCCCCGTCCGCTACAAAGATTGAAAATTTTGCTGTCCAATTACTTATCAAAAACTAATATTTATAGTTTCAGTAGTTTTATTATTATTAAATTAGAGATACGTTAGTATTATTTTGTAACAAAAATGAGGATTTAAATGGTTATTAGAACGTAGAAAACGTTGCTTCTACTCAACGTCGGCAGTGTCGGTCCAAGGAGGTTTTTTGGTACATGCGAGCCGTGGATTTGGCGCAAATATATAGAGCAGCGGTGCCAGGCCATCCAAAATTTTTAAAATATTCATACAATATTTATCCTCAAATCAAAAATATTTATTTAGCATTGTACGATACAACATGAACAGTGTCAATATAAATGAAACAAAAACAAATTTTTGCTGGAAAACAATTATCTATCAATATTGATAGTTCAAATTTATTTATAGAACAAATATTGATGGTTCAAATTTTTAAACAATAGCTCCTAAAATATTCTAATTGCAGTTGCAATATTACTGTCTTCTTGATTACGAAAAAAAGTACCAATGAGCAGTCACTCACTAATATTAAAAACCTCTTCAATTCAAGTTCAGATGCCGTCCCTTCCTTTTGTCTGATGCTCGTTGGTAGCAGCGACCACATAATACAAATTGTACTATGTGGTCGCTGGTTGGTAGTATGGTAGGCTCCCATACATAAGAGGGTCTTTTGGTAAAAAACCTCTATCCATAAATGCTGAGTACCATGAAATTATTAACATATTATTTCGAATCCATAAGTTGGCTTCAAATGTTCAAATCTCAATGTATCCAGATGGACTATTGAGGCTGTTTGTTTCATACTGAGGTTTTGTATTGAGGTTGACAGGTTGTTACATACTTTTCATCAGTGTGCGTGTTTTCATTTTAAAATTTGCTCATCTCATGTTAACTTGAACTTTTGATGTGATTTACACTGGAAAAATACTTAATTTTATAAAAATATCACATAATTTTAGTATTTATGTTAGAAAAACGTTGTAGTTTTAGAGCCTAGATTTTCGGTTTTTCACTCCTAATTGTTCAATTTCCTGGGAGGCCCCTGTTCCCCTGCCATGCCGTGGGGGTGTTCCCTGCCCCCCAGACCCCCCGGAACTGACCTTCCTGAACCGCCCCCCCCCCCCAAAACACAGACCTTAATCCGCCCCTGTCATTAGCATCTAGTGTACTGTATTACATCAGCAGTATCATAGTGAAGTAATAATAATTCCGTGTAACCTGGCTGGAGACAAATGTGAAGTAATAAAAAATAGTGAAAATAAACAAAATAGTGAAGTAGACAAATGCGTTCACCTGTAAAGCCACCGTATGGATTGATAGCAGAATGTTGAGTTGAGAGACAGTCGCGGTGCTACTCAAAAGACACAATAAATCCTTCTTGCCTCCCCTCGGCTAAAAGACGTCGATCCCTTAATCAAGTCAAATTTCCTTTTGCGTCATCCGGTATATTGTATTGATCATAGGCTATTATATAGGTAACTTGAATTTAGTATAGGTTTCTTACTTCTACTTACATTAAAATTTTACAATACTATGATTGCTTCTCATTATTTCCTCGTATTGGACCTTCATTCATCGTAATTGGAAATGACAAACTACAAGTGAAAATTCAAAACTCATCTTACTCTGAATATGAATTGAGAGGATTATGAATTTCTTGGACTTCCTTGTACGGTATATTTTCAAACATTTGCTCAAAATGTTTTGGTGATTTGTTTGCGTAATGCATGAATACTGTGTAGTCTCTCCACATGATGGCAATAATAGAATAGGCAAGCTAACAGTTTATTATTAATTATTGATTAATTAAACTTCTGGCCCAAACTGGAACATGTATAGGCCAACTGCTAACTTCTCTCAATGCTACTAAATCACTTGGGTTATTTATGAGAGATATTATTAATATAGGCCTATCCTCTCCTTCTATGTTCTATGAACTTATTTTTGGCATTTCACCGAGAATTCTTCTCTGTCTATCACTTTCTCTCTTTTCTCTCCAAGACACCTCCTCTCTTTTTTGGATTTCCCTCCGATGCTCTACAATCAAATCCCTCTATTTTTAATCCACACCACGTACCAATCCATTATCAATTCATCTCTCCCATTCTCCTCACTCTTTTTCCCAATTCACAAGAGAATCTTTCTGTCTTGTCTCTCTGACTCCCTTTCACCCCCTCACTCTCTCTCTCTCTCTCTTCCTTTTTTCTCTCACTCTCCCGCATATATTGATGTGACAGTCTCCCCACTCTGCTATTATTAACAATTTTCGGATAATAAAATCGGATGTTAAAATCGTTGTAGAAACTGTCGCATTTGTCGGTAGGCTACGTCGCCTTTTATCTGCTCCATCAATTCACTAGAAAATAGTATATCTCAGGGCTCCGACCTCTGTCACCCGTCTACTCGACCCTTATGAACGCTGGGGAATTGGCCAGGTACCAAAGAAAATCCGTGGCTGTAAGCCAGTAAGAAAATGTTGATATAGCTCAACAGAACCCGCTCTCTCTGCAACATTTATACATACAGCTCACAATTATAGTCTGTTCTGGAAGCCATCGACATTGAGCTTTAAAAATTGGGAAATTTGGGGGAGTGGCGAGGGCGCTCAATCTCACCCACTTAAAATCACGAATTAGAAATATGCTAAACTTTCAGGAATCATACTCTCAGTGTTTGAGCTAACAAGTTTTTATGAACTTTCTAAATTATTGAGCGCCCTCGCCTCCCCAAAATTTCTTCCAAATTTTTCTTCAATGTCAATGGCTTCCAGAACAGAGTTTTCATTTTTGTTTGGCGCTACACATAATTATTATATTGTATGTATAAATGTATATTGCAGAGGGAGACGGGTTTTATTTAGGCTATATCAAAACATTTTCTTACTGAAAGTTTATACAAATTTTTGGATTTTTTCTTTGGTACACAAATTTTAGTTTCCACACCAGCGTTTTAAATAGGGTCGGGGTAGGGGAGACGAATTTTTGGAGAATTTTTGAGAGGATATCAGTTTTTTTTTTAATCACCTTCTTGTTATAGAGGTATAACACTGCAAACACAATGGATGGGGAGAGAGTTAATTTTTTAAACAGTGAAATGCCATGTTATTTGATAAAAGATATTTTATCCTCACTATTTGGGTGCTACAAAATTATTCTAGCTATAAGTGAGCTAGTTATGGTTAATACTGAATGAACAAACAAGACGTTGTGACTGTGTTCGTTGCATCACACCTTATCATTTACTATCCAGACTTTTAACGACTTATCATTGTAGCAACATTAATTCATGTATAAGCAGTTATCCACAAAGTTTGTTAAATAAGATTGAGATTTTGAATTTAGATTGAAATTTTAACCCATTACGATAGGTCACATGACCACTTTTGATACAAAATATTTTGTAATCGAAAAATGAAATCCTTGTAAAATTTTGCTCAACACCATTATTATACATTCCAGGAACAAAATTTCAAATTTTCCCCATTAATGATTCTAAATGAACGATTCAATTTTTCTATTTCCTGTCAGAGTTTTATTTCTTTTAATTGCTAAAATTGTTGAATTGACGCGACATTTACATTCTTTAAAACTTCAAATTCCAAATATTGCAACTTTAATTATTATTCGGGCAGAGCTACAGAGCTTAATCGGACATAGAATGATTTGAAATTTTAAATGTGAATAGACTTCTACTAATCTACTTGAAGGCCTATATCTTCCAAACTATTAGGCCCTTAATGACCAATCAATTCTCAAATTGTAGGTATTTTAATATACTTTAAGAAATATGTTGGATATCCTATTCGAAAAAGTGATACTTCACGGTCAAAATTCAAAAAACAAATGAAAAATTACGATAATTCAATGAACTTTGAAGAGCTGTATTTCGCAAACGGTTGAGCCTACAATAACAAATTTGGTCTCAAATTGAAGGTAATTGAATCAGCTTCCAAAACTATGTTGAATGTTCTATATGGAAAAATGATTCTTCAGGGTCATAATTGAAGAAATGTAGAAAAAGTGGAAAAATTCAACAATTTGATAAACTTTGAAGGCCTACATCTCGCAAACTATTGGGTCTACAATAATCTATTTGGTCTCAAATTGTAGATTCTCAAATTATCTTTCAAAACTTTGCTGAAAGTCACATTCGAAAAAGGGATGCTTCACGGTCAAAATTGACCAAATGTAAAACAAGTGAAAAATTACGATAATTTGATGAACTTTGAAGAGCTGTATTTCGTAAACGGTTGGGCCTACAATAACCAATCAGGTATCAAATTGTAGGTATTTAAATTTACTTTCAGCCCTATGTTGAATGTCCTATATGAAAAGTGATTCTTCAGGGTCAAAATTGCGAAAATTGAAAAAAGGGTAAATTCTCGTTAATTTTATGAACTTTGAAGAGCTGTATCTCGCAAACGGTTGGGCATACAATGATAAATTTGGTCTCAAATTGAAGGTAATTTGATATACTTTAAGAAATATGCACAATGTCCTCTATGAAAAACAGATTCTTCAGGGTGAAAATTAGCCAAACATAAAAAAGTGCAAAATTCCGCCATTTTGTACGATTTTTGGAGATGAACCGGTAGTTTGCCTAGGTCTAAAACTTGGATTTATCATCCCAGGACTACCATAAACATTACTAAAAAAAAAACCGACTATCCCATTTCATACAAGGTAGACCCTATTTTTGATGACAATTTTACTGGGCTATTATTGAAAAGGTCGAATTTGGCGGTGGCAACAGTGTGAAACTTTTAGTTTTTAACCGCTAGATCGCGACATTTACATCAGGGCCACCTAGGAACATGGTCTAGCTAGACACTGAATTTAAACGTGCAGCTGACGTCATCACATCGTGTCCATAATAACTCATAAGTTTACAACTCATCCCTGCATTAAAATTGGAATTCGTGTTTGGTTTTTCTGCCTCGAGTTTATTTCAACTGCACAATTACCTTTTGGTGGGTAAGTAGGTCTATTTATTTATTTTTAAATAATAAAAATTTAAATATTCAAACTTGGTTGTGATCAGGTGGCTGTTTATGAACAGTATAGTGGAGTGGTAGGCCTCTTAGCCGACGTCACATTTCGAGTGTCTAGGCTATGTTCCTGGGTGGCCCTGTTTACATTCGATAAAAAGCTTCAAATTCTAACTTCAAATTGCAACTTTAATTTTATTCGGACAGAGCTACAGAGCCAATCTCATTAAATGATTTGAAATTTTAAATGTAAATAGTTTAAACATGTCTTAAATCGCTTTTGGTAGTCCGAAATCTCAACTCATTACAGATTTTTCACATCAAGTGCTCAAAGTTGAAAAAAATTGAAAAATTCCAAAATTAGTAAAATGACAAAATACCCATATATAGTATCTTTGCGAATTTATATCGTAGAAAGTTCGTTCTGATCTTAAATGGAAGCGCTCAAAAATCTAAGAAAATAATGTCATTACAACATTTTAAAATTTTCACTACCTTCCGCGTAAATTGAGATGGCGGCATGCGAACATCAAAGGGAAGTTCGTTACAGAATATATAGTAGTCCCGGTCTTTCATTCGTATCACGGGGGGGACGGGTGGTGGAACGACCGTTCCACTAGATTACAGTTTGCGCAATAAGTCCGGGCACTTGACCTTGACAAGGCGAGGGGTGTAGATCGGTGTGTTTATCGAGCATTTCTAAATACATCGGCCAGCCCATCCACTATAACTAATCAGCTGTAGTAGTGTGGTGGATAGCCGACTGCTAGTAGCATCCAGCTGACAAGTGCCCAGAATAATTGCGCGTACTGTACTTGAAGCTACAAGTGGCCGTGATAGTTGAAATATTTCATATCCTCTCCAAAAAATTCTCCAAAAAAGAATTCGTCACCCGTCCCCTACCCCCGACCCTATCGAAAACGCTAGTGTGGAAACTAAAATTTGTGTACCAAAGAAAAAATCCAAAAAATGTTTATAAGCTCAGTAAGAAAATGTTTTGATATAGCCTAAATAAGAAACCCGTCTCCTCTGCAATATACATATATACATACAATATAATAATTATGTGTAGCCAACCCAAACAAAATGAAAACTCTTTCTGAAAGCCATTGACATTGAAGAAAAATATTGAAGAAATTTTGGGGAGGCGAGGCGCTCAATCTCACCCACTTAAAATCACGAATTAGAAATATGGTAAACTTTCAGGAATCATACTCTCAGTGTTTGAGCTAACAAGTTTTTATGAATTTTCTAAATTATTGAGCGCCCTCGCCCTCCCCCAAAATTTCTTCAATATTTTTTCTTCAATGTCAATGGCTTTCAGAAAAGAGTTTTCATTTTTGTTTGGGTTGGCTACACATAATTATTATATTGTATGTATATATGTATATTGCAGAGGGAGACGGGTTTCTTATTTAGGCTATATCAAAACATTTTCTTACTGAGCTTATAAACATTTTTTGGATTTTTTCTTTGGTACACAAATTTTAGTTTCCACACTAGCGTTTTCGATAGGGTCGGGGGTAGGGGACGGGTGACGAATTCTTTTTTGGAGAATTTTTTGGAGAGGATATCAGTTATTTTTTTAATCACCTTCTTGTTATAGAGGTAAAACACTGCAACCACAATGGATGGGGAGAGAGTCAATTTTTTTTTAAACAGTGGAATGCTATGTTATTTGATAAATGTACTTTCTATCCTCACTATTTGGGTGCTACAAAATTATTCCAGCTATAAGTGAGCCAGTTATGGTTAATACTGACTGAACAATGTGTGTATTGACCTTTATTCGGACAGAGCTACAGAGCTCGGACATTGAATAATTTGAAATTTTAAATGTGAATAGACTTCTACTAATCTACTTGAAGGCCTATATTTCGCAAACTATTTGGCCCACAATGACCAATTTAGTCTCAAATTGTAGGTAATCTAATATACTTAGAGAAATATGTTGGATGTCCTATATGAAAAAGTGATACTTCACGGTCAAAATTGACCAAATGTAAAAACAAGTGAAATATTACGATAATTCGATGAACTTTGAAGAGCTGTATTTCGCAAACGGTTGAGCCTACAATAACAAATTTAGTCTCAAATTGTAGGTATTTATATTTAACCCTATGTTGGATGTCCCAGATAAAAAAGTGATTCTTCAGGGTCAAAATTAGCCAAACGTAAAAAAAGTGCAAAATTCCGCCATTTTTTTACGATTTTTGGAGATGATCCGGTAGTTTGCCTAGGTCTAAAATTTGGATTTAGCATCCCAGGACTACCATAAACATTATTAAAAAAGAAACCGACTACCCCATTTCATGCAAGGTAGACCCTATTTTTGATGACAATTTTACTGGGATATTATTGAAAAGGTCGAATTTGGCGGTGGCAACAGTGTGAAACTTTTAGTTTTTAACCGCTAGGATCGCGACATTTACATCAGGGCCACCTAGGAACATGGTCTAGCTAGACACTTAGGCTAATTCAAACGTGCAGCTGACGTCATCACATAGTGTCCATAACAACTGATGTTTACAACTCATCCCTCCATTAAAATTGGAATTCGTGTTTGGTTTTTCTCGTCTCGAGTTCATTTCAACTGCACAATTACCTTTTGGTGGGTGAGTGGGTCTATTTATTTATTTTTAAATAATAAAAATTCAAATATTCGAACTTGGTTGTGATCAGTGGCTGTTTATGAACAGTATAGTGGAGTGGTAGGCCGCTTAGCCGTGACGTCACATTTCGAGTGTCTAGGCCATGTTCCTGGGTGGCCCTGTTTACATTCGATAAAAAGCTTCAAATTCTAACTTCAAATTGCAACTTTAATTTCTATTCGGACAGAGCTACAGAGCTTAATCGGACATTAAATGATTTGAAATTTTAAATGTAAATAGTTTAAACATGTCTTCAATCGCTTTTGGTAGTCCGAAATCTCAACTCATTACAGATTTTTCACATCAAGTGCTCAAAGTTGAAAAAAATTGAAAAATCCCAAAATTAGTAAAATGACAAAATACCCGCATATAGTATCTTCGCGAATTTATATCGTAGAAAGTTCATTCTGATCTTAAATGAAAGCGCTCAAAAATCTTAGAAAATAATGTCATTACAACATTTTAAAATTTTCACTACCTTCCCCGTAAATTGAGATGGCGGCATGCGAACATCAAAGGGAAGTTCGTTACAGAATATATAGTAGTCCCGGTCTTTCATTCGTATCACGGGGGGGACGGGTGGTGGAACGACCGTTCCACTAGATTTGAAGGCTGCGAACATAAAGTTTGCCGTGACACTAAGGTTTGTGTTCAACAATTTCCTGAAACTTGATCAGAATCGGTACTTTCTAGAAATGTGCTACATTCGATAAGCCTACACTGTTTCTAAACCTTCAAATTACCTACCACTGCTTCTACAGCTCACCAAAAAATTGTAAGTATTAATTAATATTTTGTAATGTTTGGTGTTCCAATACTATTTTTTGTTTACCATAGAAGGATTACCTTGGTACAGTGACATCTATAATCACCGTGCAAGGTAGGATTTCATTGGAATGACTGAGCTGCTGTCAGTTGCAGATAGTCAAAATAGCAACTATTTAAAACTAAGAATTTTAGGAAATTTGAGTGAGCGGCGCTTTGCGCTGCACGGGGTGAACTCATTTATACACTGAAAATTGTTCACTCACCTCTATTTTCTGCTAATCTAAAAATAAATTTTGAATGAACAAACAATATCGCTCCTTGGAAGCCTACAAGTTAAAATAATATTCTTGAAAGAGAAGAATCCGAAGCAAACTTGAATTTCATTCCTCTGAATATGCAAAAAAACTCATACTTTACATCAAGACTTTAAAATTAGAAGACAAGCTGAGATAGTAATTTCAAAAGTGGTTCTCTTGATGATTTGGATTTCTCGTGTTGGTTTAAGAGTGGATTTTACTATGAACCATAGCCCAGGATATTCAATAGTGTAAAGTGAGATTGAAGTGTAAGTTTCTATATTAGGCTACACTTTCTGAGTTTTATTGGACTGTTATGGTTGAGACTGGAATGATGGGTGTTTCCCAATATTATTTGAAAGAACGAGCAGATAATATAGGAGTGACCAGAATACTGGATATTTCTTGACTCCTGACTTTATCGGGATGGTATAGCTGGAGCCGTTAAGGGTTTAATTCTAAATATGCATACTCCACTTAAGGCTAAGCGTACACCGGTTAGTCAAGACAAAATTAGTCACGTTTAGTCACCGTAATTCACATAGCTGCTTATGAAGCAGCACTCACCGATGCAATGACAAATCGGTGTGGGTTGCTTCATAAGAAACTATGTGAAGTCTCGTCTTGTCTTGTCTTGACTAACCGGTGTACGCCTAGCCTAATTGATGAGAAATAACAAAATGATGATAAAAAACAATAAAATGTTGATGCACAATATATGCAATCGATGCATCGTAACTAGGTTTTATAATTGGATTGTAACATTTAAATTATAATTCCTACAGCTTTCATGAAAAATCCTGATATATATTATTTTTATTTCAGTTTAATATTTTATTGAGAGCTGGTTGAAGAATGGAGTGGCGACGACCAGATGAAGTGACGTCACCAACCGTGTGGAGTAGATTTGAGGGAAAAGCGCATGGCGATCGACCACCACTCAAGTACACCATCCAGGATATAACTGAAGATCTGATTGAGGATGCTGTTGAACACATGACACGATATTTCCTTGTTAGAGAGAATATAACAAGCTCCGTAGGTGAGTATTTTTAAATTTAAATTAAATTTTATAATAAAGAACGCTCAATGAGGTCACCTACTGAGTTGTCGGTATATTCTAGAACTGCGGAATTCTATTTACGAGTGCATGCTCTTTCCTATATGAACTCTCTTTCCACTTATATCCTATCATATTATGCGAGAAATTTCTGTATGTTTATATGTATGTATCCCCAATGGATCTCGACAACGGCTCTAACGATTTTGACGAAATTTTAAATATAAGATGTTTGTGATTAAAAAGTTCGTTTGCACCGGGTCTCATCCCTGGGATAACTCGCTAAAAGACCTTAAAAATGACAAATTGTTTCTTTGAGTACCAGCTGACAAGAGAAATATCCAACTGGAGACTCCACTGATTGAACAAGTTGGGTTCCGCCTAATTTTTTTGTGTAGCATAATGTTCTTGAGAATAAAATTTCAATCCTCATCTTATTGCCAACCAAACTTTTTGGTACCACAAACTTTTCTAAAAAAATATTGGTTTGCAGTAGTTTGCGTACTGCAGCCCTATATACTGCTATACCTCTAGTTAGATATTTAGCTCAATTATGTAAAATACTCTGAGAATAGGCGACTACACTAACATCCTTGATAAAAGCAGCGGATCAATTACCAAAATTGAGAAATTCGGGGAGTTTTTTTCTCTAATTTCCATTCCTTTTATTTTTGTTCAATACTAATACTAGTACAAATTGATAATTGGAATTTGATTCACTTCATTACCGACATGTAGTCATTTTATTTGAAATGTAAGAAACAAATTTGTACACTCTCTGACTGGAGCGCTTTCGAGTTTCATGAATTTCGTGTATCGCAGTTCGTAAATGGATCAAGAAGAAATCATTATCTTTAAAAATAATTTTTTAGAGGAGCATACACAACAATATAAAGAGCAAGTGGATCTTTCTGATTACAGTTTTATTAGTTCATGATATGAAAAAGTATTTGAATAATAATCATAAATAGGTGAAATCATTCCTGTGTCTGGTTTTTAATTATTTAGGTGAGACTGAGCTTGAATTTAATAAGAGAATTAATAACCACGGTACAATATCCTGTTTTCTATATTGCAAGATATGATGTTTCGATTCTCTCAGGAGCAAAAATTTTTCCTCGGAGGTTATTTATTAGAATCTGTTTATGAAACTGACTTTCTCAGCCTCTTAAACTATGATGCAGTCGTTTTGAGATTTTATTGATAGAGCAACCCGGCTACCAAGGCTATTATTTTCAATAATATTGTTCGTCATGATCATTTTCAGTTTTTCATCCATTTCATGAGATAATCAACACAGGTAATGAGCTGAGAATGTTTCAGGTTATGTGGAAGACAAAGTCTCCACGGAAGAGCTGAGAGATGTTTGGCGAGAAGCTCTGAAACAGGGCGTTGGTTTGGTGGCTCTGGTTGAGGATGCAGATGATGCAAGTGAAAAGAAGATAGCAGGATTGAACATGACATTTGTTATGAGTTTGGGCGATGAAGAGAAGAGTAAAAAAGAATCAGAATTTGAGGAGAAGGTAAGGGCACAAGATTTATTGGAGTATACTGCAATAGTATTCGTTCTTTATTATAATAGAAGATTGAATATCATTCAATCACACTCTATACTTTATTGGAAATATCGTTGTTTTCCGTTCCTAGTTCACCAATCATTGATGATCAATAAAATATAACTGCATTCAATATGACACATGGGAGATGAACAGTTTTTAATTGAGTAATACTCAACCAACTTTCCAATTAATTCCAGTTAAAAGAAGTTATTTGTGGAAAATGATGTTGTCAAGGTAGTGTTCATAATTTTCAATGCAGGACTCAAGTCTCTTCTCAAAATTCTCCTTCATTAAAATCTTGAATCTAAAATCTCTGCAGGGATGGCAGCAATTTATTGAATGATTGCCGATATTCTGTCGTATTTACTACAATTCCCATTACTATTTGCATAGCTTGTTCCTAAACCGCCCAGCATAATTTGTATCATTCCTACTATGAATATTGATAGACGAGGGAGAAATTAGAAATTCCATTGGAGATTAATTCCTTTAATTTGTTTCATCAGTTTTCATTTTTCACTCGTTCATTCGTTTTTCCAGATCAAAGGAAAACTGTGGAAAAAGACTCTTCGAACCCTCATCGACCTGGAGAAGGATGTTGACTTCTCCAGTCTGTACGGTGCAACCAAGTACATGACAGCCTATGGTCTGAGTGTTGCACCTCAATACAACGGGGATGGAGTCGGCTATCATCTACTGATGGCCCGGACACCCCTCTGCAGGGCAGTCGGAGTTGATCTCACCGTCACCTCGTTCACGGGTGCTGCATCGCAATACCTGGCCAAAAAGGCTGGGTTCGAGACTATAGCTTCACTCGACTACTCCACTTATGAGCATGATGGAAAACTAGCCTACCCCAGGCTGGATGGACACTGTCTTCTCATGGCTAAACGTATCCCTGCCAAGGATGATTGAAAAAATCATAGATTCTAATTTAAAATCTATTTATTCATCTACGAAAAAACATGTTTAAAGTAGTATGTGTTATCAACATTACAAGAAATACTGTAAGACTACATCATGTTTGTCATTGTGATTCTAATTTGGAAGTGAATATCATAAATATAATTGCAAGTAATTGAATGTGAAGCATGGCTGATTCAACACTGTATGGTTGCAGGTGCTGATGAGTTTGTATTTGTATCAATATCAATATTCTTAGTACTGTAATAGTAATTGAAAAAACTTACATTGTAGTTGGTGACGATGAACTTTGTTTGAAGAGCGAGTCACTCATAGAGATTATTCATAGAGGAAAATATAAAGAATCCGTCTAGAAAGAGATTACACAAAGGAGCATTTGAAGAGATAGGCCTAGCATTAAATCATGTTGGAGAAGAAAGAGATTGTTGGATTAGATCACAAAAGGTTTTCTTGAAATCATTCAATTGAGAATTCTAATTGTTTCAATCCGTATTTCGAATTTATTTCTCTTTAGAAATACAAGAATATTGAAACTTCAATGAAATTTATAAAGTAATTGAACATTATAATTTTCCTTTTCTGATATTTGGGATTTGTTGTTTATTTTTTACTCCATTACTCTCAACTCGGTACATGGCTGCATTTATGCATTGAGATTCAAAAATTGTCTTGCGTTTTGCGATTTGGGTTTTGTAAAATAGTGAAAGGGGATTTTATGAATAGTTTTATATAATTTTTACGAACCGCAACAATGATCGCAACCGCAATCCATAAATACATCCCAAATGATGCACTTTATGTAGACTAGTATTATAATTTCACAGTTTTGAGAAACCTTTTGTGACTAATGAACATTGATCCCCACGTTCTGTAATATTTAAAATGTAAGATTTCATCGAATACAAATTGAAGACACAATTTCAATTTGTGTTTATATGCAACGACCGCATAAAACCAAATTTGTTACTATGTGGTCGCAAGTTATATGCATAAATTTCCTTATTAAGTTCCTTATTAATTTCCTTATTAATAGTTTGCATTATTTTTAAACTTGTAATTTTCACTACAAGAATGGATAAGAATTATTCATCACCAGTTTACGACTCTGGGATAGACTTAATGACTGTGAACTGTTTAAAAATGCTCACATATCTAAATGAATTTTTCCCGACCCGACCTCGTGTTGTGACTTATTATGCAAAAAAGCGAAGAGACAAAATTTCTTCTCTTTTCAGATTATTCTCTCTGTCATATCTCACTTTCCTTACTTCTCATTTGCTCTCGCGGTCTTTTCTAACGTCTTATTATTCTGTCTGTCCAATTCCAAATTGTCTTGTCAGTGGCCCCCTCCAAGCAATCAGCAAATTTTTTTAGACTCTTCCACCACAGACAACATACTTATACTTTTATTATAGACAGTATACATTGTCTGTGCTTCTACCAAATCTCCGGCTATACTGGCGGCCACAGAATAATAAGGCGGCTTAGAAATCTTGAGCTTTTCAAGTCTTGCCGGCTGATTACTCAAATTCTGCAGGAGAATCGACACCGACGCTCAAAAACCTCTCGAGTCAAAACGTATCTGTATCAAGCTACATAGGCTACAGGGGGGGGGGGGTTATGGGGATTGTAACAACCAAATACAACCATATGGGGATTGTTGTATGGTACAACCAAATACATGGCATCATGTGGTCTGAGTGTTGCTCCTCAGTACAATGAAGACGAAGTTGGTTACTAGCTGACTAGCACACTACTTTTCAGAGATCTGGGCATTGATCTCACTGTCATCACATTCTCCAACCCTGTAGCTCAGTACTCGTCCAAGAAGGCGGGTTTCGAAACTATTGTATCATCGGATTTCGTGAGTTACAAGCAGAATTGCAAACTGGCATTTCCCAGATTTGAATATTAGGCTCACTTTAAATCGGTTTTTACAATCAATATTTTCTCCTTTGGTTTGAAAAAAATTTCAATCTGTATTATTTTAAAATGAACTGAGATGATTGATATATAAACTGAGGATCTCAGAACTATCTAAAAGTATAACTTACTCCCAGGTGATGTTGTACACATCAAGATAAAAATAATAGTCACCACGAATAGTTCCAGAATAGCTCGGTTTCTCAGAAATAGATTTTAGAGGGTAACAGATTTTTACAGAGTCTTATTTAGCTATAAATTTAGTTCGCAAAATTTGCTCAGAAATTCAATTTCGAACCAGTAGGTAGGTAAAAGTCTAAAACTATAATAGCCTATATCAAGACGGAACTCAATGAGCTAAAAATAATAAGCTATTTTGAAGTAATATATAACATTCCATTAAAATTTCGATATAATGAACATTGTGACTCAACTCTACAATATTTCTTCCATTGATATTTTTTCTAGCTGGAGAAATCTGAAATAGTATCATAAGATAGTGACGATCGGAAGAGATAATATAATGTTGCTGTTGTAGCCTATTATGATATAACAAGATCATAAGCAAAACAACTCTAAATTCCAGAAAGAAATGTCTGACAATGAAGAATTATCAGATACAGTACCTATGTTTCTCATAGATATTTGTGATAAGGAGCTAATTCGAAAGAAGACTTTTCTCAGGTAAATTTTTTCCCAGTCATTTTTTTCTTCGAGAGTGAAGGTGTGATCCAATTCTCTGTTGTGATTTATGGAGCGCTATGAACAAAATCTATAAGTTGGAGAAAATGAACTGATATTGTGCCTTCTCCCCTCACCAACTGCATCCTAACCTTATAATAAATCACTGATTAAACTTCAAATCATGCAATTTGCAGTCAGCACTCAACTTCTTAGACAAACAAGGTTTTTTTCATTATAGGTGTCCCTTTTTCAGAAAATTGATTTTCATGCTTGCTCAGTGGCCACGAACCCATGATTAGGTTTGCAAATATTTTTATTTCTCAAGATTTTCCGAAGCTTTTGTCTTAAATTAATGTAAAAACATTCTCTTTAGAAATTCATATTTAGGAAAAAAATCAGTCTTCCAATTATTTGGAAGACAAAGCACTATAAAAAAGAGATATTAGCGGCTATATATATCTATTGCTGTGAAAGGAATTGGGCTTGTTGACTTAAGTGAATGATAAAGAGAAAATAGGGGAGAATAGCTAGAATGAACAATTGAACATCACATTAATTATTGTCAATTTGAAGAGGCTATGTGAATTATGAAAAGATTTCTTCTTCTAGGTACTGTGGGTGAGGCCCGTATTAGACTATCAAATGTTTCATAAAAGATCTCTGACAAACATATGCTCGGTTTATCAGTCGTTCAATAAACAGTTTATGAATCCAATAGCAGTATTTAATCAATATCCATGTGTTTAGTTTATTAAACAACTGAGAAACCGTGCATATCTTTGTCAGAGATCTTTTATGAAACATTTGATAGAAATGCAAAAAAGTCAAAGAGATGGTCACTTTATAGCCAGCAATAATACAAGCGAACATAAAATATAGGGTGATCTGAAAGAGGACACATGCATGACATCATTTTTCATACATGAAATCGGAAAGTGAGATGAACATTGAACATGTTGATGTTTTTTTTTTGTTTTTTTTTTTTTTAGGGTAATGCCCACATGAGCTCTAGGCTTGTGCGTGGGTAATGAGAGGGGTGATGATGAGAGATGACGACTGTTTTTAGGCAGTCGGGACCGACGGCTTTTCGTCTCCTCCGAAAGACGGGAGTGGCCGTTTCTGTCAAAATCCGTTCCGGCAACTGTATTCGATCTTGGAACCTTTGGATTATCAGACAGGCGCTTATCGCCCTCGGCTACGGACCACTCCAATTTATTTTCAATTTTTCGTTTAAATAAACCTCTTAATCTGATATATTAAAACCGGGGCTCTTTTTGAATCACTCTATAGATGCAGTTAGTGAGAAAGTAAGTGTTTGTGATTCGTGAAGTGCTTATGCCAGGAAGTCATGAATCAACTTATCAACAATGATAAATTCAATTTTGGATTTTGCCTTCCCAACATGGAAGGGTATAAAGACAAATTGAAATCAATGAATAATTTTTTGATCATAAAAACTGTCAGTAATGAATGTTGATTAAATGATTACAAATTCTAAAAAAATAGAGTTGTTGAAATAATAAATTATATTTCGTTGATTTTTGGAAATGAATCATGATAATTCATACAGTATGATCAATAATTTTGATATAAATATTCATTTATAAAAATCGACTCCCATGTTACCTCATTTAAATAAATATCTCTTCCATGATAAGCATTGTTAATTCATTTCCAAATGAATCAATCAATACTTGTTGAATAATTTCAACAATATTTTTATAAATATTTTGTAGTTGGCAAAATGTCAAGTCTCGCAGTAATAGAAGCATTGTTTTCAGTTCAGTATCTAAATTGAAGCAAGCAATTAGAACATCATGTTATCAAAATTTGGGTCAAGTTCAATTTGTTTGAGAGGAAATGAGCTCGTTGTGTAAAAGGCGGTCTGTAACTATTTGAAATGTCATTACCCCGTGGCTGTACAACTCACATTAGCAATCAATTGAACAATACGCCTGGGAATTGACTAGTTGTATGAATGATGTTTAAAAATAATTATTCTACTCAAAAAATGATATAGGCCTGAAGGCTTGATGTAGAATCATCATGACTACTAATTTAAATAATTTAACTCCGATATTGAAGTTTTTTAGAAAATCCTTTGAAAAAGTAGAATGTCATTTTCTCCCGCAATTTCTCATAAGAGAGAAGTCTAAAATGTGCCTCATCGAGTTGGGAAGAAATTCAACTTTACCAAATAAAAATCCAAAATTTGAATCCTCTTTCTGAAATGAGTGTATCATTCCTCAGTTATTCGGTTTTGTATAATCAATTGAAGTCTTAAACCATCATAGACGCTTCTAATAGTAGCCTACAAGAAAATACTATACAATATACAAATAGTAACTAGTATATAGTATAGTATGTATATAGGCCTACTATACTACAAAAATGTCATTCACTTCTCTCTCGTTCAAGTATCACTCCAAAGGTGTATTTTTTGTATTTTTGGACTGGAAATCTATCTGTCTGATTCAAGTGGTGAACCACTTATTGTAGTTACAAAGATTATTTTATAAAATTTTGCACTCAGCCTGTTTTATCTCTTCCTATCATTCTGATGTTTTGTGAATTAATAGAAAATGAGTAAAATGAGTAAATGAACAATAATAACGATTCCATGAAAAAAACTGAATGGATAATGTGCTTGGATATGTGGAGAATTGATTTGTCCTTTGTGGTCTGAATCCATTATGCTTATGAAAGAAGGACGCAAAAATAATTAAAAAAAAAAATAGTCAAAATAGTATTTTTCTCCAATTTCAATTATCGAACGCATTCATCCGAATGACATGTTTATCTCTCAACTGCTCCACAAATATGTGTAATGAAGTTTGGAAGTAGAGAGGCATGTTAAATTATTAGGCTGTACCAACTACAAAGATATTTTGTCTCAAGCACTCGACTTAGTTGAGAGGACTGACCTAAACAAGAACGCGATTGCGCATGTGCCAATCTTCTTCATACTTCCTCATGTGACTATCTTCTCAACCTACTCTTGGAGTTTCTGTCAGTGGCAATTTTTTACACACTTAATTATCACGTATTTTTTATGTGCGTTGAAGTGTAGTTTGGAGTTCACTAGAATTGAAAAAAGTGAGTAGGCCTACACCTACATGTTATATTATCTTAAAACAAATATGCATGTAAATTATTGTATTTATAACGAATATTATGTAAGTATTCTATTATGAAGATATGTGATAGGATGGTCTACTTGTACTTTATGAGTAACTCCATTTCAGCTGTAAAAATTTGTAATTATATTTTAAAGATGCTCAATTACAATCCTTTTGATTTTTGTTGTTCGAGAACTACGGCGTTTTGTTTGGAATTTGGAATTTTTTTTATAGTTTATAAACTTACATGGAAAATAATATAAATCGTTGTAAGAATGCTTTGAAAGACAGTCATCAGACACAATTAATCCTTCTTGCCTCCCCTCGCCTAAAAGACGACGATCCCTTAAGCAAGTCACGGATAAGGGAATCTGATCCTATAGTCTGCTTCCCTTAAAAACATTATGTAAATATTTATGAGGCATCTTATTGTTTGCCAATTGACAAAAAAGGTCATAGGCTTCCCTATCAGCTTATAAATTTTAAGTTTTCAATCTTCTTTTGAATATGATTTAATCGCATTTTGAAAGTCCTTTTCTCATCAAGTCTTGGATAAATAAATAATTCTCAGTCCTTGTTTGCAACTATTTCAAGTGAATAGAATAAAATTCAATAAATTAATTCATTCTCCAGAGTTCTAATTTTATAACCATAAAAACATATTTTTAAATGAATCAGAATGTATTCTATACGTCATTATATAGGCTACACCATACATTAAAAAAAGGGGTAAAAATGCCTACTACTCATGTACAGTAGTCGTCATCCCTTGCGAAAATGTCCAATTCGATTAAGATGCATAATATGATATTGAATTTATTTCAGATACAATGTCTTCGTGGAAACGGCCAAAAGATGTACCATATCCCTCGGTTTGGGCAAGATTTCAAGGCAAAGTCAGTGAAAATGGCAAGCCACCTCTATGGTACACCATACAAGACGTTCCAGAACACTTATTTGAAGATATAATAAAACACATGACAAGATACTTTCTTGTCAGGGAAAGCACTTTCGCAACACTTGGTGAGGAAAGTTTCAGTTCAATTAAGTCCAAAATACATTCTTACTCTTGTTATAAAACTACAAGTTTCAAATTTTCCCCAAAATTCACGGATAGAGATGTTATTATTTTGAGTTTGAGTTAATGATAGGTATTATTAGTTAGATTAGAACTATTACTGTAGAGTTTATAAAATTCATATTCATTTTCATATTCAATTCATAATTTATTTCAAGATATAGATCTCATACAAATGAAGGTTACTCTACTTAAGAAACATGAATCTACTTCATTTCAGGAGCTCCATTTCACCAAACTGTTGGGAGCGGGGGGGTCAAGCAACAAGCTTTCTGGAGGAGTATGGAATACTCGCCCCATGGAAAGGGGTCTGGGTGTTTACCCCAAATCATTTTTGAAATATTACGTTTAAAAATGTAATTTAAGCTTGTTATCTATTTTATTTATCTTAAGTCTTAATACAACAATATTAGACCTATCAATAGGCCCGCTATTTCAAATTATTTATCCGATATTTGGGGGGCCTAGCCCCCAAATCCCTCCCCCCTCCACATGGCGCTCCTGCTTCGTTTGATAACAAAAACTATAGGCTATAAAGCAAGTACGAAGTACCTACTTATTTTACTCTGCAGGCTCGTTTATCTGATTTGTATGAATGCGGGTGAACTAAATTTAACAGTAAGCTATTAGTTACAATAAAAGCAGACAACACCGGTAATAATTATTTATTAACAGCAGTCGAGCATACCAGAATCATTGCAAAGGCTTTTCATTATTATTTAATAGCTAAAGTTCACATTATTTTGATAGGGTACTTTACAATAAGTTCCATACCTTATCTCTAAAACGCAAAATGATGAGTACCTCCCCCTTCCGTATCTGAAAATGTTATCTAGGACTTCCATTACTCAGAACTATTACCATTCATCAAAAGAATTGGAATTAGTCCACTCACAAATCACTTCAATGATAATGATTACCGGTAGTGAAAATTATTATTAAAAAAATTAAGTTAAAAAAGCAATATTAAAAACTTTATTTGATTTGATATTACTTTGCCAAAACGGTTTACCTTACCCATCATACTTAAGTTAGCTACATTATATATAGCTAGCTTATATTACATTTGCTAGAATTACATAAAAAAACAACAACATAATTATCTGTGGATGCAGACGCTACAGCTTTTGATGGATTAGAGATTAGATTATAGAGATATAGAGTAAAATTTCTACCGCAAAAAGGAATCATTCAAATTGAGACAAAATACATTATCAACTAATGGCAAGAAAATTTCGTCAAACGGACATGTAATCCGTAGTTTGTTTATGCTAATAAACAAAGTTTTGTGGATTTGAAAACACATTTGATTAACATTGTTTTGTGGGACCATGGGACACCTACTCATGCTTGGCCCCACATGATTTAAATTATTTAGGCTATTTTACTTATATAAAAGGATTTCTTAGGCGTATACCCATAAAATCCTCGAAGCTCTAAATGTGAGTAATGGGGAAGATAATGCTAATTATGATGACAAAAGTATCTATATTTTCAGATAGGCTACGAACCACTAAAAAGTAATTTTTATTCAAGGAAGCACGTTCATAACTTTGAAAGCTTACTATAGTGAAGCATTTCCCATACATGAAAGATGTCTGATAATTTACAACTTGTCATGCATTTTCAAATTTTACTTTGAGTTGAGAATGTCAATATCGCCCACTATCTATATTGCATTGACTGTCGCTAACGTGGAGAACAGTTTATTACCGTACACAGACATGTGACTTTTGACAGTCAAGAACTGAAGTTACATTGGTAAGTTGATAGGGATATCATTTCTTACAATGTCAAACGGTTGAAATGTTGAAAAGATGGCAATTCATTGTCACAACACTTGTAAGTATCAACATTAAAAGTGATAAAGATACTTACTAGGCGATTCGCTCTCCCTTTTCAATGTATTGACTCTATCAGCATTCTGCAGCTTTCAGCCATTTCCATAAGGATATTTACCAGTTTGTTTTGTCTGGTATTATAATTATGCTACTGTCTGGGTAGATAAATTACAAGAACCCTTCAGTATTTAATCGCTGATCCGGTCATGGGCTTGACTGCCAATCTAAGAATTGCATAAATGCCCACCACAAGTTGATATAATTTACCCACACACAGGTCTTAAGCATTATAATATGGGCAACATTAGTTGGAAAATTGATATTTTTCCTATTTCAAAACAGTAGGTCTATTATTACTGAAACTCTATAATATCACAATTCAGCATCTTCGATCTTGAATTAGTGGACCAGGAAACCTATATAAGACCATTTTATAATGCTGTATATAAGACTTTTGTAAAATTTCTAGGTGTTAAAGGATACATAGTAATTATTATACACTCTCTGTAATAATTACTATATCTGAATACACGAACAGAATATGGTATTGATTTTTACTTGATTGGTGATTTTGGAAAATCTGCAAATCAATAATTGTTATAGGTTAATAATAAATAATGGATCAACTGAGTATAAATCCAATGATTTTTTTTAAACTTCTCATTTTTGTGCAATTTATATAATGAATACTGGGACCATGATTCCGTAATTATTCTTTCATTATTATCTATTTTTTATATTTTCAGGAGTTCTTGAAGATCCTGTTTCACTAGCTGAGCTTCATGCTCGCTGGAGAGAGATGCTCAATGAAAGGATGTGCATTGTTGCTCTAGTGGATGGTGATGAGGAAGAATCCAAGAGAATAGCTGGTTGTAACATGTTGAATACATTCACGCGGGAAGACATGGAGAAGAATAAAAATGTCCAGGTAAGTAATAAAGTCTATTTGTTGAAATCCGTGTGTATTTTAAAATTAAGGCACAATTATTATATTTCGTTCGACCCATGTTCTCCATTGCATACATATATACCCATCTTTGTATGTTTTTTATTCATTATCTTTGCATGTACTAAAATTATCTGTAATATAAGCTGCCGTTTTGTATAAAAAATATAATAAAGTTCTAATCACTTCCAATCCATGAAAATTTAAAGCTTTTTTGTGAGGCTACTTTGAAAAAATGAACTTAACTTTTCAACTACATATTGAATCTTACCTTTAGCTACAATTATTTGGTAATTTTGGCTTTCAGAAGTGACCATTTGGAAAATTTTTGAACAACGCATGTTTTTTGTTGTGTTTTGAGTCTATTATTTTTGTTAGTTTCATTAGCCTATAGGCTACAAATAATTAATTTTATTGTTATGTTTTTTTCTATTGTATTTTCATGTTATTGACAATTCACAATACTACAATAAAACTATTCAAGCTCCATGATATGAGAATAAGAAAAAAATTACAAATGATAAGAGAAAGCAAGCTTGCAAGGATTAGGGCTGGGTGCTACATGAAATAATATTTTATAAAATTTAGAAATTAGTCTGTGGTAGAACCAATAAATTATAGATGCATGATGATGTCAATTTACAACGTCCTTTAATCATATTCCACTCCACTTTAATTAAAATGACTAAAATTATAATCAACTGTGAATCACTATCAACTGTATTCTGTATTCATAGTTAATAAGTGGTGTAGATTGGACGTTAATGTCCAAAACTCGTCACGTCAGAGAAATCAAGAAGTCATTCTAGGTACTCTATTATTTTATTGTATTCTCACTTCTTATTCATTATTATAGTTTCTACATTATTTCCATTTCCTTTTTTCCATCAGGTAAAAGGAAGAGTCATGCAGAAGCAAATGCTTGTATTCCATGACATCTACGGCCGTGAGGACATTTTCGATAAATTCAACGTGGACGTTTATTTATCGGCTCTAGGCTTGAGTGTAGCGCCGCAGTATCATCGCGATAACATAGGCTATCATCTGCTGATGGCCAGAACTCCTCTCTGTCAAGCTACTGGAATACAGCTAATTATCACCTACTTTTCAAGTGCGGCTGCAATACATGAAGCTTTCAAAGCTGGATACAAGCTGCTACAGTATGAATCATTCAATACTTACAGAGTGAACGGTGAACTCCTCTATCCAAGATTGAGTGGTCAACTAATACTGACCGCAAAAACTGTCCCAAAGTTGGCTTCAGAATAGGAAATATTTTTTTTAGACAAAAATTTTGAATTGACAATACAGAAAAACATCAAAGTCTCCCTCAGTACTGGCTTTGTTTGAACAAAGATGAAATGTACATAAATTTCAAAGATGAATATAGTGATCAATGATCATATATGACCATAAATATGTTTTATGAGCATCATAATGTTCTATGTATTTCTTCTGGTATTGACAGGTAGATGAAATGAGATATTACAATAATATTATTAGCTTGAACCTCAGTCTCGTCTGTGCACCTGCTAATAAAAATAGTGTTGCACCAGTAATATAAAAGTAAATACGCAGATAGTTATATAATTTCTTATTCAGACAATGCATGTGAAAATTAATGTGGAATCTCGTTGTCATCTGCTGACATCATATAATTTGATTTTTATAATTTTTATTTAGTTGGTTCTATGATTGATTATTGATTTATTGTCATTTCTCATTGCTGTCCCTGGGATGAGAAAACATTGCCACAGTTCATCTTCTTTATTCAAAATTGATAATGATTGTAATGTGATAGTTTCACTGATTCAATTTAAAAATCAATTCATGAAATGGACATTGAATCAGTTCTTATTTTAAAGTAAATCATTGAAAAATTGAAAATTGTGATATCCTCGGTCAAATCTTTGAAATTGTGAAGGAAATAATTTTTACTCCACTTTAAATGATCTTTTGAATACGGTAGGTACTTCACAATTCACAATTATAGAACAGAATCTCAATCTAAATAATATTGGAACTTCAAGTCAGTTCAACCGCTTCCACATTATAATTATCTGATCTTTCACAACTGATATTATCTGATATTAACAACTTTGTTATTGCGTGCTAGCGTGCTTATTAATAGTAACCCAAATTGATTATTCTATTATGGTATTGAAAATAAGTATTAATTAGTTGATTCAAATTTTTGTGCTAGCTGTGTTATCTTTTGTGTTATCTGAATATAATCAACATTGTAAAATAAACTATGAAAAGGACTTTTATATTGAAAGTTGATGTTTTTATAGGGATAGGCTCATGAAGTCTCATTCCACCTGAAGATCACATCTTCAGCAACCAATCTAATATTAGAACAACTGGCAGTGTTCCAGTTCCAAGCCATAGTTTTAGAGTAATTTGTTGAATTTCTTCAATTCCAATTTCTCCAATTTATTGATGGGTTTCTCTGTTATCACTTTGACTCAATCACAGAGATGCTATAAATTTGAGAAAACAACTTAAATTAACTGCGTCTTTCCTTCATTCAACTGTGGCTTCAATTATGTGGCTGTTGAATTCTTCAAGTATCTATGACGTCACTTTGACATAGAGGTGTGATGATTGAACTATACAATCGAAGTCAAACTTCTCAGGCTCGATTACCATTGTGGGCTGATGTAGTAGCCTACCTCAGCCACTTAATGGCACGTTTGTGCTGGCTAATTCAGAGAGCGCAAAGCAGTGGAGTCACTCGGCCTCTCACACAACTTGGAAGTGGTGCAGTTGTGAATTGCCGATCGATCAGCAATCTCATCCAGAATAGAGGGTAAGAACGGGAGAAGAGAAGATGAGCGCTTGCACAGTATTTTCTGCTAGCTAATGGTAAAAACCGCTGCGTAAGTTAAAAATCATCGCGTCTTGGAGAGCAAAGTCACAGAGTAAGGTGGAGGAGTGAACGGTGAAGGAGTCTAATACAAGGATGGTCGAGTGTCTTTCAGAGTGTCGAAGGGCCTCTCTTGCATTGTCTCCTCTTCTGGGGGCGGCATGGAGCACTAGTCACGTGGCACCAGCCCCGTCCCTCCCACCCCCTCAACAACCGCCCCCACCAAAAACCAGGTCGTACCTATCCCTCTCTGCAGGAACCACCCCCCCCCCATTCACTGCTCCACAAGTAATTGCTGCCAAGCCGTTTTTCATCTCTCACCTAGGCCTATTTACTGTCCCACTTGACTCAGAGTACGGAAATCAACGGCTTATTGCATTGCGGAAAATTGATGACCGATTTTCCATGCTAACATTCCCACTTGGAATTATGATACGATATTTTTACAGCCCATTATGTTCATAATTCTTATTGAAGAGAAGAGAATATTTTGTAGACTTGGAATATTCCCTCACATTGATGTTAATAACGGAATAAATATAATAGAGACTAGGACGAAATTATATAAGCAACAAAAATTGGCTGTTTCCAATGTGTGTAAACTGTAAAGCAATTCATGTTACTTGCGCAGATGGCATTATTTAATATCGTATTTTAGCTAGATACTGTATTTAAGAACACGGGATCTTTAACCCGCTAGAAAGCGGGTGCTTCAAGTGGAAGACTGAAGTCGGTGTTGAGTGTTCCGACCGAATATTATTCCGACTGCCCCCACTAGAATGGTTGTGCTTTACTAACTAGTATATTTTATTTAATCATTACCTCATTCATATTGATATTTTTTGTATCTAAAAAATGTGTTCAATGAATTATAATTAGTACATTGGATGAGAGAACTCATTTGAAATTTGATAGAACTACTTTAGAATTTGAAAACGTAATTTATAAGGAAGAATACAATGACGGTAAGGAATGCAAATTACCAAAAAAATACAAATTTGTACAACATACATAATTATTAATATAACAGTGCTATCCATGACAACATTATGAGGGGCACTAAAATACGTCGAAATACACCATTTTCTGTTAAAAAATCTGAAACTTTTCCGTAGGTGGGCCCCTTTCTTTGGGGGTATTCCATACTCCCAACTCCCTCCCTACCCCCGAAATCACCTCCTGGATCCGCCTCTGCCCTTAATATGAATGAATTATAAATCGTTGCATTAGCTATTGCAATTAATACAAAGTTGAGCCGCATAGAATTCCGAGCAGCCCTCAATAAAATACAAAAATACAAAAAAAAATTGGTTCACGGCTACCCCTCAGGTATTTCATGCTTGGAAATGGAGTCGGGATTATTATTGAGAATATTATCCAATAATTGTCCTGATACTAAAGGTAAGGCAATTAATGGAAACTCTTCATTTATATAGAGAACATGAATATATTTATATAGAATCACTTATATAATGCAACGTTAGAACGTTGAACGTTTCGCATTCAGAATTTTCCAGACATTAATTGGAATTACAGATACGCACCAGTAATGCTCATGTGCAGGCTGTAATGAAATGATTGTTCTCAGTGAGGCTTATGAATGTGCGTCATGATGATGGGATGAACGAGGGAAGAAACACAAAAGGAATCGTCGGCGGTAGAGAAATCTTGAACGGGAGCGCGCGCTGTATTTGTCAGCTTCCAGCGGTTTTGTAAAGGCGAGCGCGGCTCACGTGGCCCAGACACGTGACACTGCCTGGTCACGTGTCACCCCAGTAGACCAAAATCCGGGAAATAGCCTCTGACGAACCCAACTTCATCTCTTGTTCACGTTAAATTGAGCAGAACTTATCAAGTATTTTCCAAACTGTGAAGCACCGCCTTTATTGGAGATGTGGAAAATTGTGAACAACTTTTGCAAGTTAAATTGCACAAACAGCAGTTCCAATAAGTTGCATGTACTACAAGCTAGGCTTAAACCCTTCAACATACTTTGATCTATATTTTTTCACATGATCATATCATCATTATTTCAACCAGTTTTATTTATTTTTTTATTTCTGGTGAATTGAACTGTAATTTGTTACTAAACTCATTAATATTAAACTTAATACTCGAATTCTAATATTCAACTAATATTCTCTTAAATTCTTCGAAATTGTATATAATTGATCTAATTCAACTGAAAAGAACAAACTTCTTCATCCCCTGAACCTGGACCACATGTGCCCTCTAAGGGGGGCCACCAAAATTCTGTGCGGATGTAGATAGAAATTATAGAATGAATATTTAACCCATAATTATCTTGAAGACGATTTAAGTAGGATAAAAAGGGGAGATCAAGTGCACGGCGGGCCGTCATCAACCTCCCTATAACGTCACACAATGATGTCACAAAAAAATTGAATATGTTTTTTATTTTTTTCTGTTTTTTTATTTTTTCTGGCTGTCGTAGTGTGACGTCGTGGCGTTACGTCATGGTGTGACGTCGTAGGGGGTTGAGGGGGGTTGATGACGTCGTTGTGTGCTGGGTCTCCCCTTTTTATCCTACTGATTTATTCACGATTTATTCAGCACAGTATGATTCTGAATCTAGAAGAGTGATACCAATTCCTTAGTACCGTTAATACCGTTCAACAGCTTTTACTTACAGGTGATTTTATAATTTCCTACCTATTCATTCCACTCATCTTGGCACACGAAATCTTTTCAACACAAATAATTTTGAAAGTGAGAAAGTTCTCCAATAATAATAATAATAGTTCCGTATAACCTGGCTGGCTTAGGTCTGATGTCAGAGTTTTTAGGTCACTCCTGATCAGTTCAGGGTCTCTGACGTGACTTATATTAACGACTGTTTTTTAGGCAGCCGGGATCGACGTCTTAGCGTGTCCTCCGAAACACGAGGTCGAGTGGCTCGAGCTAAAATCTCACGGTCTTTACCTGGGTTTGAACCCGGGACCTCCAGGTTACAAAACCAGCACTTAACCCACTCGGCTATGGCCACTCCCTAGTACTCCAATAGGCTAGCTTTCAGAAAATTCCGTAGAATGAAAAATTGTTACAAAATGTGAATCTGCTTATATACATGACGTAGACATGCAATATGATAATTTGGAAACAAGTTCTTGCTTCTCAGGAGATGCCAGTAGCTACCAAGAGGTATGGTAACTCAATAGGGCTTCAGAGTTTCTTTGTTTGTTTTGCAAAATCCAATTAGCATATTGTATTAGCTAGAAAAGCGATCTCTTGTCCCGAGGAGGAATATTCTCAAGGAGCATTCTGCTGGCAACTGACTCTATGTTTTATAAATGATCTAGTCTATATCAATCATCATCTCTTATTGAAGCTTCAGGCCGCAAGAGCTCGTTTTGATCGCTCCACAAAGCTACTTCATAGTGTTATGTTGTAAGCATCATTTATCGAAATAAGGCGGATTGCCTTCACAAAAAGTTCCGGAAATGCTTTGTTACCAAAACAGGATAAAAGATGACGGAGAATTGTAGATTAGAACTAGGAATGCAATATACATATACGAGGGTAGGCTGATAATTAATGCACACATGCTTAATAAAGACAGACATACAGAAACAAATACAGTAGCAAGATTGGGTGGAAACCAAATTAAAGTATAAATCTTAAGCTTCAAAATCATGTAGGCTATATATATTATTCTAGTGTGGATGTGAATGATGGCCATTTCAAACACCTAAATTGATATGTTTAAGTTTAAGTTGGACTTTGAGCTACACTTTCACCAAAGATTAAAATTGAAAGTTATTGCTCACAAAACAATAATAATATTATACATTGTGTAAATCATAATAATGTAAGTATACAATGTAATACATCCATACAATTCAATAATTATCCATCCTTAATAAATATAATATTCAATAACAGCTATTCCAAAAAATATAAATCACAAATTGTGCAAGATAATGTAAGGAAGCTTAATAGAAAACAAAAAGTAAAAAAGATAAGAAAACTCCAACAATTGGTTTGCAAGTCTATGGACTTTTAAAGAGCGGATACATTTTTTGGACCACTCTGTATGGTGGTTTAAATATTTCTTCTCTGAAAAAGAAAATTATTTTCTATTCTGAAATCAACTTTAGAACAGTTTTTGAGGCCAGTATTAGTTGACCACTCAATCTCGGATAGAGGAGTTCACCATTCACTCTGTAAGTATTAAATGGCTCATACTGTAGCAGCTTAAATCCAGCTTTGAAAGCCTCATGTATTGAAGCCGCACTTGAAAAGTAGCTGATAATTAGCTGTATTCCAGTAGCTTGACAGATTGGAGTTCTGGCCATCAGCAGATGATAGCCAATGTTATCGCCATGGTATTGCGGCGCCACACTCAAGCCGAAAGATGATAAATAAACGTCCACGTTGAATTTGTCGAAAAGGTCCTCACGGCCGAAGATGTCATGAAATACAAGCATTTGCTTTTGCATGACTCTTCCTTTTATCTGATGGAAAAAATGAAATAGAAATAATGAATAATGTATGAATAATTAATAGAAAGTACAATAATGAATCAAAAAATTACCTGATGGAAAAAAGGAAATAGAAATAATGAATAATGTATAAATAAATAGAAAGTACAATAATAAATAAAAAAATAAGAATACAATAGAATAATAGAGTAGAATGACTTCATTATTTTTCTGACATGGCGGTGTTTGAACATTAATGTCCCCTCTACACCACCTAACAGCCCTTCCTATTATTGATTGAATTTATATGAAGGAGGTATTTTTGCAATGCGCGGGTGAAGGGAGGTCAAAACGAGTTTTACTCCTTCGGACGCTATATTTTGCAACCGATAATCATGAGAATGCTACCAAATTGTTTAGAAAGATCTGTAGAGTTGTTGTAAAACCTTGAAAATTTGATTTTTCAACTTTAAAGTGGCAATATAAGTCGATGAATAAATTATATCGATTTATAAATATTATTACAAATAACAAAATATTACCTTAACAAGTTATTTTTTGTAAAATTCCTACATTATGAAATTTGAATAATATTGTAGTAATTATTTCATTTTATTTTCATGAACGTGACTTATTATGTGACAAATAATTCAAAAGTGTTCAGGAGTGGAAAGAAACTGAAGAATAGAATTTATTATTTGTAGCCTATAATGAATCTGACAATAAAAACGACTCAACACTACAAAAAATATACCTTCATGAAAAGTTTTAAAAGTGGTCATATCTGAAAGCCAAAATCAATTAGCCATAGGTAAGATTTATTAGGCTGCTTTTATTGCGGTTGCGATTTCTCTAAGTACATCGGCTCTTAGCGCTTCGTAGAAGTGGATAGATCTAAATTATATTTTTTATACAAAATGGTAGCTTACATTATAGATGATAATACTTGCAAAAATACTGAATAAAAATAAAATATATACCATTATACAAAAAAGGGTATATGTACATGCAATAGTGAAAATGGGTAGAATATAAAAATTGTGCTCTAATTTGAAACTACATGTGGATCTCAATAAATAAACCGCAATACTTACCTGGACATTTTTATTCTTCTCCATGTCTTCCGGCGTATATGTAATCAACATGCTACAACCAGCTATTCTCTTGGATTCTTCTTCATCACCATCTACTAGAGCAACAATGCACAACCTTTGATTGAGCATATCTCTCCATAGAGCTTGAACCTCAGCTACTGAAACAGGATCTTCAAAAACTCCTGGGAATATAAGAAATATATATATTATTAATGAAAGAATGATTGCGGAATCATGGTATTCATTATGTAAATTGCGAAAAATGAGAAGTTTAAAAAAAAAACATTGGATTTATATTGTTGATCCATTCTTTATAATTATGTACTGTTATGTATAATTCTTTATCCATTCTATGTATTTATAACCCATTGTTATGTATTATAACAGTTGATTTGCAGTTTTTCCAAAATCACCAATTAAGTTAAAATATTACAATATTCTGTTGCATATTCAGAAATAGAAATATGTATTCTTTAATAATATTAGACTGGAAGATACATGGATTATTATTGAATCGTGGCATATTTGCTACAGGTTCTGTAACAAGATTGATGTATTTTAAACATAAGTGTACTGAGACTATCCTCACCGAGTGTTGCAAAAGTGATTTCTCTGACAAGAAAGTATCTTGTCATGTGTTCTATTATATCTTCAAATAAATGCTCGGGAACGTCTTGTATGGTGTACCAAAGAGGTGGCTTGCCATTTTCACTGACTTTGCCTTGAAATCTTGCCCAAACCGAGGGATATGGTACATCTGTCGGCCTTTTCCACGAAGACATTGTATCTGGAATAAATTGAAGTAATTTAATATCATAAGAGTTTACCCCGTGCAGCGCAAAGCGCCGCTCACTTGAACTTTTGAAATTCTTAGTTTTGAATAGTTGCTACTTTGACTATCTGCAGCTGACAGCAGCTCAGTCATACCAATGAAATCCTTCGTTTTACAGATGACTATTTATAGTCACTGTACTACTTTTAGAAATACTTTTCTAAGCTCTATCTATGTGTCATTTCACAAACTAACTCAAGGGATTTAATAATTTAGTACATTTTATGCCAAAGATATTGCCACAGGAAACTATTCAAGGCTTCCATCAAATTTCTCCCATTTGAAATGATTATTAAATGATTTAATGATAATGAAAAACAAATAGAGCCTGCAGAAATTCGATTTTTTATCTTTCTTCTGGCGCAGATCGCATCAAAATCGGTCCATTCAAACTTCTTCACGAACTTTCCAAACTAGGGACAAAACTCTTTTAATAATACAAGATTCTTAATTTATGCATCTTAATGAAATTAGACTTTTTCGCTAGGAATAACGACCTCATGAGTAGTAGGCATTTTTAATTTTATTCATTTTTTCAAAAATTTATGCTGTAAGGAATGGATTACATTTATGGCATTTAGTTAAAATTAGTTAAAACTCCTCTGGTGAGTACAAAGCACTCACTACATCAGTGAAGGCATACTTCTCTGGTTAGTGCGAAGCACTCACTACTTCAATGAAGGCAAATTCCCCTGGTGAGTTACATTATTCTCAAATAACCTGCCACCAAAGGGACAACCAAAAAGAATAATAACAAATAGTAACATGAGGCGATCCAGGGAGTGCATTCACTTTATAATAATTAATTGAACGAAATTCCTAATTAATGCCATATAATATTCTGAAGACTTCTGCTACTGCAAATATTGACAACAGATTAATAGCTAGTAAGGAAATTCGATGAACGCTACTGCACAAAAAACTCTCTTCCCGGGCGGGAGAGTATTTGTTTCAAGATAATATAACATGAACTCACCTTTTTAATTCTAGTGAACTCCAAACTACACTTTAACGCACATAAAAAACGAGATGTGTGTAAAAAATTGTCATTGACAGAAACTCCAATAGTAGGTTTTGAAAAGATAGCCGACTTTTACAAACAAGAAGATTGGCACATGCGCAATCGCGGTCTTGTTTAGTCAGTCTTCTGAGACTCTGAGACGTGTGCTTGAGATAAAAATCTTTGTTGTTGGAATAAGCCGGCGTCCCCCACCACTCCAAATCCAGTTTCAGCCAGTTTTCCACCTGTTCGGTGAGCAGTTTTTCACCCGCAGCAAAGTCGTGATGACGTCATGAACGTAAATGGCGTGTCGATACGTGTAGGAAGCCAATGTATCGATACGCGTATCGTTGTTGGAATCGCTGTTGGAACTCCTCAACAGCTTCACGTTATTTCACACATAATACAACAATCCGACGATAATAGATGAGATAAGAAGTGGACAAACATAACTGTTTTCGCCAAGTTGTTTACTGTGATGCCAGTCTGCCACTGAATTAAATTGGTGAGAAATTAGAAATAAATTCTCTTGGGGTGGAAATGAACTTCCGGGTAGGCACCTGAGGAATGCAAAAGAACTATCTGGAAAATTCTGCTCACAGTACAAAATAAAAATACTAATGAGGGTCCATTATACAATAACTCTATTACCAGAAGCATAATATACTTAAAAGACGTAACTGTATTTCTCTCTTTGAGAATCCTTTAATTAAAATAAATTTAATTACTGATTATTAAAGCTTGAAATTCTAATTTTTCAATAAACGTATCTAAAACTCAAGTACGTAACTTCATACAGTATTGTTATTTAATGATACGGTGTCAGTGGGTGTCACTTAGTGGCGAAGCGTGGTATACTTATTTGGTCATATGGTATACCAAATATGGCGATTGACTAAATAAGTATACCACGGCTGCCACTTTAATTTTATTCAACGGAGAATGTAGGTAATTGTTGAATTCTACCAGCTAACACTACCAAATTAATCACAGAAAGCTACATAACTGGAAGTTATTTAAGCATGTGTATGACTAAACTCTGATAATTATTTTTGTTAAACGTTTAGGAGTACGCATCACAAGAGCAATAGGTGTAGAAGCAAATTATCACAAGTAGACTGATCCTCAGTCTTTTACTTCCTGTTTTTACTGTTGCCGTACTGTGAATGAACCAAAAAATTTATTGAATCTTATACTTATTTCAAGAACAAGGGAATTGAGTAATCAAGTTATACCTGCACTCGGTATTCTCATTATAATTCGCTTGTGATCTTGTTTTACGAAATATACAACAGCAACATAGCTCTATTATTATCTCTTCCGATCGTGGATCGTCGCTATCTCATGATACTATTTTTTCCAGCTAGAAAAATAATAATTTGAATAGAAGAACTGTTGTAGAGTTGATTCACACTGATCACTACATAAAACTGTTAGTGGAATGTTATATTTTATTTCAAAAAGCTTAGTCATAATACAATAGTTTCAAACTTTCAACTACTGGTTTCACATTGAATTTCTGAGCAAATTTTGCAAAAAAAATATAGCTAAATAAGAAACTGTGAAAAATCTGTTATTTCTACAATCTATTTCTGAGTAACAGAGCTATTTTGGAACTTGTCCTAGGGACTTTCATTTTTATTTTGATCTATACAAAACAACATCATCTAGAATTATTATACTCAGTCCTGAGACCCTCAGTTTATATTTATCTCATCTGAGTTCATTACTAAACCATACTGATTAAAAAATTTTCAAACAGAGAAATATTGATAGAAAAAACCGATTAAGTTAATATTGAAATTTGAAAAGTAGCGGTACATTATTTTAGTGTATGCAGAGTGGAGGTATCCAATCGCAATTGTTCGCATGAGTTTATATTTCTTATTTCTTAATTATTTTTTATTTGTATCATCAGATAGATAGAGAGTTATTGTTTCTTGACGTTGCTGATGACCGTAGAGTACGATGGGTAAAAAATAATATATCTCTATCTTGCTATCTATCTAATGCCAAGCGCCAAATTAAATTAATCTGATTATATATATTATGATGGAAACATAAAATGTAATAAGATTGACCAACAGAGTGGTATATTCATAGATTGATAGAATGAAACTTGAAAATTGAAATAGTACAATACTGGAAATGTGGTTCTGCGTGTTCACATTTATTCACACGATTAAACCACGCACAACTCTAAAGCTCAAGTGGGCATCACCCTCGCAAATAAATCACAAATCAAAATCAAATAAATCAGCGGCGAGAGGTAAATGGCAACGTCGCAGTATCGTCTTACTGAGCCAACACTTCAGCATACAGTTTGCATTGTGCGTTCATGCAAATCGGTCGTTTTGTCAGTTTTGACAGCGATTTTGACGTTATTGTTTTGTAGTGTGAAATGTTATAAATAAGTGAAATGCCTGACAAGTGTGTTGTACCAACAATTACGAAAGTGCCGTGAAAAAAGGAGGGTTATGAGCAGATATTTAGATTTCCCAAAGATGAAAAACTTCGTAGTAAGTCGATACGGGCCATTTCTCGCTCAAATTGGTTCCTCTTCAAAGAGCTTATGTTTGTATTAAACATTTTCATGAGACGAATTTAGTCTGGAGTGAAAAATTTAAAAACAGTGATGGTGAATGGTGCGAATTTAAAAGAGATAAACCTCTTGCGCCGTCCCAAAATTGTTTCCCAATTTGCCAGCATATCTTAGTAATAACTGTCCAGCCCGAAAACGATCAGATCCTGAAGAAAGAATACTTAATTATGAAAGAAAACTGATGAAGGAAGAAGAGGAAAGATTGAAACGACCAGAAGAAGAGGATAAGATCTGTGACTATACTTCTTTTTCAGAAGTTCTATCAGCTAAAATTAAAAGTACTGGTATTAAGTTTTCCTCATTCAAAACTGAAACCAGCTGCATTGTTTATTCATTAGATCCAAGTAATATTCCTATAGTTAGTTTCAGCATTAGAATATTAATAATGATTTAAGTGTGGAGACCCATATTAATGGAGGATTAATTCCAAACAAAACTCTTGTGCATATAAGGAAAATAATTCATCGATACTTTGTGATTTTTTAATTAAGCCACTGGAGTCAGTTATTTCATTTAATTAATTTCTGTAGAGATTATAGAAAATCAAGCAAAGACAAAGACAGTCTTCCTGGTATCATTCTTGAAAACATTGAGTTTTTGATAAACAATTTGGAAGAAGGTAATAATGAACTTGTACCGGTAGCAACCACCAAAACAGTGAAACATTTACGTGACCAAATCAGTCTTCTTTTGCTAAAAAAGCCAAAATACAATAATGACAGTTTTGACAGCTTTTTTTGTACACATGCAATCAGTTAAATGCTATAATGCTATAAGACTAAATGCCATATTACTTATACCTCATTCTAGATACTTGCAAAAACTATGTGCTTCATTTCATATTTCACCAAATAACAATAATGAGAATAGTAATTTTTTGAAAGACATTGTGAAAGATCTCGAAGGTGATAAAAAGCTCTTCAAATTGATCAGATTCATGTATAGGAAACTCTTGATTACAAAACTGGCTGTATTTTTGGTGTTGCTAATAATGATATTTCTCAACCTGCCAAAACTATACTTACATTCGTTATAGTTCATGTTTTAGAAAGTTTAAAGAATGTATTATGTATTTTTCTTCCCGTCGCAGTATTGTTTGCTCCGATCAGATTGATAGGCAATCTAATTAGAATAACAAAACCAAGAACTCTATGACAGAGTTATCTGGTTGAGTGTATCGGTCGGACGGTGAGCAGTGGGAATTGCGACGTTGTCACATTGAAGGCCGCGGCCATGTATTAGAGGAGGCTATGATACTGTCTATGATATATAAGTAACTAGCCAGCAGGCTAGCCAGGGGGCTCCGCCCCCTGGTCCTCTGGCAGCCATTGACATGAGCGCTTCGCGCTCACCAGACACAGTAAACATCCATATGCCGATAATAAAACGCCTCAATAACGCAAAGGGAAACTGTAATGCCATTTTGCTTTTATATATATTCCTGGCGTAATTTTGGGAGAATCTTAAAAAGATTTTCACATATTATTTTTAGCCCATAAACCAACCTACGTACATTTTCAACATTCAACATTTTCTGCCAATTAGTTCTCAAAAAAGCTGAGAGAACTCACAAAAACGCTAGAAAAAGCGCGAATATTGGGCGTATCTTTGGGATGTTTTCAAAATCCGTTCTTAGTGCGCGTCTAAAGCTCCAACTGAACATGCATGCAAAATTTGAACGTATTTGGTTCAGTAGATTTTTAGTTCTGCTGATGAATGAGTGAGTGAGTGAGTGAGTGAGCCATTTCGCTTTTATCTATATATATAAAAGCGAAATAGACTGGTAAGAGTAGGTATATATATACTAGTAAGTAGGTTGTACGTGGTAGAAAAGAGCCTGTAAAAATGTGCTGATTGCTTGAAGGCTACTAACAAGCCAAATTGGAATTGGATAGACAGAATAATCAGACGTTAGAAAAGAACGCGAAAGCAAATGAGGAGTGAGAAAAGTGAGATATGACAGAGAGAGAGAGAGAAAGAGATAGAGAGTGAGGTGTGAGAGAGAGTGAGAGAGAGAGTGAGAGAGTAATCTAAAAAGACAAGAAATTTAGACTCTCCGCTTTTTTGCATGAGTCACAACACGAGGTCGAGTCGGAAACAATTCAATTACATAATTATGTTAGCCTTTTTTAGCAGTTCACAGTCAATAACTATATCACAGAGTCGTAAACTGGTAGAGAATAATTCTTATCCATTCTTGTAGTGAAAATTACAAGTATGAAAATAATGCAAAATTAATAATGAAATTTATGCATAACCAGCGACCACATAGTAACAAATTTGGTTTTATGTGGTCGTTGCATATACATGAATTGAAATTGTTTATTCAATTCGTATTTCAGGAAATCTTATAGAAGTGAGGATCGATGTTCATTAATCATAAAGGGTTTCTCAAAACTGTGAAATTATAATAGTAATCTACATAAAGTGCATCATTTAAGCTGCATTCTAGCATTGCGGTTGCGGTTCCACTATTCATAAAATCCCTATCCACTATTTTATAAAACCCAAATCGCAAAACGCATGACAATTTTTAAATCACAATGCATAAATGCAGCCATGTACCGAGTTGAGAGTAATGGAGTAAAAAATAAACAATAAATCCCAAATATCATAAAAGGAAATCCAGGAAAATCAAGTATATGTTCAATTACTTTCTAATTTTTTCTTAAGTTTCAATATTTTTGTATTTAAAGAGAAATAAATTCGAAATACGGATTGAAACAATATTGGGATTCTCAATTAAATGATTTCAAGAAAAACTTTTGTGGACTAAACCAACAATCTCTTTCTCCTCCAACAATACAATATAGGCTATCTCTTCGAATGCTTCTTTGCACATTCTCTTTCTGGACAGATTCTTTACATTTTTGTTTAGGGATAATTTCTTTGAGTAACTCTCTCTTTAAAACAAAGTTCACCTTCACAGAAAATTTATAGTGATATACAAATACAAACTTATCAGCACTTGCAACCATGCAGTATTGAATCAAGCCATGCTTCACTTTCAATTACTTGCAATTATATTTATGATATTCACTTCTGAATTAGAAACACTATGTCGAACATGATGTAGTCTTAGAGTAATTTCATGTAATGTTGAAACCACTTATACTACTTTAAACATGTTTTTTCGTAGTTGAATAAATAGATTTTGAATTGGAATCGACAATTTTTTTCAATCATCTGTGGCAGGGATACGTTTAGCCATGAGAAGACAGGGTCCATCCAGCCTGGGGTAGGCTAGTTTTCCATCATGCTCGTAAGTGGAGTAGTCGAGTGAAGCTATAGTCTCGAACCCAGCCTTTTTGGCCAGGTATTGCGATGCAGCACCCGTGAACGAGGTGACGGTGAGATCAACTCCGACTGCCCTGCAGAGGGGTGTCCGGGCCATCAGTAGATGATAGCCGACTCCATCCCCGTTGTATTGAGGTGCAACACTCAGTCCATAGGCTTTCATGTACTTGGTTGCACCGTACAGACTGGAGATGTCAACATCCTTCTCCAGCTCGAGGAGGGTTCGAAGAGTCTTCTTCCACAGTTTTCCTTTGATCTGGAAGAACGAATGATTGATAGAACTAGAAAATATTATTCTCAATGGGATTTCTAATTTTCCATTTCAAAATGAACGGATGATACTTATGCCAGGCAGTGTAGGAAGTAGCTACTATATTCAAAAAGTATCTACTGCGAATTTTAGTGAACATAACAGAATATCGACAGTTATGCTGTGACACCATGGTGTTTCCATTACCATATGCAACAAATATTGTGAATAAATGAATGTATATAATATACAATGTAAATGCATACATATTGAATGCAGTGATATTTATTGTGCATCAATTATTGGTGAACTAGGAAAGGAAAATAAAACTATTTTTGAAAAATAGATAGAATTGGTTTCTTCTGAATATGATAAATATTCAATTCAGTACTATTAATAGTTTTAAATAAGAACAAATAATCATAAATACTCCAATAAATCTTGTGTCCTTACCTTTTCCTCAAATTCTGATTTTTCTTTTTTACTCTTCTCTTTATCGTCCAGACTTATAATCAATACGTTTATTCCTGCTATCTTCTTTTCACTTGCATCATCTGCATCCTCAACCAGAGCTACCAAACTAATGCCCTGTTTCAGAGCTTCTCGCCAAACATCTCTCAGCTCTTCCGTGGAGACTTTGTCTTCCACATAACCTGGAACATTATCAGTTCATTACCTGTGAGATCTATGTTGATTCTATACAGGTTGGTGCACAGAAACGGGAAAATTTGAAATTGAAATTTGAAAAATTGTTAATGCTCGAAATGTGTCAGGCAAGAGTGGTAATTACGTGAAATAACAATAAATTAAAAATTACTTCTGTTAACGGCTGCATTGAGACGATTGTTTGTGGAGCGTATAATTTCAAGGAACAGTAACGTAACTTCACTTGGCCTCCACGCTCTCCAGACCTCTCAGTTTGCTACTTCTTTCTAAGGGCACATCTGAAGATGTGTACCAGACTAGGTAAAGATGCGTTGTTTATCAGACTAGGCCAAGAAATCTTATTGAGCTCAAGACTCAGATTGAAGAACACGTCGCCAACATCACAGAGTACCGTACACATGCGTCGCACAATGCTAAAAGACTTCAAAATCGATGAAATGAATGTGTTAGAAGCAATGGACAGCACTTAACTTATATGATTGAAAAAATATATAATTTCCACTCTTGCCTAGCACATTTTGAGCATTAACAATTTTTTTTTACAATTTATTGGCTTATTATAATTATCTCTAATTTCCCGTTTCTGTGTGCCACCCTATTTGTTAAACAAGATGAAATGGATGAAAATTTGGAAATAATCATTTCGAACAATTGAAAACAAAAAATAAATAAAGCCAACGGGTTGCTTTATCAAGAAAATCTCAAGATGACTGTATCATAGTTTGAGAGGCTGAGAAAATCAGTATGTTTCATGAACCAGTGGTCACTCGGTGAGAGCAGTTGATAAGTAATCATGTGGTTAAGTAACAAACATTCAAGACCGCTCTCGGATGGGTAACCGACACAAAAATTGTGCAATGAGGCGAGGTGGAACCTACCCGTAAGGGTCTCCCCACCAATAAAAAAGCCATACGATAAAAAAAATAAACAGATTCTAATAAATAACCTCCGAGGAAAAATATATGCTTCTGAGAAAATCAAAACATTATATCTAAAAATATAGAAAACAGGATATTGTACCGTGGTTATCAACTTTTATTCAATTCAAGCTCAGGCTCACCTGAATAATTACAAACCAGACACAGGAGTGGTTTCAACTTCAGAGTGGTCCAAAAAAATGTATCCACTGTTTAAAAGTCTAACTTGCAAACTAATTGATGGTTGAGTTGTCTCATCTTTGGTGAAAGTGTAGCTTAAAGTTCATCTTAAACAAATCACTTTGGGTGTTCGAAATGGCAACCATTTACTGGCATCTGGCAACTATTATTTAATTAGTATTAGTAGTGCCCCAAGTGTAAGATTTCTCTTCCAGGTATTAAGATATAATATAAGTTTAAAGAGAGTTCATATAAGGGAAGAGCAAGCGCTCACGAATAGAATTCCGCAGTTCTAGAATATACCGACAACTCAGTAGGCTACCTGATTGAGCGTTCTTTATTATAAAATTTAATTTATATTTAAAAATACTCACCTACGGAGCTTGTTATATTCTCTCTAACAAGGAAATATCGTGTCATGTGTTCAACAGCATCCTCAATCAGATCTTCAGTTATATCCTGGATGGTGTACTTGAGTGGTGGTTGATCGCCATGCGGTTTTCCCTCAAATCTACTCCACACGTTTGGTGACGTCACTTCATCTGGTCTTCGCCACTCCATTTTTCAATCAGATCTCATGAGAAAAATATTAAACTGAAATCAAAATATATCAGGATTTTTCATGAAAGCTATAGGAATTATACTTTGAATGTTACAATCCAATTATAAAACCTAAAGTTATGATGGATGCATTTTATTGATTTCGCCATCATTTTGTTATCTAAACAAAAAATTGGAATTAAGTAGAGAACGCATCAAAATTTAACACTTAATTGGCCATTAAGTCAGGAGTCAAGAAAAATCCAGTATTCTGCCACACTCGTATAGATTGTCACTCCTCAATCTGCGTGTTATTTCAAATAATCTATTGACTAATATTCCAGTCCCAGCCACATCAGACGAATAACATTTTCTTCCTGAGTGAGTAGTCAAGAAATATACAAACTTTCACTTCAAAATCACTTTACACTAAAATCTCCTGGGCTATTGATCAATCACAGAGAAATCCACTCTTGAACCACCATAAGAAAATATGAAAATCATGAAGAGAACAAGTTCGGAAATCGCAATCAGTTATGAAAGATTAATAAAAGTTCTATTCCAGCTTGAAATGTGAGTCTTCGGATGGAAGTCCAGACTGATGTAAAATATAAAGTTTGGTCCTAAAAATGTTTTAGAGGAATACAATTTCAGGTTGCTTCGGGGTTTTCGTTTTCAATCATTATTTAAACTTGTCGGCTCTCAAGGTTTTAGAAGCGATATTGTTTGTTTGTTTGTTCAGAATTGATTAATAAATTAGCGAAAAATAGAGGTGAGTGTAAATTTTCTAGTAAATATCGAGGGTACAGATTAAAAACGAGGTAGGTGAATGTTCTTGTTAAAATTTTTCAAATGAAATCGATTGATAGATTTCAAATCAAGACTGAACTCTCGATAAAAATACTGTACTATAAATAGAAAGAATACATTGAAAATATCATATGAAATAGACTCTGAAAATAGAAGACTGTCACTAGAAATACAATGTAATATCTCAACAGATATCTTTCAAATAGACTGGTCTTATCTGTTGGACCGATAAGCTCTTGCAGGCTATGCTTGTAGATTGAAAACGTAGCTATCATAACATCACTTGTTAGCATAGAAACATTAAATTATACCTCATTCGCCAGAAACTATCCTAAAAAATCCTTCAATAGAAAACAAAAAATATGAATGAATACTTGCAGTTTTTTGGTGATCTGGAAAAGCAGTGGTAGGTAACTTGAAGGTTTAGAAACAGTAGGCTTATCTAAACACGTAGCATATTTCTAGAAAAGATCGGTTCTGATCAAGTTTCAAGTTGAACACAAACTTTCATGTTCACAGCCTTCAAATATGACGTAATTCAACTATCACGGCCACTTGTAGCTTCAAGTGATAATAACCTATTTTCTAGTGAATTGATGGAGCAGATAAAAGGCGACGTACCGACAAATGCGACAGTGTTTCTACAACGATTAACATCCGACTGATAGTTGTGTGAGTTGGTGGTGAGGCTTCAACATTGTTAATAATAGCAATAGAGTGGGGAGACTTATGTCGTAGGAATATATGCGGGAGAGAGAGAAAAAAAGGAAGAGCGAGAGAGAGGGTGTGAGAGAGAGACAAGACAGGAAGACTCTCTTGTAAATTGAAAAAAGAAGGAGTGAGGAAGAAGGGAGAGATGAATAGATTGGTCCGTGATGGGGATTAAAAACAGTGGGAGTTGATTAGAGAATATCGTAGGTAAATCCTAAAAAAGAAAAACAGAGTCTTGAAAAGAAAAGAGAGAAAGTGATAGACAGAGAAACATTGTGGGTGAAATGCCAAAAAAGTTCATAGAACATAGAAGGAGAGGATAGTCCTATTCATCATATTTTTCAAAAATAACCCAACTGAAAAAATAGCAAGGAGGGAAGTTAGCAGATGGCCTATACATATTACAGTTTGGACCAGAAGTTTAATTATTCAATAACAATCAACTGTTAGTTTACCTATCCCATTATTGCCATGTGGAGAGACTACACAATATTTATGTATTACACGAACAAAGAAAACTTATAAGCAAAACTTTAAGCAAACTTTAAGCAAAACTCCTAAACTTATAAGCAAATGTTTGAAAATATACAGGAAAGTCCAAAGAATTCGTAATCCTCTCAATTCATATTCAGAGTAAAAATGAGTTTTGAATTTCTATTTGGAATTTGGCATTTACAATTTGAAGGTCCAATATGAGGAAATAATGAGAAGCAATCATAGTATTGTAAAATTTGAATAGAAATAGAAGTGAGAAACCTATACTAAACTCAAGTGACCTATACATTAGCATATGACCTATACAATATACAGTATGATGAGTTGACCAAGGGAAAATACTGACAGAAAATTAGAGAGCTACAGAAAAATACTGACGCAGAATTACATAGAGCTAGGGGAGCCAAAACAATGGAAAAATCGAACTACTGAAAAATACTGATGGAAAATTATTACACAGAGCTACGGAAAGAACAACGGAAAATTACAGAACTTTTGGAAAATACTGACTGAAAATTACACAGAGCTATGGAAAAAATGCCCACGGAAAACTGAGAATAATGAGAAAATACTGAAGAATAATGAGAAAATAATATATGTGGAGAAAAATGATAAAGAGTAAGTGCTAGTTGAAAGGAGATCCAGTTGGATTGAATAACGGCCGTAAATTGATGTCATCTAACCGAACCAATGAACAAATCTGGAGTCAATTAATCTGGAGTTAATCATTGTCTTTCCATGGTGGTTGAAAAAAAATATTATTTCAAAATATTGAAAAAGAAAAGAAAGTTTTAAATAAAAAATTATTTGAAAGAGAAATGAGAGGATGGAAAAAACATCGAAATAAAGAAAAGAGCAAGTAGAAATTATTAGCAACAAGGGAAATTGGTAGTCATATCATACTAGAGTATATTATCATACTAATACCTGAAACCGATCATTTTATACCACTGATACGTGAATTTTTGTTGGAAATGGGTATGGCGTGATACAGGATCAAATCATATTCTTGAAATGTTCCTATTTCTCCATCAATATACATACAAATCCTCGAAATTTTGGTTGGAAGTTGAGTTACACATTACAGTAATTGAACTAGGTAATTTACTGTCAACTCATCAGTGTATCTGTCAATAACGGTAATAACTGTAATTGGATAATGATTTACTGGTATAATATGTGAGAAGATACAATTCACTTACTTGAATTCATAGTGTGAGTTCTCGACTCAAGTGATTGGACTACTAGAGACAGTGAATCAGTTTCTTGTACGTTTTCCAGATCGTTTTCCAATTCAGAATTTAGTAAGAGGTATGTCATTTTCATGAATCCTCGTTCTTTGTAACAATGGCTGATGATTTGAAGTAGGTTTCAGCTTTTATTATCATTTATTTATTTTAATCTATTATCACATGCTGAGTTACATTGAGAATGATCAAATAAGATAACAGAGTTGAAACAAGGCATTATACATAGAAAAAATGCTTTAATTGATAAATAATATTTTTATTCAGTATGACACTAACATTTAGTAAATATTAAGAATCTGGAATACGTTTTGCCATGAGGGAGATTGTTCCATCCAACCTGGGATAAGCCAGCTTGCCATCGTGCTTATAAGTTTTGTAGTCCAATGATCTTATGGTTTCGAATCCTGCCTTTCTGGCCAAGTACTGAGACAACGGACTTGTGAATGCGGTGACAATGAGATCAATGCCCAGTGCTCTGCAAAGTAGTGTGGTAGTCATCAATAATTGATAACCAACTCCGTCTCCGTTGTAATGTGGTGCTACACTCAGGCCATAGGCTTTCAGGTACTTGGTGGTGCCGTACAGACTAGCAATGTCAACATCTTTCTCCAGGTCGTGCATGGTTCGAACAGTCTTCTTCACAGCTTCTCCTTGGAGCTGGAAAATACAGAAAATATTCTAACACTGACGAAACCGAAATCTATTATAGTGCAGAGCAGTGCAACATGATAACAACAGAGAATCAAAAATTGAATGGATCTTCAGTTACAAATAATAGAGGTTTAGTGGGAAAGGTTATCGCTCAATCCGCTCGCCTCCATATTCAATTTGAACATATTTGCTTTACTGGCTTTATCCATCAATAGAGAGCTGATAGTAACCTTCAAACCCTTCATTACACCCAATCCTTCTAACCTTCCTTGATTTTAAAATACTTCAATTCTTCTTATACCTTAGCTGAACCTGTGTAAAAGGTTTAAGGTTTAAAAGGTTATTAGTTCATCTAAGAAATCTACCGATTCAAAAAACAAATTGTAGATAGGTAATTATCATAGGAGATGAACTAAACACTAATAATCTCTTAGAAATTTAATATACTGAATGAAAGGTGCGATTGATTTTTCCTGTCCAGCGCTTAGTTTTGACATAAGTCGCAGTAAACAAGAAACAGAACCAAAATTTTACACGCCATCTTAATTTATAAAAAATTTATAACATTTACAAAGTGACATCACTCGGATTTGGAATCTATACATACAGAATTAAATTTTATCATAATCGATGAAAAAATCACCGACATACCTCAAAATGAGGTCTCACCTTCTGGCAGCCTGACAAAAAATTGATCTTGCTTGGTGCAACCAAGATAATCTAAATTGAATTTCTTGTACAGTACATTATTATTGTACGCATACCCCTCATGACCGGAGACTGAAACTCTGCTGATGCACTAAGTAGATAAAAAAATCAAAGTACAAAATAATTTGATGAAATGAATATGTACAGTAGTTTGAAGGAAAAAGTAGATGGAATTACGAAGTGGACCAATGAACAAAATGTTTCAGGATTTCCACGCATTGGAAAAACAATGTAAGTTGTGCTCTTTGCTCATTCATTTATAGATAGTCCTGATCAATTCGATGGTAATAAAATTAAGTTATTGATGAAAATTATAAAACGAAGTAAAGAAATAATCTAATTAGATTATAAACACCCAAATTAATGTGAAAAGTTTTTGAGAGATGATGATACTCACCATAAAAAGTTTTCTGTTACTATCCTCTTCATCATCCTCTTCATTATCCTCTTCATCATCATCTTCATCACCAATGCTGTTAAGGTTGATTCCAGCGATTCTCCTCTTGATTTCTCCATTTTCTTCAACCTTCACCAATGCCACCAAACTGATTCCTTTTTTTAAAACTTTTCGCCAGAATTTGTGACACACTTGTACGGAAACTTTGTCCTCCAGGAAAGCTTTAACATTTTCGAAGAGGAAGCTTAATAGCAGTCAATGATTTGAGATAACATGATCATATCAATCATAACTAATGATCAAAGCAAAAAAAAATGTTTGAATTGCCATCTGCACAGGCCGTTGGTCACAGGATCAGCACACATGCTGCGGTTTACCTGCATAGGTTTCTTGAACCTCTTCGGTAGACCGCAGCGGCCGACCTAAAGAGGAATGAAGAAAAATAATTAAACAGTAAGTGAAGGATGATGGAGTGTATTTCCACCCGTGGTAATAGTAATTTTATTTCAATACCAAACAGTTGATTCTCCCCAGTAGTGAACCCCCATTTGCTTTCAGTAGTTTGCACGAAGGAAGTTTCAAAATTCAAGTTATCCAATTCCAATCAAGCAGAAAAATCAGGATCGAGCTGGATAGCTTAAGAACTGATTTATGGATTTCTTTTCGTATTAACATTTTCAATAATTTAGCTGTATCTTATCTTCATCTTAGCTAATACTTGATCTTTATCACAATGTAGGGTGTCAATGCATTGAAGTTTAATGTGCAAGCATAAGCTATTCATGAGCATGCTATCTCACGTTGATAAAGTTTGTATTATCAAATTGAATTTTGATCTGTATCACCTTATAAGAACTACGGCTCTACTCACACTTGGAAACTCAAATCGCGTCGCTCGGCGACTGGAATAACAAAACATGTGTTTTCAAATGATGACGCTCAGATGATACTGCAACCGCGTTGTCTGAACGTCATCATTTGAAAACACATGTTTCGTTATTCCAGTTGCCGAGCGACGCGATTTGAGTTTCCTAGTGTGAGTAGAGGCTAAGTTTATCAATCAATGCTCTCATATTATATGTATTTTCAAATGTTTTCAGTTGGTACTTGTTTCTGCATGGTTCATTGAATAATGTGTGTTCAAAACTTGAATTAAAATTTTCAATTTCCTGGTCATTCTATTACTAAAAACTACTAGAAACGTTTCAACTCACCAGCGGAGGACATTAAATTCTCTCTGACAAGAAAATATTTTGTCAAGTGCTCAACAGAATCTGCTATCAAGTCCTCAGTTATCAATTCAATAGTGTACTTGAGAGGAGGGTGATCTCCGTGAGGTTTTCCCTCCAATCTATCCAACATCACTTTTAACATTATAATGTATAAGAATAACTTACTCTTGGTACATAGATTATTGAGGTTACTCATCAACTACGCGATAAAGGCATGCGAATCAGTGTTATACTAATAGCATACAACTCAAAGTACATGTTGTTGTAGTGGCGCTCAAATTGGATGATAATGTGTGGGTGGGGGTCTGACGTAACGCAAAATTTGTTAATTTTGGAAGATACCATTACAAGAGAGAGACAAAGGAGAATACTAGCTTCAGATTGAACCGTGTGAGAAGAATGGGCCGACAAGCGATAGTATGAGAAGGAGTGAGAGAGAGTGAGAGTGCTGGGGAGGAGAGAAGAAAGTGAAGAAGAGTAGTGGGGAAATATGATAAAGAAATATTGACTGTTGCTGAATTTAAGATAAAATTGTAAGTGAAGATAACAAGATAGAGAGAAATGAGAGAGAGAGAGAGAGAGAGAGAGAGAGAGAGAGAGAGAGAGAAGAATGAATAAGAACATTGACTTCAAACTGAACTTTACTCTTTCTATCTTTATGACTTTTATCAGGAAATAAAATTCTATTTCCCTTTAATAATTATAATTCTAAACAAAAACTTTGCCGCTCTAGTGCGGCAAAATACACATAATATAGCGACACTTTTCATTATACAAATTTTTGCCGCACTCCAGATTTGCAACCTAATATCTCAATAGTAAATATCTCGTAGTTTGAATAGGAGAACTGCTGATGGAAGGTGACAATTTTTAATATTTCTTATACAGTAGAGTCTCGCTTATCCGTCATTCCGTACTATCCGGCATACTAATCAGAGACGAAATTGTTCAGAATTCAGGCCTCTTCAAGGCCTCTCACAACGAACCTCAACTGGAATGATAGAAGGTGTGTACGGACGCTTCATTGCACAATGACTCATATTAACTTAATACAAACTTGATGGGACTTATATTAATGTTTTTTACATACAATATCTAATATTACAACGTTTCCAATCAGTTAATCATCTTTTTTTGAAATATTCCCTATTAACCGTCATTTTCGATTATCCGGCCCTTTGCCTGCCCGTTTATGACGGATAAGAGAGACACTACTATATTTTAAATATATTCTTCTTTAGAATATTATAGAATTCATCTGGCAGATGAGGGTGCCTTGTCCTGGCTAGAGGAGACTGCAGGAGAGCTTGGCATCTGACAATACATAATTGTGTAGAATATTATCTCATTAATATCTGTTTACTGTCTAATCCTATATTTATGCACATATTTCTATTATTATTTTTACTGAACTGGCCTGAAAAAAGCATTAGCATACAATTATATATATAGAATATTCTGTAATTCCATTTTTATTCTATTCTGTTATTCATCTTTTTATTCATCCATGTTTTTTGAGTTGCACAAGTTTTATGTATATTGTTTTTCTTTGCAGAAATAAATATTATTATTATTATTATATTATAGATACTGTATAAATATCGGTACTCTGATTAGAAGAAACTGACATTCTACAGTGCATGAGTGATAGCCAGCTCCCAAATAAAACTGACATTATTTCTTAGTTATATCCAGTAATAATGATATCATAATTTATTCTTAATGATGAAGATAGAGATGTTCCACCAAATTCATATTATGAAGATGGTCATCATCGTAGTAACAATGTTAAAAAAAATTAAGACGAGGAACAATGATTGTGAAGGATCTGTTCCAATGTCGAAGTATTCATGAGAAGTACTTCTTATGGGCGTATTTGGTGAGAAAAAACAAATTCATGAATCTCAGACATTGGATTTCATGATACTCAAACATCCAGTCAAGCCGCTATTCCCCCGATATTCAACAGAGTGTAAGATTAATTATTCCGCTTCATGAATGTTGCCAAGTTCAGCATGAAAAAGGAACTTGAAAATAGGTTTCGGATCTTGGATTTCTTCTCGTTACTTCGGTTTCTTAAGAGTAAATACAGCAAATAAATAGCAAGAATGAGTTGAGAGTTGCCTCGAGGGTTTTTGACTTATTCACAACAGAAAGAACACATAAAATTGAGCAGGGCTATAGATTGAGAAGAGCTCTTCAAAAATATCATTGAATACCAAAATTTAAGTTTCGACAGTAATTTTGTACTTGAGCTATCCTATGAAAGTGAAGACATATTCAATCTCTTGATAATCTGCATGTTGATGATTTTCAATAACTTATTTTCATGTTCGTTTTTCATGCTGAAGTTGGCAACATTTATGAAACGGAATAATTGATTCACAGAATTTAATATATCCATCCATTTCTCATCAATCATCCTATTACCCATGCACGTGGGAAAACCTTCTTATTACCCACGCACAAGTCACGAGGGAAAAGTTACTCTTAACACACCACTTACTGATATAAAGACTTACTCTGAATCACAATATTCTCCCGCAAACATGTTTTCCAGCTTACAGTAGCCTTCATAATAATTAAATCTTCATGAGTAAGTTTGCTGGTGAAGAAGACCATATTTTATTTAATTTGTTGTTCTGAATCAAATCAATTATTCTGTTATTGTTCATCAGATCTCAACCATAGGTGAGTAACGTCTTTAGGATTGACAACGAGTTGATAGTACAACTGTTGTACTGTAATTGATGGCTGAATGTGAGCACTGAGAATGCTACCTACTGCTGAAATCAATATAAATATATTCGTTAAATTCTACATTATCATTTGTGATAATAATATCACCTTAAGCATAAGCTATAAGCTATGCATGTCAGGAACGTATCAGAATTAACATATCCATTGAAAAATACGCACAAAATTCACGCAGCAATAAGCTGTTGTCACATAACTCTCTGAAAGTTCGCAGTTTCGGTGTTTCGGTCTCCGCGAAGAGACACTATAAGAGAAGTTTCTTGAAATGAAACTTCTACCAGCAGCTGCCAGCTAAACTCTCCGTCTTATTTTATCCTCACAGAGCTTTTTTTGCTCTCTGGCTGAAGTTTAATAAATTTTTCTCAAGAAGCACAATGAGTTTCAGTAGTAATAAATAGGGAAATGGTTTCATGATCTCAGGATTAAGTAAAGAACCAAAATCGCGAGCGAGAATTGGAATACTGCCCCTATCAACGCTTCCAACATTCTAGAGATTACCTCTGGAACTGCTGTGCATTCGTATTTCATTTGAGATAACTGGTTTCTTTTTATAAGAAATAATTCATCAATGGTCTATATTCATCCTGTGAAGGTGATTTTGGAATTACCAAAATAAGTAAATTAGTAGAATTAGTAGAATTGATTAAGTAAAATTGAGTAGACAGTAGCTACTTAATGTGAGAGAATTCCAACACCCATCAATTGAAAGGTCAATACTCTGGAGTCAAAATGGAGGCGCAGTGAAATTCAAATAAATGGATCCAATCCATCAAAGCCAAGGAGCTTGCTTATCTATTGAACAATCGTGTACTTAATTCGCCTTTCGAATGAATTTGTCAAAAAGTGCTCATTGATATAATGATTGAGTTCTTTTACTTTTGAGAAAATAGAAAACGGATGTTTTAGTGTAGCTTGCCATTTCAGACCCCGTAACACTATTGATGATAATTCTTCAGTTCATCATGAAGATTAGTTGTGTTTTTTTTTTCATTCACACGCAATTTCACATCTCTCAAGCTATTCTGAATGTTGGTACTAAAAATTTATATATTTAAAAATTATATATCTAAAAATTATATTTATTACCCAAGCTCCAACTGAGAGCGTATGTGGGCATCAACACAAGAAAAAAATAATGAAGAGGCGAGACAGAAGACAAAAAACAAACCGACCTAACTATTCAACAAATACACGTGAAATTTCAGATGAGGAAGGAAATCATAATTATATGATCATAGGCTTCATCAAATATCTAATGTGGTATGTGTAGCATTAACTTTCAAAGCCACATTAGCTAATGAACGATTTAATGGTTGTGCTAGAAACCGGGCACTAATTTGGCTAAGAATTGGATTAAGTTGTGAATATTGATATCAACCCGTGTGTTGAATAATTTTTTATAGTTTCTACTCATATCACTGAAGAACATCATGTTTGTTACATTTGTCGCAAAGACTAACAGATTTGGATTGTTTCAAACTTTTGTTTGGTAAAATGGTTTTGAGCTTCGATGTAAACGGAATCTAATGCAATTAGTTTGGTATTAAGTGACTGAATGTCATCAACTCATTTGGTTAGCGCCGGTTCTTCTCATTTACATGAGAGGAACATTTGAACTCCTCAGTACGGTGACCAATGGTGTCCACTACTAATCAGTAGACGAAAAAATCAGAAAACAAATCTCTAACTTTTAATCGTTCACTTGAAATCACTTCCTGATAGTACAATATTATATTTTTATCATCATCCCCTCACAAATGCACAAGTCTCATTAGCATGAAGACAAGCATGCTTAACAAATAAATTACGAGCCAATCATATGTGTGATGAAAAGTTATCGATTCTTATGTGATCCTCCGTTCAAACTTCGGTTTGTCCACTGCCACAGCTGAACAGCTTATGTAAACCATCGGGAGAAAAAGTCTTACAACCGCATTTTTCTCATGTTTCCAAACGATGGGAGGATTCACCATTGATTTAAGTTTTTGTTTTCACATTGCCTACAATAAAATAATATGTGTTATATCTAGCTAAAGGCTACATAACACCCTACTATTCAACATGAGAAGGTAGAAATAATCACACTTTTTCCCCTCTTTGGATAATATGATCTTCTTTGTTGAAATTTGAGAGAGAAATAGCGCTAGGGTTGACAACATGCTGTTTCTCTCATCAATTTTGCATTGATAAATGAATATGAATATCAATGACATGTCAGTTATTCTAGAATTCGAACAGATCTGATTGGTGGTTTGAGCCACCACTGTAACAGGAGATCAGGCGGGAAATGATGACGCTAGGTTGGTACACCTGATGCTGCTGATGTGTAAAACGCGCTGAAGAGTAGCGACTTGATGCAGTGTCGGTGCGTCCGCGATAACAGTAAGTTGCTTCACAGGGTTGTTTTCCCTTCTGCTCGTGTCAACTTGTGGCGTGTTTCCAGTCTTTTTCCTACCCTCAACATCTAGCACTAATTGATTGCCTAATGCAGTAGTATTCCTCTACTTACGGATTACTCAACTTAGTCTGTTTCTTCACTTCGGGTGAGTTTTCAAGAACTAAAGTTAAAAGTTTCCATTATTACTCAATTAAAGTTGAAGTTCTATACAATATTGAGTTACATAAAATTGACAAGAAGATATCATCTACGTTAATATTATCAGGCTGTAGGCCTAATCGTATCCAATATTTAATAATGATTGAGTTTGAAATTCATTACTTTTATTAATACTCGTATCTTTATAACTGATATCTGATTTAGGATACTGGCACAAATTCGAACGATACATCAACAATGATTTCCAATGGAATTCAGTATTTCGATAAAAATATTGTAATATTTGTTTGTCGAGCTCCTTAATGATGTTGCATAATGATCAAACTCCGGCTCCCAAGCTTTTCCAGTTGTAAATATTTGGTTTTCAAGTTGTAGCTACTCGTATCTGTAATCTTTTATGGAACTAATATTTCTTATTTCACTAATGTATTGAATGTTGAATACATTATTGTAATGTATATTTGAAGTATTTCCCTCATTAAGCACATATATTTCAATACCATCATGAGAAATATCAATACAATCATAATCATTATCACTTTACTCTATGAGTCGCTGTTATTTGGAATTGAAATCATCATTCTAAATCATTCTAAATAATATTCTAAATTCTCGCGTTTTGAGAAGATTCAGTGATGTTATTCTTTGTTCCACATTCTTTAATTATGTTCGTCCAGAAAGTTAAGTTTCATCCAATATTACTAGATTTCTGATCAATTACCGTTGTACATTAAAATCAAGAGAGAATCTACCTTATTAAGGCAAAGAATCCAACTTTTTTATATTATAGTAATATAGAATTAATGACTTCAGACTTAATAATGAAGAATTAATTAACCTTCAGACTTATTATTGTGCTTGAGAATCAAACTGAATAAAATACTGTAGTTATGCAGGACACTTATCCTGTACACTTGGATTGAACATTGAGTTAATTACGATATATTGGAACATTAAATAACAATTCTATGAAGTATGGCGAACTTTAGATAGAATGGATGAAATTAATGTAGGAGACATAGACAGTGAGGGCTCTAGCTAAGTGTCTCAATAAGTCCGCAAATTATAAGTTTAGGGAAGCGATTGGCTTCGTGGTCGTGCCGGTGTCTAATCGCAAGATTAGTTAGAGACTTGCACCTGTTATTCCCATAGTAAGGGTGACCACATCAGGCCTTTTTCGTTGAATGTAATTCATTGACGAGAATCAAAATCGCTTCCCGGTGGTTCGGAACCCACCTAAAGCTGTAGGTCCACTCATCTATCATCATCATCCTTCCCATTACCCACGCACAAGCTGAGAGCTCATGTGGGCATCACCACAGCAGAAAAATAATAAAAAATGTAGTTTAGGATAGAATAGAGTAACCAATAATAACAAATCGCGCTGAAATTCTACATCACGTCTTGATATCGTGTATAAGCTGTAAAAGCAGAATAGTTTCGTTTCAAACTTCAGTTTAATGTTACTGCCACTGTCAGGGAACCAAAGGATTTGCTGATTACATAATGTACTTACATACATACTTATACTTGTACATAATGTACCATGATATCGGTCTATTAACCTCTAGCATATTTCTCCGTAGAGTAGGAAATATCATGAAAGTTACAAGATAATTATGCTTGCAGCATAATAATTATGCACATTTCCTCATACAGTAGTTAAACTGAAAATTTTATTGGAATCTCAGACAACTATGGTGTTATGAGTTATAAGGAATGTGTGATTAATTTCCGTGAATCCACATTAAACTTCTTAACGAATTTTATTCTAATTAATTCCATTTATTAGAAGCGCATTGCGTCCACTCTGTTTTCTGAGAGAATTAACTCATATCAACAAATTGCAAAGAAGATATTCTTGTGAAATGGTTGGATGAAGTGATGAAAAATTATCATTATCATATTATAATAACGAATCGGATCACGGATCATGAAAAGATACAAAAATCGAAAGTATCCTACATGTGTATGGCTACATTCGACTTGAAAATAGCCTGAAAAACGTTTGTTCGAATCAAATGCTTAGTGCTTCTGATACCGGTACTCGTTTGATTTCAACTGTACTTTTTTCATGATCTGTGATTGTGTTTTTTATCGTGGAATAAATGAATGAATGAATAAAAATAATACTTTTATTCGGATTCTGTCATTTTTCCAGTTACATTAACAGGAGGTATTTGGAAAAATCCAACCAAACCTTTCAGTATAAAACGAGCATTTCACAATTGAGCAAGATTTGTTGAGTTAGTTCATCTTGAACAAGGAAAATTGTCATACATGCAGATGCAAAGACACGTGAATTGGATGAAATTGAGGGGAATTAATGTTTGGTTTGTTGTGAGACGAAAGCTGAATTCAAGAATTCTCATGTGTTGGTCGCACATCAATGGAAAGGCAACCAATTGAAGTGAACCGAGAAACTTAATAAGTGTTCACTGAACCATTCACTCAGAAGATTCGAACGTTATTGGTCGACTTGCTGAAACAGTTCATTTTGGCTTTGTACTTGTACATTTGTTGAATGAAAAATATTTGAATTGAATAGCAATGACATTGAAAAGGCAAAAGCTTTCTAACATTGTTTAACTCTGATAATATTATATAATATATAATATAATACTATAATAATATAATATATAATATAAAAATTGTTCAACTCTGATAATTGCTGATAATTGTGCAGAAAGACATCACAATAAATTCATTTAAAATTAATCTAAATTAACTTTTTAAATTGTAGTTTTCAAGGTAAGAGTTTTCTGAAGACTTCACAAATTTAGCTTGATATAAGTGATCTTCTTGGGAGTAGTAGTAGTAGTGGAGAAGTGGGCTTTTAGCCAGATTCAACAAGTAGGAGATTACACCTTTCCAGAAATAATTATTAAATCTGCAGAAAGCCAACTGGAAAATATTAATTTTAAAAGACGAACTTCTTGGAAGAATGAAATTCTGAGAAGCTCCACTAACAAAATTGAGAAAACACAATTTTATCATCAAATAACACCAAACTGAAATGTCCCTGGGAAGTGAAAATCAATTTTTGTTCTTAGAGCTCAAGGTCAACAATACAATAAACTCATAACTCATAGATTTCAAACTCAGAATAAAGCGGAATAGTGAACATGCTTTTGTTGCAAAAATGTCTGACAAAGTATTTCTTTTCTTACTAATCCACAAAGTAATGAATGACACCAGAAAAACTAATTGACAGAAGTGGGATGAAAACTCAATTGAGGAAGCAGTCGACATAGTGATTTTGAGTGAAATGTAGTTTCTAAAGGCGGCATGACAATATTTAATGTTTTAAATCAAGTTTGCAATTAATGCAAGAAAGAATAATCCCGAGTACGAAATTAGTTCTATTACGTTTTTCTCTGTACAACATTTTTTTCTGGCAACATTTGCTATACACTATTCTGCTTCACAGGTATAGCCTATATCCCTTTCTGCTTCGCTTATGGGGCACAATGGGAAATATGAAAGCATCAAATAAAAAGAAACAATTAAAATAGTTAAAAACGTTTTTAACCCTACAATAATGAAAACATTGTGTTCCTAATGATATAGTTTCGTTTTCCACCTTTGTTTCGTATTTACAACACTCCTTTTATTGTGTATGGTAAGTAAAAAATAATTATTGTTTAAAACAATACAATAAGTATCCCGCCCCGAGTTCGCCTACGCCTTTTTTCTGTTTCACAATACTCCTAATGTTATATATAATAATATTGTTACATTATATTACATAATTGCCCCTGTTACAATTAATCTGATCTTATGTAAGTGCTTATTGAGAGAATGTGTTATTACAGTTCGAATAAAACTAGTTGTCACTTGGCCTGGTGCTCAAGAACCACTCACTAGAAACGTTTTTGTCAGAAAGTCCGATGTCCGAACAGCTGACCATTTGATTTATAATGTTAGCATCATCGAATCAAATGGTCAGCTTTCAGGACATCGGACTTTCTGACAAAAACGTTTCTAGTGGTTCTAGTGGTTCTTGAGCACCAGGCCAAGTGACAACTAGTTTTATTCCAACTATAGTGAAAAGTATATTAGTGTGTGTAGAAAATTATTATAAAAAGTGTGTGAGAACTGCTGGAAAATGAGCAAATGGTATTTTTAGGTGGAATTGTATGTTAGCTTAGCGGAGAGAAGGTTTTGCATTTCGATTCATTTCAACAGAAAATGTTAACGGATAATGCAGACATGGTGAGAATTGTTTTACGGTAGGTTGCTAGCGCAGAATGAGACCGACCCAGGAATCGGTTGATCTGCGGTAAGCCCGTATTCCGTGCCCGTATTTCGTAGCAACCTCTTTTAATTAATCGTACGATGGAAATGGTTTAGATCTGACGCCTTTTAATTAGATAGGGGGAGACGGCTCCATTCAATTATTGGTGTACAGTTTGAAAGTACGTTCAGCATCATTCACTACATAGCGAGTGAACAAGAAATTCGTCGTATCGCTTACACAAAATCCATAGCTGCTGATACTGTACTGCAGTTTGAAAGTTACCTACTGTACTGAAGATTACCACTAGATTGCTTTTCATAAGTTAGATAATATGTAATCACTTTTATGAAACTTTGAATCTTTGGTTTTTAGAACAATAATAGGCTAGTATGCATAAAAGCTTTATCAAAGAATTACTACTAAGATAGTTTCATTTTTGTTGTCTTATCAAGAGTAAAAATCCTAAAGATCTTCTGGAATATTGTGAAAAATTGGTGTTTCTTAGTCCTCATAGTTATTGTTTCATTTGGCATCCAATACGTCAACCATGAGGAAAAGTATCGATAAGAGTAGGATCTAATGTATCTTTTCTATTTCACATTCAAGGGATTCAGGCTACCTTATTGAAACTGATTGATCAAACGTTTCCTTTGATTAGTTCAAAAACACTAATTGTGTTGATGGTTCCACTATTGCAAAAAAATAGTTTGCTCGAATTTGAGTCACGATCTCCTAAAAAACTGTAGGTTGCCTACTTAAAAGGAATCCAGTACTCATTTCAACATTTGCAATCATCCAATGTTAGTTTCGGTTTAGAAGAATCAAATGTAATAAATATCAATCTCAGATATCGTAATAGCAGAAGTAATCTCATTAAGTTTCAATTTTTTCGAGAATCTATGATAGATCGCTACAGAGTGTTCAACCAAGCAAAGCAACCCCATATCAGCTTACTGGTCCAACATGTACCCTACATCGTTCATTCATAGGCCTAAGTGGTTCTACTCACCACCAATTTGTCAATGAACACATTAAAAGGATTCTCTTCATAACCCCTCATATGAGGAGAAATCTACTAATTATTTGAAACCAAGGGGTACTTGTAAGTAAACTTTCCACCAGTATGTGAAAATTCCACGGTTACGGTCAAGGTCAAAATCTATTGAAGTTATTGAGGTTCATTGTTATTGAGGCAGCTGAAAGCATGTTTTGTGTGAGAGCAATATAACATTGAGCAGATGTAATTGGAATTTTTCAGTCTCGAATTTGATTGGTTCCTAAACAAACAAGTCAATAATCTATATTAATAAAAGAGAGTTGGTGTCTCGCTTATAACTCGAGAACTGCTGAACAGATTTAGATGATTTTGGATTAGTTTGAATTGTTACAGCACTGGTTAACATAATATGTATTAAAATATAAGAAAATCTCTTTATAATTAATGAATAATTAGTAAATTAATGACCTAACCTATAAAACATGACATCCATTCTGATCCAGTCCAAACAATAATGCTCCTATAAAAACGATGTGTAGTTGAAGATGCCACAATATAGGTCTTCCTAAAGATGACCTCGGTGGTCTGTTGAATAGCGACTCTGCCTTCCAAGCAGAATTCGTGGGTTCGAATCCGAGACGGGTGAAATTTTTTTGACAACTTTCAGCATTGATTTATATTGATTATTATCCACTAGCTTTAAAAATTAGTATATTGCATATTTCTTTTAATTTCCACCATCAATAAAGCGAGTGGATATAGATATTTTTACTTCGTGACATTTTCGTGGGCCATTTTGTGGAAGAGGGGTGACATGAAGGGAGAATTTTGAAGTATTCGAGGATGACATTTTGGGGTTTGCATGATGGGGGGACATTTGAGGGAGATACCCAATAAAGTTTCAAGTGAGTTCACTGATAGGTTTGATGTTTGCCTGTCTTGTAGAGCGATATCTGCAGTTTCCACTTCTGACTCCATTATTCTAAACTCTTATTCAGAAATCATTAAAATAAATTATTGGGCCTTATGAAATTTTCTCATGAATTGTTTAATGGGACAGTTGCTGGAATTTTAGTTAAAAAAAGACTCTCCATCATCATGTATTGATAAGAATTCACATTTTGCACTAATTAGTTTTTAGTTAATTCTGGTAGCATTTTTATCCCAATCACAACCACAAATATTGGAATGATCACAATTACCGTATTTTCATCAACTAAACAAGTGAATACCTGAAGCTTACTGCAGGTGAGTGAAGAAAATTAATTAACGAACAGATTATGTACTGATTCTCGACCAAAACATATTAATAATGAAACGAAAATCCAAAGAAGGCTACATTATTTGGATTTTCGTTTCTCTAATTAATATTATGTATTATAATAATTCACAACAGTTAATTATCTACAACAATCCAATCATTTCTTCCATCTCGACCAAAACTATGAATTAATTTTCAGTTTTCATTTTTATTAGCCTAATTAAATTAGATTTTGAACATGACATTATTCAAGATTATCCATTCGTAGTCGAGCTTGTAATTTGTGAAGGTTTAAAAATTACTCAGTGAAACGCATGATCATGATAAATTTCCATTTTCATTTCTTTAGAGGAAGCCCCTGAAATTCATGAAAAATAAATTCCAGCGTTTTACAGTTTGGATCAATATTTGGACAAAGAGTTATGCAATATATAATACAGAACTGTACACTGAAAGTTCTCCAGGAAATTAAAACCTCTACCCTTACCAATTTACCTGACGGCAACACTTTTAATTAGTAAATTAGCTCGACGATCAACCTTTCAAGTGCACTGTTACGCAATAGCGCGCGAATAACAAAAGATATTTTATCCAAGATTCAGATTCAAACTGTGTATATAACAATCTTATATTCAATTCAAGGCCGTAAAAATTGCCTATTTTGAAATTAAAACAGAAATTTTCACAAAATTAAAATTAAACACGTAAAATTAAGATGTATTGCTAATGCTAACGTGTCTCTTTCTCACACTCTTACTCCCTCACTCTCTATCTCTCTCTCTCTGACTCACCACTACTATCCCGCCCCGAGCCTACCAGCATTAGGCTAGGATAGAAGAATATGATTTAGTATTATAGGTTTTGAAGTTTTTAAATATTACGTGATGATTGTATTAAAATTATTCAAGTCTATTTGCATTTTGTATTTATTAAACATTAAAGGATCAAAGGGTATCATACGATATGTTAATGCAAAAACATTCTAATGGCTTCTATTCAATGTCAAGTCAAACCATAGATTTTTGCCTATAAACTCTGGTTAATCAAGAGTTTAAAACGGTCTTAAAATGCTCAAGTCAAACCATAGATTTTTGCCTATAAACTCTGGTTAATCAAGAGTTTAAAACGGTCTTAAATGCGTAATTTCACACTGGTGCCCTTTCCTGTACGGCCTTGATTCAATTTAATATAGAACATGAATCTACAGAAATATCGTCTAGCAAATATTCAACTCCCAAGAAATTTCATTCCAACATTCCCCAACTGTGAGAAGAGGAATAAAGAAGTCCTACAGAAGAAAAATCTTTGGGATTCTTACCACGAAAAAACTTACGGAAGTCTCCTCTACTTTATTTCCACTCAATTCACGTAAGCACGTTCCTACAGCATCCCCTTTGCGCATAACCATGTTCTGAAATCTCTATCACAGGGTATTGATGTTACAATGGTATGCACCATTGATATTGGCTGACAGATATCAAGTTGTCTCCCTCATAGAGAGTTGGGTCGATGGTCGATAACAGCCTTGAACATGAACCATCAAACTCTGATACTTTTCTCAATAATTCAGGAAAAGTTTAATCATAACTTATCATTAGAGCTCATTTCACTTGAAGGTATTTCTTTCTTATTACTGTTAGACTCTTTCACATGTTGAGAAAAATTTTGTTGTATTACTCAATTTTGTAAGTATTATTGTCATTATTATTGGATAATGATATACAGTGTAATGATGTATTATCATATGTAGTAGTGAAGGTGATATTGTGGTAGTTATCCATACTGAATAAAAAGTTGTCAGAACTACAAATTTAATAAAACAACGAGATACCGGCTTCTTTTGTTAAATCGTTATCAATCTCTGGTAAACTCCAATCTCGTTGTTTTATCAAATTTTTTGTTTTAACAACTTCAAGTCTTTTTATTCATGTATTATATTTTAAGTTATAGAAGTTATATAAATAGTTATGACAGATAAGCATGGAATACAGCTGAAAAAGAACAAATAATAATGGAAAATAAATGAGAAGTAAAGATTCTCATAAAACGTGAAATAGTAATATACTGTAAATCGTGAATAGCATTATGTAACAGGAGATTGTAAGTATATTACCCGTTATCTTCAAAATAATCATAATTGATTTCTTGATTGTGTAAGCTATTATATTAGTGATTGCATAAATACAAGTATACTAAGATTCTCAGCTAACAAACAAGTACTTACACAATAGCTGAAGTATAAGTTTTGTAGTAATATCATTGAATGTTAATGCCAAACTTTGCTCGTCATCAACATCAAAACCACACCGTACAGAATACCAACAACTCTTGCCTCTCTACAGTCGACAAGCAGTCGTATGGAATGATCTGTAAACAGTACATTGCGGTGATTCGGCATGCTTGGCATGCTCCAACTATGTCCAGTATCATTTCTGTCCAAAATCCCACGAATGGAAAGTTACTGAACGGGGAAACCTTACTTCGCGTCCAACAAGAGAACACCAGCAAGCTCAGATTACTCCATTCCATGGCCTATGAATTTGATAGTAGATGACAAAGTTGAAATTGGATGATTCATTTTAGTCCGATAAGATTCAGATTTTCGTTACGTTCAGTGATTATGAGGAATGGTACTTTATTTTCCACTTCAAGGATTCCCTATACTTCTGCGTAGTGAGCTTTTATAATGAGTAGGAAAAAACCTTAAAAAACCCAATTAAGAATTTATAATGAAATTTATGTTCTCTATCATCACTCTTAAAGGAGATCTTCCGGTTCATGCTGGCAGTAAGGTGATAGGTAGAAAAATATAACTTCCAACTAAAAAGTAACTAGAAATAAGTCAACTTAATTTAGTTTTTTTCATTAAAAAATATGTTTTCTATCTCTCATTAAAAAGATCTTCTTGTCTGAGTTGTTGGTAATATATGATAGTTGAAAATTAATTAGGCATCCAATTTGAATTCAATTCACTTTTTGTCCATCTCTCAATGATTCAGAGATTTTTTTATATATGTCATAATTATACACTGAAGTAAATATTGCTGGTAATTTTACATTCTTGGTAATTCAAGATGTGGAAAGATTAGAAGAGTCTACCAGACATTGGATAAATCAACAACAATCCTTAAACTGAAACTCTTGTTACTGACTGAAGAAACCCCTGTGTGAAATAATGATCACAAATTATTTAAATGTCTTCATTAATTTCACAACTTGTAATGACATTCGGATCATTGCACATCAGTTTATACGAGCCCTGTTTCAAGGTGACCAGTTACAAAGTTTACACACCAAAATGGTTTACGCAATTAACTTTGAAATTCACTGCTAATCGTGGAGCATCACACCGTACACAAAGCTGTTGCGGTGTTTCAAATTTTGAGTGGCTCGTGCGTGTAAAAACGATTGAACAATGCTCCATACCTCTCACTTCAATTTCCGCGGAACATTAATACAGGCCCATGTAAGCACCGTGGTTCATTTCCAATAATCCAATCAACACAGAAACCAATAATAACACGTGTTTATTTGGCTTTCGAAGCTAACATACAAAATGATGAATAAATCTTCTCAACCGTCGATAAACAATTCACCAAGTGATTAAAAATTCTATTCAACCTTGAAATATAATATTATGGAGCTTCATCCAAAAATATGAATTTTATTTGGAAAATATAGGAGCAATAATTATTCCACTCACACTTTTTCTCCATTATTCACCAATACTCTTGGTTTTGTGGATTTTAACTGTCATTTAATTGAAGTGGAGTTGATATGTCATTAAGTACTTCGTCTTCCCTCTGAGATAAAATACTACAAATTTCAGAGTAGTATTACTCACCAAGATTACTAGCGTTCTTATTAGCAACATCCCACTGTTAGGATTCAACTTGTGCACTACAGTATATGCATTTGCCAACATGAAATCAACTGGTCTGACTATTTTTGAAACATTCAGTTGAACAGAGCTTCTCAGACTTCATAAAAATATTGTAGATTCCAATATGGTATTCAACGGAAGTTATTGAAAACATTTATATGAGTTACATATCTCAGTAACAGTAATAAATCATCATTTCAACTTTTATTCAACCTCAACTTCATTACTTTCATCTAACTTTTATTATTTAAACTCATTATTCTTGTAATATTTTATGTTAGGTCAGTACCATAACACATATTACCGGTGATACCATTAGAAGTTGTATTTTCTCATTTTTCCTGAGGGTGATGCCAACATGAGCCGTTGGCTTGAACAGGTAATGGGAATGGATAATGATAATGAGGAATGAAATTGACAATGTGATTATATTTTTCTATGAAATGAGAGATGAAACACGGGAGAGTTGCGAGAAAAATATCTTACTTTGTAACTATCTTACCAAAGCTAAACATAACAATCTTTTATTGAATATCATATAAGAATATTCACAACCAAAACGTACAATTCATAGTAGGACACAGTGATGAAGGAAAAATTATTTGATTATCACAGCCTAACCTCCAATTTTTAAGCTGCGGTGATAGTTTCAGAATATTAATGTTTCAAATTAATTTCCCAGGGAAAATTACAAAGTTTTGCTGGTGACCAACTTATCTTCCTATAAAAAATGGTTCTATGAGGTCATGTTTCGTAGACAAAATTAGTGGGATCACGATAATAAAATTATATTGGTGGAATTGTTTTCATAGCAACAGGTGAAAGTTCTGGACTCTAGACTATTCTTTGTGGAACAGAATCGATACTTTGAGTGGGTTTGTATTAGATTCATTTTGAGTTATTTGTTTCATTTATTCCGTGGCGAAGCGTGGTATGCTTATTTGGTCATCGCCGGGTATATTTCCTATATTACCACGCGTTGCCACTGCATTTATTCTACTGTACAACCATCAAGTTGAACACAAATCTATTGAACGCAAATTAGATAGGCTTTATATACTTCGATTCACTTTGTTGCTTTTTGGGACACCATGTAATACAGCAAACAATGGCTTATTTCCATGCACCAAAGCACGTGTCAAGTTTGTAATTCAACTCTGGAAAGAGAAGAATGAAGAAGGAAAGAAAATGGAAAGAGGGGTTTTTGTGTGTGTAGAAGAAAGACAGTCAATGTGAAAGAGAGCGTGAAAGCATGGAGGTACTGGAGGGTCATGTCCTAACAAGGCTCAGCGCTGTTTAAATAAGGCAGAACGTGAAACAGTGAGTGCCTCCTAAAAGCTTTGTCACTTGGAACCTTGTGAGAGGAGGTGATAGTATTTGTCAGTCGAAAGCTTATTTACTTCCAAGAAAATTAAACGTGTCTTTTTGGTGTTAGAGGAATACTATTCACTTCTTGATTCAACAAGTATACGAAAATTATAATCTATACATTAAAATAATACATTATTATTATTAGTAATTAATATTAAAATCACAAGGCCGTACCGAGGGGGGGTCGTAGGGGTTGAAACCCCCCGAAATTTTCCAAAAATAAAGAAGCCTATTAATGATTACCTTATACAAAATCATCTTCGCCACTACAAAGGAGCTCCATTGAAAGAAAGGAAGATTTATTGCCAAATCATATAACAAATAATTTTACAAACATTTAAACAAAATACAGCTTGATGAATTGATGAGGAAATCCTAAAGTTGGAGAAGCTTGAATCCAGCCATATTTCCACAATATCTTACCTTCTCCGAAATTTTTTGCTCTCGAGGTTTCTGACTTTGTGCACTCTGATGTGAGGTTTGTGAAAGAATAACAAGCCAAACTTTCCATGGTAATCCCACAGAACACTTCAGAAGAGAATAAGATTTGAATTGAGTGGAATTCCACTTCCGATTGAGTTGGACTGCAGAGAGTCTAACAAGACTTTTCTTCTGGTCAAGTATGAAAGTTTGTTTGGAACAGAGATGGAACACTCAAAACAATTGGCGAGTTTCATGTTATTACTTTTCAACTGATTAAACGAGCTAGAGAAAAAGGAAATTGTAAGTAACTTCAATCATACAAAAATCTGAATATACAAAATATTGGAACGTTCACAGTTTTTCTCAACTACATGATTATTGAACCATTCAAGTTGGATTCATTGATAAAAATATTGATTGAAATGGAAAATTATGGTGATATAGGCTGCCTCTCATGTCCTTTGACATTGAATCTACTGAAAGCCTCCGTCATTTTATTCAAATTTTTCTTTCTCAGTTGAATTCAACAATTCCAAGAAATGTTTTTCATGCTTTACTCATGCATCAGATGAACTTGTTAAGTTCATCCTGGTTCCTGTGTCCTTTGTTGTCCGTGCAAAAAGCTGGAATAGCTAGAATGAAAACTAATTGATAGCAATTTATAGTTCCAAGAAATCGTTCTCAAGTGCAAATTACGGAAATTTCAATCACACAGAGAATACCTGTGAGGAGTGGCACGTGAACTCAAATGTAAATGGATAGTAGAGCTGAGCTCTTTTGGTCTTTCCAATTGAACAATCTAGCTCGGTTAGAGTCAAGAAGGCATGACAAGTACACATTCACAAAAGCACACATAAACGTTCAATGGATTTAAATGTGAAAAGAATGGCAAGAACTCGTTCCTTTTGTTAAAATCACTTTTTCATGTTTTATATTCTTTCAAGATCTCAAAACCTAAGAGAGAATTGGTTGAATCAAGGAATGAAATATCCGTCCAATTTGAAAATTTTAAGGTTTCGCAATGGCTATTATGATGAATTGGTTATAATGTATTCTGGTATTTGTAAATGAAATTTATTTGAATTTGTTATGAGCGTTCAATTATGTTTTTTGTAATTCTAAAATAATTATCAATCACTAATACTGATTACAGAATATGACTGATATTCAAAATAAATTATAACTTGATATAATATTGACAGAGCGGTTAAGAATAAAAAACATTCACCTTGATCTGGGGTTTTCAGTTTACTGGCAGCACTGAGCTAAATATCCATCTGGAGGTAGCACTTCTAGCTAGGGCTGCTAGCAGGATTAGTGTTCCGTCTAATTTCGTTAGGTTGGCAATGGTTTCGAGAGGATGAAATTTTTTTTAATACAGTATGTAGTACCAAAAAAATTAAGTTGGAATGAAGTGAGGATTGAAATTTTTTCTCAAGAACAGTATGCTATTAAAAAAAAAATAGGCGGAACCCAGCTTTTTCAATCAGTGCTACCTCCAGATGGATATTTAGCTCAGTGACTGGCAGAAAAACCGGCCTACTATAGCAGGATCAATTTAACTTGTCAGAAAACAGCTGTTTCGAAAATCAATATCACAATACTTAACCTACAAATGCTGAATCTCGCATATTATTGAAAAGGTCTTTTAAAAAGGTATTCTTTGAAAGGTCTTCTTTAAAAAGGTCTTTTAAAGACTTTAAAGGTCTTTAAGACTTTTAAGCCTTTGGATTATTGTGTCAAAATCACTGTTTACTTATTGCCGAAACAGCTGTTTTCTGACAATTTAAATTAATCCTGCTCGTATAGTAGGCCGTGGCAGAAATAATTATTCTCAATTTTCTGTTAGACCAACATGGAACATCTGTTCACATATGGAAAATAAAAGTTTAGTTTATGATTTAGGCAAATCCATTTTAAAAATGTCAATTTATCTCCGCTCCTAAAAATTATTTCATTATTTTTGAAGCTCGATTTTGTGCTAAAGAGCAAAAATTCCTTTCAAAATATTGCATAAATCGCGGAAATAGAGTTTGATTGTTCATGGAAGTAAGTAATGAACTACATCCGAGACAGCCAGTGGTCGTGTCTGACAAGGAAACGGGAACCTCATACATTCTCAGCGAGTTGCTCGGAAAAGGGGCATTCGCCAAATGCTACTTATCAAAAGAAATCGGCACAGAAAGATTATTCGCTGTGAAAGTGGTGAGTAGCTCTATTCTACGTGATAAACAACACGGCTGTTTTATTAGAGAAGAAATTGCTATTCACAGTTTGCTTCATCACAAAAATATAGTAAATTTTAAAAAAGCATTCACTGAAAATTTGAGTCTTTATATCGTTTTAGAATTATGTTCAAACGGATCATTAAAACAGTTGATGAAACAGAGAAACCAGCTATCATTGGTGGAGGCAAAGTACATGCTAAAACATATACTGACAGGTGTTAAATATTTACATGATAAGGACATCGTTCACGGCGATTTGAAGTTGGAAAATATTTTTCTGAGCAGCCGCATGATACCAAAAATTGGTGACTTTGGATTATCGACATTAATATCTTATGAAGAAGACTTGCTGACAGACTATTGTGGAACAATGAATTATATGGCACCCGAAATAATTTCTCATGGAGGACACAGCTTCGCTGTTGATATTTGGGCTGTTGGATGTATTCTCTACAAAATGATTTCTGGGAAATTACCTTTCGAGACACACTCCCAGAATGTCAAGGAGAAAATTTTGAGCTGTGATTTTGATCCTCACCAGCCTGGTCTTCGTAAACAAATTTCAAATTTTATCATGAAGATACTGAATAAACATCCAAGGAAGCGCCCGTCAGCTGAAGACCTCCTTCAAGACGAATTCCTCTCAAATTCTTTTATTCCAAGTCTTCTGCCCGTTAGTTGCCTATGGGAGGCTCCGATGCATCGCGATTTTTTCTCTAGATGTCATGTAAGCAACAGCAAGTGTCGAAAATTAAAGCGCAATTCCATAACAAGAAAAGGAAGATCAATAGTAAAAACAATTGGAAAGAATGAAAAATTATCAAAACTCGGACGAAATTTACATTAGAGGATTGTTAAACCTGATCGTTTTGCAGTAAAAAATCACTAAGTCAATACAGCTTGCATGTTTGGAGACTTGAAGAAATTGCTACATTATTTTATTTTAGTTGGTCAAATGATTAACTGATCTGGAATAGCCTACACAAATTTCAATACAACCCTAGGTGAATTGATGTTGAACAAAAGATTCTAAGGGCCGGTTCATGAGCTCGGGATTTAGCTAGACTAAAACGGATGGCCACCGTGGCATCGACAAACGTTAGCCTCGAAACTATGAACTAAGGGCTCTCTATGCTGCTAACCCACTAACCTGTCGAGGCAAACGTTTGTCGATGCTATGATAGCCACCCGTTTTAGTCTAGGACTTTGCTAAATCCCGAGCTCATGAACCGGCCCTAATAGTTTTCCAGTAATGGCCTTATTCTTCAATGTACATTTTTGACGGTTCTATTTACATGTTAGTGAGAACTAATTCAACCAATTACCAGGTCTTGCAATTACTCGTTATGAGTATCTATTCCAATGGTCCAATAAACAATAATACACCAAAAACAAAAGATTATTGAAAATTCATATAATTCAACTTTTTTATCCGTCTTGAATGAAGAGCCAACGTGGTGCTTTCCACTCATGACTGCTCTCATATTCTTTCTCGCAAATACAGTTATTCATCTTATTTGAAACATAAGTTATTTAAATTCATAATCATTCATGTTTCAAAAATGTTTGCACTTTGATTTATTTTCTTCTAAAAGAAAATAAATTGTTTAAATTGTCCTACTTGAGTAATAATATTCATCACATCCTGTTTTGAATTGTTTCGAACAGTGGAATAATGGTCACGATGATTTTTAAACACGCACATGCTTTTTTCTGGGCTTATTGTCAGAAACATATTCATTCTATTTGGAGAGAGCTCAAATTTCCCTCGACTTCGGTTTCTCAAGTAGACTTCTCAAAAAAAATAACTACGTGTAGGAAATAGAAAATGATATTAAAATAAATAAATTAATAATATTGTGATCTCAAACTCATGTTATCTAGATAACGAGTTATCTGAGCCAGATGAACTTGTATCGTGTTGCAATTTATTGGTCATCGTCAACAGCAGGATACTAAACAGAGGTTCTCAGCTGGAATGGTAGCCTATTGGAAGTAATGGGCAAATTAAGACTTCATCGATCGCCGACTGAAAATCAGGTCTGAAGTGAGAAAGATAGCCAGTGGAAGGAGAAGGAAGGCTTTCGCTCGACCGAATGGATTATGATTTTCAAGGGTTGACTCTGGAGAGCCTTATTGCCAGGAAAAGCCATATTGCGCCGCCGTTGAGAGGTGGAACTGTAAACAACTATGCACTTCTCCTATCATTCAGTTTGAAAATAAGCCACCAACTTTTCCACTTCTGTCAGTCTCGAAACTTCTCTACATTATCGGATCATAATGGCGAGCAGTCTCCGTTCTTTGGGTCAGGCGCGTTTTTATTTTCATTTTATCTAGACCTCGGCAACTTGTTGAGGGCTTTTCAACTTTCTTCATCAATTGTACTCAAACAATTCATAATACGTTTCATAAATCGCCCATCTGAGAGCACAATCAAATCAATCAAATTGCTCTCCACTGGCAATTTCCTCTAAATCTGAGAATCTTTGAGTTACATTGTTGGAAATGCTGTCACACATTTCCATAGATTCACACTTGAGGTCATCAATATTTGCGATAAGAATACGAAACTTAATATCAGAACCTGGAATACTTTTGAATTAGATTATTAATAGAGCTTTGGCAAGCATGGAAATGATTCTTAGTTCATACTTTCATAAATTATATTGTTACACCAATTCGCAATGGATGAATAGAGTGAAAAATTATAAAAAATTACCATTCAATAACTTGACTGAAATTATTTTTTGCTCCGTTTGATAATGTAATATATTGTGTGAACTTACTCCCATATTACATGAATGATTTATTTATTGTATGTATTCTGCTAGTTGAGTAGAACTATAACCAGTTTCAAACAATAATATACACTACAACCCTTCTCATCATACATTTTATAACGTCTTACAACTATCTCTTGAGGTTCAATTTTTATATTGTTGCAACGGTCTTATCTTGCAAGAAGAGAGAAATCATCAATAGGCCTAATACTGTATTATATCTCAATTTCTTCCTTTCTAGTTGTAATTATCCAATGTATTTTCACCAAGATCACTTGACTCAGAACACTTAAAAGGCAGCAAGTCATTCATCTTATTCATTTGAAGTTATAATGTCTTGTGATTCAACATTTCTTATTCTATTTATTACGATTCTGTTGTTCGTTGTATGATATTGTTGTCTTTCAACGCTGGCCAGTAAGCGGATGAATTTAGTCAAGCTTGTGGTTTCAATTAAGGATATGCCTTATAGAAACAAGATATCTGCCGTTTATAAGCGCTTCTGCCGGGCAGGGGAGATTCATCCATGAGTTCAATATCAACGGTTAGATGTTTACGCAAACTAGCATGTTTCAATGAACTAGTGGTTATTTGCCTATTAATGATGGTACCCCAATTCAGTGGCGGTCAGTTTCAATTAAACAGAGTGAGGTTGCTTATTCAATTAAGTCGAGGATCCAGGACGTTCCTGTTTCGTGAACCTGATGTAACGTGAATCGGTCAGAGGGAAGCCAGCCTCAATAACTGAAGAATAAAGAATAGATCTGTACTGAGACGGCTTCTGATTCAAGAGTCAGTGAAAGAGTAGATTTTATGCAATTAAAATTGAAGAGGGAAACAGATGGATTGTCGGTATTATAATCGAAAATACCCCATTGAAGTAACTTTTAAAATTGGTTCATTACTGGTTACAAGCGGTCAATTCTTGTTGCTATCTATGTTTTTCGTTCCATTGCTTGACATTTCAGAGAGATCGGACTCTCATCTACCAAATTTAATATTGCATCTCAGCTCGTTTTTGCATAAGCTGGAAAATATAGCTAACTTTCTATCCCATTTGATGTTAATGCATCCATAACATTGTTTCATATAATCCATGTAGCCTAACCTAAGGCAAATATCGTAATCCTACTTTTTGCATGAATGAATTGATCTAATCCCTTCTCTCACTCTGTTTCTCTGTCTCTCTTTCTCTGATTGAAACCTGGAACAGAGTGAATTCATCTGTCTCCTAACAGAGACTACATCTTCCAGGTTGATTGTCGGTAATGAGAAAATTAGCTGCACAGTGTAGCTACTCTTGAACTCAAGATTAATCAGGATTCAAATCTCATTCCATAATGTTCTCGTACCTCTGAACTCATAATTACCTGGAGAACTCTACATATTGATGAGTGATAGATCAACATCCGACGGCAATTTGCATTTCTTCAATATAATATGTCTATAAATACAACAAATTATATTGAGTGATGAATTAAATTTATAATAAATTAAATGACAAATATTATCAATTACACGAGTACTCTTTGAAATGAGAATATTTTGAGCAGGCATGTATCGTTATCAAATCTAGAAACATTTGAAAAATTATGAAATCTAGAGGTAGCACTCTAGATCTAGCTCGTCAAGTGTCCAGAGCTGGACATTTGGCTAGGTAGTTTGAAGCTCTCTATCACTGTGAACTCACTACAGTTTGAAAACTTCGATTAGGGTAGAATGTCGTTGAATAAGTAAGATCACCTATCACTATCTATAACCCATCACTAGTTAGCTCTTACCACATGAGATTGGATGATTTTTGGCCTGGGTATGATAAACTCATATTGAATTAAGTTTCAGACTGAAAACTTGAGAAAGCTTATGATCATGAGTCAATGTATTACGAAACCGCTGCACAAACCACAAACATGGTCTTGCATGCTCAATTTCATTATTATACTAATAAATGCATGATCTGAGCTGGAAACTTCAAACATGTTCAATCCTAAAATGGTATAATCGAGTTAAAAATAGAATAGCATTCAGCACTCTATGAGTGAGAAGAATACTGGTCATATATCAGCTCATTCTAAGGTCAAATATAATTTGATATCATTGTTCTCATAATCAGGCTATGCTCCGAAAATTTTTACATTGTATCCTGTTTCTTCACACCTAGTTGCTTTCTGTATCGGATTACCTGTAAGGCTTGACAAGAGCACGAAATTTAATCATCAATTCCATAAACATCTTGTTTATAAATAGATTAGACTACTTACAAGGAAGGTCCAATTGTCTAATCAGGTTATAAGACAGATTAGGAGTGAAAATTAATTGAAATATCTGGATCGAATTCTCATCCAGAAACCCATCTTTTCATTCATCTTTGAAACCCATGGACTGATTAAACCATCTAGAAAGTAGGCCTATATAGTTTAATTATGGATGTAGAGAAAACGTAGATTTTCACACATCGAAGACCACAGTACTAAAACGTTCAATATTCCATTAACCAGTCATTGGTGGTGATAATTCCCAACTCATTCCTGATTTCAATCAATCTTTATAATTTACTGTACAAAACTGTGTAATGAAAATATAACACACAAAATGAAACACATAAAACATAAAATAGAATTTTTATTATTTTCATTCGGATGAAAGTGAAACATGATTTGTTATCATTATTTTTGAAATGGTCTAGAGCACCTTGAAAAGTTTATTCAGTTGTTATTGTGTTGAGAAGGAAAAATTTCATGATCGTCCGTATCCTCTCAAATTCCTAGCATAGGTGGTTGAAAAATATAATGTTTTTCAAACCATGACTTTCCTAGGGGAACTGAGATCAGTGTCAGAAGACAACATAATCATGATAGAATGATAATGTACAACACCAAACCTGCCTATTGCACTTGAAGGTGAGATGATGCACAAAGTTTCAAGTTTCTGTGTTTATTATTATTTTGATGATGAGAAAATGTGACATGAATTATACGAGTAATCATGAGAAATTCATATAGGCCTAATAATAAAAGTTCCAGAAAGATTTTTTAAACATTATTATTGTCCCACAATCCCACAATGATATTTATTGGGATCAAATAAGATCAGATCAATTCCCTTCAAGTGAGACAAAAATTTCACGTGGACAAGAAAATGTCACTAATACCTTCTATAGCCTATCCATTTTAATGTCAAATGTTATTTATACATTACATTAGAATTATCATTCTTGATAATATGATTATTAGAATTATTAGAATATGATTATTCGTATATAATTGAATTTGAAATAGATGAATGAATTGTGGTAATAGTCAAGAATTCTTTAGATGACAAGGTGGAGTACTTATACTAATTGCTATAAATTACTCTCAAAATTATACATAGATATAGATCAATCAATAGAGAACCACGGATTATCAAAATACATGGTTAGTCTCTTTCTAGCACCAAGTCGACTGTATTGGATATTTCACATAAGCATTTCGCCAATCAATCTTGTCGCTCGTTAATCTATTACGGACACTTCACAGTCGATTCTAATCTGATTGGGCTTTGCACAAGGGTCGCCTCCACCGCTGCGCATCGTCCTCGTGCACTGGGATCAGTAAATTGACCATTATTTCAGGCCAGTTCGCCGATTACCGCTCATCAATGTAATACATGCACTCTAGAAATACATCAATGAATAATTGTCATTTAGCATAAGCTAATAAAATGACGAAGTTGGCTGCAGTGCATATTATTCTATGTCAATAGCCAATATCGACTGGCCGGTTGATGGGAATTGCAAATTAGTGAATAGCTGGAACCAGTACTGCAAGTATTGAAACCAAGTTGCTCTGCTTGTCAGAATATTAAATACGTATGAGGCCCTTTACATTTGCGTCAATAATTCGGTTTTACGGAATGGTGATGACCTTATGGTTGATCAGATGCTACAATCTAATCTAAATACAATTTGAAACTAACATGATCAATCACTAGTTGGATTGGTGACCAAGCAGCAACAATAACTTCATTTTCAAATATTTTTATGTTGATTCAGAGCTTATCTATAGTTTTAGGTCCTCAATAGCATTGTTCAAATGGCAAGGTGAAATTAAACAACAGAGATCACTTTAGAAATGGAAAGAATATGAATGTATTCTCTCTAAAATGCACTCTTTCATTTGAAGTAAAGCGATATTTATTTACAGCTTCTTTCGAACTACAACATTAGTTAATTACAGTGTTGTTTGTAAAAATTGTAATAATCTGCGAGCAAATCAAATTGCGCGAATGTGAATAGGTGGGTAAAAAGTTATAGAAATATGGATTAATTTTTTGATAATTTTCAGATTGAAAGCAGATTCCAAATAGTTATAGATTCATTCACGATGAAAAAAAACAATAACCAATGATTTTCTTACTCTTTATCTATTCACCGTTGATTTTACTTTCTCTTATTTTCCTGTTACATGTGGACTTTCATTTATTTCCTCCGTATTCTATCACTCATTTCGTTTCACTGATTAATCTATTATTCCAATTTCACTCACTCGTCTAAAAATGAAAGAGTCACCCAGTTAAAATCGGCTGGATGCAATCTAAGGATGATAGTGGTATCCCTGTGGTTAACTCTCTACTCATCTTCACAATGTCAAGAAATATTTTTCAACATTCATTCGATTATTACTCAAAATATCAACTCAATAACCAATCAAAATTCTTGTATTTGATCATAATGATCATTGCTGATATGATATAGGGCATGGACTTTAAATTCTTAATAGATGAAATGAAACCATTTCCTGTTCGAAAAAGGATCAATTTTAGCAATATGACCTGACTGATGTAGGAAAACGATATCAGAGCCTCATTTGCATCAGATGTGGCATTTGCTGACTCTCTTCAGTCTCTGCAGGAAATGTCTCAAGAGAATATTCAAGCTTTTGAGAAAGTATAAAATCTGATTGGAAAATACCCAATCTCGTAAATCCGGATGTTCCTTCTTCTTCTCCATAGGAAAACTCCATTACCAGCTTTCTTCGAGAGTATTAGTCAGGGAGCTTTCTAAGAGTTTTTCATCAGTTGGGAATTGGCTATATTATGTAAATGGACTCTATCAATTCCCAGAACCCACTGAGTGTGAAGGGAATTGAACATTTCCTCTTGGTTGATATTTCTAATCTAATTGATCACAATGCTCTTGGAAGGCCCACTGAGCTTGCAATATTGAATAGCACTCAATACTATACAGGTCAAATCATGAGCAGCATATTTTTTATTCCATGGCAGCTATTATATTTTCAAATCCAGGTTGAAAGAAAATTACAATGAACATTTTCAATCTAAGGGCCGGTTCATGAGCTCGGGATTCAGCTAAGTCCAAGACTAAAACGGGTGGCCACCGTAGCATCGACAAACGTTAGCCTCGATACTATGTACTAAGGGCTCTCTATGCTGCTAACCCACTAACCTGTCGAGAGAAACGTTTGTCGATGCTACGGTAGCCACCCGTTTTAGTCTAGGATTTGGCTAAATCCCGAGCTCATGAACCGGCCCTAAATATTTTTCGCATAATAAACTTGCTGTTGAGAGTTGAGTGACAGTCTTTCGCTTCCTTTCATGCTTATTCAGATCAAATGGTCACACGACTTACTAAATCATTGAATTATTATCAAGATTAAACTACTGTATTACGATCACAAGAAGAATGAGGAGAGCTAGAATGTATTTTTATAGATCATAATGTGCATGTCTTATCATTCCCTCCTTTTATTAATTTTAAATAACTTTGTAACAAGGCTCTGATCTAGTAGGAAGTAGATGGACTCAATCGAAATTTAAGTAAATGATAAGCGAAGTGTTGTGAATAGGACGAGCAACTTTCCATCCCTTTTCAGATTTTCATGCGCTATAAATCAATTCTACAAAATTACCTATATTTTCAAAATACCGTACTGAAACTGTGAGAGTACTGTTTCTAGTCCCTATAGAGAAGACCTAGATAAAACTTACAGATTGAGTCTAGAAATAGGGTTTCAATCTGTCTTGATATCCTTGAACAGCTCTACAAATCTCATCCGCCTTTTTCCTGCTCTGCAACTATCACTTTGTTATTATTGGTGAATGCAAGAAGCTCCTTCGCAACGGAACCTTCTGGCGGAATGATTGCAATAATATCTGGGAAAGCAGGAAATTACAGCCAATGGCAATATTTGATGTCATAGTCCATTCTCAGAGAACAAACAGCAAAAACGGAGACAGATTATCGTTTCTCATGGATTTTTATTCATTCTTTATCATTTATCTCAGAAGACTAACCAATACAATAATAGTACAAAAACTTATTTTTCAAAGTCTATTGCTTGGATTAATATACAATTTCTAACTAGAAATTGTTGAGAATTGTCAATATTAATTATGTCAATTTCAATCGGTTGCTGTAACCCGAGATTTTCAATTGGTTTAAAACAATCTTCACCCCGACCTCCCTCTCTTCAAATGACATCTGAAACATAGCTAATCTAGGATCAAAAAAGTTTCTTGAGAATTTCTTAGTTCCCGTGAAATTTCAGGAGTCCGAAACCTCAGAAAGATAACCTGATAGCAATCACACCTAGAAGGTAGAATTCGACATCCTTAGTTTGAGGTAAAGTACTTCCTCTTCTTGATGTGGTTACCTTGATGTGATGATTTGATATTCCATTCAAAGTATAGTTTTGTATCTGATATTACGCATTGCAAGATGTTACAGGAGTACTTCAATTTTGTACGTTATATAGCGAAAGAATCGTCACAGCCTGAAACGTTATTATAACTATATAACCGATTTTTTTTTAGCACTAGAGCCCAATATGAGCTTTGGCCGCCTCCACTACAGCCCTCCACGCTTCTCGGTCCCCCACCACTCCTCTCCACCGTCTACATCCCATACTTTGGAGATCATTCCTAACCTCGTCCTCCCATCTTATTCTTGGCCTTTCTTTTTTCTTCTTGAATGCAGTTTCTCTTTGAATATTATTTTAGGCATTCTGTTTTCGTTCATTCTACAGATATGTCCAAACCACCTAAGTCTCTGCGCCTTGATGAATCTCGCAATTTTTGGCCTTCTATTAACAGTTCCAGCTCTGCATTAGTTCTTCTCCTCCTCTCTTCTCCTTCCTTAACTGGACCGTAGATCTTTCTAAGAATCTTCCTTCCAAATACTCCCAGATGCTTTTTGTCTTCTTTTGTCAAGGTCCAAGATTCACAGCCATAAGTCACAACAGGCCGTATAAGGCTTTCATATATTTTGAATTTCGCCTTTCTACATAATATGAGCCTATTCTTCAAAAGTCTTAGGTTACTGTAATATGCTCTATTTCCGGCCAAAACTCTTTGCTTGATGTTGTAACTCATCTTGTTCTCATTATTCAGTTCGACCCTTAGGTAACTGAAATTCTTGACACCTTGAAATATTTTTTGACCAATTCTGAGACTTTGTGACTATATAACCGATAGATTTGAGAATGATCTCTAATCTTCTCTTCAAGAGAAAAGAGCCGTTTCTTCGTTTGCCTATCATAACCAAGCAGCAGGGATTAAACTATAAAATACAGTAGTTCATTATTTTTGAAATTGGTGTACAGAATGACATACTAATAAAATTTACAGATAATTTATTTCTATGTTTTTATACTTGAGCCACTGCTTCTTGGAACTGCTCTTTTAAAATTGCTTTGCTGTGCTGTTTTCGCTGTCACAAGCTTCTCTTACATCTTCAAATGGAAAAACATTGCTCACAAGCACCAATTATGAACAGTTAAAGACATTTTCCAGATTTCGTGGTTAGAATAAAGGCCAAATTTTCAATTTCAAGCATATTACTACTGCAGGAAAACTTTTATGCTTCGACTACCTGAGGAAATCAAGCAGCATTTCAAGCCAAGAAATTTAAGTACATCTGGCTGCATACTAAATTGCGAGTCCAAGGTTTTCTGAAAAGATTATCCAGGCTTTTGTCAAGGCAGCGTTTATACAAACGTCAAGTGGATGTAGGCCTAAGCGTCTTTCTTCATGCTTTCTTTAGGGTTCTTAGCGCTGCACGAACATTGACTCCCCACTCCTGTCAAGACGGATGGGAAAGGAAAAGTAAGCATGAGCTATCAAGTGAGTGAGCAAGAGACAAAGTGATAAAAGGTAGACGATGTCGTGAAGGGACAGAGAATTACGAGAAGAGCAAGTGAATAAAAAATTATCTTTCTGAACTGTTCCTGACTATCTTCTTCACCTGCCATATCCTTTCGTAATGCTACGGTGTCTTCAATAAGAACTCTTTTGCCAATCGTTCAAACTCAGTCGTGAATCTTCATAAAATTGGAATTTATTAAGACTCTGAGTAGGATTATGATGGATGAGTTATTCAACGCCAGCGTAACTTGTAAAAACAGTAGCCTATGCTGTAGAATGAAGCGTGTAGGTTTTATTACTTTCTCAAAACGGTTCTCGCTGAAACCATGGTGATGAAGAGAGGAGTGTAGTTGTGAAAAGATGAATCAAGATTATAAAAAAAATTAATATAAATAAGTATGCATCAAAACTTTTTAAATGATCATACGTCATGACTATTGATAATATTCGTGAGAATAATTATTATCAATAGTACAAGTCTGTCTCACAGCTTTCAAACCTATCATTTTCCAAGGTGGTTTTCAATTACTGATAAATATTGATTCACTCTTGAGATGAAACTTTCACATTAAAAGATTTCGCAGGCTAAAATTTATACAAATTACACTTGCTTTCTTGCTTAAGTGATGAATCACTAATAAAGTGCAAGCCTATTTATAAAAGTAGGGAGCAATACTGTTGATTTGCATTACTTTGTGGATTTGCATTACAATTCTCAGAAGCCTTCATCTGAGTCTGAGATACTGTAAATACGTTGGTTTTCGTTTTTACTCAGGGTTAATCATGAAACGAGATGTATTTTCCAATCCAGTCAGTCATCTAGCTGAGACCGCACTGCTGTATTGTTATCTGAATGGTAGATGGTTTATCTATAGCATAATTATACAACATTCTTGATAATTGAACATGTGGAAAATTATCACGGCCTTCTTGATAAACCGTGTTTGCCCACGGTTAGGACAATTATATATCATTTTGACATTGAATCCTACATAAAACAGTGAGCTCTGTTCAATAGAATCATTTTCTGTAAAATAGAAGCCACGATAACAAAATTTTTGTTCTAGGAGACTTATTAAGCAGTAAAAATTGGTTCTGTGCAACGTACAAAATATTTGCTACTTTTAATTAATGGTAAATACGGTTGAAAATGACTTGCACCATCAAAAATGAGCCAGCACAGTGATCCATAGCTTTGGGTGGTACAAGCAAAAAAGAAGTGTGATACAGTTCTTGTAAGAAAAACATACGAATTGAGCAAGAGTTGAGTACTTCATTTACGGAAAACATTTTCAGCGGAAAAAGATAAAAAATAATCTATTCTACTGTATCTCTTCGTATATAGGCTACACCTGAAACACTAAGGAAAAATCGCATGAAACATTTCACCTACTCTCATCTTTTGTCAATGCTTTGAGCTTGAAGAAAGCATTCTGTGAAGATATAGTGAGCAAATATTGCACCTCCGCTACCTTGGGATAAGGCACTCTAGTGAAAGGTGATGGAATATTGTTTGCATCCAATAAATTCTCTTTGAGGATCTTATTGAAAAGTAATCTTCGAATAGGAACAGGTCTCTCGTCTTATTCGTTGGACAGAGAAGCATGTGAATAATGAACCACTCTTTGAGCTGAATAGTGAGATATTGCAGGACAATAGGGAAATTGAATTCTTAAATTGAGGCTTTTTAAAAATTTACATGGAGGGAACTGACATTTTCCACTGAAGTGGCTGAATATTGTTTCATTTAATGGACTGATATTCAAATTTATCAAATATATCGTATCAATACAATCATTTGACAAGAAGAAAGGATGGTTTTTGAGATCAGTTCCCTTTATTGAAAGCTTAAGAATTTATAGGCACAGTACAGAATTCTCAAATACACCCTCGCGATCAACTTGAATGTTGCCGTCTTTTCACAAGCACTTCATCAAGTGGTATCGACTTACAAAGTAATTAAAGTTACCGCGAAGTGATTTATCACGCGTCTGGATAATGATTTCGGCTCATAGATGTGTCAATCTGAGAATGAGCTCATGAAATCGACCAAATTTGTACAAGAACCTCTAAGCCTGAAGCAAGCAACGAAAGAAGTCTTCAAATATGATCAAATGATATAAGTGTTCAAATACTCTTCTCATTCAAATATTTTGAAATGAGGAATGATGATTTTATGACCTTTATGATTTTTCACTTTGATAATAGGAATTGAAACTCATAATGGATTTTGATTTGATGTTCTTTTTTCCAATGATTCTATAGGAACATTATTGATATAAGAAAGCAGATAATTTTTAATTTTATGTCGTGGCTTCAGTATTGAAACCTCAGTGAATTTTATTTTTTTGAAGATCATCTATTGTCCATGGCAAAGCGTGGTATGACCGGTTAAGTATACCACGCTTCGCCACGGACTATTGTACATAATTATCTAACTAAATATTTTTGTCTCATCTGTAATTTTGAGAAAAAGGGGAAAAATGAAGAAGCGGATGAACATATCGAATGGGATTCAACATTTGATTAGATTATTTACTTTATTCATGTGCCTATCATTATGTCAGCTTAAGAGTGAGAGCGAGAGAGAGTGCAAGAAAATTTTCACATCGACCATAGAATTGCTATTGACTAAGCTTTTTATAGGGAAATCGCACCAAGGAATAAGATTTAACAAATCAAGATTTTATCGGATGATTCATTTGAATATAAGTCTAGTAACTAGTAAATTCAGTGTTATACTAAATCAGTTCAACGTCATTATTATTACTACAATAACAATTTTATACTCTTCGTCTAGGCGAGTTATAATTTCGAGTTTAGTTGAGCAAATCCACTCCTGTTATCGGCCTTTTAACATTCACAGACACTTGCCCCAGGAGACTCTTGTCGAGTAAAAACCACAGTCGCTGCTATATACCATTTCCATTGATAATAGGAATTGAAATTCATAATGGACTTTGCTTGCAGCTCAGTCCATTAGGTCTCTATGGCGACGGTGAGCATTGGCCGTATAATATGGAAATCGGGGGTTAGAGCTGGAACTCGCATGCATCTCTGTATTCCCCCCACCATCTAAACATACATCATTATTACGAAAGAATAGTTCTATCATACAAGCATTCGTTTTGCTAAGCATTGTTGAGTTGACTGTTTTCAGAGCCCTTACCTCCCATTTCGAAGAACCTCTTGTTTCTTGCAATGCTGCGATTGATTTTCTTTAGATCTCGAGCATTTCCCCAGAACTTATTTGGAGGAACATTCCTTCAAATATTTTTAATGTAAAGCTATTTCAACATATTTTACGAAATTTACATTTGATTACTTTTCCATGACATTGCATGTACTGTATATAATTTTTTCACCGTTTGTATGTGTAATGGAAAACGAATTTTAATTTGATTCGGAGATGTTGTGAAGTATCTAGTATGAATGTATGAAACAGATAATGTTAATTCCACAAATGATTTTCCTTAAAAAAAGATTTTTGGAATATGGCTTCTTAGTCAACAAATCTGCTTTTTGATCAAAAGTTTAATAGGCGAATCTAAACAACCTGAAAACATGTCGAAATAAGAAATAAAAATATGTCGAATGAAACAGACAAACGAAGAAATAAAAACATGTAAAAACAAACATAAGAAATAAAAACATGTCGAATGGAACAGACAAACGAAAAAAGGTTTTTTTTCTTTAATCACTACTTGAGATAAGTTTAGTCTTGAAGCGTGGATTTACAGTGGGATAAATCTCAGGAGAAATTCAGAGCATACTTAAACTGGATTTGATCAAGTAAAATTACGATCCCAAAAATACGAAATACTCTCTAATTAAGAAGCATCTCAAGTGTTGAAATTGTTTAATTCGAATAAACTTTTTAACAAAGTCACTTCTTCACCATATCAACTGACAAATAACGTAAAAATCTCAATCAATATTCTTCAATGGGAAAGAGTTTTTTTAGATTTCAATAGTATTGACAATAATCTGAACTTTTCGAAATCTCATGGACGCTTTTTTACCTTTACTCTTCAGGGCTTTTTTCAGCCGGAATGCACCAGAACGGCGTTCCGGTACCCCTTTGCTGGTCATATATGAATATTTTATCAATTAATTACTATTTAGGAACGAAATTTAAATAACATTTATATTTCCAAACATTGAATGTTTGAATTTCATATTTGTACCAAAATTGGCTATTCATATATTTTTATATTATGCCTACATAGAGGAAAGAATCGACAAATAAGTACACCTACCCTATAGAGTACAATAGACTATGCGTGGTTAAGCGAAAATTTTAGAGTTCCTGTACCTCATTCTCTAGAAAAAAAGCCCTGCATCTTTACATTACTTACAATTGCCTCTTAATGAACGTTTTATTAGGGACAGGTTCTCAGAATTTCAAGAAGCAGGGAAACAGACATTAAAAAGGCTGAGATTCTATTCCCATTAGGATTAATAAAATGGAAATTGCTGATTATGATTTAAGAGCTCCCTTTTTATGTTTCTAACGCAAAGTTTTTGTTTTCATTGTGGAATTTCTCAAAAAAATCATGACAGCAATCTCTCATTTCTTATTTTTTCTCGTGTTTAATTTTGATTTGATAGAAATTAAACAGTAGAGCTTTTCATTTTCCAGAAGCTCCGTAATAAAATAAAAATATTGAATTGAAGAAGCTTTTTTCGAACGGCAAAAAGCTATTATTATTATTATTTAAAAAATTATAGTTATTTATTTCTCATCTTATAGATTTGTTAAAGTCGACTGAAGATTCAAAGAAATATGTGGATCATGATTTACCGTGTATGATTCAAGAGCTGTCAAATAAACCACATGCTATATTCCCCATCAGAGAGAAGTAAAGGCTCCAACAAATTGCCTGTAACTACGTGACAATCATGCACAAGCCACTCCCAATTCACTTCTCAATTTATCAGATAGTCGATTCTAGTTCACGGAGTAGAATCCTGTCCTAGTTCATAATGGCAGTAAGATGAACGGAAACATTTTTGTTCCCTCAGAAAAATGAATCACCTTTCTGGACTTTGATAAAAAAACTGAGGGTGATTCAATCGGCAAAATCGTTCGAAAACGTTCTACCAGTATCGTATCGTGGAATATATCTCATGCAAATGTCTGTCTGATCTGATGTCCGGAACTCATTCACATAAAAATGTGGTAGACATAAAGGATGTCGTTATTTCCAGGTCGTTATTATTCATTTTTCGGTTTATTCACTACCAGGTGCTTCCTATTTCTTACACTCTCCACTCACTGTTATGTGGGCTCACACACTTTTCCCATTTTCAACTGTTTCATGCTTATCAATACCTACTACTCCTAAAACAGTTCCATCATTCGACATTCAAAGGTAATTTCATCATTATTCCAAACCTTGAGCTGCGAAGAACTTTACAATATTTTGGATGTTTTTCCTTTAATCTCAGTCCCCGATATTTACATCGTAGTCCTATACAAAATCAAGCAAATCAGAGCGAGATTTGTTAAATTTATTGGAAATTTTATTTTTAGATGGTATTACTTTCTCCATAATTCTGGTAACTCTTCTAAGAGATTACACTTTTAGTCTCATGTGAAAAATTTTGAATCCTCCCTATTATTTTCACTTGATGGTATTCGTAGAGACTTCATAGCACAATACAAAACTAATTGTGACACAGATTAAATCCAAATCACATTGTACACACACATCTTACAATTCAACGAATTGTTATACTCAAACTTACTACTTGGAAGACGTGAATAATCCGAAAATATGTAGGAGTACGATAAGTTAGCATAATTTCTGGAATCGGAGTAAGTTTCATTCTAATAAAAACTTTATAAAAAAATTTCAATAAAGTTTGGTTAGTTTTAAATGCTTCTCTATAGAATATCAATATGAATTACAGCTAATTCAATTTCTCTCCATGTAGATTACCCACTCACTCAATAATATTTTAGGCTTAGAAAACTCTCAGGCAAGGTTTGAAAAATAAGTTTTCTCAATAGTAATATTATGGACTGGGAGATTATTATTATTATATGCTACTGTATAAGGCTCAAATATTTCATTTGATGGGAGAAGCTTCATGGATACACAGTCACTCTATTTCGAAAATGACTCAATCATTTTCAGCTTGAGATAATTGAAGAAGTGCTTCATGATTTCGAGCGAAAGGTTCCAAGACTGGTTTATAGCTCAATTATAGAAAGAGGCTGGAGAGGACAATCCCTTCTAAGTGGGAATCCAAGAGCTGATACAAGATGGGACGATTGTCTGATCCATTAAATCTTCCAGAGAACGTGGGTAGCTTAGTTACCTACTAAGAGTCGAGATAGCAGACTGATATTTCCGTCTATATACGGTCTACTAATACGTATTTCACCGTATACGTATACCGTATTTATACGGTCTACTATACGTACTAATATGGTCTACAATACGTATTTCGGTCTACTAATACGCATGCGCGCACAGATGATTGAACAGCACACAATATGACTAGTCTTGGAATATTCTCCTTGCAAAGAACATAAGAAAGGTTCCAGGGAACCATTTAAAGATTAAAAAAAAAAATATTCTCATGACCTAGATATTAATACTAGCGTAATTACAGTTTAATAATCAATTAAAGCGCTCAGATGTTTTTCTTTGCGGAATGCTACTTTTTCCAAATTGTAATGTATTGAAATTTTTCTGTATATATACTACTGAATGGGAAAATAAATTTGAATTTGAATTTGAACTTTTGAATTTGGATGTTTCATGAATAATTCTTCTGATAATTATTAGCTGCCGCCTTAATAAATCTGTAACGAATACACAATATGAAGATATCACGTTGAAATGGATAGGGATAAACAGTCAGTGATATATTCGTTCAATTAATTAATTTGGAGGTATTGTACTTTTATAGGGAACTTGGAATCATTTTAGTTTTTCTCCAATGCCTATCGAATATTTTTTCGACCTATACCGAGTTATTTTTCCGAACCCTAACAGGATCATATTTTATTTCCATATTTCTATCTTTTTCTCTCAGGAATAGACTATCTACGAATCGGAATAATCGAGTTCTTCAAAGAAGAGTTTAAATGATGGAAAACGAAACGCTGTCAGAAGAACAGGCTTTGAAATGAATAAAATAATTAAACACCACATTAGAGCTGAGAGTAGCGTTCCGAATGACAAAGATGGAATGTTTCCCCGAGAATAATACTCAATTTTCCTTTTCTTCAACTCTTCAGCTGCATTGCGCTAACGCTAACAATGGCATACAGGCTGAGCCCAGAGGGCGCAAAGGCGCCGCCTGCGTTGCAAAGAAAATTACCCAAGAGAGAAAGAGAAAGAAGAAAGCGTATGAGAGACATTCATAATTTGAATATACGTTCAAGAGAAGGAGATAAAATGGGAGAGAGCATGGTCACCACTCAGTAACCCTGGCCGTGGCCTGACTAGGCACTGGTCGTGTGTACATGGTTAACAGCTAATTAGGAAGCTGCAATAATGACAACAGTCAAGCTCCGCTAACCAATTCACTTCCCATTTTGTCTGCCCGCTCATTGAATTATAACGTGAAAGGGTTATGCAGGAACCTAAAGATACAAGAGGATTACAGATGCTGCTTTGAGGAGTTGTCCTGTTCATCCTATACACCATTATAAACCCACCTGTTTTAAACGCTCTATGTGACCGCAGTGGTAGCTTAGCGTTATTAAACGTTGGGAATTTCAGGTTGCTTGTTGTTTGAACCGGATTTTTCAGGTAATTTGGAATCCAGATGATTTTTCATGTCGTCTATGAAAAACCTTTGAAAATTCAGGCTTGAAACTAGCCTGAAACAGGCTTGAACTAACAGGCTGAATCCAGTCACGTTTTTCTAGATGCCTTGACGCTGGCATGGTTTGTTCGTTTTCTTTCTGCACGTTGATCAAAAGCGTGGGAAAAAATTGAGAAACTACTGGAGGGGGGAGAAGGAAAATTCGTCCTCACTTGCGTGTCGGCGTATTCTCGGAATCTAGACCTCATTTCCAAAGGTTGTAAACCATTTCAAACCACTTAATTCCGAATCATTATTTTCGATGTGAAGTAAATAACTTATTCTATTTTCGAATTAAAAGGATCATTGAATCACGACGATTGATCACCATCACTATCAAAATAGGATTATCATTGAAGAAAAATTAATTGTCATTTTATCTTCATATATCAATTCATAATTATTATATGAATCATATTGTTTATTTATCATGAGCTTGTGGAAGCATCCTGAATGACAGATGAAACGAGAATATGGAATATTCCCTGCTAGAATAATACTATATTCACGAGGAACATTGCAAAAAGCATCCTTGCAACTATTGAGTTCTCTATTTAAAAATACTTGATAGGAGTAGGAGAATATTATACTGTATTGGCAAAGTTTATTGATTTTCTCCAAAGGTTGTTTGAAATTTTAAATCGAGCTCGAATGCATTATGTAAACAGAAGATTTGTGAAGTGCAAGTTCAAAATTGGTCTAAATCCTATCACTGTAGTAATTTCAGTTCACTAGCTAACCATTTAACTTGGATGATGAAGTTTTTGTATAACAAAGGAATTCAATTTGAGAGTTGACAAATCCACTCTCTTGCCGAGTTTTGTTTGGTGAGAGGAATCTACAGGTTTCTCTATTCTCTAGAGTCTAGTCTCTCTATTCATTACTGTTATTAATAAACGTTTTATCAAAAATAAGGGACAAGGTACATGTATTCTACTCAGCTTGCTTGCTCACTGGATCATGATATGTTTCAAGTATCATTTTATATGTAGGTCTAGTGTTGTAACTGTAATCCCAGTGTCTGGAGAGTTTGTTTGTTTGTCAATGGCTCAACAGCCCTATGTGGGCTTAGGCCTACCAGCTGGTTGCCAGTTTCACATCCACTTGACTGAATCAGCAGAGGTGAATGATCATTAACCAGAAAAGATGCAACGTGTGGTTAGCACATTGGCATCTCAACCATAAGCTAGTCTTCGCAACCCAGTGATGGGAACAAAGCACTGCTGGATAATATTGTGTTGAGCAGCTATATAGTGCCATGCAACAATTTAATATGCTCCAAAATATAGGAGTGACTGACTAGCCTTACTAACGATTACAATGGAGGAGAGTATTCTGATGAAATCTAGTGACATTCTTCTTCTTCTTCTTCTTCTTCTTCTTCTTCTTCTTCTTCTTCTTCTTCTTCTTCTCTTCTTCTTCTTCTTCTTCTTCTTCTTCTTCTCCTTCTTCTTCTTCTTCTTCTTCTTTCTTCTTCTTCTTCCTTCTTCTTCTTCTTCTTCTTCTTCTTCTTCTTCTTCTTCTTCTTCTTCTTCTTCTTCTTCTTCTTCTTCTTCTTCTTCTTCTTCTTCTTCTTCTTCTTCTTCTTCTTCTTCTTCTTCTTCTTCTTCTTCTTCTTCTTCTTCAACTCGTCCGTCTTCTTATTAGTCTTCTTCTTCGGCACCGTCTTCGTCTGTGATAAATATTCGTTGATAGTCAACGTCTTTATTTTCGTCTTCATCTTCTTCTTCTTCTTCTTTTTCTTTCTTCTTTCTTCTTCTTCTTCTTCATCTTCTTCTTCCTCTTTCCCCCAGCACATGCGTTTTATTATTCAGAAGTTAATATTTACTCCAGAGAAATTGAGCAAATACTGGCAAGATAAATAAGACGAATAGTGTCATGTATCCAAAAAAAACACCTCCTCTTCCATTAGGGTTTTCAGCTCTTTCAAAATAGAGCCTTTGACAAGGCTATCGAATTCTCTTTTAGCTCGCAACCTGGGTCTATAGCATGAAATTTGAGCCCATCCTCAGCTGCGAGCTCATTACTCGTGTATTTTCTCAATCCATCAAGCAAAAAGGGACCATATTATCATGCACTTCCTAAGCAAATGTAATGATTGAGTATAATCACAGATGAGACATTCAAAATGCATCTTCTTATGTAAAAATATGCATAAATAAGATAAAAAAGAAGCATGAACAATACAAATGAGTGGAAGATGGTGATTATAAACATAAGGTGTATGGAACCCCCTACCCATCAAACACTATCAGTTTCCCCTTAACTATTTTTAAAACTTAGTTTTTGGAAGAGACCAAGGTCCTCGGAGAAATATTTAGTTCAAGGTTTAGAGTGAAAAGTGAAGAGTATTTCAGAATGTTTGATCTAATTTCGAACACAGACAGTGGCGAATTTCAGGTAGAAGTAGGATTAGGGATTTTAGAGGCGGCGTATCATACCAAAAAAACACACTAATCATAAAAATTTGAAAATTTGTTTCATTGGTTCAATATTTCAGGATTCTCTAAGTAATCTCAATTTCTCAATATCAAAGCTTTTCATAGAATAAGATCTTGGTTTGGCAGTCTCTACTTAGTATCATCAAAGATTATTCCATTCTCATTGGTTACTCTGTGGTATCACGGAAAATTGTAAACTATTGGAAAAGACATCGTGCCATCCGTTTACAATAACATAATACTTGATTAACCGAATCATATCTCATAATGTTTGCAATACATAATGAAGTACGATTCATCTATTTATCGAAGCTTGGGTTCGAGTGATTACCGCAATAATATCCACGGCAGCCAATACTACAGTATATGAATTCACCACCAAACGGAGTATTATTTACACTATGCTAATTTTCAAAGCATGTGAGCGGCAATGGAGATCTATGTACTGTAGTTAGTCTATATTTGAAGATTGTATCAATATTTCAAAAATTGAGTTGCATATTGATAATATGTTACTGATTCGATGAATATCAAAAGAAAATTGAAACAAGTTTGCGAGAGTGAATTCGTTCCATTTTTGTTATGCCTCAACGCAAATTTCGATAGAAGTGGTGTGGGGTAATGTATTTGGGTGAGACGTGCAACCGCGTTTCGAGAGTACATCATTGAAAGACGGTCTGAGCTTATCTGCCTGCAGCTATCCACGTAAATGGTCTCTCATTTTCATTCTTTTCACAGCAGAAAAACTGTTGAGCTCACACATTATGTATTCACGTTTCAAGTATTGAAAACATCTGGAATCGTCGTTATTGGTGGCAAAGATTGCGTTATTAACCGAATTGTGGGTATGTAATCCCACAAAAGGGAAGCGGTTGTCCCAGTGGTAGCAGGCGGATCTAATCGATGAGATTAGATAAGAGACGGCGTCTACCACTCCTGTTGTAACGGTGACCGGTTCCTCTAAATACAATTTATGAGCCTCAAAATCGCTTCCCGGTGGTTCGGAACCCACCTAAAGCTGTAGGTCCATTCATCTCTCATCATCATCTTTCCCATTACCCACGCACAAGCCTGGAGCTTATGTGGGCATCATCCGCAGCAAAAAAAATCCGTTATGTTTGGAAGTAGGAGCTATTAAGAGGGAATCAACGTTAGAAAAAATATAATTATAGTTATTAACCAAATGCACAATGGTTTGCAATCATCATTAATTTCTATGTCAAGTTTATCATCTACTAGGTGTCCCGGTGAACTTCCTTTAAATGTCCCCATCTTCTCCCTACAAATGTCCCTCTTCATGACACCCCTAAAAATGTCATCCCCAAATGCCCCCTTTATTCCCCACAAAATGTCAACCCCCAAAAATCCCCTTCATTTCATAAATGTCCCCTTCATGTCACCCTCCCCACAAAAATGTCACGAAGTAAAGAGATTAATTTAATATAATCAATGTATTTTTATTTTATATAATCAATAATTTTGTTTTAATTCATTTTATATATTTTTTCAATTTTATTATTAGAAACAATAAAACATGCATGATACGAACGATAACTCATTTTTATTATTGATGATTCTAGCGTAAAAAATAATTAGAGTAGAAAACCTAGAGCAAAAAATTTGACCGTAGCGGGTTTCGATCCCGCGACCTCTAGCATCAGACGCAGAGTTTTCCACTGAGCTACCGAGGCATTGAATGAGAGGGCTGTGTTTTCTGATCTTGAATCACGATCATCTTTCGGTAGCCTCTTATTTCAAAACATCCGTCTGTAAATGTTTGATAGGTTAGGTCATTAGTTTACTAATTATTTATTAATTATAAAGGGATTTTCTTATATTTTAATACATATTATGTTAACCAGTGCTGTAAAAATTCAAACGAATCCAAAATCATCTAAATCGGTTCAGCCGTTCTCGAGTTATAAGCGAGCGTACAGACACCAACTCTCTTTTATTAATATAGATTTCCCATTGAGAAATCATATCATTTACTATGCTTCTTTCATTAACTTATCTTTTCATAAATGCAGTCCACTCATTTAGACGGAATTCAACATAGGAATAATACAGTCTTTACTAATCTTTACTACAGTCTTTTACTAATGATTCAGGTCAATTTCACACTAAGGACCATAGGAGCTCTACCAGTCGCGTTCTGGTGGCAAAATATTCAAAATACTCCACCATACAGTGGTATTTAGGTATTTAGCTAAATTATTAACCATTGCTGCCTTTAATCTTAGCTTTCAGATCACACAGAAATTAATTGCAATGTCTCTACTTGAAAAGAGAGTCTCTATCAATCACAATGAAACTCAATGAAGGAACAATATTCATTACTCAATTTACTTTAACTTGAACATTTTGATTATAAAAAGTCTCTCAATAACTACTCTCTAAAACTTGGATAACCTGATTTTCGCCTGTTAATTATTGTGAAAATTCCTTTCAATTTCTGGAATTCGTTCAAAAGAAGTATTGTATGTTGCATAGGATATATCTATAGTTGGTTCAGAAGAGACGATCTCGAAGGTCCATTGGCCCAGAAAGTTATTGACTGTAAAGCTTGTGTAGGATATCTGTGAATTCAAGTTTCAAACTTTTGTGTTATTTCTGTGGAATGAATGAATCTTTCGCCCACTCGGCGGTTTCCTTCTAGCCTACACAACCTCTAACCAGAATAACTCATTGCCGTTATCATTAAGAATTCTTTGCTTCACTCTTCCTATCCACTTCACTTCTACTTAATCTAGATAAGCAGCCAATCTTGTTAATTCTCTTGTCTTGAGTGATTGATCAATAAGTAATTAGTCTGACAACTCTATGTTTCAGCTGAGGGTTTCCTATCCTTGAATTTAGTATCTGTCAAATTTAGATGGAGTTCAAATTCAGCTAAGTAGTTCAAATAGCTTGATTCAATGGAGTTATGTAGGAGCCAAAATCACGTCCAAGGTGGAATGTGACATGTCATTCAATAAGCCATTTCTCTTTCAATTTATACAAGATAATCTCTCATAAATATAAAAGTAGATTATCTTGAGTTCGGCGTAACCTCCCTCGATCTGGAGGAAATGCTTTTATTTGGTTTCAAGATTTTTCTTCCATGGGTAAGATGAAATATGGTTGAACTTAAACATTCCACTCACCACAACTTTTATCATCCAGTCTTCTTGGTACAGGTTCAATTTAAGTTTCTCGTGGAAAAAGTGTTTGAGAAATGTTATTGCTTTAATACAGGATCCTGATTCGATTCCAGTTGACTGCAACAGATTTTTCTGGTCTCTCTCCCGTGTTTCTGAGAGCCATGTTAAGCCATCGGATCCGGTTGCCTGAAAAGGAGTTCTTAAAATTCATCTCTCAGGGCCGCTTTCCCCAATGCTGCTTAAGCTATACATCAAGCTTAAGCCTCATTCGTAGAATAGGAAAAGTATAGAAAAAAAATATTGAGCATCAGCTGTTGCGCTTATGCAGCGTGGGGAAAGCGGGCCTCATTATCACTCCCATTACCAACGCACAAGCGTAGGGCTCATGTGGCATCATGTTAGGAAAAGATAACCCAGATGTTTCAGATTCTAATAATAATCCTTCCCAACAATATTACTATTATGCATAATTATAGATCTGATCAAATTGCTTAAAAACGTATGAAAAACGTTGTCTCAGTCAACAGCCATAAAACTGATAAAACTGAAAAACACAGAAGAGTGTATTTCAGCCATGTATCAGTCAAGGAATTTGTACCAAATTCTCTCCAATTCATTATTTTTTGGAAACAAGTTGTGTCAGTATGACTTTCAGAGATGAAGAGTGTTGGCTGGGAATTGAAACTTCGAATTCTCTTTTGATCTCAGCCACTTTTTCCCTGGTGATTTCGTCACTCTCATATTGAACTAAGCTCTTTGTTGGTCCCAAAACTGGGATGTGAACTGCAAAGCATACATTTCCAGAATCCATTATTTATTTTTGACCAAAAAAGCTTCTTTCACCATAACAATTTTTTATTTTCTGAACACAATAGCATCAGTCTTCTTGTAAAAAGTAAATTCCAAGTAAGTTGGAAGTAATTTTGAGGACATGGTCACTTCCAATCACTCTACTGTTCTTTCAAGGATTACTTCAATAATTGCAGTAAAAATACTCCGTTAACATGAAGTTCTTCAACACGGACTAAGTTTGATTCAGACAGTATTTTGACTACAGGTTATGAGGATTAAATTCTTCGTTTTTTTAACGTTAATTTATATGTTTCACAGAAGTCCATTCAGGCACAAAAATAATATCTCATTAAGGCTTAACTGTTGAGGCTTAACTATTTTGAGGCTTAACTGTACAGTAGAATTCTGATTATCTGGATTTCAAGTTTCCAGATTTAATTCTGCCTGGAATTTCGCTAAAAGTGTTGCTGCATTTCATTATTAAGGTGATAAAGGGTAAAGGTTTGAAGGTTTAAAATTTTAAAAGGATAATTCATGATTTAGGTGACTTATTCACCAAGATGGAGACATACCGTAAGGATATCATCCATGATTATTCATACCGTAAATTTGCTCTTTGTGTTTTATCCTCGTTCTTCTCATAAAAACATTTTTGAATAAAAATCCAATTATTCGAAGTTCATATTGTCCGGATCCTGTTCGATCCCAATTAATTCAAACTAGTGTACTTCTATGCCTACTGGTCTTCTGTACTTCCATGTCCACTCTAGTAATTCATAGTAGGCTTATTCACTTCTAATTGAAATGTATCGATTTTTTACAGATCAACGAGTGTGTTTGGACTGGAGGCATGAGCTGGGAGGAACAGCTGTAGTGAGTAGCAGCCACGACGAATGTGTCGTAGTGTCGCTGGTGCAGTTGGTAGCAGCGACCAGCAGCAGCCGCAGCAGCAGCAGCAGCATCTTCACCACAAACCAGTAGCCAAAAAACGGAGCCTGGAGCTTTGCGCGGCACGTTATCACGAGTACACCGCCCCTTTGGGAGGTATGTTAACTCTCCTTTTCAGTTTCAATTACGTTTTTTTTTTTTTTTAATACAATATCATCCGATTTTAAAGGTTTACAATTTCAAAACTAATGATCATATGGACATGAGGTTAATTTCATATTAAAGGACAACTAATGAAGTTTTTTTTACATACCTTTTAGATTCACAATATATATGTCTATACAATACTCAAATTCGTCCCACACCTTAGCTAGCATGTTTTGAGTGATTGAGTGAAGAACCGCATTAGAGCAGCCATCGAATCCATCACTCAAGACATGCTAGCTAAAGTGGGACAATTTAAGTATTAGACATGCTGTGCATCTAAAGGGGGCCATATTGAGCACCTGTAAATGGTATGTAAAAAAACTTCATTAGTTGTCCTTTAATATGAAATTAACCTCATGTCCATATGATCATTATTAGTTTTGAAATTATAAACCTTTAAAATCGGATGATTATTTTTGAAACACCCTGTACTTTCATTGAAAGTAGAACTGGTATTTGAAAAGTAAAACTACGAACTTGACCTGTATAAATGTTACAAGAATATGTGTTTCAAATTTCAAGTTGATTGACAAAGGCGTTCAAAGTTTATCCTCGAACATACATACATACAAACGGACAACGCCTCAAGTCTCAAATCAAAAGAACTCCATCTATCCATCTATCTATCCATCTATCCATCTATGCCATCTATCCATCTATCCATCATCCATCATCCATCTATCCATCTATCCATCTATCCATCTATCCATCTATCCATCTATCCATCAATCCATCTATCCATCGATCCATCTATCCATCTTATCTCTCAATCTATCTTAATCTATCTTAGACTCTATCTAAGGATTTCATCTATTAATTCCATTTAATCTATTAAAGTTAATAAAAAATTAATTTTATTTTTTAGACAGGCTTCATTTTTTAAATGAAATGAGGTTATTTAAATTATTTTTGTTGTTTTATTAATGTTTTGAATTATTGTTGTTATTTTGAATTATTTATCAATGTTTTTAGGTTATTAAATAAAAATTTGCGGTCTGGAATCATAATTAATTTGTAATCAATGATACGGGATCAGTATTCCAGTGTTCGTAAATGCAAAACATCAATGATAGATAGGGTTGGTGAATTACAAACGAACACACCGGTTGCATACCTATTCTTCCACAGGCGTTGTATGTCCATCCACAGTATCAATCCCTATCAGATTCTTGATAATTCGTTCTTCATATTGAATTTATTTCTGTTTAAGCTAACTATCGAATGAATAAAAGTTATATAGAATTTTATTTCATGAGGTTATTCACTTCAAGAAACCGAAGTATGTTAATACATGTTTAAAAATGAAGCATGTCTTTGTATTATTGATTGATCAATATCAATAATGAACTAAATAACAACAATTATTAACTCTTATCACTAATTATCACTCTTGAGTAGTAGTTATATTGTTTAGTTTTAGTTAATCATTGTTAACTAAATAAGTAAGGGACTACTTAATGAACTCGAGTTGAGAGTCGTGTTGGATTTCCTTGGTGGTAATCCATTATGGTAATTCATCTCCTTGTTTTGAACGAATCCCTTAATTTAATTGCCATAATGATAGGCTACTTTCCTTCAATTGAAGATATATCAGTGTCCTAATAGCTGGATAGCTGAATTGAAATGGTATCATTAACTGACTTAGAGGCTGATAAAACTCATGAGAAAGCTTTAAATCTGAACCCAATTAGAAGAGGACTAATCACCCCACGGAAACTGGCAATTCCCTCATGTACTAAGATCAGGATTCAGTTCTAAAAGCATGCTGGCTGGATTGAAAAATACGTTCCCAAATGAATAGTGTATACGAAAGGAGCGTATCTGAAAAGCTTCTTTGGTGAGCCATTAGGAATCGAGATTACCCACCCACTAACCAAACAAACAAATACCAACAGAACAAAATAATATCATCCTCAAGCACAATATCAATATCATTTTATCTTCACACTCATTCACCCTTTGGAAACTCTTCGTAAATTGCACAACAGTCACTTATTGTCTCAACAATAATTGTATAGTATAATAATTTATTTTGAAGTCTTCAGAGTTTATTATAGCATTATTATTAATTAGGAATTTCGTTCAATAAATTGTTATGATTCTAAAAGCAATTGAATAGATGCAATATCCCATCTCCTTCTATCTTCACAATTGTGTAGTAGATTCAATTGAAGATTATGAACAAATACCTTTCCAATTATTTCTATGAAAGACAAATAAGAATTATTTTGATGCTGATAGTATTAATAGTTTTATAGATAGTATTGATAATTTATTTGGTATTATTATTGATCAAGTATTCAAGAAAATTTAAAATTTCACGTCTTTTATATATCTTGAAAAACAAAGGTAACTTTTTCAAGTTTTCTATCGACAGTTATTCATTCCAAATCAAACCAATATATTGAATATCATCTTTCACTTAATGTAAGAGTAAGAAATGATTAACTGATGAAAAATCCTGTCCGATAAACAGTCCAAGAACCTTTCTGAACAATCATCAAGTTTGTTCATCAATACATCATTAATATACATTATAATATACATCATTACAATACATCGGAAGGAGATTATTTTTCGATTTGGAGTTGGAGTATTAACTCAACTCAAATAGAATAAGATCATTCCCACCAATTTTTGCTAATCAGAAAAATTACCACAAAATTTTATATGGAGACCACACATCACTCAACTGACACAGTGATAATACGAGTATTATTGAGTGTAATTGATGAATAGATTGTTCTATATAACTTTGGAATGATAATATTTATATCTCTATATTTTTCCGTGACACTGTGTAACTTTAAGAGGTGAGGAGAGTTCAAAGATTTTTTATAGTTTTCAAATTTAAGAAATCTATTTATTTTGTGCTGGATTCGCCCATGGTTCAGATTTCTCACATGACTTTTATTTTACTAACAATTTCATTATTAAGAGATTATATAGCTCAATTTTACTTTAATGATTACTCTAAACTCCAATTCATTCATGATAACACGATAAAGCTTTATACTACAAGCATTTCTGGCTTTATTCGATGTGTATCTGGTATTTTGTTACCAAATTAGATGCATTAATACTTACTAGCTGCTAAGTTCAAACGATCCAGGTTGAACATTAATTAATGTTTAATGAGACTGGGACTTTGGGAATGGAAATGACGGTCATCCCTCTAGCATGCCTATTTGTGTATCTGGATTTATGCGTACTCAATTCCATATCTATAAATAAGCGCTATTAATAAGTTTGATTAGAACACTTAGAAACAGATCCATGACAAACTTGTTCCGCTGATTAAACTTCGAACAATTACTAATCTGCATAACTACTTAGGTGAAGTACAGATGTACTAGATGTACTAGGCTATTGTAATTAGGCTAGATGTAATTACTATTTGTAAAATTCAACTTATTGTACTCATAAATATTAAATTCAGCTCACGCTTAAACCCGTTTCTATCATACTTAGTAGAAGTATTCTTTAAATTATATAAAATCTATTCCAATCACTTTTTTTAATGTAATACTCGTATTGCTGAGTGTGATTGAACAAATTGAAATGTTTCGTTTGTAATGTTTTTTGATGGACAATTTTTCCGCTTCAATTGAAAACTTATCATACAATAATTTGATAATTAGACTTCATTCTGAAAAATATAATGCAAAACACATTTAGTAGCCTACGTGTTATGAGTAGAATTATAAATTCATCAAGTTAAGGTGGTTTTCGTTACTGCGACCGAGTGCCGCAGCAGAGCCCGACCCAGCGTTGCCAGATGCAATGTTATTCTGAGTTTTAACTCATTTGACGATTAATTTTCAAGTTTCAAACTTTGCAATTGGATGGGAAATGTCTCTAGCTCTATTCATCTTTCACTGATCTATTGATTTGTTCATTCCGGTAACGTTTTTGAATATGGTTATTTTTTTGATGTCTCTTTTGTTTTATGAAAAAATTAAAACATCAATACTAGGCAAAGCGTAATGATAGATATTAATCATCATAGGCAAAGCATAATTTACAAGGCGGAATAGCTTGACAGACTGTCGATTCAATTAGATTTGATAGCATATGAATACCAAGTGCTTCCCTGAAGGGTTGTCAGATAATACTAATAATCTTATCCTTGAGCTAGTCACGGCTTCAACGAGGAGGGAATATTGAATGGAACAAAAGCTTTATTCAACTGCAGTCTTGAACAAATTCCTTGTAGCTTCCTATCATCTCGTTGCAACGTTTGGAAAGGTAAATGTGATGTTAGTAAGAAGTGTAGCTAACTGTACAATCCGGATTTCGTACTCAGGATTTTGTTATAAGAAACCTTTGAGATTTTAATCCATTATCAAATTGATATTTTTTAAACAATTATTTTCAAACACGTTAAAACAGCCTAGCTCTGTTTGTTTAAGCTCCTGTGGTACACCTGGCTCCAGTTCTTTGTCTGAACATTACGTCACATCTAATAATCGATTAGCGGTCTCAATAGGGATCATAGATTCCTAATTATTGAATAATTGAATTCCTGATATTGAATAGATAGGACCCAACTGCTTAAGGCGGCCCTATTCGAGTGATATCGGGAAAGGCGCTGGGTTGCAATCACAGCGTAAAAATGTATTAATTGACGGCAAACGCACGTTGCCCATTGTTATAATGCATATTCGTCCCAAAAATCTATTTCAATTATTGTAAGCTTGACTCGTCTTGAACAGAGTTGAACGGACCAAATCCAAATGTGCTGAGGGATCACTCAGTAGTGCATATTTTATATAAATGTTAATTGAGATACCAGCTACATCAGTATTGTTTCTTCATTCAATATTAAATGATAGTGAGTCTTGAAACGTACATGTTACTCTATAATAGTCTTAATCAAACATTTTCATTTCATTTCCCATACCAATCAGAGAATAGTTTTCCAAATACTGCACACCTTGGAAATGATAGCAACGTGGAGAAAAGGCAACGATTGACCTGATTTTTTCCAATGTCATCAGAGGCACTCTTCCCCTTCTGCAAACATGTCTTGATCTGGTATCTTTGATACTCCTTTTTATATGTCACAAGCATACCCACTCGTATACTTTCCCAAAAAATGTCTCCAGCGTTCGGCAAGGAGTTTATCTGATAGGATATAGTGCCTCTCCCAGAACGACAGTCTTTTCAAGTTACTTAATCTAAATTCTTAATTCTCCTGTTTTATACATTACTCAATAAACTCACTATTGAGAACTCATAATTTGGTAATAGATTTCGTGGATACTTCTTACTAACTAAAATATAGAAACTATAGGTATCTTGTAGGAAGGGAGAAAGGGGATATTATCCAAAATCATCTGCAGAGTTCAATCATTCATCTGCCTTTCCAAAATGAAACAATTCAATTTGCAGTCAAAATTTACAGTTTTCGATTGATAGAATGTGTTGCTTTGTTTGAATAATAAACTTTATTGCTCAACTTTTATAATGAAATAATCACTTCCTTTGGTTTCACAATATGGGAAACAATGGTTCACGAAGAGTCCTGAAAAACATTGAAAAAACTTCTCTATTCGCATCCACTTTCACTTCTATGATAGTGGATTTTATAGTTGTTCATCCAAAGAGGCATTCAATTTTCTCCCATTTGGTCACATACGTGAGAAGTCAACTAATGAAGACCAAAGCTCATAAACTAGATGTATTTGAAAGGGAATGAACTTGGTGGGAAATCTTATTCTTGATGAAATTTTCCTGTCCAATACTTCACTACTGAATGGAGGCTTCTCTCTCTCTCTCTCTATGATTAGAGTCTCTTGTAACGAGAACAAGAATTTATGGTGTATGTATTACAATGCCACTATGTCAAATTATGTGTAATACTATGTCAGTGAGAACCCATTTTGTTCTGAAAGGAAGTTATTTGTTTGCTCATGCAATTAACAATTCGATACGATCATGGGAGTCAGTGCATGAAATGAATATTGGCAAAGAGGATGGCTCTCAAGACAGATAGAAGAATAATGATTATTCAAGGGAAATCATAGGAACACGTTATTATATCAGTGTTATTCAAATGATTTGTGTAGCCTAAATGAATCTGTCCATCCCAGAAAATGAATATATGAAGAGGAGAATGTTCTATTTTGAGAGAGGAAATTATTATTCATATATGAGTCATATTTGAGACGATACACATTTTGAGGACAATAACTTGTTTAGTAGAATCGTCGGCACTGTCATATCACACTAATTGTCTTCAATATGTTCATTCAATATCATGTAGAAGGAGAGCTGTAGAGCTTATCCATTGTTTTATATTTCAAATTATATTCAAATTATCCTGAATAACGGGTATTTCACATTTAGCTAGAATGACAATAATTTTCTGGGATGAGAGATATATAAGTTGTATGTTTACATTAGACTATTCCTAAATGGAGTAATTGCAATCCAGCGGATAATATTCATTTGTTCTATGTTCACTTCCATGAATTGTAAATACTGCATGCGCTAACCTAACTTGATATAGTGAGATATGGATTTAAACTGTTTAATACAGTTTTAATGACTGTTTTCTCTTCAATTTATATTATGAAGGGTTGAAGATAATAAGTGTGATAAATTTATAATACAAAAGTGATTAATGTTAGATTGGAAGCTCATAAACTTCCTGAGATTCTTTCAAAATTATTTGCTCAAACTTCGATTCGACTCGTTAGTAATCCTGCAGCAATTTCACATGTGTTTGAAAATGACACGAATTGCGAACAACCCATTAATATCGATGACAAAATAGCCTGATATCATTCAATATTGTTATCATTATAACAGTGTGTCAAACGAGACTATTGTATCCCATATAGGGTCTAATGTATCCAATACTAAAGGAGTATCAAGCTTATGGTGAGGGGTAATGCAATACAGTAGAGCTCTACTGTATCGCTCCGTTTGTAATTCAAGCCTTAGTTGAACTAATTCAAAGATTTCCTCTTTTTGCTTGTATCACTGAATAAAACAAAATACATCACAAAGTACATCATGAAGTAGGATTGGTATCTATTATTTTTTTAAGGTATACTCAACTATTACAATAGTCTTACTATAAATTGAAATTTTATAGGAAATCATTTAGAATTTTAAATCCTTTAGTCTTTCAAGTTTGAAACTCATTGCAGCTCATTACCATCTATTATAGTACTTATACAAAATCCAAAGCAAGAAGCTCTTGAATGAATTTTAATTTCTTATACTTATTTACTTATTAGACAATATAGAAAATCGTGCGATCGGTCACCTGACATGTATTACTCTTAGATCTTAGTTTTCTTTGTAGTTGTATACTTTGTACTTGTACAAAGTATAGTATAGTATAGTATACTATACTACAATGTACTTGTAGAACTGACAAAAATATAATCCCTCATTCTCTCATAATAGTTATTGAATTATTCTCAATCATCTATTGTCCTATATTTATGTCCTATATTTTACACTGTATACTCTAATTATATATCATCTATCATACTTTATTATACTATTATAGACTATCATCGGTTCTACGCAATACACAACCGAAATATAATACTGAACAAACAATGCAAAGCATGCTTTTTAATACCATGAAAATATCACAAACTTTTCAAGCAACTTCAGTTTAGTACCATCCAGTATACTGTACCTCAATCCAATAAGACACGTCTAGTTTGTGAATTAGTGATTACACAAATATGTGTTGAAAGGGATCTGTAATGGTTGCTGCATGTGGAAACAAATATTTCAAATTTTCCAAGTAGTGTACGTTTATTACTTCAGCAGGCTGCATGAGTAGCTCAGTGATTATGGAATTAACACAACCGCTGAGCTTTCTGCAGTGGTTTATCAAATATTCATCGCTATTATATTCAATGTTAACAACGTAATGGGTTAATATATGGTGAGGTCATGCGTAGCTTGTTGCCGTAGCTGGCTTATGAGATCGATTCCATGTTTGCTGTCAGCATGACGCGTGTGATGTTTGCAATCCCTTTGAGGCAGTCGCGCTCAAGAGTGAGTCGCCTGACTTCTATTTCCCTCAATCCCACACATTCAATTTGCCATTCACTTCCTATCCAATTCCAGCCAAAGCATAGTTCGAGGCCAGGTTGGAGCAGCTTGTCTCAGGATTCCGAATATTCAATTAGGACTGGAAAAGTTCAGATATTGATAATTAGGAATTGATTGTTTGAATAGCTCTTGATTCGTGAATACAAATAAACAGGTATTGGAGCCTTTCAAAGGTATAAGAATAAAGAATAATTGTTATTCCTGTTATATTTCAATTGATTAGCACTTATTCAACCTATATAAACTTGAGATTAGCTAATCAAAGAAAAACAAGTAGGCTTACCAACCACACACTTTCAAGGGCATCATATGCCCCAAAGTGAGTTCAGTGCATCATATGACTCAAATTCGTAACGTGAACTGCTCTTCACAAAATGCCCCTTTACAAGGCTACACTAGATTAACACCACACTAGATGTTCATCTAGTGTAGCCTTGCCCCTTACCATTTTTATTTCTCATTAATAAGTCATAAGTTTGCCATAAGTTAGTCATAAGATTAAGTCATAAGTTGGAAAACTGTCATTCCAAAAAATCCACTAAGGATTTACAGCTTGATGAGAAGAATGAGGCCGGCTACTAATTTAATTTCCTATTTCATCATTTCTTGTTAGACACTGTACTGCAATTTTGAACTTTGTAAAAAGCGGAAAAATATGTCACAGAGAAAGATCAAATCTTTCTTTCTCATACTTCTCTCTCCTTGGATCAAGGAGAAAGAAATCAATTGGACAGGTATTATTGGATGGTGATAATAGTTATTTGGGACGCTTCACAGTCATATTAGAAGAAAATGAGAAAATAGCAGAAAAATACTTTGGAGAAAATAATTCATCTCAACTGACATATCAATGACAGTTCAATTGCCTCAATACAAGCAATGAATTATTGCATTCTCGCCAAAATTCATGCTTTTGTTAGCCCACAAACACTTGTAGCCAGAGTCACAATGCATTGACCCTGAATAAAACTTCAGTCGGGGCTTCGTTCTGAACTTAGTGCGTGTTCAAGCCGGGGTTTTGAAAGAAACGAGCCCGCTAGAATTACACTAGCAGTCTGCTGCTCTGCTGCTGTAGCAGGAAACAAAGGATGCTCGGCTGCTCGTCCTGAAACAATGGCCAAGGGGCTTTTGTCTTGTGGTATTGCACTTATCATCGCCGATTTTCCATCCGACTTCTTTCCCTTTCAAATGCCACCACACTGTGATTGCTGCTGCTGCGCTGCTCTGTTGTGCGCTGCACTCCTTTCTTCTGTTTGCTAGTCTGCTGTTGCTGCTGCTTATTGATAAGGGAGCGTCGCGACGCTCTCGATCTATTATTCTGTTCAGAAGGTGGAAAAATCATCGAGTTGGACCTGTGTCTTCAACCCCTGAGCAAACACTGTTTAATCGTTGAGAATTCCAACGAAACCTCACTAAGTGACTTTCGTATTTAATACTTGACTTGATAATTTGATAACTGTTCTCAATGTCCTTGTTATGTTGCAAGGAATTTATTTTTATTGAGTTTAGATGAATTGACATTTCTATCACAGATCAATTTCAATTTAGATCAAACAGTCATTTCCAATTGACACTTTCGGGAAAAACAAAAACACTCCTCCACCACTCTTATGTACGGTTGTATTATCAACATTACTTTTTCCTTCCTTCCATGGAGTACTGCGAGTTTCTTCTTTCTCAAAATATTTTCTGAAATTAAAAACTACTATTTTAGTTTATTGGCTTACACTCAATGCACTTATATTTCATTAATAAATATCCGTTCAAAAATATACGTTTCATCCAAAATGTAAATTTTTCTCTTTGTTAACTTACATTATGTAATGTAATATGATCATTGAGAATAATATTGCAAAAGTCAATTTTTACAGTCTATAATTTTGCCAATTTCAATTTTTAATTTTTTTTAATCATCTTGTTATTTAGAAGGAATGAATATCTCTGTACCCTGTACAACTGCCTATTTTAATTTTTTATTATTATTTTTAATCATTTTGTTTTTCAGAAGTAATGAATGTGAAATATCTCTGTTCCCTGTACAACTATTATCCATTATGAAGTGATGAACTGTAATAAGTGACTATAATCACATTTCCCCCTCACCATAAGGCTAGGCGTACACCGGTTAGTCAAGACAAGACAAGACGAGATAAGTCACACAATTAGTTGCTTTATTCGCACACTGATGCAATGACTAATCAGTTGTGTTTGTTAACAACTATGTGATGACTAATCTCGTCTTGTGTTGTTTCTTCATTAGCTAAACTATTCATTGATCATGACTCGAAAACCTTTTAGAGAAATGCGTTCTCTGGTTGGTTCATATTTAACTATTTTCCAGCCTGTTTCCCAAGCACGGTTCAACTGTAACATAAAAATGAGTTAATCATGTTGTTTGGTAACTGGATGTTTTTTACAGGGAATTTCATGAGTGAATATAATGACATACAGGGCTTATCTAGAGAGGTTTTCAAGTTCACTGAACTGATGGCAGATTGGCGACAAGCAGCTCTGCCACACTTTCACGTGTCGAACTGGCTGGGAGAGTGTCGGCCCATGTCAACAGCCACCCTTCTCCAGTCGGCTTTTTATTGCTTTCTAGGCTTTCCAGTCCAGTTTTGGCTTCGCCTCACTCAACCACATGACTTGCGGTTTCAGCTCACAACTTCTCCATGCCCTGATAAACTTTCAATATGTTTATTGTTTTTCGGGTAGTTGATGAGACCTGAATGTGAAACATAAGACAAATGCTTTCTACTAGTAGATCTAAAGATCTAAGATATTATATTTCTTTATGATTGCACTATGAAGTCTTGGTTACTCAGTTCTCAAGTGTCACAACATGTAAACTAGTGCGATAAACTGGGCCAATCAATAATATCAATCTTTATCCCATTGACTAATGAATCAAATTTCGCTTCTATTCAGTAATCATATCTATATTTGTATCTTCCATTATTCTTAAATGGAACATGAGATCTGTATATCACAGATACTGTTATCTGTTTCATGGTTGATCTATTTATTGAATAATATTTTTGACAATAATTCTCTTTCAATCTTAAAAAGGCCCGTATTAGACTATCAAATGTTTTATAAAAGATCTTTGACAAACGTATGCCCGGTTTCTCAGTTGTTCAATAAACAGTTTATGGATCCAATAGCAGTATTGAATCAATAACCATGTGTTTTCCAATTCAAAAAAAAATTGATTCAATACCTAGTTCATTGAACAACTGAGAAACCTGGCATATGTTTGTCAAAGATCTTTTATAAAACATTTGATAGTTCAATACGGGCCCAAGGGCCTCAGCATCAGCTAATGAATAAACCATCTATTCTATGTCTACAAGCTGTAGTTCGAGATTATTTTGTTATATTATGTATCAAGATAAGGAGTGTTCAGCAAAACCAAACATGGTCAATCAATGGAATGAATGAACGGGCGATAAAGCTACAAGGATGTTCCCTAAAGAGATGGAAAGAAAGTCTATGATGGCCTCAAAAATGTACCAGAAAACGAACATGGATAGCCTCTCCAGAAACGAAGGACCTAGTAGATCTGTTAGATCCAACCACAAGTGCTCACAAAAAATCAGAGAATATTTCAAACAATCGATTAGCTAGAGTTTGTGTAATCACAGTGTGGCAATTTGTGTGAAAGGGTCCATAACAGTGTGTTGGAATGTATTTTTCCCGCCACCGTCATATTTTTTCCAATATTTTGAATTATGAATAGGCTCACAGGCAAATGTAAACCCTTCACTCATTTTTCAAACTTACTCTAGCGAAGAACAACATGAAAAATAACTTTTTTAATTAAAAATAGTCCCTTCACTATTGGTATTGCTTTGAAAGCTTAAAATTATGAAAAATAACACCGGCATAGGCTGGCAAGTTATTGTAGATTCAATTATATTCTCAAGGCTTTCTTTACATTACATCTTCATTTACATTACACCTACTATAACTATTGCCTTGGCGATACACTGCATTTGACAGTCTATCTAAGTCTTGGTTCACTAGAACGGTTTTCGGGCGGTTGTGTTAATAGCGGGTATCAGTGGTTCCATTTGTGGGAGAGCAGACAAAAAAGAGCTGGCATAATCTTGTCTCTCTCCCAGACATGGAACCGCTGCTAACCACTATTAACCGCAACCGTCCGAAAACCGTTCGTGAGAACCCGCTCTTAAGTTATCTTCATTTCAAGTGTATCTTTGTCTATTAATGATTGATTACAATTCAGTGGAACTCAAATTTATAATGAATTATCTGTGTGTTACAGTGCTGTACTGCAACTGGACGTGGGACCAGGTGCTGTGCTGGCCTCCAACCAAGGCCGGCACCACAGCCACGCAGCGCTGTCCACGTGACAAGGGCATCGACCCTTCCAGTAAGTAATATACACATTATAATAATATTATTCAAGAATAATCTGGCTGAATTGGTTTAGTGCTGCTATGAAATTAATGCTGCTATACAGAAGATATCCGGTGGTCTAGAGGTGAAGGTACTAGCCGGCAATCAAGGGGTGCTGGGTTCGATTCCCGCCCGGGCAAAAGTTTTTTGTACAGCAGCATCCATCGAATTTCCTTACTAGCTATTATTCTGTTGTCAATATTCGCAGTAGCGGAAGTCCTCAGAGTATTTTATGGCATTATTAAATAGGAATTTCGATCAATAAATTATTATAATATTCATTTTCATATAGAAAATCAAATATTCCATTTACAAGTTCAGTTGATATTCAGCATTCATCTGTACTTGTACTACTATCAAACTAACAATTCCCTAAAGATCTAAAGCTATAATAACATGAAAAACTTAGGCAACCTGAAATGGAAAAATTTTGTTTAGGAAATTACTGCCATTCGATATTTCTCTTGATTAAAATCATGGTTCACAATCAGATAATGAAGATTGGTGCAGAGAACGAGAAGATCAATGAACTGATATGGCGCCTAACACCAAAGAAGGCTTCTCATTCATTCCATAATGAAACCGAAATCGAAATGCTCTCCGAACGAATCGGTCGTCGTCTTGAGTCGGATTATGGTGCTCCGACATTGGAACTTATAACGGATTAATGAATAGAAAATGATATTACCGTGTCCCTGATATTTTCACGTGAATGAGCGCTGATGAAGATTATGATGGGACTCGGCGCAAATGTAAGATCCGAGTTTGTACAGATCGACGACGAGAGAAATTAATTGGAGCAACAAAACAATATTGCCCCCAGATTCCAGCGAATGAATGAGGGGAATCAGGCTCAACTCAACTTGTGGCTGTCCTGGATCATCTCACTCTACTTTCCTTTCGCAGCTGTAATGATGTCTCATTGCGATAACCGTGATCTCTCATCCGCTTTTTCAGGAATTCCAAAACTCGTCCATAGAAATCACTTTGGCGCTCTTCAAGTATTTTATCACACTTGATGGAAAGGTGTGAGAGCTTTCTTCATTTGTGAACATGTCTTCTGCCATACTTTTCGTTCTACCTCCATTCTCCTTACGACCTCCACGGGGCTGTTCCGTGGAAATTTAGTTCTGTTATATTATTTATTTGTTTATTTATTTAGCGTATGGCTTTTAATAGTGGGAGCCCCGAGTAGGGTTGTTCACTTCACCAACATAACCAATTATCCCTTGATAGGGAACATGGTGTAAGTTCGTTTCCACTTAGAAAACAGATACTAGCATTCAAAAAAAGTATTTTTATTTTATTTTATAAAGTCCAAAAAATATATAACACTAAAACACTTGTATTTTCAGTTCTGTAATTCAGACTAATAACTGTACACGTACATCCTTAAACTGTGAGTTTTGAGAAACCTTTTTACCTTAACCTTCATACCTTCATACCTTCGAGGGTCAAGTGTAAGAGAGGGCCAACTGCGCCCTAACTTCGCCCTCCCAGATTAAAGATAAAGGCAGTCATTCAATTCAATACCTTATACCTTCGCACTCTTACAGGTACCCTCTTACCTCTTACCTATAATTACTTCTCTCTGAAAAATACCGTGTCCAATGATGCAAGCCCATAAATTTATTTTGTTATGATCTAAAAATTATTATATAAATTTCTATGGTCAATGGCCATTGACAAGACACATATATCTCTACCAATTCTTTTCGATCAATTACACTTATTCGACGTGAACTTTCTTGTACATTTCCATCTATCAGTTGAAGAAATGTAGTGGATTCAAATTTAAACACAATAATATCAAATGAAAATATATATGCTTATCACAATATTATTGATTTTTGAGTGCTTGCCACATACTTTACAGTAAAACGTTGTTCAATAGAATCAGACTTGTAATGAAAAATACATCTTTCTACAATAAATCCAGAAGTCAAGAAAGTTGCCCTAGCTCCGGAATACTTCCTCAGAAAATGTATAGGCCTGAGCGAAGCAGGAAGGAAAATCTTGTCCCTTTAATGTGTAATGAATCAGGGCCTCGCCACTACACTACTGCTATCATCATCCTATTTCGCATTTGAAAAGCCGTCGGTTCATTCCTGCAGAGTAATGGCAGCCATCTATCCAGTTTTCCGACCGCTCTCTATTCACTACACATTCATCTTCATGATATTCCTCATTCATTCCCATATTAATATTCTCCAGTGTAGTCTGGCATACATTTCATCTACTCAGTTGCAGTTCATAATATGGTGCCTCCTTTCAGATACACCGTCGACTATGATGTTATTTCCAACGTACATTCTTTAACTCTGCACCAATACACCGGTACACTATTCATATCGTTCCCGATACAATCGATATTTGCACGAGCAACGTTAACTTGCATCCTCTTTCAATATTCAGCTATACTATACCAAATTAAACTATTGATCAGTCTCCTTATGATAGGTTGAGTAATTAGTACAACGGCTTTAAACTTTTCTACTTTAGGGTGAAATCAGGCAAGAAACCGCAATATTTTCCAAATTCATATAATGAGACGCTCCAAAGTCACAGTTGGGGAGGGAAGAAAGACTAATTGCAACATCAATAATCACTCAAGAGACTGTTGAATCTTTTTTATTCAATTGAATTGGTCTCTTGCAATGGAAAAAGTGAAAGCTTTACTCCTACTACTTAATCATGGTATTTCATTTACTTTTTTACTGACATCCCTGCATTCCCAACAGTTCGAATTTCCAATTTACGAGAATTTATTTCTGTTCTCCTTGCTCTTGATTGAATCATTCGAATAATAATATTGTGATGAATAGTCTGATTGCATTCCCAAAAGTTTGAATATCCATCCAATTTTCGGGAATTTTTTTGCTCTCCTTGCTGCTTATCGAATCATTCGAATGATTGTGATGGATATTTTGATTGTTTAAAAGTTTAATTATTTCCATTTATGTTTTTCTCATGTTTGTTTCCCAATCTTCCTGCATGTCTCACAAGGTTGATTGATCGATCCAACAATCTTGAAAATGTAGGGCAAGCAAAAATTGTTTTGAATTTCCACTTTGGAATCATTTCATTGACCTTTCATTCAAACTAACCTTATTCAGATGGGTACGAAAACACTATAACGTTTCACAAGAGAAATAAACAAATATGCAAGAGACAGCGAACTTGCCTAGCTTTCCACCAAGCTCCATAAAGCACATTAGAAAGTATTATCTCTAATGAATAACGCTTAAAATCTAAAGAACGTACCTTTATCATTATTTATTACTTGCGTACAACTTTGCATCTCCATGCACAGGAAAAAGCAGCCACAGAGAAAAGTTGCTCAAGTTAATGGAATGAAACTGAATTATACGCCAACATTGAACTTTTTCAGCCCGGCTCAGCTTCCAAGCTCCGTCTTTTTAGGCTGGAATAGCTGGATATTAGAGCTCATTTCAATTATTCTTGGGCTTTAAAATGTGACCAACGAGGTGGTATGGTCCTGTTCGATTAAACAACAAAGCACTGGTGCTTACTTATTATTCATTACATCATTTCAAATTACATAATTAATGATAAAAATATTCGCTTACCAATCACACAAGTCGAAGTCAAACCTCATTTTGAAATTTAAATAATAAATACTGAAGTATTGAAGACAATAATTCTATAAACCATTTTTGTAAATATACATTTATTTCAAGGAAATTTCATGTATGAGATGGAAGATAATCAATAATCATTATGATAAGGAAAATTCATCAAGATATTCCACTTCTCAGTCCACTGTCTGTAGATTGGGTTACTAGATAATGATAGAAAATTGGGGATTGAAAGATTACTTTCATTTGAAAGTAATTGATGAGCATCATAATCGCTTTCAAGTAGTTCGGAACCCACCTGAAGCTTAAGGTCCATCTATCTCTCATCATCTTTCCCATTATCCACTCACAAGCCAAGAACTTATGTGGGCATCTTCCTCAGAAAAATAGTAAAAACTAATAAATTTATAAAATGAATAGCTTCTAAACTAATTTGTGGCTCCAGTGCTATTGCCACAGCCAAGCAAGAGAATTCTTCTGATAATGAAGCATTCATCATGTGTGTAGGTCCTATTCTCTCCTCTATTGAAGAAAGCGCATTTTCTAGGAACAATGGAACTTTTCAACGGAAAATAGAAAGACCGAGATGAGAACGAGAAGAAAAGGACATGACGAGACAGTTCTTTTTAATTATTCATTCACAAAAATGACATTAGCTTGAGAGGTGGAATCCCCTTTTCAGGTTATTTTTGACTTTCCTTGAAATTATTATCAAAATCTTGAACAATGAGTAATTCATTTCAGATTATACAGAATCTTATTCTTTGGGGTTGGGGGTGAGGTGTCAATTGTTCATGAATTTATTATTCATTTATTTAATACGGTCATGAATTTTATTATCTGAATCATTCACATAGTTTGGTGTTATTTATCATCAGATATTCTCAATTTCATTATTCTGGAGCTTGATTTTCAATAGTTTGGGGAATATAAAATCATCCCACAACATATTTCACACCAAATCAGTCGCCGATACACGCTGGGAATATCTTCCAACCCATCCGGTATAGTAACCCGCAAATACGCCCACTGAACGTGTCTCCTCAATTCCTAATTTTTTTTGTTGTGTTAAGTTTCTACTTTTTCCAGTTGAATTTCAAATAGAGCAAATTAAAAAGTGAGCCGCATTTAACAAAATTAAGTTACCTGTTAAAAGAGAATCATACTTCAGCAGAGACAGTTTTCAAGAGTATCAACAATATAAAATAAAAACCCAATTAACAATGGATTATCCATTTATCATAAAAGCAACCTTTCCACCAAACGCTGAAAAATTACAATCGGAGATTTTATATAAAGCTCTACTTCCGTTGCTGTTACTATTATATTTATTAGATACGATATTTTCTTTCTTATAAAACTTAAAATTTCGCAGAAGTTAGGTTGGATAGAAGGGGAATATTTTTTTATTCATGAGTTGTTCTTTGAGTTACTATATCAAAGCAGAAAGCACAATCTCTGTTGATTTTCTATTAATTTAATCCTTAATTTTTTTTAGTTATAGAAGAAGTGTGCTATACAAGTGTCTAACCCCTCCACTAAATCTCTCCAATAGAAAAGAATGATCCTTTACTGTCCTATCTCCTTTTCTTTCGGTGAATACAAAGGCTCAAATTTCAGGAGGAATGCCGCCAACAAATCACGAGCAGAGTTTGTCTCCTTTTCCAACATTTCTGTTGTTTGGATCATATAATCCGAAAAGGAACCGAGATTATATTTCTTCTCGAATATAAATACAGAGCTGAATTAAAGTGGATCGTGGAGTTGACTAAAATTCAATTACTATGAATTAAAGGGTAATTCCGAAAGTTTCAACTAATCTATTTGATAATACCTTTTCGAAAATAACTCCCACCTAAAATAAAAGTAATTGAAGTACTACTTGAAAGGTTTCTAGCAGATCGAATGACGCCTCGTGCTATTACTAATCAGGAATCAGTATCCTATGAAGAAAAGGATGACAATGAGAGAAACCCTATTATTTGCATGGAATATACCGTATTTTCTCGTGCACTATGAATAGAACATCTTTTCTCCTGAAATTCTCATTCTAAAATAGAGCGTTTTTCACATACGATTGCAATAGGAATTTCAATAGCTACAGGATATGTCAGATATAGGGGTGCGCTAGCACTTTATTCACGCATACGCATTATACACCAGAAAATACGATAACTTTTATCCATAAATTCTCAATTTACTACGTGTGCAACGTTTTTTATTAAATATATAAATACCAAATCTCAAGGGTTCGACAGTGCCTCATCGGGGAATTTTTAAAAAGTAATTATAATTTGAAAGATGATTCTTAGAAGTTTCTTTGTGAATAGAAATCTGCTAATCCTCTTGAAATGCGAAATTTCATAATAACTTGTGATCATGTCATCTTGTAACGGTGGTACGGATCATCCAAAGCCACACTCCAAGGATAGAATGAGGTAAGAATTGTTGAATATGTCTCCATATTCCATTGAGGAATTATTTTCTCATTGCGAGACACAGAAAAATGTGAATAAAACAGAGTAGAATATGATGACTTAAATTATTGACAAATCCATATGCCCCTTTTAAAGGCGGCCGAAGGATGCTAAGGATTGAATGAATGAATACGTCCATGAATCTAGTGAAAATAAGAATTTAAATGTTGCACAACAGTAGAAAGTTGTTCATATTATGTATCTAGCCATACAGGGTATACACCGACCACAATATCACAGTTGATATTTTCTCTCCACTCTGACTAAAGAGACTTTCCAACTTCAAGCCTATAGTTACAGGTGAACTGTTTGTTCTAGCAATGAAACCGTTCTTTCTAAAGTGAAATATTGAAGTAATTGTTGAAGTGTTGAAGAGTAATGCAATTAATTTCTTCCATCTGGGTGGACCAATCATTCAGTGATCATCACCCACAACTGCAAGCCTGAAAAGGCTGAGATATCATTCACTTTCAGCTAGAGAACAGCCCTCTTTCTAAGAATAAGAATCGTTTTCTATTATACCGCCACCCACGATGGAATCATTCCCTGTTATCTGGCCTCCGGCGATTTTTCAAGATCAGTGAATGATAACATTTTCGACTTCTGAGAAATCAAGAAAAATATTTCTTCTCATTTTAGCTAATACAGCCGTAGATAGTTCTTGGGAGAAGAGCCTCAAAAAGGCTATGTTCAATGGTAAATATTCAATGTAATGTATGAAAATGCAGTTTTAGGTGAGTTTTTCTGTAGAGTCATAAACTCGACTACTGGTGAATGACTGTATCTGAAACTTGAAATTATCTACTACTGTTTTGAATTCTTCCAAGTTGAGATCAATCCTTGAAACTCACTTCGGAAATTTGATAAAAATTGTGAAACCCTTCAATATTGATCGATCAAACTTTTCTGGAATTCCTAGTCAGGATCATCATTAATTATCAATACCAGTTCACTATAGCAATTGTTTCTATTGATTATATTGATTTTATCAATGATGAGGCAATAATTTTATATTCAACATAAACAATTATAAAATAATGTCAATAAAGCCAATCAATTGACTATACAGTACCAATAACAGTACAAAAAGTACTTGCTAATTTAGATCATAAAAGTTGAGTTTCAAACAAATTATTGTTTCTCTGTTGTCCTTTTTCTGTCTTCGGTAATCGAGAAAATTAGGTATACTCCGTACAAAAGCTACCATTTATTAGAAACGTTGTGGACGTACAAGTCAGATGTTAAAGTAATCGTAAAGATGTTGGATCGAGTCCAAATACAGAACTGTGATGGGCTTTCTGTCGAAGGGTCGATCTATTGTTATGATTGTCAAAAGCAGTAGAGTTATCAAAAAACTATCATTCCGGTATTGTATTTTCCCTCTCGTTTCTTATCTCCCATTCCTATGAAACCACCATCCCTTGCTTACCGATTTTCTTACCCCAAGTCAATTCTTATATTTCTCCTCCTATTGATCACAGCCTGTCTAATCAGTCTGTTAGTTTTTTCTATCCTGTCTTCAGTGGACATCCCCATTTTCTGGGTTGAATGTCCCACATGGTACGCATTTAGATAAAGGATTGCGTCCGTGGCGAAGCGTGGTATACTTATTTGGTCATATTTCCTAGGAAATATACCCGGCGATGACTGTATACTGTCTTATTTGGTCATCGCCGGGTATATTTCCTAGGAAATATACCCGGCGATGACCAAATAAGACAGTATACCTCGCTTCGCCACTAGATTGTGTGTTATAAATTTAAGAAATATCAGAAACGTAACCAGCCTCCCGAAAGCTTGCGTAAGAATGTTTTGGTGTCGTGAGTCTTGGAGCTAAAATTTATTTGGATTGGAAATTATTTTAATAATCAAGACTGAAAATCCCTGCGTTGAAGTGAAGACGTAACCTAATTTCAGAGTACATTATTATTAACAAAATTCGGGAGAGCCGAGAGAAACAGGTTTGGACTAAGTCTGTTGTTTTCTCTCAAATCTTACTGTCACTTTTAAACCCATCATAACAATGAGATTAAAGAGCTTGTTGATTGAAGTTGTTATTTCTCAAAAAGTTTTTTGAAAGTGAAGAGTTTTTGTGTACGTGTTGTGAGAGATTTTTCTGGTGTTCAGAAATTATAAAGATTATTAAAATCTAAATTGTAAGATTGCAAAATATAAATACCTTTTTTAAGAGCAATGAGTCAGGGTCTCTTGCCTGGAAATGTGAGTGATCCAGAATCTCTACAGTAGCCTTTCCTCAAATATTATTTGAAAATCACTTAAAGGTCACAATGTCGACTTGACCTTGCTTGATACAATTTTGTGCGCACATATACCTAGGGCCCTGGTAATAAAAACACTGCACGATACCTTGTGGACGATGCTTCTGGATACAGGCCGGCGTGGTGGAACCTTCGGTATAGACGCGAACAGGAATGGCGTCGATCACAGCTTTTTTTTTGATTTTCTGTATCACTTTTCTCAACTCACTATGATACTTCACGCTCGATATTAACTTTCACTCTGATAAATTCTAATAGTGAGATAACGGATCGCAGGTGCTGCTAGCTTACATAAAAATTTTTTCACATTTAACTGACAAAAATTACATTTAAGATATCAAACAAATAACGTTTGGCTGATCAGACCATTCTAGTGGGGGTTCCCGAGCAGAGTGAGACCTTTTCATACATCGGAAACGGTAATTTAGCCAAGGCGGATTAATACAAAAGGAACATTCTAGAAAGAATGGTAATATAAAAATTCTGATTGGTCAATGAAATTTTTAATTTTGATACAATATGGCGTCTGGAAAATAGATCGCCCTGAATACAGCTTAAATATTTCAGAGAGTTAATAAGATATGATCAGGAATTTTTTATATAAAACAAAATAACGACCCCTTACATTTGATATATGACCGGCTACTCACATGTGTGTGTGATAACAGAACGTATGCACGTGTTTGATAACACAGACTAGACGCACCAAAGCAGTACTGACAGTAGGGATACATTTATAGAGTGGTAGTATAAATTTTAAGTTGATCAAATACTGTAATAATTGAAACAATTATTAATTGAAATTGAAAGAAATAAATAGAAAAATGCGTGCTACAAGAATGACGAACAAATTATCATTTCTTCAGAACTGATAAGATAAAAATTATTTTCAATGAATGACAGAGGAATCGATTGGTATAACAGTACTACTTGGCTGAGTAAAACAGATTTAATAATATTTAATGTTTTCTCTAATTTATTATTATTATTTTCTTCTTTTCATGCATGCTATTTTTATCTTTTTTTTTTTTACATATAATACATAAATTACAATAAATATCACTCTATGGTGAGGTATGCTCGCTGCTACGATTTTGGCAATAATAATTACTGCTAATTGAATAATCTGATTTGGCTAGTGGGCTGTGGCTATTTTGACAGTTCACTGATTGATTGCCCGTTTGCAGGTTATGAGTGACAAATAAATATACATACAATAAATGAGGCTAAATAAATGCCATTAAACAAATAATTTATCCATTGATATTGCAATAATTGGTGTTCGACATATAGCAGGTACAATGTTATATGATCTAAAAATGATCTATCTTTGATTTTATTATTTCAATATTTTTTGCCAATGAGTTGAAGTTTTAGACTTTATTACAAAATTATCGTTTCGAGGCTCAATATAATTCTGTCACCTGACACAATAGCCCCTGATTTAATTAAATACGAGGTGGTGAGCTTTTGAATTTATAAAAAGTGTGACTGGCGAGTGTTTAATTCAATCTCAAAGAGAGGTCTGGTGAGCCTATTTGAGCCTTATAACAAAAACAAATACCTTTCAACTAGAAAGTGGTGTTAGCCTTTGCTAAACCGTTTACAAAATAGAATAGAGATGTTTGGACCTTGTCTACAATACATTCTAATCAAATAAATTTACAAAAATTAAGTGCCTGTCACAGACTAGGATCACTTTGACAATATTTCAAAAGTATACATAGTTGGCGCTGCTAAGAAGAGTGAATACCATTGGATCACATACAAAATAATGCAGTATAGCCACACTAGAATAAATAAAGTATGCTCAATGGCATTTTAAAAGATTGAGTTGAGGTAAGTCAGATTATATAGGTCTCAAGCTTCACTTAACAAACATTTTGCATATAAATAATGCACAGTGCACAATTTAAATAATATACTAACAACAAGTAAAGGCTCTTAGCACTCGATAGAAAAGTAAGAATGACAATATAATAAACTCTGAATGGCTTTAACAAATAAGTTGGTAACTCTGCTTTTAAGTAATAAATGATTTTATGCCGAACAGCTGATATTTTTACTGTTTTCTACCATCATGCTTAATATAAATGATAACAATGACAATATGACATAGAATATACAAAGATTTACATGTAACAATGATGTAAGTAAATAAATTTGACATGCAAGATAATAATATTGATTTCATTTTAATTTTTTGCTATCCTTCTTAATTCTGTCTGGATCTCTATGAAATTGGCAGTGAGATCGATATTGACTAGTCTTGATCGATCGGTTTGGAGGTTATGTAAATATTCTAACTCCATAAAAATAACAAATAATGTCGACTTATGGTCGAAATGACTACAATGTCATAGAATTATAGAAATTGATCTCATTTACAATTTTTGCATCTTCACGCAACTTTGTCGACTCACAAGACGTTCTCTGGAGGACAGCTGGTGAAGTGCACAGTGGAAGTTGACGCCAGGGTATAGCTGGACATAGGCCAATTCGTATTTCTCAGGACTTTATCACTACATTTTGGATCCATGGCGGGGTTCTCGGTCGGAGTTGATGATTTCCGAGACCTATGTGGTTTAAATCGAGTATGCCGCCTATGTTGGTACATACGTTTGCTTGCTTTTTTATTTACTTGAAGTATGTTGTTTTCACCGGCAGTTTTTATCATTTTGACAGGCAGAGTGGAGTAAATGGTCTCCCTGGCTAGTCATGCCCGATTATTTCCACCTCCACTTCTATTTACTTGGCCTCCTTGCTTACTTGTGGGGCTGTTAGGCGGGTTAGCTGCAGACACTGGGGCAGAATCATTTTTTGCTCTGGAATTCTCTCCCGTCGCGGAGAAGCTAGGCGAACTAGACAATGAATTGGGAGCGTGGTCTACTTGACCCAACCTATCTCTCCCATCGAAATGAAAATCGGAGTTTCGATTATTATTATAATGACCATTTCTTCCTCGATTTCCATTAAAACGATTTCCTCTGAATCCGCCTTTGCTGTGGAAATTATTATTACTGTTGTTGGGATCTGGTGGCGGTGAATTTATTGTCTCTACCTCCTGTACATTATCCCCTCTATTATTTCCATAATTATTTCTTTGGGTATTTACTGGTGGTGGGTCCATTTGCATGCGCTGTATATTGCTCTGGTTACCATTATTATTTATATTATTGTGCCTATTTCCGTTATTAGTGGTTACTGCCTGGACACAATGTAGATAATTCTCTAACGCTCGGAGGTTTGTGATGTTAGAGGTGGCCAATGCCATTTGTACATGATGCGGTAACTTTTTCATTGCAATGCTGGCCAAATTACGATCTGAGATTTTTTCATCCAGTTGAGAATTGAGATAACTCAGTCGAGCTACAAATTCTGAGCATGTCTGACCGCTTGATTTATTATACTGGCAGGTGATGATCTCCGATAACAGCTCTTCTTGACGGCTAACATTCCAATACTGCTCCAAAAAAGCCGAGATGAATTCTTCTAAACTGTTGAATTCGTTTGCCCTGGTATGTAGGAATAATTGTGGTTCTCCCAACAGTAAGGTGGATAATTTGAAACGCCATACGGCCCAAGAGGTGTTAGTTAGGTCTTGCACGACTCTTAGTTGATCAACGAATGGTCGAGGATCCATATGATAATTTGTATTGTCAAATTTTCCCAGACTATGAAATAGAGTAGAGACGCTCTGTGCATCCATGACAGTCGAAATTTCTCCGCTGTTGCGCACACAATCTATTTTTCTCTCTAGCTGAGAAATTTTTGTGTCATGTTGTACTAATCTGGATTTAACTTCCTCACTAACTGCATGTAAGTCTCCCTCCATATTTGTACATTTCATTTCCAAACGACTCTGCTGTTCAGTCAAGCTGTTCACTTGAGCATGAACTGTCTCCTGTGTTTCAACTGCATTATCTAGTTTATTTCCTATCTCTGACACCTGAGCTTCTAATTGTTGTTTGGTGGTGGTTATTTTTTGTTCCAGTGTTTTATGAACTACTTCACACTCAGCTTTCTGTGTGTCCTCCGATTTTTTGAAGTTTTCCTCCAGCTGTCGCCTCATCTCCTCACTCTGTCTCTGCATGTTGTTTTGTATCTCTGCGGTCTTTTCTTCCAACTCCTGGCGCATCTCGGTACGTAACACATCAATTTCCTTCTGAACGGTTGTGTGGATTTTGTCGATGCGTTCGTTTGTATCATCCAGCCGCTTATTCAAGCTAATGGTGGTTACATCAAGTTGCTTGGACACGCTACTGCTAATTTCTTTAGTAGAGATTATGTCTGCTCTCATGGATGCGATACTAGTGTCGGTATTCCTCAGCTGTTTTAGAAATCTCTCCTCAAATCCCGCAAAGAATTGGTTGAGGGTGGCTGTGTTGATGGATGTGTCCCCTGCTATGAGCTCGGCTAGAGAATCATCTGCTGTGGTTGGTTTGACATGTGATGTGCTCGGCATTGTTGGTGGTTCTGTTGCGTCAACCAAGGTAGATGATAATTGCTGGAGTGGTTGGAAGTTGACTGAACAAACGCTGCCTTGATCCCGGTCCCTCATCATGGTGGTAGACTCCTCAGTATTGGCTGGTGAGTTGTGAGTGGCCATGGTGTTCTCTACGACAGTGTCACTTTCGCCAAACTCCATATATGAAATAGAATCTTGAGTGTATAGTCGCGCCGTGGTGGTGGCCTGGTAGTACGTCAGCTGGGCCGAAGTAGGTGCGGTGACAATGATGTTCGCTAAGTGCAGTAATGGATGCGCGAGGGCACTATGAAGCGGACATAGGCGGTACGCGGAGTGTGGTGGTGTGATTAAGTCGCCGACAAAGCTGTGTGAAGTGTGTTATGAGATCTTACAATGATAAGACACAGATATAACAAATAAACACAACAATACACAATGTAAGGGAAGTACCCAATCCACTAGAAAATATAAAATAGCTAGTAAACCGATAATATTTCAAAAATTCAAGCTATCAGCAATAATAATGCTTTTTAAAAAAAAAAAAAAAACATTAGATCAAGTAAATAAATGAATCTAAAATATAGACTAGAGAAAATAATAATCTATTGAGGTCGTTAATAGGGGACCCTATTTCAGCACCTGGGTAACAGGCAAGCCCCCTGACTCCGTACTCGCTACTGGTGACAAATAGTCACTATATACTTTATTGAGAATGAAATAATTTTTTTTTTCTTTAAAATCTTGGCAATTCCAAGAGTGCACTATGTTCTCAATCTCCAGATAGCTGACAAAATCAATAGTGACTCCCTGTCACAAGCCGTTACAGGCTCAGAAAAAATTCTGAAAATTGGTGTGAATTTTCACCCAAGAGAAAAATAATTTTCTCAGTTAGAGCACCTGCTCCCTGAGAAGAAAACTGTAGAAATTCCCGCCCTGTCGTCAGGCCCCACGTTGGGCGCCAATTTATGTGAGAGATTTTTCTGGTGTTCAGAAATTATAAAGATTATTAAAATCTAAATTGTAAGATTGCAAAATATAAATACCTTTTTTAAGAGCAATGAGTCAGGGTCTCTTGCCTGGAAATGTGAGTGATCCAGAATCTCTACAGTAGCCTTTCCTCAAATATTATTTGAAAATCACTTAAAGGTCACAATGTCGACTTGACCTTGCTTGATACAATTTTGTGCGCACATATACCTAGGGCCCTGGTAATAAAAACACTGCACGATACCTTGTGGACGATGCTTCTGGATACAGGCCGGCGTGGTGGAACCTTCGGTATAGACGCGAACAGGAATGGCGTCGATCACAGCTTTTTTTTGATTTTCTGTATCACTTTTCTCAACTCACTATGATACTTCACGCTCGATATTAACTTTCACTCTGATAAATTCTAATAGTGAGATAACGGATCGCAGGTGCTGCTCTTACATAAAAATTTTTTCACATTTAACTGACAAAAATTACATTTAAGATATCAAACAAATAACGTTTGGCTGATCAGACCATTCTAGTGGGGGTTCCCGAGCAGAGTGAGACCTTTTCATACATCGGAAACGGTAATTTAGCCAAGGCGGATTAATACAAAAGGAACATTCTAGAAAGAATGGTAATATAAAAATTCTGATTGGTCAATGAAATTTTTAATTTTGATACAATATGGCGTCTGGAAAATAGATCGCCCTGAATACAGCTTAAATATTTCAGAGAGTTAATAAGATATGATCAGGAATTTTTTATATAAAACAAAATAACGACCCCTTACATTTGATATATGACCGGCTACTCACATGTGTGTGTGATAACAGAACGTATGCACGTGTTTGATAACACAGACTAGACGCACCAAAGCAGTACTGACAGTAGGGATACATTTATAGAGTGGTAGTATAAATTTTAAGTTGATCAAATACTGTAATAATTGAAATAATTATTAATTGAAATTGAAAGAAATAAATAGAAAAATGCGTGCTACAAGAATGACGAACAAATTATCATTTCTTCAGAACTGATAAGATAAAAATTATTTTCAATGAATGACAGAGGAATCGATTGGTATAACAGTACTACTTGGCTGAGTAAAACAGATTTAATAATATTTAATGTTTTCTCTAATTTATTATTATTATTTTCTTCTTTTCATGCATGCTATTTTTATCTTTTTTTACATATAATACATAAATTACAATAAATATCACTCTATGGTGAGGTATGCTGCTACGATTTTGGCAATAATAATTACTGCTAATTGAATAGTCTGATTTGGCTAGTGGGCTGTGGCTATTTTGACAGTTCACTGATTGATTGCCCGTTTGCAGGTTATGAGTGACAAATAAATATACATACAATAAATGAGGCTAAATAAATGCCATTAAACAAATAATTTATCCATTGATATTACAATAATTGGTGTTCGACATATAGCAGGTACAATATTATATGATCTAAAAATGATCTATCTTTGATTTTATTATATCAATATTTTTTGCCAATGAGTTGAAGTTTTAGTCCTTATTACAAAATTATCGTTTCGAGGCTCAATATAATTCTGTCACCTGACACAATACATCCATTTTGAGAAAGATACATTGATATGAATAACATCAAACTAAATTAAATAAGAAGCACACTAATGTTGTCAATCCTACACTTTGATTTGTAGTACAAGGACCATGGTTTCACAAGTTAAAGTGTAGAATTGACAAAAGCAGTGTGTTTTGTTTTCATTTCAATTATCATGGAACGATTCTACAATCTCAATAGTGACTCTTTAGTACATCGAAGTAATTAGAATCCAAGGTAAATTAACTTGAAAAATTAAGCAGTGTTATGCATTCTCAAGGATGATGAAACATGATTATTGTTGATATATTTGACTGCAATTGAGGCTAATTTCTTCTAAAATCAATAATAAATGCACTGATAGGTGCAGAATTGTACTGAATTATGAGAATTTCAGTCAATTAACTCCACTAAGGATTCAAAGTGAATTTAAATGAAAAATTTAATCGACTATATCCGCTCAACAGATTCAAAAATTCGCCCAAAGCTTTTCAAAAACTCCGTCCAAGGACTTTGCTGGCAGAATCCAAAGAAACTAAGAGGAAAACCAGATCGTATCTTATAAATGTAATTTCTCAGAGAAGATTTCCAGGGAGTGCTGTGTTTTTATAAAGCAAGGAAAGAAACATAGCTGGGGGCGTCTTCATTACAGCTGCTTCGGTTTCCATGAGTTTGCAAATAGTTTCACCACAATAATATTCCAAAGTGTTCATTGATATGACTGTGTTTCTGAAAATTAATGCATTTCACGGCCCTTCAGTGTCTGAGTTGTATCGAAAATCCCACTTTGTATTTCCATCGTGCTAATTCACGACAAAATCTTAAATAATTTATTTCAGCTGTTAAGAGTATGAGACACTGGAGAAAATATTCAGTTGGAGAGATTTTTTGTAATATCTATTGAGAGCTCCAGTTATTTTCTTACACTTACAAATAACCAGGACTGTCATCTTGATTTCAATTTCAATTTCAATTGAGCCTAGAATCGAATAATGTGAATATTTGCTTGCACAGATTTCGTTTGAATTCAGAAGATTGCTTTCGAAACCAAAGGAATATACTTTCTTTTCACCTCATGTTATATACCATATTCCTCTCTTCAAAAAATAACTCTGAAGACTTACATATATCACTAATCTAATCTTTTCACAGACCCAATACATCATTATCGAAATCAATTCACGCAGCTCCACTTCCAGAATTAAACTTTACGAGATAGATTGTACCAGTTTTCGGAATCGGCTGTGGAAAATAGCGTAATCTGCAATTTTTTTCTGTGGAGAACATTCAACAAACTGCTCATTTGTTTCCCTCTGGTCAACCGGAATAGTACCCATTCCATCCCATGAATAATTGATGAACGATGCGTTTGCAATTTTCATTCTATCATGTCGTCGTCAATGAGTTTGAAAGTGCTCCCACTCAAAATGAAACCGAATACCAATCAAGTCGGTCAAGTCAATTAACTGCAACGGTAACTCTCACTCGACTCATTAGCCTTTCAACCCTTTATCTTGTTGTGTTTCTTTTTTTAATTTTTAATGATATATCAATCATAAAAAGACGATGGAAAGATATAAAATCTTTTGTTGTCGGGTACTGGGTAACAAAAAGTTTAAACTAATTTGAAATAATATGGCCGGTTATGTTTTCATGCAGTACAATAAATTAAAACTATCTTCACCCTTGATAGTCATTTGTATTTGTTTGAATAAATGCTAAAAATATAGTGCTCAGTAAGAGCATAATTTATTCATATTAGAAATAAGAGCTTGAATATTGTTATTTGTATTCTGAGAATGAGACCCCTAATGAAACTATACTTTTAAAACTCATAAAAATCCATATATTATCTGGTTCTCATTCGTTGTTTATTTATTTACGATATTATTTTTATTTATTAATATTTCTTATTAATTGTCGGCATTCAATGCTTTTGCTATTCTAGCTTTAAGCTAGAGGGACATCATAAACGTATTAATATTGTATTGTACCAACTGAATACTCAATTATAAGTTTTATCTACAGTAGTAGTTTATTTTCAAAACGTAGTCGATAATATTCGTATGTCATTTTCATAAATAACTGCTATCATGGTACGCATAATCCAGTTTATCAAGTTCCCATAAGAGCTTTTCATGAGATTTTTCAACCCAGCTCAGTGCTAGCAGAGGAATGGTATTTCTCGTTTCCTACTTCAAAAGACACAAATGCAGGTAATATGGTGAACGTAAGAAGTGAGCAAACAAGTCTTTGTTCTGCATCTAGCTCTATAACGACTGTTTCTTGCCAAAGAATAGAAATCTGTACAATTCTTCGGTGAGTTTGCTCTTTTAGTCCAAAGCAGCATGTATGTGTAATTCATATGAAAAAGAGAAAAATTTCCAAACCATCAAGTAGATCGTAGACCATTAAGTCAGAGTTGAGTTCCCAAGTAGACCTTTAGACCTTTTTTATCTGTTATATTTTTATCATAGTTAGAAATGTGAATAGAATTTGTTCAACTACTTGAAAAAACAACTGAATGTGAAACACTTTTTTTGGCTAGGGATGATGCCCACATAAGCTTCAAGCTTGTGCGTGGGTAATGGGAAGGATGATGATGAGAGATGAATGGACCTACAGCTTTAGGTGGGTTCCGAACCACCGGGAAGCGATTTTAAAGCTCATAATTTTTTTATTTAAAGGAGCCTGTACTTATTGCTACTAACAATGCAATTACAAAATTTCAATTTAAATGAATTATAAAAATTTCAAAAAACTAACAACTGCAATGCTTGATGGATTCCATAAAAGCCTAACATTCTTCACAACAGACTTGTCTTCTGCGGCCATGTCACCATACCACATGATAGCTTTCTCCGTGAAACTAGAAATTTATGGAGATCAGATTCATATTTATTGAAAATAAATATTGATTGCTTTTCCTGTAAGGGATTAGCATCCAAAACAGCCAAGAAACCCACAAAGCAGAAATGATCGTCACAAGAGAAGAGAGAATCCCTATTAGGCACCGAGCATGCATTATCAAGTTACAATGGAAGGGAATGAAACTACTGTAGTTGTTTGTCAAGCGCTGGAATTGAACAAGTTTCGCTACACAGCAACAAGTACAGCCCTAGAACAGCGCATTCTACCTTATAGTTGATGATATTTGACTAATAATAAACCGGTAACTTATGAGTTAATTGAGAACATACCCCGAAGCAACGCTAGGTTCGCCTTTATGACGGGTCGCTCATGATTTATGGGGTACTCTGCTGGTGGTAGAGTAAGAGAGCAAGTGTGAGTAAGCGAGAGTGAGGAAGATAAACGCCATAAGAAATTCAAAGCGAATTTCCACGGAGTATCGGCTGTCTATTGTGCAGCGAGGGCATAATGTACCCGACGCAGAAAAGTTGAATGAAAACGAATTTCCTTTTCAACAAGTGTCCTTTGTCACTACTTGTGCGAATGGATGGAAACGTTTGTACAGAGTTATGAAAAAATAATGACACGAAATTGCTACAGCCAACCTGGGGTTAAACTATTAGGGCACGCCAATGTAGTCTTGCCGCTCCTGTGCTCTGTTGAATAATTGAGTCGTCCAGATTCCATCTGCATTTCAATGGATACCGCCCGCTGTAGCATCTGACTGCTCTCATCGTCACTTCATTTTGCCTATTGCATTTGAACAGCGTGGGCTGTAAATTTTGAGCTGTGGCAACACATTTTTTAATTATTTATGGACTGATTACAAAGTTGGCCAAATAAAATGCAATGCATTGAATGCAATTATTCATATACCCTCTTTCACTACTTTTTACCTCTTTTCTTATTTACTGTATTAGTGAGCAATTAGTTGGGGTTGGACCATTGAGTAGGAAAATGCAAGAGGCAAGGATGCGTTGGTTTGGGCATGTACAGAGACGTGAAGAGAGTTATGTGTAACGGAGGGTACAGGGCTTTAATGGAGTGAGAGGACGAGGAAGGCCAAGGATGAGATGAAAGGACAGAGTGGATGCTGATTTGCGGGAAAGGGGTTGGAGGGCTGAGGAGGCAATGGACAGAATGCTGTGGAGGAGAAGATTGAGGGATGGTAATGCCGACCCCATCTGACATGGGATAAGGTAGAGGCAAAGAAGAAGAAGAAGAAAATGAGGAAGAGGAAGAAGAAGATGAAGAAGAAGAAGAAGAAGAAGAAGAAGAAGAAGAAGAAGAAGAAGAAGAAGAAGAAGAAGAAGAAGAAGAAGAAGAAGAAGAAGAAGAAGAAGAAGAAGAAGAAGAAGAAGAAGAAGAAGAAGAAGAAGAAGAAGAAGAAGAAGAAGAAGAAGAAGAAGAAGAAGAAGAAGAAGAAGAAGAAGAAGAAGAAGAAGAAGAAGAAGAAGAAGAAGAAGAAGAAGAAGAAGAAGAAGAAGAAGAAGAAGAAGAAGAAGAAGAAGAAGAAGAAGAAGAAGAAGAAGAAGAAGAAGAAGAAGATTGTATTAGTGAGTAAAAATAGACACGTGGCATTTCGTACATCAGTACCATACTGACATGTTTACTGAAAATAATCATCATTTCCAAATTTTCATAAAATATAAAAACAGTATTTTCAATCTATAGTAGCCTATTTTTAAATCGAGAAATTTGTCCTCTTTTCAAGATGTGCGTACCCGTGAAGTCAATCACGATTGCACCTAAGTCAATCAAATTTAACCGCCGGAGAATGGCGTCATCTAACAAAGCTCAATAGGGAAATTATTGCATTGGTACCGTTAAATGACGTCATTCTGCGGCAGTTGAAAGCAATTGGGCAACTGTCGGGTAAACTTTAAGTTGTCTGAAGTTCCTCATTTGAGCAGAGTATTGGAGAAATGGATTGATACTTTGAAATAATACTACTACTACTACTTTGTGTAATACGTCCCCACGACTTCTCCATATCTCACTCTTACTCTGCCCACAATTTTTTTTTCTATTTACAAAGTAAGTAAACAAGTATCATCTACATTACTTGCATAATAGTGACTATCGTTTCGTCCTGGTGTTCAACATCATCAGGCTGCAAACATCAGACGTGCTGCTCTTCTTAAAAGTGTTTTAAAATAGTGTTAATTGATATGTCATTCTGTTTCAGAATTTGCGACGAAAAAATGTTCAGCAGAGGGTCGATGGGAGGGAAAGCATCCAGGAGAAGAAGCAACGTCGCCGCAGGGCTGGACCAACTACACGCCCTGCTATACGCCCGAGATGCTAGAACTGTTCCGAAAGCTCTATGTCGGATCAGAAAAGGCTGCTATGGTAAGCCACACAACACTCAAATATTATATCTGTATAATTGCAGGCAATCAATCTATATTCAAAATGCAAATTAGCACATTGTTACAATTGTAATAACTTTGTTGGAAAAGGAACACTTTTGGGCGTAAGCCTGTTGGTCCTTCCATCAACTTAATTCCATTAAGTTAGTTTCGACCTTGTTCATTACTGAATGAATGGAAAACTGTACAATATTATTCTCAGGAATGGAATGAACCAATACTACTGCACAGTAATAACCTTACGAAGACTATGCATTTCTGTGTAGGGGTTGAGTTATAAGATGATAATATTTTATTTTTCAAATCTAGAAGGAAATACATTGAAAATATGATTATTTCTCTGTTTTCAAGTAATGTATGGATTCTATAACCAAAATCTGAGTAATCAGATTCGAGATATTTCATTAAAAGAATCTGTTTTTTTCGTTTAGCACAAAAAGAACCTCAATCTGACAAAACAAGTAGATAAATGAACAAAATAGCAGTAAAAGTACATATGGAAATCGGTTTAGCACCGAATATAATAAGTTTCAATTATGATTATTGTGCTCTTAATTTTTTCTAGATTGAGAATAATAAAATATTGGATTAATTCTAGGTATAGGGGAATACTGAGATAATACATTCTCTAGTTATTTGGTGGGTATTTGGTTAGTCTATGGTATATTGTTCTAGTTGAGAGAGATTGTTTGGAGACAATTTTTGAGAGATAGTAAATAGGAGTTTCAGCGATTTTCTCCTATTTATATTATTAAATAAGCGTCCAAGAAAATTTTTAAAATAGTGAACTAGAAAATATTATCTGTGGTCTTAAACAACTTCTATAATCATCCACATAGGAATGAAAGAGCCTGAAACGGTGACCCAACAATTTTGATTCGCAAGATCATTATCAACCATTTGTATGAGTTGTGAACCTACTCAGTTTAATATTAACTGTGGCACAGTTGAAATTCTCCATAGCCCGGTTTATTCAAATGTATTTATTCATAACTATCTTGTTTGAACAAAATTTAAAACACAAATATCTGTGATACTTGAGATTAAACACCATTGGCCCTGAATAAACAGAGTCGATTCGACTGCACTGCGGTCAGGTGAATCTAGGTCTCTGTCGAGCCAACTTTATCTTTGTTTTGGTAATGAAGCCTTCCGCCCACCTTGCTTTGAATTGAAAAGCGAGCAGAAATTCATCAGGCTATACTCTGTGGGAATTCTGGACACACCAACCCTTTCGCCGAGTAGTTCCTGAAAATATATTTGATACGATGAATTTTAACTAATTCAATTGTGTTAATTATTCAATTGGAATTGAAATTTATGAATTAATAATAAAAATAAAAACTCTTATTCAACATTTTTACTTTATCAGTAAGTGTATAATAGGAATCATTATTGCTTCAAGTATCACTTGAACTATAACATTACAGAGACTCATGTTGTTATTATCAAGAAGTTTATCATCAAAACTGTATATTGAGGGACGTCTTAGCTTAGCTCAATTTCTCAGAACAGCTTAGCAATGACTTCAGGTTTATCCAAATTGCAGCCTAATAATCTTATGGGTACAAATTACAGTATATTGAAATTTATTGTAGTGTTCAATTTAAACTTCAATTGTTCTCAATCTCAATCTGAATCAAAAAAAGAGATTGAAACATTATTTATAGATTCACTCTCACGTGGTGCTAATTTATTGAGTACTTATGATGATTGGCAGATCGGCTATATTTAGTTTTAGTACATGTACCTTCGTGTCAGGTACAACAGTTTTTGAATGATCCAATCTCTCAATCACATACTGTATTATGGAAAAAGTAACAATCTTCAATATCTACAATGGGTCAAATTATCATTGGTTGATTATTACCGGGATTCTTAAACATGGTCTGGACGAAAGGAACAAGATCAATGCCTGTTACGGATACATCGTTATTTTTTATCAGTCAAGCAATTATGCGTAGGACTGAGAAGCCCCCTGCGAGACTAGGGAATTGGAGAGAGCCTTCTTGACGGCTACGGTACGGTATTGACTTTTCCTTTGAATCTGCAGAGAGGGCCGAGTCTGAACTCTCAAGTACCACTACAGAATTTTCAGGAGTTTGCGTTTTTCCAATACCTTCTCCAGGTGTACTGTAGAAAGTGTAGCTGTAACCAAAAACAATGTTGTACAATGGTTTTTTTCTTCAATTAAACACACTCAGACTTGTTTTTTCCAATCAGGAATATTATGTTGTTGGATCATTCACAATGTTCAAAAATTGTTGTACCTGATACTAAAGTACAAATACTACAAATTTATAAAGCTAATCATCGTAAGTAAATTAGCATCACGTGAGAGCGAATTTATATAATTATAATGTTTCAATTCCATCTATTTTTTTGCATAGATTGAGAACAGGTTTGAGTATCGGGAAATAGTTTTAACTCGATAGAAATCTATGAAGGTCCAGATTCCAGATTATTGAGGAACATCATCCATAATGGCACAGTGAATCCTTTTTCAAACGTCTAGCATCCTTTTTAAACCTCACCTATGAATTACTTGAATATTGGAATCCAGGCTTTTCTAATCTCGACAACTACATTTGTATTGATTCGTATCGAAATTCCACATTTTTATTGATTCGTTGATTCCTATCGAAATGAGAGTTGGTATTATAATTTGTAAGAAAACGTTTCCAAGGTAGATGAGTAGCGTGGTAGCTACTCATAAAATTAAACACAGTATTTGTACTCCACAACATTTTATTAACATTCAATCAAAATATAGGTAGTAAATGCGTGGTAGGCCTATAAATAATAGCCATTCGGCCTGACTTCAAAACTTGTTCATAGAAAAATATCACTATTATTATTACCAGGCCAACCACTACTATTCCTTTGGTTGATAGCAAGCAATACCTTTTTATGTATGAAGAGCATTGAAATAATTGAAAAAATTGAGACAATTTCTAAGAGTATGATGCAGAAATACGATTTCTACATATTATTCTCCAACATTTCCTGAAAAAATTATTTAATGACCTTTCAAAGTGACCTTTTAAAATCAAAATGAATGGGTTGAAAATAATGAAGAATAGTCTAAAAAAAGTAATTAAGTTATATCAGTAGCAATAGTGTGCCTATAAGGCTAGGCGTACACCGGTTAGTCAAGACAAGACAAGACAAGATTAGTCACGTTTAGTCACAGTACTTCAAATAGTTGCTTATAAAGCAATACACACTGATTAGTCATTGCTTGAGTGTGTGCTGCTTCATAAGCAAATATGTGAATTAATGTGACTAATCTTGTCTTGTCTTGTCTTGCCTACTGGTTTACGCCTAGCGTTAGAAAGGTAGGCCTATTGGATTTTAAGTAAACCGAGAGAAAAAAGCATAGAGCAGTCGCGTTTCAAAAATATCTAACTTTCATTCTGTGAAAAATGATCATTGCAATAATCTCCTATGAAAGTGTCGTATCTGATTGTTTCTTCTGAGAATTACATGATTGAAGTGTCCATTTCTGTCAAGATTTTTTCCCTTTTTCAACAGATGGTTGAGCATGATTTATTTGGATACTCGAATTGACAGTGTTTGCACAAACAATACAGAAAAGCTTTCAATGCGGTTGAGAATGTACTATGTTTATCGTTCCGTTTTTCATTGGTCTCTCTGCCTGTGTTTTGTTACAGAAAAAACTTGAGATAGCCGAAAGAACGCGCACATTGGAAATAGTCGGCTTCAGCATATCACTGGCAGCTCTTCTGATTTCACTCGCCATATTCTGTCATTTCAGGTCAGTTGTTTGCTCTTGCATCAGGCAAATTCCTCCTATTCCTATACTATCCTCTTGTCATTGCTCCCTCCCCCCTCTCACTCCTACATACACCCACGCACGCACCCAGGCACACTATGTTTCCATCACCGCTAACTTTTCGCAACCTAATTTGAGCATCGTTCAGGAATGGGCCGTGCCACACGGGTTTTGTGGTGTCGAGTCGGGATGGGATTCAGTTGATTAGTTTTACACTCCAATTCTCCAGCATTGTGCCCAAAAAAGCTTCAAATCCGTAAATTTATTTGTATTTTCAACTCTAATCGCTTGATCTCCATGTCAACAATGGCGCATTCAATTTCCATCACAAAATATAAAGACAAGACATATACGTGTGGTTAACTTTCCAAATAATATTCACAACTCAGTAAGCTAACGTTTCTGGCTTTATATCTCATGGTATTCATTGAACTGTAAAACCAACGTAACTTGAAATACTAGCACGCAGAGTTCAAATAAACTCTGTTCTATTTTTTATCTTCAGGTAGACATCACCCATTTCCACCTGAATAGATGAAGCTAGAAAGAGTGATTGATATATTATCATATTTTATGGTAATTTTTTCCAAATTCAATTTTTTTTTTTAAGTTGAAAATGTCCTTTAACAATCTTGGGGTTTCCAATATTAACAATAATTAATTTAAACTTGTCTGTCATCAAAGTTCAAACAAGTTATTGATTTGGAAGTAAGTGATGAAGAAGTGATTGTTTCAACACTACGGTGATCAGACTAACTAATCGTGGCTGGGTTCACATGGATGAAGCTGTTATAACTGAGATTTTTTTACCGTACTGAAATGTTTCCAAATTCAAGCCAGAACTCAGAGATACTAGTGATGAGTGCTCCAAATACCTTGTAAATTTCTGTAAAAGAGTTGTATCTGTCGAAGCTTGAAATTTGATGGCAAGAGTTGCCAAGATCATGGATCCTGAAGTAACATGCGCTGATGGATTTTCGAAATTTCAAGCTGCAAAGCTCAAAGAACTCGTGCCTCTGCTGCTGCTAGATGCTATCCGTGCATGAGGCGCGTTTCTATTGGCCAAAATGCAGAAAGCCGTTTCGCGTGTATCGGTTTCGCCTCTTTTGATGCTGGTTGAACATTAAAATGGATGAGGTAACAACATGATATCCATTTACAACAGTGCATCTACGAGTTCTAGCATCTCTTTGAGCTAACATCTGATATTCCATCCCACCCAGCTCATTTCCAATGCGAGACTAGAAACTATAAATAATAGCACTAATACATTCTCACAAATAATAAAACTAAATTTGATATGTTGAAAGTTGAGAGTTATAATTCGAGTTATATTACAAAAACTATAAACTCATTTCAGATTCATATTTACCTTTCCCAAAGCATCTTGTCAAAGCAACATGTTTTTGAGCCACTAGTTAACACTGTTAGGAAACGTTAGCCACTAACCTATCGAGACAAACGTTTGTCGATGCTACGGTAGCCACCCTAGTAATGGATCTGTTCATCTTGAAATCTAAATGTAAAAATAACAAGAGCATTGTGATTTCTCTTGGAAAGACTTGTGTTCACTCAAGGTTATCTTTCAATCATACACGCTTTGCAGAGTTCCGATTTTTCAACTAGAGATGCATTCATTGAACTTCAATGCATTTATTCATTCGATAACTTCAATCCATTCAATAATGCATTTGATCACCCAAGCAGAAAATTCTGTCTTTCCATCTTCCATAAATGTAATCTTAAAAAACATCTCAAGATGATCATATTTCTCTCTCTATAACTTACTAACAAGAGATATCCTACTAAGTGAAATGTATGTAAAACATCATTGGTATGAAAATTTATGAGCTTCAATCTTCTTCCAAAAATCTGCCAGTATTCAAAACCGAGACTGCCTGAAAAAGTTCTCTACTCTAAAAAAACTTTGTTTTTCTGTGTTTTTTTTTTCAAGAAGTGTTCATATAGTACGTAGAAAATCGGCTGTTCAAAAGTGGCAGTGAACTGTGTGTATTTCTCTCACTCGAAATTAATGCCTCAATGATGCTTATTCACTGCACTCTATTCTTACATCTCACTCTTGTTTATACATTTATCAAAATCTCACTCCTAGACAGCATGCAGTTAATTTTTTAAAAAATGTATAATATGTCATTACAATAAGAAAAACACAGCGAGAGATAAATGTTGCCCATACACTAGGATATACAATCCTATACAATCCTGTACAATTACCTATTTATTCTGCACAAATTAAATTTAACAAACTTAATGAGTGTAACAAATGTTTACAAATGAGTGTAACTTATGCCCAGTTTATGGATCCAATAGCACTATTGAATCAATAACCATGTGTTTTCAAATGCAAAAAAAAAATTGATTCAATAAGTTTATTGAACGACTGAATAACCGGGCATTAATGTTTGAGTGTAACAAACAGCTTGAGCCCTACATAGGATTTATTATAAAAATAGTATACTTCTCCATTCCTCCACCTACAAATAAAATATAAACAAATTTGAAATGAAATAATCTATTTTTTATGGAATCATATTTTTTGACTTTTGGATATTTCACTCATCAATCCATCTCCAATTTATTCCGTTCCCATTTACAAACAATCAATACTCTTACCATTTCTTTCACTATGAATCCTATTTAACAAGAATTTTGCTGTCGTCATTGAAACTATTATTCTAAATCTTAACATTCACTACAGATAATTGGTTTTGTAATAATGGGTGATTTAGATACAGCATGAATTTCAATTATTACTAAAAAATAATAATTGGAAAGTATTAGTATAAGTATTGGAAATAAGTGAGTATTATATACGTTAGTATAAGTATTGGAAAGTATCGGTTATTTCACTACAGTCGCGGTCACGAAATAAGCGGCTATCCGCTTATCTATTGTCAGATAGGGAACCGATGAAAATCGCGTGCTCCCCAGCCCAAAGTGGCAACATTGAGCTTCCAGTGTTGCCTAGTCCAAGCGTCAGAGTTGCTTCCCTTGCATGATTTGTGTATTCCGTTTGCAAGACTAGAAAACAGCGCAGAATCTCTCAGCCGCCTTATTTCGTGACAGCAACTATAAAATCATCTATAAAGTTTTTTATGTCATGCAGGAGATTGATCTCATTTAGACCTTTATCTTACTTGATAACTTAAGTCTTAATATTAATTATCGTCTTTTGCTTATGCTACTCTCCTGTTTCAGGAGCCTGAGAAACAATCGAACAAGGATCCACAAGAACCTGTTTGTGGCGATGGTGATTCAGGTAGTGATTCGACTGACGCTGTACATAGATCAGGCGCTGGTCAAAGGCACCACCTCGACCGGCCAACGGACCACCTCCTCCTCATCTGCCGGCTTCCGACAGGGCATCGATAATACGGTAACAATCATAAAATAATATATTATCAATATTATAAATTCACTCAATGTCGAAACAATATTTTTAATCGAAATGATTGATATAATTGAGGTGATTATTGTAATACAGTATTGAGGAGTGGCTTATAGAACTGATCAGCGCGCTCTAGGTGAGAGAGAGTGAACAACCTGGGGGATTTTAACCATTTTGAGATAGGAACAAAACACGATTATACGATTGATAATATAGAATTCAATTAAATCATTAAAGTATCATCGATACTTTATTGCTATCTATTCTTTAGTGGTTTCAAGGTGTTTTAATGAATGTATTAAAGTATTTTTATCAGAATTTTCGTCATTTTGCTGCTAGACTCTTCTTGGAGGTTATGATGTTTGAAGTTTAAACTTCCCACTTTGTGCAACAATCAATGTCGTGAGTAAAAAAGACATTATTATTTCAGAGACATCAACTATTTTACACAAATAATATTTAATTCAATCACAACATTATATTTACATCTTATATTTTCCATATTTCATCTATTTACGTTCAATATTATATTTTATATCACTACATATCTCACTCTCTTTTGGAAAGGAATGCTGTTGGAAAGAGGATCAAATTAAAATTATCTTTGTTTCTTTCCCCTTGAAGAGACAACTGAAGTGTTCTTGAACATCGTAGCTTTGATTTTATAAGTTACTGGAATATTATGGCTGAATATTTATCAAATACAATGGGTTTGAAAACAGGCATTTTTACATTTGATTCAATGATAACCAAGCTTCAATCCCCCCAGTCTGTTTCTCTGTCTCTCACTTGAGCGCTGATGTTTGTGAGCTACTTCTCAATTATCAAAGATTCCACAATCACCAATTTTGAATAATGAAAAAAAAAAATATTGAACAATTTATATTTCATTTGTTTGGGGGAAATAATTCAAAGAAGATGTTATATCATTTCTCTTTCGGATAATATAGACGCAGGTATGACTTTTAGGGTTTAGGTGATTGAAAAATCGGTGTATTCATAGTTGAAATACTTGAACTTTTGTGAGTCCCCAAATTTTGAGACACTCTTAAAAGAGACAAATGAACTTGAAATATTGTAAAAATTAAAATGCACACGTGGAGGTTCCTTATCTTAAAGTTTGTGGCAGCAGTGTATCAATATCGTAATAAACATATCCACGAACACTGTTGTTACAATAGTTGCGAGATGCCGGGAGTGAAGTAAGATACATTATCAGGAGAAGAAAGTCATGTTGAAATTTCTTGAACACTGACGGTAGATAGCATAGAGTCGACGTAATATACATGGCTTGGTCTCCAAGAATTGCTGAAGTTTAAAACTAGTTTTTGGTCACTTCGTTCTTCTGAAAGGGTGATTTAATATCCTTTTCCATGCACACACAGGTTATAGCATTAGATAGAGCGCACATGTATAATGTGGTTTCCAGGAAATTATGTGTAGTACGCAGAAGAACTCGCAAAGTGAAATTGGAAAACACAGTTTACCTAGTTGTTTTGTTCTTTCATTGTCTTCTTCTTCATGGTATTCATTATTCAATGTGGAATGTAATTAATGTGGAATAGACAGAATCGTTTTTCTTTTTTCCTACTATGGAGAAGTTCCACAATATCTCTGATGCAAGTGTTAATTTTTATTTGAGCGTTTGTGAAACGAAACGACTTGCAAAATGAGTTTCTGTGTCATTATTGGTCCAAAATATTATAATAAAGGCTATGTGGGAGTAGAGAAATATGTTATGTGAACTGAATTTCTCTTTGAATATTGATCCATTCGAAAGCTCTGAACACTGTCTATGATTAAATTCCACTTGATGTTTTTAAAAAAAGAGTGGGGTTTTTGACTGCCTGAATAAATATTGCAGAACTGAAATGAAGTGAGATTTTCTTGTCATGGAAATGCTAGAAAGTTTAAAGTCCTAGCCTCTTCCCAAAAGCCCACCAACCTTGGTAAAATTTTTCTACAAATTTTTGAGGAACGATTTTCGGAACTCACAAACAGAATTGTAGGACAAAATTGCTCTTATTTGAAATGTGATTTTCCTTAACTATCACGTCATAATTGAATTGGAATGACGAAGAAATAAAATCAAAGACATTGTTCAGAACCTCAAAGTGTGTGAACCTGTTAATCAATCATGTGCGTCAATCAATATTTCAGTCAACAATTTGATTCGATTCATTCGCTAAATTCGCATGCTATTATGATGAAATTTCCATCTCTATTCCTTGTTGTAGAACTAGCCTAAGTAAACTTACATTAAAACAATGCTTTATTTAGTGCGAATTTTAGATTTCATAATATAATTATTATGTATTGAGGAATTTAGTGTTCCTCAAATTAGGGCATAGATTTTGAGAATTCCTCTATCAATCATGTTTCATGTTACATGATTTTCAGTCTTGTAAGAACCTATAAAATTCAGTGCATATTGAGACATTTACCAGTCCACATAGCTACAATAATATCAAATGAATAGGTTATTTTTCAGCAGCTGGGATAAGCAATATGTATAAGATGATAAGTGAAAATGTTAATCAGATTCCTTATAGGAATATATTGATTTCCTTCGAGTACTCACAACTCCAAACTACTTGAACTAAAAAATAAAACCTTAGAATGAGATGCGCTCATCAATCTAGGTCAACAATTTTACTCTACGTCAGTTACGATAACATGACATATAGATGCTATTGTGATAAAAGTTTCAAGCTCTACTCCATGTTATAAAACAGTGATTGGACATTCCTTGAGTATACAACATTTTGAGTAAAGTAACCAACCTCTAGTCCCCAATAAATCTTGGAGAGATATAACGTGACTTATATCAACTTCCAAGGAAAACTTCGAATAATTTATCGAGTGGAATAGATTCAATGCAGAATAAACATTCGCTTACTACTCAAGCATGCATGACTTTTCATTCCACAAAGTAAATCCATCATTCAAAATATATTTTCATACCATATATTCTTCAGATATCCTTTGAAATGGATTATTTCTTCTTGTCTAGTTGTTTATAATGGAAGAATGAGGTTGAATTTCCGTCAGGGCAACCTTAAATATTATTTCCTTCATCAATATAACCCTGATGAAGAACCCTGGATGCAATACTTTTCCGATTGTAATATCCAGAATAAAAAGTAATACCAAGACTGGTAATAATAACTATTTTTCCACCTAAGCTCATCCATATACCTTGAATATTTTGTATTTTTATTTTTAATTTCTTTCAAATCTACTCATGGTACATAGCTAACTCCTGACTTGAAAAAATAACGTTTTTCATACCGCATTATTCAAAAAAAGTTTTTATTCACTGATTGTGTTTTCAAGTTTTAAAAAGCCTAAATTATTTATTATTTCTTCTATTACAAGTCAAAAAGCTAACCATAAGGCTAGGCGTACACCGGTTAGTCAAGACAAGACGAGATTAGTCACGTTTAGTCACAGTAATTCACATAGTTGCTTATGAAGCAGCACACACCGATGCAATGACTAATCGGTGTGTGTTGCTTCATAAGCAACTATGTGAAGTACTGTGACTAAACGTGACTAATCTCGTCTTGTCTTGTCTTGACTAACCGGTGTACGCCTAGCCTAATGCTCGTGAAAGCGCATATTCTTACACTTACAATAATTTATATTGCATCATTTATTGTATTCGATGTTACCTTATTATAGACATTTTACGCATAATCAGAAAAATAATTATTATTCCCCTCTTGGGAAAAAGATGCATTTCCCATTCAATCGAGTTTCAGTAAGTAATAAGGAGGAAAAATACTTGCAGTTTCACTCGCGTATGATATAACGTGAATAATTGCAGTTCCTGGGATTCCATGATGATTCTTGACCGTCCTTTTCACAACGTTTCGTGAGCCGACCACTAGTTTATTCTCGCTTATTCTCTCTTGACTGCTTTTATTCCGATCTGAGATGAGAAATTTTAATTGCAGAAAAAGAATTTCAGATGAGTTACTGTGAAAACTCCACTTCGTTGAATTTGAAATATCGTAAAGGGAATGTGAAATAATTTCAGCCTTCTCATTCATTGTAGATTACCATTGGGACAAAGTGGTTACACGGTTATCATTCAACAATGTTGACATATAACGCTCATTTTCAGGGTGGTTGTTGTTTTGAATGCTGGAATTTTTCAACACAAAACGATTGATTTATTCCACGCAGTCATCCTGGTTCAACGCAATAATCTAACCTGGCGAATCGAAAACAGCCGAATCGAATAATGAAAACCTATCACGTTTATAGCCTGTAATAATTACCGGTAAAATATAGCCGGTTAAAACTACAATAATTCCATTCTCCCCTAAGCTCTACAACTTTGTGTGCGGTGTTGGACTAAACTCATTGACATAACTTTTACCCTACTCAACTTTCACTGGAAACAATAAAAAATGTATTACTGTATCTACGTTACAAAAAATTTTCACCCCTGTTCTGGTCCTCAGAGATGCTGTTAAAAATATTACAACACCAACGACATCAAACTGTTCAGAATGATTGAGGAAGTCATCATTTATCGTTTATCATTTTAGCACTATAGGTGCATGATCCATTGAACATTTTTAATAAACTCAAAAAAAAACTAATTGAATTACAGGTACTATAAATTCATATTTATTATTTGCGGATGAAAAATATTTATTAGTATTGTTCTGTATCTTCATTGCGATTCTACCCTTTGTCATAAAACGAAGATATAGTTCGAACCAGGTTGTGATGTAGGAATTTCACTATACTAGCAGAAGGGAATTTTGAGTATAGTACGCACTAGTGAAGTGTGACTACATAGTTTAAAAAGTTTTCCTCTCCTTGACTTGAAATAATTGAATTGAGTGTTTTCTACATTGTATCAATGGTAACAATACTGAGACATCATATTCGTGAACAATGACTCGAAACTATGTGAATTTTTCTTCATTGATAGGCCTCCTCCGTAGATAATATTCCTTCATTGATACTTTGATAGATAATATTCCTTGAAGTAGGAAACAGTTCTTCGCTAACAATCCAGCCTGCATCTAATTGTGTTTGTTTGTATTGATCACACAAACTTATTGTACAAATGGATGTATTTTGACATTTCTCATCAAATTTATCTGCCGTTCCTTCAGAAAACATGGATAGCTGTAGGCAACGTCCTTTATTGCAGTCGGAGGTATTATTACTGTTACGCAAAGTTTCTCTTGGAAAATGAAACCGTACAGATTTTATACCCCACAAAAGCATAGACCTCACAAATCTCATCTCCCTGGACAATAGTCACTCCCTGAAGCTCTGATATCAATATTTCTCATCTAGATTTTGTCTCAATATAACAATAAGGTTTTCTCAAATCAGTTATTACTTCGCAGTTCCGTTTAAACTGACCTTTTCACAACTGAATTTCTATTTTCACTTAAATAAAGTGGATATAAAGTATTCAATTACTTGCAAATATTAAATTGAAACCCATCTTATGATTGAAAAATCTATCAGTATGACAACATCTTCCTTCAAGACAGGACATGATCCTTTCTTCATAAGCATGAATTATCATGCATAAGAATCTCTACTAGATGAAAATGCAATAAGGATATATTACTATTATTACATAGAAACCAATCAACCACAAAAATGAAGCTGCGATTGGCCAGTTATTGATAACAGAATTTTCATGAAAGGTCAAACACTGAAAAAAATATTATCTCATCGCATATCAGTGTTATGTACTTCGAATTTGCTTGCAAAGAAAAGTTACACAGTGGTAGGAGTGAAGATTCGTTTTTCAGTGCAGGGAAATAAAACAGTTATTTCGATAAAACAAATATCGATCTATAGAAAAAGTGAAGTTTCTTTGTGAAAAACGTGTTGGATGAATAAACTTCAACTGTGTCTTTTTTAAATTGTTTTCCACTGTATTCTGTCAAATTCACTCCCGACGTCTTCCGCTCCAGTGGTTTGAATCCCAGTGAGAAAATGGTTTAATTGAAACATTTACAATTCAATCATTCAGTCGTGGGTTGACTCCTCAATAGTATCTTGGAATTTCAAATTGAAAATAAACTCCCAGAAGGAGCCGGAATGACCAAACAATTGTTATATTCAAATAAGATAACGCTACTTCCCAAGATTGTTTCCATCCAATGGAATAGTGTCCGTATTTCCTTGGGAATGATTCGGGAGCGAAGATAGCAGAATTTTGGGGAAATGCATAAATTAAAACCGCATCCTAAAATGGCTCCTTGGCTAGCAACAAAAACATCTTGCTTATCAAATTATATTTTTGTTCAAAATACACAGATATTCCACATTCTCTAGTGGTGAGACATTCATGGCTTATTCTCATTATTCCAAATCTATTCCAGGAGGTTGAAATACAACCATGGTATATGTAAGAACTTCTTAACGAATGAGGAAAATCCTGGGGGTTTTCTTCGAAACGAGTACGTGATCTAATAGGGAAGGTTTAAATTATCTCACAATTTCCTCATGCATTTTCATTGTTTTTCTAGTCTTGCAATTTCCCATGTATCCATACTCCCATGCATCAATTTTCCATAAGTTTTCATGCATTAAAAAAATGTAATTGACTGAAATGAGCTGGGTATCAGTACGATAATAATAAAATTGTATCTTTGATTCATTTTTCATGGAGCACTGGAAAAATAGGCATAATCGATCACTCTCCAAACTCAGTTTAGTTTTTTATAAGTAGGCTACATAGATTTCTCATTAAAAATTTCTCATTAAAAATTTCTCCTAATAACTGTTGATGAAATTTGTAGATAGATGACATTCATTTCTTACAATTGAAATAATCTATAATTTTATCTGTCAACGTGGCCTGTACTCTATTTCATCTCAATAATTATAGGGCTCTCTCTATGAGTTATAAAAATATTATTTCTATTGTGTTTTTGGAAAGATTTACAGAGATATCAGTATCAGATTACTAATATCAATAACCGAAATAGAAACATTTCTGTGTCAGAAATAACAGTGAACAGATTGCTAACATCAATAATACAAACATGAAATTTGAAAAAGTTTTATTTTTCTGTTATGCTTTCTGTATTCCCCCAAATAATTTCGGTAGCAATCAATGTTAATTATTCTAAACTTGGCAAACCCCAATTTATAACAAAAAAGGCAGAGAAAATAGAACTTTACAATTTTCTTATATTCTACCCATTTTTATCAATAAAATGACGTTTTGGGTGATATGGAAAATTTTTCGTCATCATCATCAAAAGAGAAGGTTAAAGATGTACTGGAATTCTATTATTTGTGTTTGTCCTACATTACATTACAATTCTGTAGTCAAAGTTTTCCCAAGATTTCCATAATTTTGTCTTCGGAAACATTATTTGTTTTTCCTCCTGAGTCACATGTTTGTAACTGGTACACCGTTCTAGACACAGGAGTTTGCAATGTACTGGAATTTACTACAGTTTACTGTCACAATGTGTAAACTCTAGTCACAATGGGTCGCTTCAGTCCCCAGTTCAGCTACCCTGAAGATAACAAAGTAATCTCAAACTCCCCCTCCCCAAACCAAGAGTTTCTGAAACTTATCGATAAAGCTCAAATGACAAGTAATGGAAAAGTCTTCTCAAGCAAAACTTGGACATTAAACGATTCGTGCTCTGCATCTCAGTAAATAATTTGAAATTCTGCCCCTGATGAATATAACTTTTCGAAATGGCTACATCATTCTCACTTTCCAAAGTTGTCGTGGAAAGTGATTTGTTAATTTGATAATCTTATCCAAGTTGTGATGATCTTCGCTGCCAGTAATATGATCCAACCATAAGAAGCTCGAAAATCCCGAATAGGCAGATCAATTTTTCAGGTCCGTTACTATAGTCACACCCAGACTTCAAAAAGATTGACTCTTCCATGCAAGTTGGCTTAGATATTTTCAGGAAAATCATCCTATATTTCAAATTTTCATCAACTTATGTTAGTATTCTCCTTCCCATACTAAATTATTTATAACATTTTTAAGGAACAGGTCAAAGGATTCATCAAACACAATTCTAAAACAATTACAAGAAAACGTTTGTATTGAATAAATTCTGTTGAATTAAATACAAAATTTGAATCGTTACAAATACAAGTTATTCTCACACACATCTTTCCATTCCAAATACAAATTTTTCCCTCAAATTTCCCCGCATAAATTTCAGACTAGGGCGAGGGTAATGAAAGGGATGATAATTATTTTTTCCGGCCACGATTCTTTTCATTTTGTCAATATTTTGAATTCTGATATGGGTTTACAGGCAAACTTGAACCCATTTACTAATTTTTCAAACTTTCTTAAAGAGGAAAGACGTTGAAAATCACTTTCTTAAAAACGTCTCTCTGCTCTTGGTATTGCTTTGAAAGCTTTAAATAATTAAATACCAATACTGGCATAGGCAAATTGTACCTATATTAGAAGCGTATCAATCAATATTAAATATGAATAATTTTTACATGTCTTCTTCATGTAAATCTTAAGGCAAAAATATGGCGGATTATACAAAGTTAACCAATCAAAAGTATGATATTCAATGGATATACTGTGATTACATTATACAGACTGTATAGTGAGAAGCGTGTTTCAAATTTTTTTTAAAATTCATTGAATAAATCATGAAAGGTACAAGGATGTTTCTAGTCCTATTTTGAATGAAAACACCTAGAGATTTTGCTTCCACTGAAGGTGATATACATGACTCCCATTTGAAGTTATTTTTATTCAAATAAACTAGTTATTCAAATAAACTAGTCATTCAAATATACTAGTTATTCAAATATCTCGTACATCTTGCTAAACTTCTTTAATATTTCTTATATTGACTGTCCTACTTATAGACATGATATTACAAGTTCCATAACTAAAAAATAGGTTCAAAGATAAATTACCTAAAAGCAATCTCGGAATACCAGTAATATGAATGATATTTGGATTATAACTCAAGGAAATTAGTAGCATGACATGAAATGTAAGCGTTGAACTATCAAAGCCAATAGTGAGTGACACCAAGCAGATAGATGTTAATCGAAGTGACTATGCAGAGGTTAGTGAGATTGCAATTAAGCCGTTAGCTGCTAGCTGCTTGCCTGGCTGCGATTGGCCACACTGCGCCAGTGGGTGGTGACGTGTCGACTACTATTCTCGATCAGTGTCAGAGTACTGTGATTACGATTTCACGCCCAACCAACCTAATTCCTGCGACTTGAAATCTAAATCCTCGCTATTCCCTTTACGAATTTTAGCTGCTTCCTAGCCAATATAATCCAGCTCCAACGCACCAAAATAATTAGTTTTGCATCAGGCGATTTCGACCCTTTGCCAGTCGGCGCACTCTCTACTTTGATATTAACTTGTTGATTGAGGCAGTCGGCATCGCTTATTAAGATGATTGTGATGTTCCACTTCGTGTCGTCGCGGTGCTAGACATCAATTTCAACACCTTGGAAGTTTTATGCCCAAGGGTGCTAACTTCTGCTCATCCATTAGAGGACATCCATAAATGACGACATTTTCGCAGCCCAACACCCCTCTTTTGGCTGGATAGTGTCATAATAAAACCTCAATCATGTGTGGCACGGTTTATCACTTATTCATATATCTCTATGCGTATAGGCTACACCGCTACAGTTGGTTGAGTTATGTATAACTTTGTGATATGGTTAAATTATCTCTTAAAACGTATAACTTCCAGTTAGTTGGTCACAGAGTTTAGATTACTTACAGAGTTGGGACATAGACTAACCAAAAAATACGATTTGGTTTATCTGTGGTTAGAGATAGAACTCCACCGACCGGTTGCTTGACAGCCAGTTGAATTCAAACCGCCGTAGGATGACGTCATCTGAGGGAGCCAAATAATGCAACGAAATCTCTATTGAATCTTCTTAAAAGAAACTCATTTTGCGGCGGTTGAAATTAATTGTTTCTCGTGTGAGGATTCTGGAGTAGAGATTATCGTTGTATTATAGTTAATCTTTACTACAATTTTAGCTCCATCTAACCCATCACTCCAAAACTTACTGCTTTATTACATAGTAAATACACAACCCACTGGAGAGTAGAGTAACATAAATTTTTTGAAGAGTTATGAAGGCCTACACATGAGGATAAGCTCTGTGCTACAATATAAATAGCTCGACTGTGACATTCCGGAGTGTTATTAATATAAATCCTTAAAATTATTCCCAGAATCTTAAAAATGATAATTATACCTTATTCTACGATTGGTTTTTAGTAGGTAGGACGTAAATACATTTCTTTTTCATAACTATGATGTTTTCAAAATGTCAAGTTATTTTTTCTTATGAGATTTAAGAGATTGGGGCAGCTAACAAAAGAAATATGAAGAGACACTAATAAACGAGGGTTTCTCGCGAATATTTCACTGATACTGCTGTATTTTTTTAAATGTTCAGTTGATTCATCACGGGTCTGGGGAACCTTCCAAAAATTATCCGTCAATAGCTATGAGAGTTCGCAAAAATTTAGAGAATTCTATTTTCAGCGCTTGGTAACAATCTGTTACCATGAATCAACGGACACTTACTGAAGTTTATGGCTGCGGTTTCTGGCAAATGCTCAATACTGCCTGCGTTTGTGGGTTGAACGAATTTATAATCGAAACAGTTGTTGCTCCAGAACATAGCAATTTAACGCGAATAAATTACATTTTGCTCTGAAAACTGGAATAATATTATTTCAACCCCACAAGTAATGGATTGCATTGATAGTGGTAACCGAATTCAAACATAAATAATGGTAGAACAATTTACTATTGAAGCGAGAATCACCCTTGTTTGACCTTGATTTTTATTTGACCTTGGTTCAATAAACGAAATTGAAGGTTGTATTTTTGTTCAAGCTATAAATCCCTTACAATACTGATTTCAATAGATTTCAATATTGATCCCGAAATGGAGCTATTGGTCCGTGTTCACACGGGTGTAGATTGTATGAAATATGATGCGACAATTTTTTACTTCGGAGATTCGTTTAGAGTAGACAATTTTATACTAGATAGCTTTCATCCTCTCATCATGAAGAAGTGTGTTGGTTTTATGACATTTCGGTTTTCCACATATTTGCACTCCTATTCGGCGTCGGTAACTTATCGCTGTGGACCTAACTATCATATAGAATACATTGTGATAGAGGCTATAATTCTTCCTAATCTCTCATGAATACTGCTCTCTGCTCATCGTTTCTGGAAACCATCCCATAACTCTATTCTATTGCTCCTATTCTCTAAATCTCAGTGGAAGACTTTAGAATGAATCCGATTTTCCGATTCACTGTTATCCTACTGATGAAATTTTGGTTCAATTTTGGGGGTCTGCTTGTTAAATCAATTACTTTCAGGGTGCCGATTTCCTTGTGGTTAGTTGAAAGTAGCCATTTTTTCATTCAGAATAGGGTGTCTGATTTAGGTGATAAATTGTAAATTCAGGGAGCTCCTGAAAACTATATTTTTATAAGAATTACGGAATAAGGAATAAATTATGAAAATTCTTAAAGATTTAAATGATTGTATGTTTCAATTGGAGTTCCAAAAATTTATAAAGTTGTGTTAGATAATAGTCTATATATTTCATTATTGTATATTTTCAGTTTCATGTGTTCCAATACCTAGTTATATTGAATCGTAATATTATTTAACTTATCAACGTGTGAAGGATGTCATGAGAATTGAGGAAAATCATTGATAAGAGCAGATTTTATTAAATCAAAAAACCCTTCGTGGTCTTCCGTCAAGTCGTCATCCAAGAAAATTATTGAAATCAAAGTAAATTTGCCGGGTACCAAGTCTCTCACATATCAAATCAGGCTATTATCTCTAGATCAAACTACATCGCTACTATTGTTCATTAATATTCTACATTCTAAAGGATATTCCCATGATTTTTCAGGAGAGGAAATTTTCAATGTTAGTTATCCTTATCCCGTACACATTGATATGATAAGCTTGAGAATTAGATTATGAAAAGTAGATTAAAGCAAGACGCTGCTGTTTGGGCAACGCATCTCACAACCGGCTTCATGAACTATTAGTGCACAATGCACATATCTCAGAAAATTACGAAAAAATTGACAATAAACTATGATTTTGGTGTCATTAGAAAATGCAAACCAAAAATTTACTAAAAAAACTGCAAACAAAAATATGCACTACAAGTTCACAGAGCCCTCACCACCTCACTCACACATTTCCAACAAATTCTATTAAGAGGATGCTGCTGTTTCATAAAACACAAATCAAATCTTTCTATTAGGCTCCACACATTATGCGAGGCAGAGGTGGATGAAGAGGGAAGCTTTTCAAACTCTAAAATTCTTCTGAGTCACAGGCCCGTACTTCCAAGCATGTTCTGGGTTTTCCATAATACTGAAAACATGCCCGTACTTCCTTCTCTACAAGCATGTTCTGGGTTTTCCATAATACTGGGTCTTCCGGTCATCCCGGAATTTTAGTACTTTTTGCCCCCTTCAAAACTCAGTCCTGTATCCGCCCCTGATGCGAGGACGAATTCTGGAAGTTACGTGGAGTACAATACAATAAATTCCTTGGACAGCAGTATTACAGCTGCTCCACAATCGGAACTTCTAACAGTGCTGCTGAATCCTTTGCTTGACTGTCGATCAGGCTTCAGCTTGTTCAACCGTTTTCCGGGTTGAAGGGAAGGGAATGTCACAATGCTAAGGGAATGTGTTTGCGAGCACTTCGTGACCGGTGAAACTGATCGATGGTCCTCTGGCTCTAGATGTATGCAAAGGTTGCTCGTGCAAAAGAAGCTTTTCAATTACTAAGTCGATAGGACCAGAACCAGCCAGCCAGGCCGAGCAAGGAAAGCAAGCGGATTAGGAATCAAGCCGGGAGGAAGCGAGCGATTACTTCTTGATAATATAGGCTACACTCATACAACCATTCTACATAATTATATTACTATATGGATGTATAACTATGGTTAAACTACGCTAACAGCCGTGCGCGAGCTTCAGGAAGCTTCCATCGCAAACCATGGTGTGTAGGCTGCAGCATTTTGCAACCTGCAAGACAAAATCTAGACAACGCTGTTTTCATCGTCTTGTAACACCATCCATAACCTCCGGCGCATCTCCAAGTGTTGACACTCATTATTCAATGTATACCTCCGATTAATTAAATTACTTGATCAACATTATGCGGTTACTGCGATAAACTTGGAGCTAACATGCCTCATCGACGAGGAAATGAGCTTCATCTCCATGATGCTCGAATAGTATCGATTTATTAGGCTTGTACAATGCATTGGCGGAAATGATCGGTACGGAGCTTTGTTTGAGCGTCAATGGTTATTGTAAGCAATTTACTATAGATAAGCGAAATAATGAGTCTTGGTTCATTATTAAGTTTCTTCGCGAACCATTGTAGAGTATACAACCATTGAAGAGTATACAACCATTGTAGAGTATACAATATTGTAGAGTATATTTGTGGAACCTTGGAACCTTAATTTTAAACCTAGCCCTCGACGTTTTGTGAAACCACTGATTCGAAAAAATCATTACCTATGAAAGATGAGTTATACACATTATAAACATTATTTTAGTGTTTTGAGCTCTATTGGAGCATCTATTGGAGCAGCATCAAATAGAGAGTATTATTGGGAGTCGTGTCGTAATCAGAAATGATTGGAATTAGCAGTGCAGGAAGTATGATGGTTTTAATTGGTTGGAGGCAGTGATTTGTGTGAGCAGCCGAATCGCGATTAGGGCGTCCCAAGGCGACGGCGCCGCGACGTCCGACCACCGGACGCGCGCCACCGCTGCCGCTCTACAGCCGGTCAAAAACAGTGCTCGAGCTTCGCCGCTAATTAGTTCGGGGAATACACCGACACCGAGATGATTAGCGAAGGCGAAGGAAGTGTAACCGACCGGCGCCAAGTTACCGCCGCCGACGCCGCTTCGCAGTTTGGATCCGCCGCGGGGTGTCAGTCCAACCCGGTAGGGCACCGCGGCGCGGCATCAACTCATGCACAACTTAATTACTATCACTATCATCTCTGTCCAAACAACTCCCTATCACTGCTTTACAACCTTTACTGCTTTTACAACCCCTCTCACTCATCTTCATTCTTAATCATCTTATACCATCTTATTCCATTCTTCACCATCTTCACTATCATCAGGAACAGCAGCAGCATCTTATTCTTCTTTTCCTTCTTCTTTCCCTTCTCCTTCTCCTTTCCCTTCTCCTTCTTCTTCTTCTTCTTCTTCTTCTTCTTCTTCTTCTTCTTCTTCTTCTTCTTCTTCTTCTTCTTCTTCTTCCTCTTCTTCTTCTTCCTTCTTTTTCCTTTTCTTCCTCCTCTTCTTCTTCTTCTTCCTCCCCTTCCTCCACTCCTTCCTTTTCTTTCTTTTCTTCCTCTTCTTACTTCTCTTCTTTCTCCTCCTCCTCCTCTTTTTATTCTTTCTTCTTTCCTTTCAATCTCCTCCACCCACCCTCCTTGTCATGATCCCTATGCTCCTCTCTTTCTCTTCTGCCTCCATCCTCTTCGGCGCCGAATTGGTCAGTTGACTGGAAATGCACGCTGCGTGTTTCCGATTCATCCTGCGGCGCTCACAAATATTTGAATATCTACTATATATAGCATTTTCCATTATATTGGAATAGGAAATCGATCATCGGAGTGTATGAATATTAGATCAAACGTTAACGATTCCCAGAACACCTCCGAACATGAAAGATCAACCTATGAATTTCGGGAAAATCTTGGCTGATTGAGACCATTATTCATTAGAAGAAGGGAAATTTGTTCTGGGTATGGCCGCTTTTACATTGATAGTGGAATTTCTGGCCTGGAAATTAACACATGACGCAACACTCCAACACAGGACAAAACCAGCTCCAGTGTAGGAGGAGATACGGTGTTTCATGCGCTTCTGACCAGACCAGATCAGACGAAAAATTCCACTTCCAATGTAAGAGCAGCTTTCTGGTTGGATGAAACTTTACTCTTTGCCAGGGTTTTGTAAATTTTGCATTGGATGTAGTCTAACAAGGTATTAAATAATGAAGAGAACATTATCAAGAAATCATGTATTTAATGGGGATTTTCGAGAACTTGCTCAATTAACTTAGGATAATAGAATATTACAGTTCTGCTTAATAAGAATTGAGATGATGAGCCACTTGTTTGTTGGTATTTTCTCCGTTCCATAGACTGAGAGAATAAGATGAGATGAACAAATTTGAATAGAAAAATTATATTAATCAAAGATAGCTTTTGTTGCGAATATAGATAAAGTTGATTTATTTTTCACCTTGTTTATTAGAAAAGTGCGTGCTGTGGGCGAATTTGGTCCATAAAAGCTCCTTCTCCCACTTCACCCACAAAGGAGGCATAGCAATGAAGAAGGATTAAATTCCATTTTCAACCATGCCTGCTCACAACAGCAAAATTGCTAATTTGATTAGAGATACTTCAGTTATGATTTTGAAGCAGTTTCCAAAGAGACGGTGGAGGAAGACAGGGGATAAATGACGAGTTGAGTTCGGTCTGAATTGTATTCTGGGGATGGTGCCTACACAGTACACAATTCCCCAGAAGCCTTCACTCCTTTCATTGGTTAGATGTTGAAAAGTTAAGAAACGGACATTGGTCTTCACAAAGTCTGGTCAATACCGACCCAACCAAGCCAACAGTGAAGTTTCGAGGAAACTCAAAAGATTCTGTCAAATCTTACTTGTCAACTCTGTCAATAGTTATACCCAGTCTCATCCTATACTAATATAGAAATCCGTAACAAATCCTTAGGCTATATTATAGTAGAATAGTAAAGATATTGATGATATCAATACTAATAATAATGATGATAACAAATAATAATAGAATATCAAAATATATTATACTGAATTAAAGTGAAGTGTTTTTTATGTAGTCTTTGTGAATTTTTACCCAAGTTTTTAGTCTATCCATTACATTATCTCACTGTTTTTATACTTCACGAATGATTTTGATGAAATAGAATTGGTACGATTTAGTATTAATAGTAATCAAGTGTACTGATATCGATCCAGAATTGAAGATAGGAAAATTCCTATTCCTATTGGATTACACGTTCTAGAGGTTATGATATTCTCATGTTCATATTATGAGTCTTTTTCCACTGATAATATTGATCGAAAAACTACAAAACAACAACAATTTTCACTTTTGAAGATGCCGAATACAAATTCACAAAACAAATATAAAACATTAAAAAACTCTAGATATTCACTTGAATTTTGCGACGAATTGAACACACATGTAAGTTTTCGGCAAAAAAGTCAGTAAATTATGACACACTGGAAACAAAAATTGAAATATCCCGGTACTTGTGATAGTGCCACCACAAACCAGAACATTTTTGTTTAAAGTGCTCACAACTTACTATGTAGGTTAAAGCATTGAATATATATCCTTGGTTATATATTCAATGGTTAAAGTGATGAAGAACTAATTATCATATTGACTTTAACTAAATTAAACTGCGTTGATGCTCCCTGGAGTGGTTGGTGGATCATTGCTTCAGTCTCACTGTCATAGGCTATGTAATTGAATAGACTGCCGGTACCCGCTCAACCAATAACCTCCATTAGCACTCAAACAAGATAATAATGTCTAGATCAATCCTGTTTATATTTAGCCGTCACGCATTCATTCTCGACAAAGCTAAAAATTGGCATCGATATCATCTCTATTATTCTTGACAATAAAGGAAATAAATCATTCTAGAACTAGAATAGAAATAGGCCATTCAAGGATTTATTAATTGGCTAACTCTTAAAGAATCTCAACTTACCTTAACAATATCACGCTCTTTTGTTAATTAATTTTTAAAAATTGTGTAGTCTAAATTTCACTAGCTTCTTTAGATATGCTGGGCTAGAAGAATATAAAAGTGGAAAGAAACGTGAAAATACAACCGTATTCCACACTATTCCACTATTCCATAGTGATAAAGTTGGTAAGCCTAACTCGACTCCTCTATTTCTTAAAAACTATTTCTCTTTTCTATCCCGTTTCTATTTATTTAAAGACCCCGCTTCCTCACTGGTTTTTGATCATGGATTCAATATCGATCAGAATTTCTTTCACTTATTTATTTCATTGATTATTGACAATACACAAACCATGGGTGGGAAGAAACAACAGGCATTCGCCCAAAACTGTTTCAATCCCTAATTTTAACTAAATTGTCCAGAGGTTATGTACATTTACTTTTTCATTAATAAACTTTAGTCTTTAATAGACTTTTTCAGTCTAGAAAATCTAATAACTTACAATTCTGAATTTTGAAAGATTACGATACATGTTGAACACAAAACCTTCACACTTCAACTAAATAACTGACTATGATTCCTTCTCTAGATTCCTAGTAACTAAAGACTCCTTCTAGTCGTATCTAGGGATAAAACACGTTTTCTGGATTACTTATGCACAACAAAATGAAGGTTGATACCTCTGCTCAGCAGCTGCAGAATCAAACTCATTAATATTGAATGAAGTAAATGGATAGGAATCGCAAAGAGCCGAACCGTATAGCGAACGGGGAATGTTTATTCAAATCGTTTGATTCCTTTCGGCAGAGCACTTCCATTCTTTATCTGCACGTCCACTACCTACAATATTCCATGTCGCTTCTCATTATTCTGAAAGGCACACCTCCAGCCCCCCTTTCACCGTTCTATCACGCTTCTGCAATTGGAAGGTCAACGCTCCAATCAAATCACTCAAAAGCAGGTGAAAAAAAACTTCTGCCTCACGTTTCTTTCGGAATATCTATACTAGTAGAATGGACTAGTTTCTGAACTTGATGAACGTCGAGTACAGAAGTTGAACACTGCAACGGTATTCAATTAAACACAAAAAGTTTCAGAAAGGAATGAAGTATTTAATAGAATAAGGTGTTCTTGAACAAGGAGAATCAAAGTTGTATGGGTTTACGATTTATATTATGTTTTTGTTGTATTATTGTACAGTGCATGTGTATTTTTATGCTATTTCCGTTGATGCTTTTCTTGTAAGGTAACCTTGTAATTTATCATCCTACTCCCACTGGCGAACAAGTTGATCTTATGCCAGTAGTTCAGTCACTTGATGTAATAATTTTGTATTATTTATATTTTGTATTCTTTTGTTGAAAAAAAAATGTTGATGAGGGTTAGCGGTTGACAATGCCATGAAAAAAAATCAATTTTATTCTATTGAACACTCTAAGGCTAGGCGTACACCGGTTAGTAAAGACAAGAAGAGATTAGTCAGGTTTAGTCACAGTACTACACATAGCTGCTTATTTATTTCGCTTTATTACTCTGTATATTCATGATATTTTATAAAATACTTGTATGCCTATAATGTATATTTCATGTACTTGTAATATTGTTTTTCCAAAAAGAAGAATTACTTGATTTGATTTTTGATTATTTGATTATGAAGCAACACACACCGATTAGTCATTGCATCGGTGTGTGCTGCTTCATAAGCAACTAAGTGAATTACTGTGACTAAACGTGACTAATCTCGTCTTGTCTTGTCTTGACTAACCGGTGTACGCCTAGCCTGAGCTACTTCAACGTTTAAAAAGCCCAGACGTCTGTTTCACAAAACTTATAGAAATTCATTTGATAGTGTAACAAGCTTCCCACTCACTAGACAAATGGATTCATTATGTAGCAGGTCGCTGTAAGAATTTTTTAGTTTATTCCAGTATTTAAGCTTCATTAAAACATTCCATAGCTGTACCTATTGTGAGAGTTTTTTCTGGTGTTCAGAAATTATAAAGATTATTAAAATCTAAATTGTAAGATTGCAAAATATAAATACCTTTTTTAAAGAGCAATGAGTCAGGGTCTCTTGCCTGGAAATGTGAGTGATCCAGAATCTCTACAGTAGCCTTTTCCTCAAGTATTATTTGAAAATCACTGAAGGTCACTATGTCGACTTGACCTTGCTATATAATTTTGTGCGCACATATACCTAGGGCCCTGGTAATAAAAACACTGCACGATACCTTGTGGACGATGCTTCTGGATACAGGCCGGCGTGGTGGAACCTTCGGTATAGACGCGAACAGGAATGGCGTCGATCACAGCTTTTTGATTTTCTGTATCACTTTTCTCAACTCACTATGATACTTCACGCTCGATATTAACTTTCACTCTGATAAATTTTAATGGTTGAGATAACGGATCGCAGGTGCTGCTCTTACATAAAAATTTTTTCACATTTAACTGACAAAATTACATTTAAGATATCAAACAAATAACGTTTGGCTGATCAGACCATTCTAGTAGGGGTTCCCGAGCAGAGTGAGACCTTTTCATAAATCGGAAACGGTAATTTAGCCAAGGCGGATTAATACAAAAAAGAACATTCTAGAAAGAATAGTAATATAAAAATTCTGATTGGTCAATGAAATTTTTAATTTTGATACAATATGGCGTCTGGAAAATAGATCGCCCTGAATACAGCTTAAATATTTCAGAGAGTTAATAAGATATGATCAGGAATTTTTTATATAAAACAAAATAACGACCCCTTACATTTGATATATGACCGGCTACTCACATGTGTGTGTGATAACAGAACGTATGCACGTGTTTGATAACACAGACTAGACACACCAAAGCAGTACTGACAGTAGGGCTACATTTTATAGAGTGGTAATACAAATTTTAAGTTGACCAAATACTGTAATAATTGAAATAATTATTATTAATTGAAATTGAAAGAAATAAATAGAAAAATGCGTGCTACAAGAATGACGAACAAATTATCATTTCTTCAGAACTGATAAGATAAAAACTATTTTCAATGAATGACAGAGGAATCGATTGGTATACCAGTACTACTTGGCTGAGTAAAACAGATTTAATAATAGTTAATGTTTTTTTCTAATTTATTATTATTATTTTCTTTTCATGCATGTTATTTTTATTATTTTTTTTTTTTTTACATATAATACATAAATTACAATATATCACTCTATAGTGAGGTATGCTCGCTGCTACGATTTTGGCAATTATAATTACTGCTAATTGAATAATCTGTTTTGGCTAGTGGGCTGTGGCTATTTTGACAGTTCACTGATTGATTGCCCGTTTGCAGGTTATGAGTGACAAATAAACATGCATACAATAAATGTGGCTAAGTAAATGCCATTAAACAAATAATTTATCCATTGATATTACAATAATTGGTGTTCGACATATAGCAGGTACAATATTATATGATCTAAAATGATCTATCTTTGATTTTATTACATCAATATTTTTGCCAATGAGTTGAAGTTTTAGTCTTTATTACAAAATTATCGTTTCGAGGCTCAACATAATTCTGTCACCTGACACAATAGCCTGATTTAATTAAATACGAGGTGGTGAGCTTTTGAATTTATAAAAAGTGTGACTGGCGAGTGTTTAATTCAATCTCAAAGAGAGGTCTGGTGAGCCTATTTGAGCCTTATAACAAGAACAAATGCCTTACAACTACAAAATGGTGTTAGCCTTTGCTAAACCCTTTACAAAAATAGAATAGAGATGTTTGGACCTTGTCTACAATACATTCTAATCAAATAAATTTACAAAAATTAAGTGCCTGTCACAGACTAGGATCACTTTGATAATATTTCAAAAGTATACTTAGTTGGCGCTGCTAAGAAGAGTGAATACCATTGGATCACTTACAAAATAATGCAGTATAGCCACACTAGAATAAATAAAGTATGCTCAATGGCATTTTAAAAGATTGAGTTGAGGTAAGTCAGATTATATAGGTCTCAAGCTTCACTTAACAAACATTTTGCATATAAATAATGCACAGTGCACAATTTAAATAATATATTAACAACAAGTAAAGGCTCTTAGCACTCGATAGAAAAGTAAGAATGACAATATAATAAACTCTGAATGGCTTTAAGAAATAAGTTGGTAACTCTGCTTTTAAGTAATAAATGATTTTATGCCGAACAGCTGATATTTTTACTGTTTTCTATTTCTACCATCATGCTTAATATAAATGACAATAATGACATAGAATATACAAAGATTTACATGTAACAATGATGTAAGTAAATAAATTTGACATGCAAGATAATAATATTGATTTCATTTTAATTTTCTAATTCTTATTATCCTTCTTTATTCTGTCTGGATCTCTATGAAATTGGCAGTGAGATCGATATTGACTATTCTTGATCGATCGGTTTGGAGGTTATGTAAATATTCTAACTCCATAAAAATAACAAATAATGTCGACTTATGGTCGAAATGACTACAATGTCATAGAATTATAGAAATTGATCTCATTTACAATTTTTGCATCTTCACACAGCTTTGTCGACTCACAAGACGTTCTCTGGAGGACAGCTGGTGAAGTGCACACTAGAAGTTGATGCCAGGGTATAGCTGGACATAGGCCAATTCGTATTTCTCAGGACTTTATCACTACATTTTGGATCCATAGCGGGCTCGGCGGCGGTGTTCTCGGTCGGAGTTGATGGGTTCCGAGTCCTATGTGGTTTAAATCTAGTATGCCGCCTATGTTGGTACATACGTTTGCTCGCTTTTTTGTTTACTTGATGAAGTATGTTGTTTTCACCGGCAGTTTTTATCATTTTGACAGGCAGAGTGGAGAAAATGGTCTCCCCGGCTAGTCATGCCCGATTATTTCCACCTCCACTTCTATTTAGTTGGCCTCCTTGCTTACTTGTGGGGCTGTTAGGCAGGTTAGCTGTGGATACTGGGGCAGAATCATTCTTTGCTCTAGAATTCTCTCCAGTCATTGAGAAGCTAGGCGAACTTGACGAATTGGGAGCGTGGTCTACTTGACCCAACCTATCTCTCCCATCGAAATGAAAATCGGAGTTTCGATTATTATTATTATAATGACCATTTCTTCCTCGATTTCCATTAAAACGATTTCCTCTGAATCCGCCTCTGCCGTGGAAATTATTATTAATGTTGTTAGGATTCCGTGGCGGTAAACTTATTGTTTCTACCTCCTGTACATTATCCCCTCCATTATTTCCATTATTATTTCTTTGGGTATTCACTGGTGGTGGATCCATTTGCATGCGCTGTATATTGCTTTGATTGCCGTTATTATTTATATTATTGTGCCTATTCCCATTGTTACTGGTTACTGCCTGAACGCAATGTAGATAATTCTCTAACGCTCGGAGGTTTGTGATGTTAGAGGTGGCCAATGCCATTTGTACATGATGCGGTAACTTTTTCATTGCAATGCTGGCCAAATTACGATCTGAGATTTCATCCAGTTGAGAATTGAGATAACTCAGTCGAGCTACAAACTCTGAGCACGTCTGACCGCTTGATTTATTATATTGGCAGGTGATGATCTCCGATAACAGCTCTTCTTGACGGCTAACGTTCCAATACTGCTCCAAAAAAGCCGAGATGAATTCTTCTAAACTGTTGAATTCGTTTGCCCTTGTATGTAGGAATAATTGTGGTTCTCCCAACAGTAAGGTGGATAATTTGAAACGCCATACGGCCCAAGAGGTGTTAGTTAGGTCTTGCACGACTCTTAGTTGATCAACGAATGGTCGAGGATCCATATGATAATTTGTATTGTCAAATTTTCCCAGACTATGAAATAGAGTAGAGACGCTCTGTGCATCCATGACAGTTGAAATTTCTCCGCTGTTGCGCACACAATCTATTTTTCTCTCTAGCTGAGAAATTTTTGTGTCATGTTGTACTAATCTGGATTTAACTTCCTCACTAACTGCATGTAGGTCTCCCTCCATATTCGTACATTTCATTTCCAAACGACTCTGCTGTTCAGTCAAGCTGTTCACTTGAGCATGAACTGTCTCCTGTGTTTGAACTGCATTATCTAGCTTATTTCCTATCTCTGACACCTGAGCTTCTAATTGTTGTTTGGTGGTGGTTATTTTTTGTTCCAGTGTTTTATGAACTACTTCACACTCAGCTTTCTGTGTGTCCTCCGATTTTTTGAAGTTTTCCTCCAGCTGTCGCCTCATCTCCTCACTCTGTCTCTGCATGTTGTTTTGTATCTCTGCGGTCTTTTCTTCCAACTCCTGGCGCATCTCGGTACGTAAAACATCAATTTCCTTCTGAACAGTTGTGTGGATTTTGTCGATGCGTTCGTTTGTATCATCCAGCCGCTTATTCAAACTAATGGTGGTTACATCAAGCTGCTTGGATACGCTGCTACTAATTTCTTTAGTAGAGATTATGTCTGCTCTCATGGATGCGATATTAGTGTCAGTATTCCTCAGCTGTTTTAGAAATCGCTCCTCAAATCCCGAAAAGAATTGGTTGAGGGTGGCTGTGTTGATGGATGTGTCCCCTGCTATGAGCTCGGCTAGAGAATCATCTGCTGTGGTTGGTTTGACATGTGATGTGCTCGGCATTGTTGGTGGTTCTGTTGCGTCAACCAAGGTAGATGATAATTGCTGGAGTGGTTGGAAGTTGACTGAACAAACGCTCCCTTGATCCCGGTCCCTCACCATCGTGGTAGAATCCTCAGTATTGGCTGGCGCGTTGTGAGGGCCATGGTGTTCTCTACAACAGTGTCACTTTCGCCAAACTCCATATATGAAATAGAATCTTGAGTGTATAGTCGCGCCGTGGTGGTGGCCTGGTAGTACGTCAGCTGGGCCGAAGTAGGTGCGGTGACAATGATGTTTGCTAAGTGCAGTAATGGATGCGCGAGGGCACTATGAAGCGGACGTAGGCGGTACGCGGGGTGTGGCGGTGCGATTAAGTCGCCGACAAAGCTGTGTGAAGTGTGCTATGAGATCTTACAATGATAAGACACAGATATAACAAATAAACACAACAATACACAATGTAAGGGAAGTACCCAATCCACTAGAAAATATAAAATAGCTAGTAAACCGATAATATTTCAAAAATTCAAGCTATCAGCAATAATAATGCTTTTTTTTTTAAAAAAAACATTACATCAAGTAAATAAATGAATCTAAAATACAGACTAGAGAAAATAATAATCTATTGAGGTCGTTAATAGGGGACCCTATTTCAGCACCTGGGTAACAGGCAAGCCCCCTGACTCTGTACTCGCTACTGGTGACAAATAGTCACTATATACTTTATTGAGAATGAAATCATTTTTTTTTTTTTTCTTGAAAATCTTGGCAATTACAAGAGTGCACTATGTTCTCAATCTCCAGATAGCTGACGAAATCAATAGTGACTCCCTGTCACAAGCCGTTACAGGCTCAGAAAAAATTCTGAAAATTGGTGTGAATTTTCACCCAAAAGAAAAATAATTTTCTCAGTTGCAGCACCTGCTCCCTGAGAAGAAAACTGTAGAAATTCCGGCCCTATCATCAGGCGCCCCACGTTGGGCGCCAATTTATGTGAGAGTTTTTTCTGGTGTTCAGAAATTATAAAGATTATTAAAATCTAAATTGTAAGATTGCAAAATATAAATACCTTTTTTAAAGAGCAATGAGTCAGGGTCTCTTGCCTGGAAATGTGAGTGATCCAGAATCTCTACAGTAGCCTTTTCCTCAAGTATTATTTGAAAATCACTGAAGGTCACTATGTCGACTTGACCTTGCTATATAATTTTGTGCGCACATATACCTAGGGCCCTGGTAATAAAAACACTGCACGATACCTTGTGGACGATGCTTCTGGATACAGGCCGGCGTGGTGGAACCTTCGGTATAGACGCGAACAGGAATGGCGTCGATCACAGCTTTTTTTGATTTTCTGTATCACTTTTCTCAACTCACTATGATACTTCACGCTCGATATTAACTTTCACTCTGATAAATTTTAATGGTTGAGATAACGGATCGCAGGTGCTGCTAGCTTACATAAAAATTTTTTCACATTTAACTGACAAAAATTACATTTAAGATATCAAACAAATAACGTTTGGCTGATCAGACCATTCTAGTGGGGGTTCCCGAGCAGAGTGAGACCTTTTCATACATCGGAAACGGTAATTTAGCCAAGGCGGATTAATACAAAAGAACATTCTAGAAAGAATGGTAATATAAAAATTCTGATTGGTCAATGAAATTTTTAATTTTGATACAATATGGCGTCTGGAAAATAGATCGCCCTGAATACAGCTTAAATATTTCAGAGAGTTAATAAGATATGATCAGGAATTTTTTATATAAAACAAAATAACGACCCCTTACATTTGATATATGACCGGCTACTCACATGTGTGTGTGATAACAGAACGTATGCACGTGTTTGATAACACAGACTAGACACACCAAAGCAGTACTGACAGTAGGGCTACATTTTATAGAGTGGTAATACAAATTTTAAGTTGACCAAATACTGTAATAATTGAAATAATTATTATTAATTGAAATTGAAAGAAATAAATAGAAAAATGCGTGCAAGAATGACGAACAAATTATCATTTCTTGAGTACTGATAAGAAAATAACTATTTTCGATGAAAGATAGTGGAATCGAATGGTATACCAGTACTACTTGGCTAAGTAAAAAAGATTCGATAGTGGTTAATGTTTTTTTCTAATTTATTATTATTATTTTCTTTTCATGCATGTTATTTTTATTATTTTTTTTTTTTACATATAATACATAAATTACAATATATCACTCTATAGTGAGGTATGCTCGCTGCTACGATTTTGGCAATTATAATTACTGCTAATTGAATAATCTGTTTTGGCTAGTGGGCTGTGGCTATTTTGACAGTTCACTGATTGATTGCCCGTTTGCAGGTTATGAGTGACAAATAAACATGCATACAATAAATGTGGCTAAGTAAATGCCATTAAAAAAATAATTTATCCATTGATATTACAATAATTGGTGTTCGACATATAGCAGGTACAATATTATATGATCTAAAAATGATCTATCTTTGATTTTATTACATCAATATTTTTTGCCAATGAGTTGAAGTTTTAGTCTTTATTACAAAATTATCGTTTCGAGGCTCAACATAATTCTGTCACCTGACACTATATTCTACGTTAGATTCTGACGATCAGCAGTCAGCACAATACTATCGTACATAATCAGTCGACCACGGCCTATTATTTTCCTGCGTATTCTTGGATTGCATACTTTTTCATCATGCCACAAGCGAGCATCCAATCAGAATCGATGAATAGGAGAAGATCGCTGAACAGAGACGCATTTCGTAAAGTATCTTGCAAAGGCACGGAAATTGGAAGAAAATTGGAATTCTCAAGCGAAGTCCTCTGATTGCTTGGCTTGGTTGGCGTTGTGAATGTTGAACATGCAAGTTGATTAGAATCCACACTGGCTCGCATAAGAACCTTTCAATATTCTACTTCTAGGCATTTACGAATACATTGTAGCAGCAATCATAGATTTACAAGAAGAATGCCCTGTTGGGAAAGGTCAAGAAAATACCTATAACAAAAGAGGAACAGCCACTAAAATCCCATTTGATGCTCACGGTAAAGAATAATAAAATGATTCATAGTTGAAATAATCAATAGTTGAAACCATTGATGTTATTAATTGTTTGTAATTCTAAGGAGTTTCTCTATTCAATCTTGAAATTCGCAACTGACTTCACTGATTCCTATTTTGATATTTCATGCACTTGATTGGTTGTTGAGTGGAAAATATTTCTGCTTTCAAGAAGTTTATTGAACAAAATTTCTAATCAAAATCTCAACGTATCGGAGAAGCTCCTTTTCCTTTTTTTCCAATTTTCCAGCTGAGGAAGTAGCAAGAAGTTTCGCGAAAAGCATGGTAACAGGTTCTGTGAATGTTCAAGAATCAAGAAAAACATCGTCATTTTCATATAAATAGCAGAATTAAATTAACTCTACATTATTACAACCACAGGATGTGGATAAATTTGATCCGTATTTTATAAATCCTTCATTCTTTTAATTGACAAAGGTGATAATCATTCCAACCAGGAATGCTTATTTGCCTAATGATATGAAGAGCATGTATATACGGTGCACAAGGGTATATCTCACATAAGTGTGTGGATTTTATAGGATTAAGCTAATAAGTAGGTACTAATTTTGACAGGATGAAGCAAAGCATGTTGATAAACTTTAAAACAAAAATATGATATGATTTGTGTAAACATTCGCCTCCATGTAACTCAAGTGCTCTATTAAAACTTGCAATTCACAAGGATGTAATAAAGAGAGAAGTGAGAATAAACTTTAAAGTGTCTCATCATCTTTGATTAATATTTAACACAGGATAGTAGCCGTGATTCGTATGCTAAGCAAAATCAACAGTGCTCTATTGAGATGTCCCATGTCAACTTTACACTGAGAATGAAATATGCAAATGTTTATTTACATAGACAAAGTACATACAAATCTGAAAGTAGAGCTAGAATATGTATGTCGTCAAAACTTAGATTCATTTTCATCTCCAAGAAACCTCGGTTTTAATATTCCAGTTTGTGAATTTCAGAAAATCTTGGCGTGAAAGTTTCTATCGTAACAACTTGTTATTCACACAATTTGAAACTCAAAGAAACTAGAAAAAGTGACGTTCTTGCTTCACAAAAAACTCGAGCCAAAGTAGAATTTGAAAAGCTGTTCTCAACTACTCTTCTGACAGTTTCAGACTACTTTGAGATTCAGACTCGTTGTAATCCAATACGATCGGGCAAATGGAACTGGTCTTTTAAACATAATTTCAATTTTTTGTGATTATAAGAAACAGATCAATTCCTAAACACATATTATTACGCCTGATCAAAAATAATTATTCCCATCTCAATATACTTCTTGCACAATTGGAATAAAAATAATTTTGAATTGAGATGTACCGTTTAGAAAAGAATGAATTTTTTGTGTTAATTATGGGACTAATAGGTCCTAATGTTCAATTAAATTTCCCTAACATTTATCAAGAAGTATCCTGTTGATTCATAATGTGCGGTATGAGACCATCTATTATTCAAATATATTACTCTTATTCTTGTTAGTCACATTTTTTTTTACTAATAGAAATTATCCATTCATTAAGTGCTAATAATTAAAGCTGAATGTGCAAGATAATCGTAACAAGAATTATGCCAAATTGTGAAATTGAATTATGTCTTAGAAAAGTCTTGCTTATCAAATAAATTAAATACGAAAAGTAATTTCAAAAGGATTATGCGAAGTTGTCAAGTTGAATTGGCCAGTATAGTTCTAAGAAAAATACTGTTTTCCAATGATCCACGCCTCTATGGATATAATAGTTTCCCCTCAGTTTCCATAATGTTCAAGTGTTACACAAAGATTGTTTGGACCCCAATTGTGCAATTATGGCTATTAAGGTAACACTTTGGTTCAAAGAACATCCAACTTTTATACACAATCTTGTGTTGACTGTTGAAATAAAGCAGGTTGACTGTCGAAATCCAACCATTTAAACAGGTTTCATCCACAGAAAGATATGAATTATTTATAATGAAACTTATGATTATTCCTCCTATTTCATTGGTTCGTTCACATCATTATAATCATCAATATTTTGTTTTTCAATATCACATCTCATGATAATCATGTTTTATAATATATTAATATCTTAACTTTAATTATAATAATATTATAATTGGCAATAATAATCTCAATTCCATTCCAAGTTCATGAATTATGTTTTTTATTTCTCATCATTCGAAGTGAAGTTTGAGTACATTTTGGAGAGAATTTATTAAAAGAATATTTTCACACTCGGCTGCAATTCTAGCTGACCTGAGTGCATCTCAATTCAGCTTTCATGGAAATTAGAAATTGTACGAGCATATTAATTGACAATACCTTTTCTGTTTTTTGCAGCCAGTGCTGTGTGAAGCGTCCTACGTATTGCTGGAATACGCCAGAACGGCAATGTTCATGTGGATGTTTATTGAGGGTCTCTACCTACACAACATGGTGACAGGTCGGTGTGAACGCATGCATGCATTCTCATTGTTTACTTTGATTCTAACAAACGGTCGTCTTGTTTATTCAGTTGCAGTCGGTATTCCATGTAATAATAAGCTGATCTGTTAGAAGCGACACCTACACTGACTTTCAAATCGTGTAATCCAATATTCTCTTATTAATCTTTAAACAATTCTGCAATCATTTATTTTTCATGGCACAATAAGTGCCAAAGTTCACTCATCTTCGTGTTCATGGCAATCTTACAACTGCAACCATCTTTCATCATGATTTTTCAACGATTAATTGACTTTCAAATAAATTATGTATTACACTGATAATTATGGTAGGTGGATGGATATCGGGGAGTCGGATAATCATGTTTCTACTGTAGAGAAAATGTTGTTATTGTTAGAAACGTCTATGGATTTCGGGCAACAGATTTTGTTGTTAGGCTAATGATTTTGTTAACGGTTTAAATTGAAAACGAGAAAGCTCGTTATTTCAAATTATTAATATCATCGCATCCAATCCCAGACTATATTAAATAGAACAGAAGCCAATATCTTCAATTCTTTCATAATTGCTATATACTGTATATAGTTTTGGCAAGAAACCTAATTTATTTCAGGAAACTTGATTCATCATTGCTTGTTTCCTGCATGATTCGTTTTTTCCATTGTAGGAATCAAGTTTTCAAGTTGAAATACTGCAGGTTGGAGAAATCTATTTGCAATCGATTGAGATAGGAACTCTCACTGTACCGGTGTCTAGTTCTAGTTCACAAAGCTATGCGACTTAGTCAGATGGGAGTAGTGGTGATTTCCCAAGAGCTGGAGGGAAATATCGGTTTCCTTGAGAAATCGCCTAACTCTGCAGTCAATTAAGGGCTTCTTTCACAGAATCTAGACAGAGATGTTCCCAATTTGATCAAAGTACATAGAAATTATCATTGAGTGTACTCTACTGAATTGAGAAGTTGAGTATGTTTACAATTGAGGGAATTTTTATTCTGTTTCCATTCTTGGATTTCTTCAAGAAGACTGCAATATAATTTCGAAGAATTACTTAGTAAAGGATCTGTGCTACTCTGCAGCTTTAAATATTGTGAACACATAGAATAATCAGCAACTTGGGAATAAAGCAAACTAAAATATTCTTCCCATTTAAAGTTCATATTTCCATAATTTAAATATACGAGATGATGGTAGGAATCGAAATGTCTGTCTTCAACTGAATTGAATGACTTCAACTGAAGTCAATGATAATGTTTCAAATTTGAATATCTTATAAGAAGTAGAGAGGAATTTCAGGAGTATAATAAGCTGTATGAGCGAGTTGTCGGAAAAGCAAGAAAATAAAGTGAAGAATAAAGAATGAAGTTGATTGGAGAAAAATATGGGAGAAAGTATTCAAATAAAATACAATATTATTAGAAGACAATTCAATCAAAAAATTGTTTTTTCAATTGTTATTTCCGAAATATCAAATAATAAAAAATCACGGTAAAGAAGTAGCCATAGTTTTTTTATATTTTCAACATGTATTCGATCTGTATTCGATCTTGGAACCTTTGGATTATCAGACAGGCGCTTATCGCCCTCGGCTACGGACCACTCCAATGGCTAATAAGAAGATGATGAGCACTCTCAAAAGATTTTTCCTTTGCTTTAATCAGATTCAAATGCTCAATAAAACTTATGAGTTCATGAAATACATAGTCTATGAGCTCTGTATAAAAACTACAATGGCAGGTACGGTATTTGATATATTTATTTGCTGTCACACCATGTTCTGAAGTTCACACCATGCAGTGAGAACGTGAATCAAATTTACCCAGGGCTATAAATGTTATTTATGGCAACATATAAGATTGGGACGCTATTTTATTGTGAGAAGCATCGAGCGTTTTCAAGTTTAGAGCGACAGGGGGCGGATAACAGTTCAAATTGAAAATGGAGTTACAGTAAAACCTCGACATTGTACGCTGAATAACACATTGGCATTTATTTTCACTTTTGCATGATAGAATCTTGCCTCCAATTCTGTAGGAAAAAAATGAAAATGTTCATATATGTCTCAATAAAATTAAAATAGCAAAGGTGAGGAGGTTTACCTTTAATTTCTAACTTATGCTGATCTTGTAAAAATTCACACCTTTCCTATAGGAAATATACCCAGCGATGACCAAAAAAGTATACCACGCTTCGCCACTACCGTGGGTCTATGAATGGATCAAATGTAGAAGATTCTATTAATAAATTTATGAATACAATAATCAAATTGAGGCTTTATGTCACTGTAAGTCATATTCCAGTGTCGAATATAGGATCTGTTCTCTTATTTTATTTGTAAAACAGTTTTATTTGTTACACTTTATGTACCGATTGAATTGATATAATACATTAAACTTCATAAAATCTATTTCTTGTCTTTATTTGTCAGTCTCTAAAATATTTTCCGCATTAAATTCATTTTGAAGATTCTGCTAGTTTTGTTATTTCAAACTCAATTTTATGTATTGAAAGTAACATGGAAAAGAATTCAATGCTCACTATTTGTAAATTCTGTGTGAACCATGCATTTCAGAGCAGAATTTCTAAGCTGTAGCCAATTGGTCCAAGCATTTGAAAAAGGAGTGGAGTGTCAAAAGGGAAGCCTCCCTGGAAGTAGAAAAGAGGAAGGAATTCCACTCGGTAGTGCTGAGAGAAATTAAATTGGCTGCAATAGACGACTTTAATTTGGGATGCTCTGACAAACTTCTAACATGAGGGAACAACGCGAATAATTTATTTAATTAACTTTATTTAATTAACATGTATTGTTGTGCAAATCTTTTTATAAAACAAGAGAAAAACGTTTGAGAAAAAAGAAAAGAAATGGAATGGAGAAGTAACTGACTTTCCTCAATTATGCTTTAATTAAGTTACATAATATAATGTAACAAAAATGATTTTAGAGGAGTAGAGGTTATTTTGATGCTCACTTGCTGTAGCGTTCTTGTTTCATAGTTATTTTGATGCTTAGAGAGGCTTGTAAATGATTTTGTTGTAGTGAGGTGACATTTCCTGTTATAAAAGATAGACTTTTACTCTAAGTATCCCCCTTATAAGGGATTGCTCAATTCCTAATTTGTGAATAATAAGAATAAATCAAAATAGAATTGTGACAATAATTTTCCGTGAAGCAAATGAATTGATACAAATCAGAAAATGATGGAATAGGCTTGCCGTATATTTTATAATAATCAAATACTAATTCTTTAGAAAAAAAGGTAACTCAAGCATTTCTTGGTTAATGTGAATATTTAGCCTACGTAATTCTCCTTTATTGATATTGATATTATTGATGGAATTCTGATGTCGATCAACCTTTGGACCTCAAGTGTGTGAAAAATCACTTATAGTGTGGGTCCGTGATCTCAAATCATTCATTTCAAAATTATTATAAAATGATTGAAAAACAATCTCTTGAGAAACTGCTTCGTTGTAAAATGAAGTTTGTTAAATAAAGATTCAACAAACCTCATTTTAATTTACAAACAACCCCAAACCATCTTGTTGTTTGTTGAATATTTATTTAACAAACCTCATTTTACAAACAACCCGAAACCATCTAGTTAATAAACCTGGCTTTACAATTATACAAACTTGTGTTCATGTTCAAGAAATGTGAATGAAGTTTACGCTTGCAATCTGCTGGCTTCAGAATTAAATCCCTCTGGTCAAAATGGGAAGGCAATAATGATAGTTTAGTTGATCCTAGGGAAACAGACGTGTTTCGTGAAATAGAGAAATGGGAGCACTCAGACGCAAGAACTCATTTACCCCCTGCAGCAGTGCAGGGCACATAAACGACGATACTACACGGCGTCTGGCAAAATACACACTTCTGGCGCAAGATATTATGACACGGCCTCTATTGTGAAGTCACTCGACTGTTTAATCTGCGGTAGGTAACGGCTTTTCTGGATAACAGAACACTCAAATTACAACTCGCCCAAGTCAAATAGAACTCGCACAACACAAAATAATCGACTGGCCGGCTGAAGAGAATTTCCAACACACAATACAAGAGAGACAGAGACGAAACTTGAGAGACCTACGATGGAACCCGATGGAACGCGTTAATCAAAAGACTGCGTTTGTTCAAAGAACAGCATACAGCCAGGCATCTTCAACAGCAATGGTCCCCGAGCGTCAGCCGCACTTGGCTCGCAGATAAGGAAGTAGCCCAAACTTAGAGATCTGCAAGAGTATTTTGATGATTCAATAAGGACAATAATTTCTACGTACCATGTTTACGTACAATTACTGTACATTTACCATGTACAAGTAGGCTACAACTAATGACAACTCTTAGGCTAGGCGTACACCGGTTAGTCAAGACAAGACAAGACAAGTGTTTTGTGAGGATTGAGCGACGCGGTGAATCGAATTTAAAGAGGCTGTAATTCATAGGGAAAATGGAGGACCTGAGGTTGTAATATTTTAAAAATAAAATAAATGATAGAAATACCTTGATTTGTCCAATCACCGTACACTTGAAGATCTTGCAGCATGTGCGCACATGGAACGGGAACTGCCGATGAAGAAGCGTAGCACTTTGGGGTGTTTCACTGATTACGGGTAAAGTAAATTTGATATGATGAAGTATTTTATGTATGAGGTTTTTGAAAGGGGTAATTTGAACTATTTGAGGTTTTGAACAAAAATTAATAATGAGGGTTTAACGAGAGGTTGCGGTTGATGTGCATTCGAGACAGTACACAACACGAGAGAGGCTTGAACGACAAGAAGAACAAAGGGGTAGCTGTTATGAACAGACAATAAACCGCGCATGCGTACTAGCATAGAGTAATCAGAATAGAAAGGGAAAGGCAGCTGGTTTGTGGCGGTAATATTTAAATACTCTGTTGAGCTAAGACAAGTAGTAACAATAAAATTATTCTTAAAACTAAACTAGAATACGAAACATAGCGGGGGCCTTGAATCCACCTGGATTCAACAAGAATAGTAAAAAATATAATAACTAATAATAATTAAGTTCACAACTAGTGAATGACAATGAAGTTCATAATACTATTTACAAGAGTGCCAAGAATGGCTGTAGATATGTGACAATGCTTAAGACGTCCTCCCACTCAAAGGAGACCATCATCATCAAGAAATGGAGAGAGGCGGCGAAGTGAGTTGGATGCAGTGGAGTTTTTATTGATTTTCAGCATGGCAATGTCTTCATGAAATGCTGAGTCTTGAACTTGTTTGAAAATTGTGTGTTTGGCAGTAGTCAATTCCTGGGTGGAGAGATGTCCAGTCTTCTTTTGCGGGTGTTGAGTATTGAAGACAAAGCGGAGGATGTAGGCCATAACACGCTGAAGTTTACTGAAGTGAGAAAATTTATGGAGGAGATCCCATTCAAGCGGTGCAGTAGCAACAAGAGTGATGGGCGACAGAGGTTTGCTCTCATCAGTATCAGCAAGTTCCACAGGAGTGAATGCAGATATAGGCCAGAGGTTGGTGGGCATCTGTAACCAGGATGGGCCGGTCCACCACAAGTTGTGAGCAGGAAGGTCAGCTGGCATTATACCACGTGAAGCACAGTCTGCAGGGTTTTGTTCACCAGAAATGTGTCTCCAGCTGTCTGTGGGTACCAATTCCTGAGTTTGAGCAACCCGATTTGCTACAAAAGTTTTGAGACGATGTGGAGGAGTCTGTAACCAAGTCAGGGTTACAGTAGAGTCACACCATAATGTTTTAGAAGAAAAGTCCAGCCTTTTGTGAAAAGTTGAGATCACATATGAGGTCAATTGAGCAAGCAAGTGAGCAGCACACAATTCCAGTCGTGGTAAAGTGAGTTTTTCAGCGGGCCACTCTGGTTTTGGAGATGAGTAACTGGACAGTAGCAGAAATGTCAGTTTGTGGTGTCCTGAGGTATATCACTGCAGCAAATCCACGTTCAGAAGCATCTGCGAAGCCATGTAGTTCAATAAGGCCTGAGTGCAACACTTGTAGAGCTCGTGGTATGGAAATATCCTTGAGTGTGGCTGAGGTGTCAACAAAGCCTTGCCACATTGCAAGCAGTTCAGAAGGCAGAGGTTGGTCCCAATCTAGGCCCTTTGTCCATAGTAGTTGCATGAAACTTTTAGCCCACAGAACCACTGGTGAGAGAAATCCACAGGGATCATAGATCTTGGCTATAACACTCAGTACTTCACGCTTGGTTGTAGCATCATGAGGTAGGTTGAGGTTGTAGGCAAAGCAATCATTTGCTGCTGACCATTGATACCAAGGATTGTGAAATGAGGTTGTTGATCATCCTGAAGAAATGCGGGTGTCTCTAGGTGACCCTCAGGAAGAGGAGAGAGAAGTGTTTTGGAGTTTGAGGTCCATTTTCGTAATTGAAAGCCACCACATTGTAGGGGAGAGATTAATTGTTGTTGTAGCCTTGAAGCCTCTTCTTCGGAGTTGGCACCAGCAATGATGTCATCAACAAAGGTTTGAGAGCATAGAATTTCAGCTGCTTCTGGGTAGGAATTTCCTTCCTCAGTGGCAAGTTGATGAAGAGTTCGAATAGCAAGATATGGAGAACAACTCATGCCATATGTTACAGTGGTCAATCTGAAGACAGAAGCAGGCTGAGTAGCATCAGTACGCCATAAAATCAATTGATAGCACTGGTCATCAGGGTGAATGTTAATTTGCCTATACATTTGACGTATATCACAAGAAAAAACAATCTTGTGCAATCGAAATATCAGCAACAAATCACAAATGTTGGTCTGCATTTTCTTTCCAGTGAGGAGAATCTCGTTCAAGGAAACACCAGTTGAGGTTTTAGCACTAGCATCAAATACAGTGCGTAGACGTGTAGTACTGCTAGATTCTTTGAGGACGCCATGATGAGGTAGAAAATAATGTGGAGTAGATAGATCAATGGCGCTAGTCATTTCCATATGACCTAATGTCAAATATTCTGACATAAAATCAGTGTACAAAGACTGACATTGAGGTTGAGCCTTGAATTTTCTTTCTATTGAATTCAATCTGTGTTCAGCGTTGGCTTTGGACTGACCCAAAGGGGGGTGGTTGGCCTTGAATGGCAGTCTGACACAAAATCGTCCAGATTCATCACGTGAATAGGTTGAGAGGAAATGCTCATCACACAATTTTTCTTCTTCAGATTTTTTAGACGCCATTGGAGGCTCTTCTTGTTGCCAAAAACGTTGGAGAGAGTTATGTAGTTCCAAATTGTTGATAGCCAAGAGTGTGGTTGATGCTTGCAGAGTGATGGATGAATCAGCTTTAGGCTCGCATGGAGTCTCTCCCATGACCATAAAACCAAGATGAGTCCCAATCAAACTAGGCAAACCAGGACCAAGATGATGGACGATCTGGTTGAGCAGAAGAGGAAAAACAGAACCACCAAGCAGAATGTCAATGCCTCCAGCTAGATGAAATGTAGGGTCAGCCAGAATATATGGTCGCACCTTTTCCAATACCTCAGAAGCAATTTCCATGTGAGGTAGATCAACACAAAATTTATCAATAATCAAGAACTCTTGATTGAGTGAAATCACTTTTCCACCCAGAGTTTCAATAGACAAAGAAGTGAGGCCCTTAGAACGGATGGGGGCTTGAGAAAATCCAACAACGCTGTGGTTGCTCTTAGTACGAGGTGCACACAATAATTGTGCAGCATGTTCATTGATGAAACATGACTGACTACCAGAATCAGCGAGTGCGCGGAAAACATAACTGTTTCCATGAGGAGAGGTAATTTTAACAAGTAGCGTTCCCAATAGCACTGTAGATTTTGATGAACAATGAGAGGGTTGATTATTATCAGTAGTGGTCAATACTACTGAATGAGGTGTCATGTTGACTTGAGGTTGACCCACGGAAGCTGCATGGCTACTGGGTTGAAGAGGTGTCATGTTGACAGTTGAATTGTTATTTTCGAAATGCAACAGACTGTGGTGCCGTTTATGACATGTGAAACAGTTTGATTTCGATTTACACTTTTCAAGAGTATGATTTCCTAAACAAGAAATGCATCTTTTATTTTCTTTGACAATTTGAAAACGTGCTTTGTGTGCTTTGGTTTTGAACACAGGACATGAATAAATCTTATGTTCATTGTTGTGGCAAACAAAACAATCAAAAGGTTTTGTATCATTTTAGATTCATCATAAGTAGTAATCAATGCTACCTTATTTGTAGAGGTACTCCTGTTGATTTTAGGAAAGTATTTATTTTCATTTACTGAAGTAGACATTGTAGCGGTTTTGGAGGTGGAAGTAGAGTGGAGATTTGAATTTTCAATTTCATTGCACTCCTGAGTTAAAAAAGTAATTATTTCTTGTGATTCAGTAAGTACAGATTCGCTAGATTTGTTTGAAGAATGAAAATGTTCAAACTTTTTCGGAGGTTATTGTCCATTTTACGCATCAACATAGCACACAGTAAAGGGTTATTAGCGGTTATATCAATTTTTAAACCCTTTAAAGCTTGGGTGTTTTCATTGTAAGAGTTCAGAAATTTACGCATTTGAGCCGGTTGATGAGTAATATTGGATAAATCGAGAATTTTATTGAGATGCAATGTTATCAAACGGCGAGGTGAGTTGTAACGTTCATAAAGCAAGTCATACGCAACCTGATAATTACTCTCAGTTATTGGCAATGATTTAATAAAATCGAGAGGTTCTCCTGAGACAGAGCTCAACAGGTATTGAAGCTTAGTTACACCTGACAAGGTAGAATTTGAATGAATGCTTGAATTGTATAAATTAATGAATGAAATCCAATCAAGAGGGTTTCCAGAAAATTGTTTCAAATCAAGCTTAGGTAAGCGAACTGGCTGTTCATTTTTTACTTTTGACTGATTCAATTTAATTTCTAAGTTGTGTAACGTTAGATTAATATAGTCGATCATTTCATCTGCACTATTTAGCGGTGCATAACTGGGTTGGAAATCTTTGTCTACTTCCAATTGTAATTCATGATAAGAATCAAGTGAGTCTAATAAGTCTGATCTTAATTTGTTCAAAGATTTTGAACGAGCAAGTAATTTCTGATAAATATCCTTATCAGAGATCTTTTTTGACATATCATATAAGATTTGAATTTGTTCAAATGCATTATTTTTCTTAGCGGTGATCACTGCTAAAGATCTAGCCATTATAGAGGTTTAATTACGTACTGAAAGAAAGGAAAATATTTTGAGAAGGATAAAGTCGCGCCAAGAGGGCTGACGTGGCGTCTTAGGTGATGGAGGCCCCTGAAGAAAATGTAGGGAAAAGGATTAGGTGAATGATTTAGATTCAGCAGGAAATTGAAGTACGAAGAAAATATTATTTTTTGAATAATGACTCAAAGTGATATTGAAACGCTAGAAATTATCTTAACTTTCATTAGAAACAAGCGGGGGACGATAAGCATTCATTGGCAGCTTAATCACAACGATATAATAACTGAATAAGTTACTGGATTATAGTAAGATAATATCACAAGTATTGAAGTTGACAATATAATAACGTGAGGTACAATATCTAATTGAAAAATGCACTAATAATAGTGATAATAAGCTGATAAAATGACTCGACACACTGTGGTAGTAATTGCGATTACAAATTGAGTGATAATTGGCAAGCATTCACAAATGGAATCGAATAATAAAGCAAAAGTAATGCGGTTTTACAATAAGCATGAATATACTGAGAATTTAATTGAATTAAACAGTTATCTGAGTTGAATTCATTCAAGTTACAAATTAAATACAAAGTAAACTTAAACATCCGAGGTATAATACGAATAAATTGAGTAATATTTTAATTTTGTAATAAGTAAAGTATTTTTAAAACAATTGAATATAATTATCAATTGAGTTCACAAAATAACATTGAGTATTTATTTCAATTGAGTTCATAGAATAACAATGAGTATTTATTTCAATTAGAAATACGCCACAAACCATCAGCAGTTATTTTATTTTGATTTGAAAGCATAACCTAGTGAACGTTTTTCAAGTTCAATGTAAACAAAGTTGACCGTGACGAAATACACAGCTGTAATGTCAACCTGAGCACTACGAATACCGTTATAATCATGACTCAACAGAACAATGAGTTGTTTATGCCTAACGCGCACAATACAATCTACAACTTGCATAGCATTGATAAAGAAATCGTTAGAACAATGTGCTTTATAAGTTTTAAAAATTGAATATAATTGAAATTGAACAAAAATTGATAGCTTTTATTATTGAGCAGTGAATATGTATTTCCATACGGTGAAAAAATGATTAATTGATTCAAAAATCCGGCCCGGAGGACCAAATGTTTTGTGAGGATTGAGCGACGCGGTGAATCGAATTTAAAGAGGCTGTAATTCATAGGGAAAATGGAGGACCTGAGGTTGTAATATTTTAAAAATAAAATAAATGATAGAAATACCTTGATTTGTCCAATCACCATACACTTGAAGATCTTGCAGCATGTGCGCACATGGAACGGGAACTGCCGATGAAGAAGCGTAGCACTTTGGGGTGTTTCACTGATTACGGGTAAAGTAAATTTGATATGATGAAGTAATGTATGTATGGGGTTTTGAAGGGGGTAATTTGAACTATTTGAGGTTTTGAACAAAAATTAATAATGAGGGTTTAACGAGAGGTTGCGGTTGATGTGCATTCGAGACAGTACACAACACGAGAGAGGCTTGAACGACAAGAAGAACAAAGGGGTAGCTGTTATGAACAGACAATAAACCGCGCATGCGTACTAGCATAGAGTAATCAGAATAGAAAGGGAAAGGCAGCTGGTTTGTGGCGGTAATATTTAAATACTCTGTTGAGCTAAGACAAGTAGTAACAATAAAATTATTCTTAAAACTAAACTAGAATACGAAACAACGAGATTAGTCACGTTCAGTCACAACAATTCACATAGTTGCTCATCAAGCAGCACACACCGATGCAATGACTAAGGCTCGGTTCACATGAGCGTGTACGTTGAACATGCGGTAGATAATTGTGAGCAAGAATTGCAAGAATAGTTGCTTCTTCCAAGATTCGACCGGCAATTATAAAACGCATGCGGCCTAATTGGCTAAGAAAAATTTATTCATAGATTTTGATAGAAAAAGATGAGAATTTTTGACATTATAAATTTTTCAAGTCCTATCTTAATTCTACTTGGTCTTCTGATTCTAGAACAGCTTGAAATTTTCTTATAGCATTTAAATTAGTATAGTTAGCTAATTATTTGATTCTAATCAGTTTTCCAACTTCATAATGAAATTTGAAAATTTCTTCATCCATTTAATAAGAATTTAGCCAAAAAATTATCAAGTTTCATAAGTGAAATATCAATAATGTGAGATATTTATCTATGAAATAAGAATGTAGTGTGTTGCATACCTACTCATGCCTATTAATGCTAAAAGTGGTTGTTAATGCTAATGGCTATAATGCTACAATGCATTAATGCCATTATAGCCATTATATGAATTACACCTAGTGGTTTTGTTCTGAGGGGCTCCCCATAGGTTACGATAATTACAATAAATAATAGGAATAGTCTGAGAAAATTACATATAATGATGATGCGAATAATTGTACTTCCATTGAAAGTCGAGAATATTGAACAATCACTAGTTTGCAGCGAATTCCATTTCGCGCCAATACTGTCAGCTGCAAAATATTCTTTGCTATAGCAGGTCCCTTTTAACTTGTCAGAAAACATATGTTTTGACCAGCAATATTACAATACTTAACTACAAATGCTGAATCTCGCAGATTATTGAAAAGTTCTTTTAAAAAGTTATTCTTTAAAAGGTCTTTTAAAGACTTTAAAGGTCTTTAAGACTTTTAAGCCTTTTGATTATTGGGTCGAAGTCACTGTTTAATTATTACCAAAACGGTTTCTGATTTCTGACAAGTTAAATGGATTGTGCTACAATTGTACAAATGCATTATTTTCTCAGTGGTGTTGTGAGAATGGCCGTGGCAAGACGTCGACAAGCCATAGTGGTAAATCTAGCCTATTCATACTTATACTCATACTTCATACTCAAGATGAGCAGAAATTTTTCAATTATTTTAGAATGAGCATAAGGTCTCTCGACGAATTAGTTTTTAAATCATCAGACAAATTGAGAAGTCAGGATACGAGCATGCGGCTTTCAGTATGCCCTGAAGAGATGTTGGCTGTAACTTTGAGGTGAGTGATAATTCACAGCATATTCATAAAATTCTCTACACAAATACAGTACCAATCATTGTGTTGAATTCGAATTGCAAATTCTTTTATTTATTAGTAGGTTATGACATTCAATTAAAATTCGTGATTTGGTTGCTTGTAAATATGTACTATCTATTTTCTGTTTTTTATTCCTTGTTCAACACAAATACAGTATACAACTTCAGTATTCAATGTAGAAAAATGGTATAAATGTCTGAAAAAATGGTAGTAAAATGGCACACAGAATGCAAAGTTTTGAAACCCGGTATTCTCGGCTGTTTGAATTCAGAATTTTTCATTCAATTGTATCCAAGTTTTGCCACTAATAGACTATCACTGGAGATAGAAACAATAATCTTCAATAAAACGGGTAATTTTCATGCTAGAGATGAAAATCGAGTTCGACTGCACTCAGGAGATCGTGTAGAATAGCATAGCACTTTCAAAAATCAAAAATTCCCAAATTTTAACTTTTTTTGTATGTTAGGATAATTAGGGAGGTTAGGAGATGGGAGGTTGGCAGGCCTGCCTGCAGTGAGTAGTTGTTGGTGACATCGGGTCCTCGTTATTGTGAAATTTTTCTGGTTAAATGAAAAAATACACCTTTAGAAGCATGTTTGTATGGTTTTTTAAGTAATTATCATGATAAAGTAGAGTAAAGTTGATCCAGAGAAACTGTAAGTATTTTTTCATTGTCTATTGGGTTTTGAGTGCTTGAATTGGGGGTTAGATTTTGTGAGTAAAGCCAGAGCCAGAGTTTTCAACAGGTTGACCACTAAAGATTCTCCCAATTTATTTACCTTTAAAGCAGTTCAGACGACCTATCACTAGTTGAATTCCCGACTTATCGTCTTGATAAGAATACCTTGGCGCTTGCCTTAGATAAGAAAGTTCTGAGTCCCAACATTTTATCTTGTTTTAAACATATTAAAGAAACATATATTACAATTTATTAAAATAAATATTGGACAGCTCAGAAATTTTTTTTCGTTATGAAGTTGCAAGTAGCTACAACTAATAAGGGTAATGCGGCAGTGATCCTTGATGGCTATAAATTTAGAAAAGATAGAACTTCTTCTCAGGGCTATATAATTTGGCGTTGTTTGGATAAGGGTTGCAAAATCTCTATAAAAACGGATCAGGAATATTTCCTCTGTGTTGAGTCCGATTCAACCTACACACATAATCACCCACCAAAAACAGCTGGCTGCGCAAGGGAGGATAACTCGTTATATTCAAACAACACACCTAGCCAATCTCCTGATAATGATGCTTCTTTGAATTCTCTTAATGACACGGCTGATGTCTTATCTGCCATTCCAAAAATTTTCAACGAAACGAACTCATGCAGCACACCGGACCCTTTGAAATCTCCCTTGAATTCTAATTTCCGGAACTTATTTGGCGATCGCAACGAAACGATTGAATCACTAAGAAAAGAGAATATTCAATTAATTGAGAAGATGACTATATTAAAAAAACAATGGAATGATGTAGTTGATCATTCTGTGGATGTGGACAAGAGATTGATGGAGAGTAAGACTTTGATAGATCAGTTGAAAGTTAGTATCGAGGTGCTAGAAGCTGAGAATACAATCCTAAGGAGTGAAAATAAAAATTTCGAAATAGAATTACAGGATCTTAGAGATTTCTATTCTCCAGGTGGCACAGTTTCCAATTATGAAGTAACTCGTAACCCTGTCACTGTGACAAAGAACTCGTTTAGTGTTCTAAACGACTGCAATGCAGAACATAATGTATTAGATAAAAATAAACAAGCCAGAATTACAAAGAAGAATTTAATCACACCGATCGGTGTTAAACCCAATGCCACAAAACCGAAAAAGTTGAAAAAGAATAAAAGACTGTTGATAATAGCTGATAGTCACGGTAGAGACCTGGGCTGGGATTTGAATAGCGATCTCTGTGATCATGGATTTGAGGTGACTGTGGTGGCAAAATCGGGTGCTAAGTTCAATACAGTAACACATGATGTCGCCGATTTCACGAAAGATTTTGACTTCAATGACAGGGTTGTCGTGCTAGCTGGAGCCAACGATATAGTTAATAATACTGAACAGCCAACTGAATTGGACTTACTACCACTTGTAGAAACATCCAAGCGTACGAAGGTGTCTATATCAACGGTTCCTTATAGATACGATAGGCCTCTTCTAAATGGTAACATTAATAAATTGAATTCATGGCTATGCGAACAGATCTCTAATACCGATTGTTTGGATCTACTGGATCTTGGTAACTTCGAAATAAGTGATTATACACGTCATGGACTCCATTTAAATAAGATAAAAGGAAAGCCAAAACTTCAAGTACATACGAAATCATGTGATGGGACATACCAGTAGTACAGATAAGCCAAGTACCTCAAGAATTGGCAGAGCAGAAACGGAAGTTACAAATAATCATATTCCGGTTTTATGTAGTAGTGATAGGGATCATTTTTTATAGGTTTCGAAATTTTCCACATCAACTGTCAGGGTCTCTTAAATGCGAAATTGGAGTTGGAAGTCGAGATGTCATGTAAAACTTTGAATACTGACGTATTGTGTATAACAGAACATTGGTTACGAGATTACGAACTAAGTATGCTTTCATTAGCTGGATATAAATTACTTGCTCAATTTAGTAGAAAAATTAAAATTCGTGGCGGCTCATGTATATATGTGAGAGAAGATTCTATTGACGGTTGTGGAAGGGTTCGAAACGATTTAGTCTCTATGGCTCTGGAAAGTGTCTTTGAAATTTCAGCGATAGAAATAAAACTAAAAAAAATGCCGCAAAAAATAATAGTCATATGTGTTTATAGAGCGCCAAATTCGAACTGCGATGATTTCATTGAATTGCTACGAAATGTACTTTCTAAGGTTAATAAAGAAAAACGAAAACTAGTATGCCTTTGTGGTGATTTTAATATAGACTACTGTAAAGACGATAAAAACAGAACTATATTTAAAAGTCTCTTGTCTACATTCAACTTGAATAAAGTAACTAACGGTTCTACTAGAGTAACTGCTACCACGGCTTCCGAAATAGACTATATAATCACAAACTACGCGCCGACTCTATGCAACAGTGAGACAATTCCCTGTTCCTTCTCGGACCATGAGGGAAGCAGTGTTAAGTTTTTCACAAATGATCCAAATTATCTACCTGAAGAAGTAATTAAAGAACGAATTGATAAAAGAAATCAAGAAAAAAAGATTTTGCGTCTCCTTAATAAAACTAATATTGAACATTTAAATCGCGGACTGACAAATAGCCCAGGAAATAAAGGTTTTTTCGGGAAGAAAATTAGATAAAAGCTGGATTTCACACCATCGATAGAACACTACCAGAGGGTCATTTTCCCAAAAGTCCCAAAAAATCCGGCTGGAGCTTTCCCCCCCAGACCCCCCCAAAGTTCGAAAATGTAGGTCATCACGGGAAATCGAATATCTCGGTAACCAATCATCGGACAGAATTGGTTCTTACATAATTTTTTTCAGTATATTATGGGCTACATTATTGGTCCTATTCATTTTCACAATAAACTCAATAGTTTTCTTGAAAAAAATATATATATAAAATTTTTTTGGATTTTTTTGCTTCGATTTTTCAATTTTTCCCATTTTACTTTTTTGTGTGTCATCTTACGGAAAAATTGTTTCAATAAAAGTTGTAGCCCATTTTATTCCGAATCCAGTGATGTATATGGTTATACATTTTTGATCAAAGCGGCCGTTTTGGGAGGGGGCATAGCCGACGCTGTTACGCCGCGGCCCAGCCCCCCTCGCCATAGTCGATCACTGCATTCCACATTTCAACTTCTTTACAGTATGTAGGCTATAGCGCTGAAAACGTTTGGTTTTATCGATTGTATCCTATGTTTTAACATGTGCTGAATCCGAAATTTTATCTCTGAACCTCCTAAGTATAGTATTTTTCTAGATACAACCATAATGGTGGAAAATAATTTAACTTATTTATCGATATTATTTTATAGTGCAGTTTTTACAAAACTTACTTTTTGTATAATCTAATTTATCTTTCGATGTCTTCAATAATCGAGAATCACTATCAGAAACTATGAATATATGATTATAATATAGTACTGTATTATTATACAGGGTTGGTGAAAATTATGGAAACGGCTTAATATTTCTTATACGAAGGTAATTTGACTATAGGTGACATTGGGGATCATACTATAATATAACTAAAAAAAATCAAGTTAGAATCAATATGGCGGATCCAAGATGGCGGATAAGATTTTTTAAGTCACAATAAAGTAGTATTTTCAATTTTAGTACGATTCCCAATGTCACCTATCCTCAAATTACCTTCGTGTAAGATATATTAAGCCGTTTCCATAATTTTCACCAACCCTGTATAAGTGAGATTTGAAATAGCGGCGGAAATAGCAAAATTATACATTCAACATTGTATAAAACTGGTACATGGTTTATTAATGCCTGTTAGATTTGGCAATATCCATGAACATGAGCATGAAATATTCTTCCTTCTCTCATACTATTATAGGTATAGTACAATTGACCAATTAAATAATAGCTGGTTTTCATCTCTCTTCAATTATTTATATAAGCATGAGAAAAAATATAGTCAAAGGAATCGATACAGTACATGATCAGAATTTTGATGTGTTAAAAGTTTCGTGCTCTAAATTTCTATCAAAATTCAATATTTTTCAATCATCAATAAGTGTTCTGTGCTGTGTTTTAGTGTTATATATTTTTCGGACTTTATAAATTCGAAAAATACTTTTTTTAAATGCTGATGTCTGTTTTCTAAGTGGAAACAAACTTTCACCATGTTCCCTATCAAGGGATAATTGGTTATGTTGGTGAAGTGGAACAACCCTACTCAGGTCTCCCCACTATTTAAAGCCATACGCTAAATAACAAATAGTACATGATCATAAAAATCTGCATAATCAGATACTTTTTCATTACATTAACATCTAAACGATCAAATACTTTACATATTACTTATTACATAGTTTCGTGTTCCATATTTCAAGGAATTCATTCTGTCAAAGATGGATCCAAACTTTCTTCCTTACCATAGATAGGCGAATTTGAGCATGAAAGACCGTTGCAATGCTCACACATAGCTGTGCAAATCATGTTTCCTTCCTTACACCCACAATATTTTCCTCAATCCTGCTTACAAGCACAAGAAAATTGATGAAGGATGTTGTCCGGAGCAAATGTTTTCACTGGTTTCAGAGTTCCCTGATTCATGCCAAGCTGCTTAATTATTTCGATTCTCCAACCCCATTCTGTAGTAGGGAGTTTATTTCCCAAACAACTTTGGATTTGTTGATGACAGGCCTCTGTTATTGGTGAGAGCTTTTCCAAGTTGAAAATGGTTTTTGATGAGCCATTTATATGAACTAGTTTTCATTGAACCATAACGAACTCTTCTTTATTAAAGTGGTGAATCTATAATATCGAGCATCATTCAAAGCAGAATATTTTTGGAAACTATATAGTTGCAGAACGAAACTCTCATCACCATTTATCAATTCCTCATTATTTTTCTAGTTGGCATCTCTGGATTCCATCGAAAACAATTACTACATTTCTTCCGTACAGTTCATTTACAGATACACAATACTTTCTCAAGATTTCTCCATATTTATGTGCCATTCTCCTCGTGACATTTTCTTTTCTATTCTATTCTATGTGCAGTTTTTCGGCTAAATCATATTATGTAGAAGAAACTCTCCATCCACAACATAATAGGGGTTATTGAAACTCATTTCAATTACTATGCTGTCTTCAAACATGTTCATTGCTGAAGATTTTGTGCCCTTTCTAAGAGAAACAACATTGAATATGGATTGTGGGAGAGATGAAAGCTCATAATATTCCAAATATGTTTTCAATTTTGTAAGACTATCACAAACACACAATATGCGATTAAATAGTTGTTGAGAGTTGACAAAAACATTTTTTGATCGACATATAACTTTCTTTGATTGATTTTATGTCTTTACCATATCCTTCATGGGCAATGTGAGCTCTCCAAAAGTTTCCCTTTGATTCCTTCCATAGTTCTGAGACCTATTCGATAAGCCTGATCACAAGTAACCAATTCGTCACAAACAAAACCAGAGGTTAATAGAACAAGCTCGCCGGAGTTGAGCAAGTGGACAGGATTGATAAATAGATTGATCAATTTGACAGTTCAATGGAAGCTGCACTTCTCTTCATTCACACCATGACTGGGTGCAATAAAACTACTTTTTTTGGCATAGGAAAGTTAAAGTTTTAGTCTTCTGAAGTTCAGAATTTCAGAAAGTAGCTTAAAGACAGTTGCTCTAAAGAGGAATTGATGTATGCTAGTAAGAGATTCGTTCAGCAATTCTATAATATTCAAAACTTTTCTTCTTTGAATGAAGCTCGATATTATAGATTCACCACTTTAACAAGGAAGAGTTCATTAAAAACCAGTGAATTCAGTGAAAACATTTGCTCCGGACAACATCCTTCATCAATTTTCTTGTGCTTGTAAGCAGGATTGAGGAAAATATTGTGGGTGTAAGGAAGGAAACATGCACAGCTATGTGTGAGCATTGCAGCGGTCTTTCATGCTCAAATTCGCCAATCTATGGTAAGGAAGAAAGTTTGGATCCATCTCTGACAGAATGAATTCCTTGAAATATGGAACACGAAACTATTTAATAAGTAATATGTAAAGTATTTGATCGTTTAGATATTAATGTAATGAAGAAGTATCTGATTATGCAGATTTTTATGATCATGTACTGTATCGATTCCTTTGACTATATTTTTTCTCATGCTTATATAAATAATTGAAGAGAGATGAAAACCAGCTATTATTTAATTGGTCAACACACAAAATAGTGTACTATACCTATAATAGTATGAGAAAAGGAAGAATATCTCATGCTCATGTTCATGGATATTGACAAATCTAACAGGCATTAATAAACTATGTACCAGTTTTATACAATGTTGAATGTATGATTTTGCTATTTCCGCCGCTATTCCAAATCTCACATATATAATAATACAGTACTATATTATAATCATATATTCATAGTTTCTGATAGTGATTCTCGATTATTGAAGACATCGAAAGATAAATTAGATTATACAAAAAGTAAGTTTTGTAAAAACTGCACTATAAAATAATATCGATAAATAAGTTAAATTATTTTCCACCATTATGGTTGTATCTAGAAAAATACTATACTTAGGAGGTTCAGAGATAAAATTTCAGATTCAGCACATGTTAAAACATAGGATACAATCGATAAAACCAAACGTTTTCAGCGCTATAGCCTACATACTGTAAAGAAGTTGAAATGTGGAATGCAGTGATCGACTATGGCGAGGGGGGCTGGGCCGCGGCGTAACAGCGTCGGCTATGCCCCCTCCCAAAACGGCCGCTTTGATCAAAAATGTATAACCATATACATCACTGGATTCGGAATAAAATGGGCTACAACTTTTATTGAAACAATTTTTCCGTAAGATTACACACAAAAAGTAAAATGGGAAAAATTGAAAATCAAAAAAAAATCCAAAAAAATTTTATATATATATTTTTTTCAAGAAAACTATTGAGTTTATTGTGAAAATGAATAGGACCAATAATGTAGCCCATAATATACTGAAAAAAATTATGTAAGAACCAATTCTGTCCGATGATTGGTTACCGAGATATTCGATTTCCCGTGATGACCTACATTTTCGAACTTTGGGGGGGTCTGGGGGGGAAAGCTCCAGCCGGATTTTTTGGGACTTTTGGGAAAATGACCCTCTGGTAGTGTTCTATCGATGGTGTGAAATCCAGCTTTTATCTAATTTTCTTCTCAAAACGGCCTTTTTGGACCTTCGTTTCCTGGGCTAAAATGAAAATTGGAATACTGTTTATAACTGTAGCAACGTTGAAGACATGTTCAACAATTTTTTATCCATATATATCAATCACTGCAACAACTCTGTTCCGGAAAGACCAGCAAAATTGATAAAAAAACGGCAGCTATCGTGGATAACGCAAGGCATTAAAGTATCTGGTGATAGGTTGAAAACAATGAGCTCTCTACTAAAGAATTCAACTATGAGAGATTCAATGATTCATATCATTACAAAAAATGGAATTCGATATTTTGACTTGCATCCTATTACAGAGTATATAAGAATGTATACAGGAAGGTTCTAAAAGCAGCCAAAAAAATAGCTGCCAGTGGCTTCATAAGAAATTCTGATAATCATACAAAAGCCATATGGACATTAGTTAAAAATGAACTTTCCAAGAACAAAACTGGAAAATCAGAGATTAATATAGCTACTGAAACTGGAACTGTTAAAACAGGAGAGGAAGCTGCTGACGTTTTGAATAATTATTTTATAAATACGCCATTAGCTATTCAGAATGAGATTACACAGCGTAAGAATATTCTCAACTTCCTTAATTTCTTATATGACTCTCAACAAAGTAGTAGATTAAAACTTAACTCGTTCGATTCACTGAGCCTTGAAGAACATCAAAAATAATAAAGCAGCTTAAAACAAAAATCTTATGATTGCTACAATTTATCCAATTATTTAGTTAAACAGTCAGCCTTGTCAATATTGCAGCCACTTACATTTATTTTTAATAGGTCAATGCAGACAGGATATTGCCTTCAAAATTAAAGATATCAAAATTGTTCCTATTTTTAAAAAGGCAAGACCGACCTTCCAGAGAACTACCGTCCTGTGGCAAATCCTCCAGTATTTTCGAAAATTTTGAATATGTTATATTGAGTCGATTAAGAAAATATTTAAATGAGGTTGGTTTGCTGTCTCCTAAGCAGTATGGATTCAGGCCAGGTTTTTCTATAAACGATGCGGTTTTTCTTTGATGGATGAGGTTTTGACTTCGGTGGATAATAGATCTAAGGTGTGTGGTGTCATAGCAGATTTATCAAAAGCGTTCGATCTTGTTGATAAGGATATTTTATTAGAAAAACTCAAATTTTATGGCTTACAGGGTCCGGTGCTGAAATGGTTCAAGTCATATTTTGAAGATAGGTATCAGAGGGTCGTCATTGAATCTCACCCATTTATATATAAATCTCAATGGCTGAAAACAAGAAGCGGAGTACCTCAGGGCACCGTGTTGGGTCCTTTGCTTTTTATTGTACATAAATGATTTGCCTCCTCACCTGGAACCAGCTCACTGCGTCCTGTATGCAGACGACGTCAGTATTCTACTGAAAACGAGAGACAATCAAATATGGAAAGACAATGCCAGGAAACCCTCTCAAATTAGATGAATGGCTGGCTGCAAATATGTTGAGCTTAAATTATAGCAAAACTAAAGAAATTCCATTCAGGACGTCAAGAGAGGTAGATTTAAGAATTGGGAACTGCGACATAGGGTCTGTCAAGGACATAAAAGTGCTTGGGATAGTTATAGATTCAGAGATTTCATGGAAACCACACTTGGCATACTTGAAAACTAAACTTAATTCAGCGATTTTTGCTATTCGACAATTGAGATCTCTGCTTAGAAGGGAGACTCTCCGAGAGGTATATTTTTCAATATTTCATTCCTCTTAACATTTGGTATTGTCTTCTGGGGAAATTCAAGTGGTGCTACAGAGATATTCAGACTACAGAAATGGGCATTGAGAGTAATGACAGGAGAAACAAGACGAACCAGTTGTCGGCCAATTTTAAGGAATTAAAATCCTTCAATGCCTAGTCTTTATATTTTTGAAACAATTTGTTTTATAAAGAAGCATCAGAACGAGTTTAATACGGGAGAGGTTTTTCACAATTATGAAACTCGGTACAGGCAAAATTTGAGAGACGATGTTCACCATACGAATATGTATCAGCGAGGAGGAAAAGCGCTGGTATAAGACTATACAACGTCCTGCCAACATATCTCAAAAGAAATTGCGGGTAAGGATTTTAAAATAAAACTGAAAGAAGAGTTATTGAATATTTCCGCATATTCAACAGCGGAATTCACGGCACATTACGAGCAATAATAAAACTGATTGTGATAATTTATTAATGACTAAATGATAACTTATTGATGACCAAAATGACTAAATTAATGATGACTTAATTTTCACGAATCTACATACCCCTTCTATAGGAGGTCACTAGATGAATAACAATAATAATAATAATAATAATAATAATAATAATAATAATAGATATAATTGCCTGGGGCAATTAGCACGCATGTTTCTAGCAGTGAAAGAAGGTGACGTGCTGAAAACATGCGTTTCACAGAGAAGTGTGAACAACACGATTTGATTCCCTGCACTAGCTCTATGGTGCGGGAGTTAATTGTTTAATTGTTTCATTGGAAAGTGTCTCAATTATCTCACATTTGCGTTGCTGAACCGCTCGTGTGAACCGAGCCTAACCAGTGTTTGTTGCTTCATAAGCAACTATGTGTAGTACTGTGACTAAACGTGACTAATCTCATCTTATATATCTTACTAACCGGTATTATATATCTTACTATCTATACTAACCGGTGTACGCCTAGCCTTACATATAATCACGAGTTTATTCTATGATGTTATGTCAGGTCATTACGTCAATTGATGGATTCTATGGTTGAATCAATGATAATTCCAAATAGTATATTATTGTCTTTGGTTGAACCGCAGACTAGAAAGAAATAAACCTACTTTGTGGTTGAACCTAGCAAATGTAACAATAAACAAGTGAAACTCAAACGAGGATCTAATGAGATCAAATGGGATTCTAATGAGAATAGGTGAAACTCATGAGAATCCCTGCCTTATTCTTCCTTTATTAAACTTTTGAGAGCAATGAAAAGAGAGAGAAAAAATATTGTTTTATTTATACAAGATAAAAGCCCGTTTCGAAAGTGTGAGCTCTTGAGTAAAAATCTCTGCTCAGCTAAAATATGACCAAGAGGAATGTTATATGAGATGAGTCAATTTGAGCCAGAGGGATCGAAAAATGATATGAAAGAACACAAAAAATATGTGTAGAAAAATTTAATGGGAAAGGAGAAATTATGTGAGAAGGTATATAGTAGTACAGGTATGAGGTGAGTGGGAAACGTTTTTTTACCGAATTTCGACTTCTGAAATCGGTCTACGTATGTCAATTTTTGGCTTGAAAAAGTGTACAGATTTGGTTGGAAATTGGTGAAATTGAATGGATGATTTGAAACTACTGTAATGATATAACAAAGAAAAATACTGGTAAAGCTGACTAGCAGAGCATCATAAAAGCATTAAAATCTATTACTGGATTTTTGAAATCTGCTGTTTTCGCCATTAACATTTAAGGAATTCTTTTAATAAGAAGTATTAAAATAATATTATTTCTGGTATTTCTTCAAATAAGCAAATGAGAGAATAAAGAAGAATTCTCACAAAGATTATTGGAAAGACTAATAAAGCCCAGTTTAGTAGTTCATTAATTACATGTCATTAGTTTAATGAACGACTGTGACCAACCGGTCAGAAATGTTGTCACAATCAAAACAACAATAGACTAGTTTCGATAGATTATCAACGATCTCAGAAAAACTGAAATAAAATAAGTTCTATTAATTTATTGAACTTATTTCTGGTGTTTTTTTCAAATGATCAAATGAGAGAATAAAGAAGAATTCTCACAAAGATTATTGGAAAGACTAATAATGCCCGGTTTAGTTGTTCATTAATCACATGATCATTAATTTAATGAACGACTGTGATAGTAAGCTACTTTTCACGGCACATATTGATAATATTGTAGCGAAGGCAAGAAGACAACTTGGAGTAATAAGATGGATTGGCAGAAACTTTAAAAATCCTCAGACCTTGAGGACACTCTACTGCTCCATTGTTCGTTGTCACTTGGAGTATGCTTCAGTTATATGGAATAGAGAGAGATTATGCACAACCAAGAAAATAGAATCTGTTCAAAGGAGATTTGTGAGGCTTGTATTGAAACGGCTCATACCCGATTTGGAGCAGCTATCTTACAAACAGTTCTGCAAATCTGTAAAAATTGATTCTCTAGAATGGCGTAGAACGAAGTTTGATGCCATGTTTTTGCACAACTGTCTCCATGGGCAAGTGAAAGTTGGTGACCGAGGGGTTGGAATTGTTGTCCCTGCGAGAAATCTGAGGCAGCACCACCAATTTCATCCTTTTATAAGAAGCTGCACTGCTCCTGTAGAGAGATGCATTGCTGTCGGCAATAAGTTGTCAAATCAAATTGATTTTTTCGAAGCATCCAACATATTTAAGAGAAAAGTGAGATCTTTACTAGAATCCTAAGATGAACATAAAATGATGATTATCTTCATTATCTATTGACGGTTGCAATATACAAAGACCTGTGTCGTTCTATTGCACAAAAAAAGCCTAAGCATATTTACTCACTATAGTCACTTGGCGCCATGTGGTGGAACGGGTTGGCTGTAAGGGGTGATGTGGAGGCCAACTATTATTATTATTATTATTATTATTATTATTATTATTATTATTATTATTTTTATAAAATTGTTTATACAAATGAACTAAGAGGGCAATGAATTAATATTTCATTAGCATTTGAGAAAAATATCTCCTTTCCCTCATTGACATCCTACTTCATGGAAATGATCTGACAAACAACAATAATAATAATTGTCCAATAGATAGCTGTATTCATGGAGACAGGAATAGGCAGGCACCTGTCATTATCAGAGATGGGCACTTTCAAACAATGTGTAACCGCTGGAAAACAATAAAAACTGATATAAATCTCTGGACCTTCATCACCAGCCGAGCACTGAGTTTGATGTAAATACTTTGAATAACATCCTTTCATTGAAATTGTCTCCTGTATAAATGCTGCCACAAACATGCAACAGGTAAATGTACAATAAACGCCCGGTGTATTTGTTGGGGCATGAGATACGAGCTCCCTTTCTCTTTCAATACGTTTTGATTTGCTTGTACTTTGAGTTTGAAACACAGCAAACCTCTCAGCAACAAATTTATTCCAATTCATCGAATGATTGAAATATTTCTCAATAACAAATTATGAACAATGGATAAAATTCAGAATTATATTTACACAGAGAAATTAGTGATATTCCACAGAAAAGCCCATCAAAATTCTAAGCATATGAAAGTTTGTGATGACTGATGATTATAGTAATAAAAATATATAATGATTATAATATTCACGCAACAGAACTCAGAAGTCGTTTGGAGGAAATTAAAAAAGCATATCTAATATAATAATTATAAAGAAAGAGAAAAATGTACTGTAATATTCTAAATAGAAAATAATTAAAGCGAAATTAAATTATATTTAATTATTTCAATTGAATAATAATAGATGTTATTTGCCATTAGAACAATACAATTCTTAGCAAATCCATTTCCATACTGATGGCACTACTGCAGTGACGCAGTGATGCAGATACTGCACATACTGATGGCTTGCAGTGAGTTCAAAGTTGTACAAATTTTAAGGGATGAAAATATTAAGTATAATGTAGGATTGTAGATTATACAACTACGTGATGTATTAAACTATTTGAATCTACTTGTATTGTCTATATCTATTCATTTTCATTGCTAACCAATTCACAAGGGAAAGTATTTCCATACTTGACATTGAAAGGTATTAGCTTTCAACATTGAAATTCTTATGGTCAAAGGGTCAGATAAGATATGTGCAAAAACATTCTAAGCCTAGTATATTATTTTGCTTCTAAACTCTGGTTAATTAAGAGTTTGAAACGGTCTTAAAATGCGTAATTTTACACTTGAATTTTTAAAAATTCCCGGGGGCCCCCCCCCCGCCTTTCTGGGGGAGTATGGTCCTTTAACACACCCCTCCCCCCGGAACTTTTCCCTGGCCACGGCTTTGGCTGGAAGTACGATGTAAGAGTATGGAATAAATAGTCAAGAAAGAACATTTGAAAGTGATGGTTCGTCTGAAATGGTTCAATGAAAAAGGCGTTCAAAGTGACAAATATGTGGCATACTCATATACATGAATATAACTTTGAATGATAGGCCTATAGATATACTGTAGTAGAAACGATGTACAAAAGTGAAGAGTACAACCCGTATGTGAATCTATATGTGGGTGATTTTCTATTTAGTTGAAGCATGGGCATGACTGACTAAAGACTGACATCCAACTCAATCGATAGATGATTTTTCAACTGTTATATTGGTCCCCTCTATGGCAAAGAGATCGAAAAACTATTATTATTCGAGGAAAACTTGTCAATTCATTTTTAATAATTTTGAAGAATTTTTACAAAAAAAGTTTTTACTCGGTTAATATTTGATTTCTCAGTTCTGCTACTTCCTAACATGAATTAGGCATTTAATGTGAGAACATTCAAGGATAAACTTTCATGGTACAGTTCGATGGCTACCGGTAGCTGTTCTACCGTATACATATACGAGCATCTTCTATTTACCTTACTGTTGTTTCAAACTTCATTGATCTCGCAAAGTTTTCGAGGAAAACACAAGCTCTTCAATATTTGTTCTCAACTTTCGGCTAATCACGGGATAACATTATCAACAAGCTTCTAAAATGGACGAACTTTCTTAAGTGGGTGGGTGGATACTGGATACCAAACAAAATTTCAGAAGAAAATGAGATAAAAGTATTGATTTCAATAAGGATTGAAACAGATTATGTGCATTAGCAAAGTTACACTAAATCAAAATATATGCTAGGATAATATTGAACTTGAACTTCTCTTTTTTTATGATTCCATTACCGATATCGATTTCTTTTGAATTAGATGAGTAATTTTTCACTTAAAAGTGTATATTTCTTTAAACTTAATTTAAATCAGAAGTATACGAGTAGCCTACTACTTCTTCAACTTGACATGGAAAGTGAAACTTATTTTTAGAATTTTGATTATCGCACATTCATCATAAAGAAAGAACAAAATTATACTCAGTTTATCAGCATGTATTGCACCAAGTTTCTCTCCAGTGCTGAACTTAAATATAGACCTACATTACAAATGCAAAATGTGACCTCATCCATGAGATTCAAATAGGAATACATTATGGAAAACATCAATATTCTTGTAACAAGATCTCTTCTATTCATTTGACACTTTTTCAGAACTTCTGAAGAAGCGCAAGGCTGCAGCTTGACCTACTCGTCAACAATTCAAGGTTGCATAATATGGATTATTTAAAAATCAAATATTTTTCCTTCTCCGGTGTTTTTTGTTTTATTTCCTGGAAACACTCAGTCACATGTAAATTAGTGCATAAACATCAACAGTCAACTTCACTGTAAATTATCATATTAAATAAATAAATAAATTTATTTCCTTCAAACTAGAATCTAAGAGTAAATTCATAAAAAATTGACTACAAAAATTTAGAAAAACTAAATAGACATCAAGAAAAAAGAAAATTAATGGAAATTATTTCACTCAACTATGGACATCCATGTGGACATAGAGTGGGTGTTTAGAGTAGTATTCGGGTGGGGGTGCAAATATACTTGGTAAGTGAGCTCACATACTATTATTTGAAATTATTTGTTCTATACGTCGTCTTTCTGCATGTATTATCCGTTTTTGAACAGCAGTTTCGAATTTTCTTTGGTGGGTTATGTCCTAATATTTACAGGAAGCAGTTTGTAGAGTTTTTTTGTGCTAACTAACCTGCTAAGTGGTTGAACTGTCTCTGATATAGTACCTTCCTAGCAACGTTCGTGATGAGAAGGTTCCTGTTTCTAGTGTTGTGATTGTTGTGATATTATTATTTTTAAAAGAACCAGTAAAATGGATACTAGGCTACTCGTGTAAATATACAGTGAAACCAAACTCAGTTATCAAATAGTGTACCAGCAGCAAATAAATTTGTATGGCCTCAGTAATGTTTGAATGAAAAATATTTAAAAAACATTCCTACAGCTACAATAATGCTGATCACTGAAATATAATTTGGAGTACTTAATTAATTATTTCCAACACAATAATGTAGCAAATACAGTATCAGTATGGATAAAAAAAAGTTGAATTCCAAATTGTATATAGATTGAATATTCAAATCTCACAGTTATATTATAGTAAAACTTTTCACTTTGACTTTGAACTGCCTACTTGTTTATTTCAAACACTTTTTTTTAATCTCATATAAATAAATACCTTTTATAAACTTCTGATACACTCACAAATAAACAATTCGGAGATGCGCCTGTGATTGTGAGTGATCTGGAAATAGTTGCATATAAAATGGTGAAAATATTGAGAAAAAAGAATTGATAAACTAACAGATCTCAATATAAAATTGAACCTCAAATTTGTAACCAAAGGTTATTAGTTACAAATTGGCTCCAGAAATACGAAGGCTGTATTTTAAAATTAATTTTAAACGTAGGCTCAATTTTGGAAATTAAAAATTTCTGTTCAAAATGAATTCGGTAAGGGATATGGCCAGCAAAGCACACGTTTAATCAACTTAATGAATGATAAATTCGGGATCAATTTGGAGTATTAGAGCTGCATCAAAGTGGCTTCGTCTGAGTAAATGAACCGAATTAATTGGCAGATTAATGGTTGGTGTGCTTGTGTTTGTATGTCATGTCACTGGAGCGCCGCGGATAGCAGAGCAAAGAATATTCTCATATGTCATCCCATGATGCGGTTAGCGCACTATATTGCAATGATGTTAATTTGATTTTGAGCTGTAATAGATGCATACTAGAGCTCTCCAATGCTATAATATGCTAGAAACAATATGCTATGAAATGAAGTTTCCGAGTACAATTTGTTATTATAAACAAATCACTGGTGCGATGCGGTCGATCAATATGAATGGATGTGATCTCATTACAGACACCCTAAAACGCAGAAATATGAGTTATTTAAATTATAAACAGTTAAACACACTTCAGTTTTTTAGTTTAAAAAAATGTAAGTGGTTTCCAAGTCTAATACAAGTAACAAGATATATTGGTAACCCATTCAAACCCGTTCAAATTTCAACAAATACATGGTAAAACCACCAAAAATACAGGTATAGTCGATATTTTTCTATATTATTTTATAACATTTAAGCACGGTTTTGTCTTTCAACAAACAAAATATAGATCATACAAATATAAATAGGAGAGAGATGAAAAATGTATTTAGTACCGGTATAGTCCAGCTATTTTCAAGGTAAGGCGCACTCGAACTCAAAAGATAAATTCAATTCTCACTGTCTCATTTTGTAGAATTTTAAATTGTGGAATTCAGCTAAATCACATTAGATTATAATACTTATTCAGGGAAATTTCAAATTCATCAATGAGTAATATATAAAGAAGAAAAATGATACTGATAGTATTTCATTTCCCAGCAGATCAAACTGAAATACCTTTCATTTTATGTATCATCCATCTCCGGAGATCTTAGAGAACCTCAAGAAATATATGTAACTGTAGCACAAAATGTGTGGAAGACTTAAATGTATCTTTCTAATCAGTTACAAATACCGTTTTATATAGTCAAACGCTAATTTATTTCATCAACTCATGACAAATAAGAGAATCTTTTTTATAATAAACTATTAAATACAATATATTTGAATGAACTTTCTAAAGATTTTATTCATTATAGAATAGAATAAGAATAGAATGAAAATTTATTACTGTATCACAACAGTACAAAGTAAAATCACATGCAAGTGATAATAATATAATTATTATCCTATAATAAATAATACTAACATTCCGTTCTATAACATCCAAAATTCCAACTTGAATACAGTAGTTCTTAACATGTTATTAGTAAACAATAATTTATATTTGAAAAAGTAATTACAGTTAACAGTAGAGAGTAATTATTGTTATCAATAAAGAATTGTTATTAGTGAAGTATAATTGTTATTAATGAAGAATTATTATCAGTGAAGAATTTGTTACTTGATATTTGTGAAAAATTTGTTGTTAGTAAATAATTTGTTATTAATGAACAATTGAAATGAAAATACTCTCTATTCTTAATTGCTATTAGTGAAGAATTGTTATAACTGAAGAATTCTTATGGAATCTGATTGGATTTGGCATGTAACAAACATTTGAAAAATAATTCACAATAAGTGAAAATGATTTAAAAGTGAAAAAAATTATTATAAACTCGCATACCTAAATTAACATTTTAATTAGAAAATAAAAATGCACATACTTAAATTTAAATTAGAAAATAAAAATGTATTATTCAATATTATTATATAAAAACATTATGAAACTCTTTCCATGAATTAATTCGTGGCAAAACACCGGCAAAAAAGATTCCTCTTGCGCCAGTGTGAGTCGTAACGTGTATTTTTAAACATCAAATCATCACCCAAACATGGATTGTTTTCATCTCCTTTAAAATCACTGTGTTTGTTACAGTGACGGTATTCCAAGAGAAATCGTACTACGCAGCGTACACGGCGGTGGGGTGGGGGGTGCCGGTGCTGATGACGGCTGCCTGGGCAATGACCACCGCCTCCACGCTGGGCTCCACGCGCTGCTGGTGGGGCTACAACCTCAACAAGTTCTTCTGGATACTGGAAGGGCCTCGACTTATATTCATTCTAGTGAGTGGAAACATAGCTACCGTCATAATCTTAAACCAATTTAAAAATCTGCTTGAATCCTTTTTAGGCTCAGGTGATTATTATTAGGTTCATATTTGAAATATTTGTTGGTGATTTAAAAATATTTTTATATGGTTGATTTAAAAGTTGTTATTCTTTAATAGAAAGTAGAACAAATTCTAGTTTTTGAAATTTTTTTAATTGAAACTATGAAATTGTTTTGCTTCTATCAATAATTGAAGAGAAATCTGTGAAGATGAACAATAGAAAGTGTAGGCAGGAATCAATTAGAATATTAATAGTACAAATCGAATTAGCTAATTATGAAAGTGATAGGAATATCCTTTTTCTAATTATATTACTAAGCTTACCGTCAGTAAAGTGTGTTATAAAGTGTTTAATATGTATGATAAGGGTTTAAATTGAATTTTGCCTTCTCAGCAGAGAATAGGTGTCGATTTGTCGAATGTTTAATCTTTATAAAGGCTCAGAAAATTTCTTCGAGAAATATCAATCAATCAATCATATTTAACCATTTACAAAGGAGAATACAACAGGCTTATGACCAAAACTGTTCCTCTTCCAATTTATACAATCAGTCCAAATTCAGGTTATATTCTATCAACTTACTGAATCATCAATTTCCTCTTTGAAAACAAAAGCAGAACAATTTTAGAATTTTCAAATAAATATTCTTTGTTTATTCTTATTATTGATTATTAATACAAGTAGAGATTGAATAAACAGTAGTTGGTGACTAATATCGTATCCACATTTCTATGGATGGAGCTCAGATCATAAATTTCTTATTTCTATTACCGTACCGGTTCCTGCAAAACGACAGTTCTGTGGTGAAAGTCACTTCAGAGTGGAAAATCACCAGTAACTCAATAAATGTACAGTACAGTGATATTCTATGGAATATGATATTCTGCATCCAACCAAATACAAAATTTGTACTAGATTACGGACATAAATTATATTAACATCCTATGCAAGAGTATACCTCTCACAATTACTCAAATTCATTCACATTGTCATTATTTATAAATATATAGGTACTGTTAGATAATGCTGACAATATAGCCTGCATCATCGCAATAAATAAATGGCCTCACTAGCTTTGGGATATCCTGAATTCCCATTTATTCATTAGCAATGATATTATTGAGCAAGCTGCATCACTATGTTACTTTAATGTGCTATTCCATAGAGCTTCAAAACTGCATGTTCACATTATCGGCTCTTTAGATACTCCAAAAACATGTCGCTACTCTCATGAAACTCACATATTACTTTTCATATCATTAATTTAAATTTGAATTGAAAGTAGTTAATTTGTTTTAACCATCTAAAATGCTTTCAATGTGATAAAATAGGCTACAGTAATAATTAAATGAAAGAGGATTCACAGCAGGCCTATGCTCATACCCATTGGTTTTTATTCTAATGATTTTCGAATTTATTTCCTCACCATCTCAATTTTGCTGGTCTCTAGTTGGACTCTGTTTTATATAGTACTGATGAAATTGTGTATGCTCTTGGCATTGGCATATTTTATTATTTAATAGGCATAAAATCATTTTTCAACATTCAACATTATTCTTTATCTATTCAACAGACATTTTATTCAGTAAATCAAATGGCTCTCTTTTTTCTGTTATAGTTTTAGTAGACATTTAATTTAATAGCTATCACCCATCACATATTTATAAAAGGATTATAAGAGGTGACTTGATGACCTATTTTTTCATGCTTCATATACTAGTAAATGTATAAAGAGTGTGGATACCTCAATATTGGTATCAATTGGTATTAATTGTCAATTAATTAGTACTAATAAAACGTATGAAGCTTTTATAGTAGTTGTTTGTTTATTAATTGCATAGTACAACAAGCCATAAATGGTAAATAATTGTAAATAATAGGGTAAAATAATGTGAATTGAAGCATGCTACTGGTGTATTTATTTTTATTATTATAGAATATAAAATTGAACAATTGCATTGAATATCATAATTATCAAGAAAAGTTGATAAACGAAATAATCACTATATTAATAATTCATATTCTTCAGCTTTCAATCAAATCATTTGAATCTCTGTATTCAAACCCAACTGTGATGAATTTTAAGACTTGGGGAAATATTCGTAACCAAAATATTTCAATAGACAAAACAGTTTTAGTATTTTTACTGAAACACAGTATAATTCGACTTGATGAAAACTATAAATAAAGCATGAGATTGAAATGTATTCGAAATTCCATAGCCTAGATAATCAGCTCAAGTTTATCGCGTACATTTTTTATAATCTGAGATCTGGAAGTTAAAAATATCACTCATATTATTTTTTCATTCTTCAAGATGGTGGGCTGATACACTTTAAACAACTGTGCAAATCTTCTGGTCCAAATCCCTGTTTAAAAATGCTTCAATGCACGAACGTGCTTTACAGTTTCAGTCGGCACTGGGAACATTTTCAAGTGGTCCTGGATTCTTCCAGCGGGAAAATGAAAGTTGGCGGGAATAAGTTTCTAAATGGAGGTAACGGCATTAAAAGTGAAGGGTTGGTATTTTTCTGTGGAATGTGTAAGCCGAGGCGACCCCGGATGAAAAAAGTAAAATCTGGAAGCCGGAGATGAAAGAAATACAACAAAGAGCGAAATCACGTTTGCAGGAAAGCTGAAACGGTATTCAGCGTGTCCAGAGTTGTACGGACCAATTATTAAAAGCTTTCATTAAGAGCGAAAACGTCTCGGTGTACTGGCTGGAAAGTCAGCCACTACCGCTCACTGCACCCCCAGTCACATTGCCACCCTCCGCTGCATTTACACGAGAACACGAGTCGCGATCACGCGTCAATGAAGCGCTATTATACCTGACTGTTTTCACTCTCCTAATCCTCAATAAACTGCGCTTAATGATCGCGATAAATGCTGAAGCGCCACACATTACTGCCGATTCTAATACCAAATAATAAAAGTGTAAATAGTATCTTTTTGCGCCTAATTTGTCTAATTTTCGTTTCAGAATTTCGACTGAGGTTGCACATGCTAATGGCAATTAATAAATTTATTGATCTCTCACAATCATTTAAAAGCTCAGTAAGGTTTTCCCTAATTTTAGTGAAGATTATTGGACGTTGTCAGATTCCACAGTATACAGCACATTAGAAAGAATGACTTCGAGTTGAGCGTATATCAATTTTATTTATTTCATCACATGTTATATGGGTGCTACAATAAGCCACATCAACAATCGTCATATAAAAATGAAACAAATATAACACAACAGACAATAAAGCTGATTATAAATAATATTAATAACAATCTGAAAATACCAAGTACAAATAATAAATACCATTAATAAATGAATATCAAATAACAATACGGTACTTAAAATCTCTTAAATAAAGTATCAAATTAAATCACAAAAGTTCAAGATCAGATCACAGCAAAACAATAAAAGGGAATACTTAATATATAACGTATCAATTAATAATAATAATAATGATACTGTATTAACTATGCCAATAGACTTTGCCAACTGCCAAGTATAAAAACAATTTTTGATGCAGTCTATTCTATGCTGATTGCTGAGTGACTACCACATAGGTATTATAGTAGAAGATTCTACCGATCTGCGAAGTTATGGTGAATTGAGGAAAATGTTCTATTCAAATGTCTGGAAACGTATAACGTTTCTGACCTGAAGAGAAAGATGGCCGAGAACTTATATTTATCATGAATTAAGTATTTGATTGTTGTGGATATTCATACTTCGATATTCATACTTCATACTTCGATATTCATATCATATTCATTATGAACTTGTATTAATATAAAACCTGTTATTGTGTAGAATGAACTGTTGCTGTTCATAAATTTTTGACAAACTTTTCAATTATAAAACAAATTTGAAAGAGTATTGTTGTGAGGGCCGCTTTCCCCAACGCGGCTTAAATAATAACAGCTGACGCTCAATTTTTTTTCTATACTTTTTCTATTCTCCGAATGAGGCTTAAGCTAGAGTGTAGGATAAGCAGCGTTGGGGAAAGCGGCTGAGAGTGATAAATTAATTGAAATTTAGTGATGGAATTAATTGTATAATTCTTTCTTTTTTCAGTTGAATTTCCTATTTCTCTTAAACATCATCAGAGTATTAGTTGTTAAACTCCGGCAAAGCCACACCAGCGAAATTGAGCAAGTCAGGTAATCAATTTATTTTCTGTACTTTTTCAAAATGGGCAATTATTTATAAAACAAAATTGACCATTAATTGACATTATTTATTATATACTCCCTCCGATACAATATTGGCATTACATTTGGTATATTGGCTATTTAATGACATTACCTTTGGCATTACAATAATGAGAAAAAATTTATAGAAAGCATTAAAAATGGATGTATTATTTTGTCATTCTATCCGCCCCCCATTCATGTCAACCTATCACAATATGATATTCGAGTACATTACTCATAAATAAATATAAAATTACATTCAGCTTATTAAAACCTTACCTGTTGAAATCAAATTTAACCAAAATAAATTAACATTCACTTCCCATATTAAATGTATTTTAATCTCTGTACTTTCTAACTTGTAATAAATTATCTGCTGCTATCCTCTGTGGGACTGTGAATAGTGGATGTCCCAAATTGGTGGGTACATATTAGAGATAATAAAAATCATATAAAACGTTATTATATCGATCATGCATTCAAAATAAATCTACATAGCCTATACCTATACCATTCATATGATTACATGCTGAAAGCGAGTCTATAAATATTTGTGCATGATTAAAGTCAAACAATTTACTAATACGAGAAAGCAATAAGAACTCAAAAAAAAGCGTTGGAATCATCTCATGCCCGAACCTAGTGTTTTCACAATCTTCTAACATACAATTACAAAATAATAATGAATTGGGTGTAGTATAGTTGAGACGATGAATTAATTATCTGACTCGTGACTCCTACATTCTAAAATTCCAAGGAGACAATGATCAGCCTATTTATTGTTCTGTAATGAATGTTGGCATTTCTATTATTGTATATTGTTTGTTCATACTCAAGCCTTTGATTATATCATGCAAACAGAGAATTCCTAACCATACAAAGCCCATTACTAGACATAATACATTACAATGCACAGATGGATCCATTCCAATTTCGAATACATGAACAGAGAGAATGATGTATCTGGTCGAATGGACAGACAGATCAGTTCATCGCGATGAGTCATTTCCCAGACAGCCATTACATTCAGACACAATCAACTCGTTCCACTGATAAATAATTTAGGAGGTTTCCCTACCACTGTTTACTTTATATGAAATGAACACAAATTGATTGAATTCCAGTGTTTTGATACACAGTCATACAGTGTAAAAAGCCCTTGAATATTTGTTTGTGCTTTTGTTAAATTTAATTACAAAAGCAATACAAGCATTTAAGTAAAATAGTTGAGTTTATTTCAATTTTTAAACTTTAAATTGAATTCTATAAAGTTCATTGCTATATTTAGCCTCCAGTAAAACTTTTTTAAGTGTTATTTTCTCATTTCTCCAATGAACTAAGAAACGTTATTGTATTTCAATCTTGACCTTAACTTTGAATTTCAGCTTCCAACATTGGTCTGAATTTGTATTTCAGTCAACTACTACGGTATTAGCTCTTGAATTTCTATGCTATACAAGAGTGTTTCGCATAGAGTTACCAACTCTTCTAGGGCTTTATAATATTGTACCTAGGCCTACTAATGTACTAATCAAACAGTAACAAAAAAAATTCTATGCACTTGTATCTAGAGATGCTATTTTATTGAAATGAAGATAATATTCAAAATTAAAATTTTATTATTCAAAATTAAATTTTTGGATTCAAAATTAAAATTTTAAAATTAAATTTGTGGTTGCTTTGAGAGAGTTCAAAAATTATGAGTTCTCATATAAAATTAGCAATGCAACCAAAATAAGTAAGATGTGTAAGACAAGTGAAGATGAGTAGTAGTTATTGTAGAAACTAGTTATTGAAATATCTGTGTCACCAATCCGATTCTCCATGGAAAGATTGAAAACCGATTCTTTTAAACCGATATTTATTTTTTTTTTCAGAAAAGCTGTAAGAGCTGCCGTGGTGTTGCTCCCTCTGCTGGGCATCACAAACCTAGTGAATATGACAGAGGCGCCCCTGACACGAGCCGTCTGGGAGTTTGGTCTCTGGTCATACACAACGCATTTTCTCACTTCTTTCCAAGGCCTATTCATAGCGATACTTTACTGCTTCCTCAATGGAGAGGTCAATTTATTATTTTCTTGCACAGTTTGAGTGGAAATGTTTATTTAAATACTTGTGAACACATTTCTCTAATAGATGAGATTCTTCATCATCATCAGAAATTTTCCATAGTGCATTATACTTTCAAGCTACCGGTGCTAAATATCAATCATGGACTGTGCTTTTTGCTTGTTTGTCAATGGCTCAACAGCCCTATGTGGGCTTAGGCCTACCAGCTGGTTGCCAGTTTCACATCCACTTGACTGAATCAGCAGAGGTGAATGATCATTAACCAGAAAAGATGTAACGTGTGGTTAGCGGACTGTGCTACATGGATACAATCCACATTAAATTTATTTCTCAAGACAAATAACAGAAACCTATGAAAAATAGTAAATATGTACCAGTACGGTATTTAAATAGTGAATGTGACAATGGCATATTCTTCACACGAATAAAATATTTATTTTCCAAGATAAATAACAGAAACTTATAAATATCAGAAAATATGTATTGAGAGAGTCAATATTGTAAAGATATTGTGATAATATTCTTCACATAACTGTATGATACAGTAATTCAACATGAGTAGTACTAGTGCATGTCCATTGCTGATGATATGAATAATAATAAAATCCTAAAGACATGCGCTAAGTACAGACGCAAATCAATACGAGAAGCTACTTGTAGTCTTTGCAGTTTAACTGTAAAGACTTGTATTTTAATTTTCACAATTGTTTTATTCGTGAAGTACATAATTGAAAATTCTGATGAAATTTGGATTGTGTCGGTGATTGAAAGAATATAAATTTTTCAAAAATTTCTAAATCTAATTCAGCCAATCTCAATATGAGTACAATAATTATGATGAAGGTAGATGGAAGAAACTTTTGAAAAGATGTTGCAGATAACCAACTGCTGTGAATACATAATATTAGAGAAACGAATATCCATACAATATAATGATACAAAGTAATCATTTCTAAAAAGCAGACATTCCAACAAGCATGAGAAAATAAAATATGTAGTAGAAGTCTTCAGATCTATTCAATATAGCTTTCATTGGGTATTCGTATCTCTAATAATTATTATAGAGGTAGGTCTTATTGGAACAGAAGCAATTCAGTTGATGTAACAAATTTGTTAAGAAACTGTTCAGCTGATAAAAATTATAAATTTAATACTCATCAACACTCTGTACTCAATTTTATAACTACAGATGAAGTATTGTAAATACATTTTTACTGTATTCCATGCAACAATCTAATATTGTATTACAATCAATTGATGAATGTAATAATAATTACAATTGATATTGATTCTACTTTAATTTGTGATCATGAAATTTTGAAATAATAACGGTAGATACCTTACATCAGGGATGTGTCCGAAATCATTGATTGAGAAGTACCGTATCGTATAGAGTAACATTGCTGTTATATGAACGTGTCCCATATTATTTTATTCTTTCAAATATTTCAATCTTTCAGATGGATTTTATTACAACTTCTATTTGTGGTTCAACTAATCGAGAAAATGAAAGTAACTTAATACACACAAATCCTCATATTTAACTCACAGGGTACAATATTTTAAGCCTATAATGAAATATACTTGCAAATAAAGAATATTTTCGACTTGAGTCGCGGACGCATTTCAAACAATACTGTTTGAAACGCTGTACGTACCTCAAAAGCGCTGAGGAAGAACAGCATTGTTCGAAACTAGTACGTGACTCAGCTCGTAAGTGTTCTGTAACTGCAAGTACAGTGACATTCATTTAATTTGACGCTTGGCATTAGATAGCCTAAATATCATTTCTTGACGTTGCTGATGACCGTAGAGTAAGATGGCAAAGAAATAATATCTCTCTATGCTATATCTATCTAATGCCAAGCGTAAAATTAAATGAATATCACTGTATAAATATAGTTCACTATTATCATTGACTATATTATCATTGACTGCTCCCGCACACAGACGACACTGTCTATGCGGGTTCTATTATTCATTTTATTTCACCTGTAAAGTGTACTGTACAATTGTATATGTGAATAAATAAATTGAAAATTGAAATAGAGTTCAAGAACATGGATAACCACAACAACTACTATATTTCTTTGAAATAAAATCGATGAAATTGATATATTAAGGCTGAGCATCAGCTTGAAAAAACTTTTTTATGGTGATATTTTTCAAAGTTTTACTATTTGGATACTATCAAGCTATCAAAATGAAAACCCCTTTTTAGAGGAAACAATTTTTTTTGTTCATTAGTTTTTGGGATATGGGCGTCTAAAGTAGAAATTTTTGGAGAAAGTCATCTCAAAATCGGTTGCAAATACAATCTTGAAATTTTGAGCATACGTGCTTGAAGGTATTGTCTATCACTTGACATAATTAGTTTCTCAAAATAACCAATTTGGAAAAAAATATTTTCGAAAATAATTTCTTTAAAAAAATTACTCAATTTTCAATTGAATTGAGAATTTTTTATTTTTCTCAAAAGTTGATATTTTGAGAAACTAATTATGTCAAGTGATAGACAATACCTTCAAGCACGTATACTCAAAATTTCATGATTGTTTTGCAACCAATTTTGAGATGACTTTCTCCAAAACTTTCTACTTTAGACGCCCATATCTCAAAAACTAATGAACAAAAAAAAATTGTTTCCTCTAAAAAGTGTTTCATTCTGATAGCTTGATAGTATCCAAATCGTAAAACTTTAAAAAATATCACCATAAAAAAAGTTTTTTTAAGCTGATGCACAGCCTTAAACATTTTTTACCATATTTGAACAATTTTGTGGAATATGTTACAGGTGAGAATGGCAGTAAGAAAGAGTGTCTCGACATACCTGTCTCTGAGGCCGCAGCACTTCACGCCCCAGAGGCGGAACTCGGCGTTCGTGTCAGCCAACATGACAGAGCAGGTGGTGTCGACGCCGCCCCCGCCCCGCGCCGCCTCCCGCAGCTGGTTCCGCTCCTGCTGCTCCCACCCCTCGCAACCCCCTCCTGAGTTAGTACGTTTATGGTTTATGTAGTCATTTTGTTACATCAAATTATTCTCATACAACAAATACAATATAAATTTTCAGTTTACAAAAGAGGAATTATAGGCCACATTAACCAATTGTTATGGCTCAAATAAATAATACCTATTGAAAAGAAAATTAGTGAAAATGAAAAATAACAAAGTAAAGTTAACTTGATTGACGTAATATCTGAGTCCAAACTCGCATCACTCAAATTATCTCATTATCTAACATTTTCGAAATCAAGGCGATAAAATAGTAGTGGGAGAGCACTTTAGCTGCGACAAACAACACCATATCGACAGCCACTCTATGCTACCTACTAGCGTGAGTTAGTCGCTAGTACCAGAAAGTCGTGAGTTTACCAGAGATGGTGTGACAACGAAAAACGGTATCTCGAATTTTTTTATGAATTTGTAGTTTTGACAACTTCCAGTATTTTATATTGGTTTTTAATAATTTGTCGCTTTATATAATATGTTATAAAAAAATTATGAACATCCACTGGTTTTGTGTCACATTCTTTACACTGAATGGATCTAAAATTGGAATGAACAATGGGTTGAACCCCTTATAAAGAGAGACATTGAACTTTGTGCACATAAAAAATTGTAGAAACCCGATCGTTATAAATAGCGGAAAGACTATTTTCGAAAATATTAATCAAATTGTTCAATTGAGTACCGAATTTCAAGATACTATACAGATGCTGTAATTTTTCAACAAGCGTTTTTTATAAAGCGTATAGGTAATTTATGAAAAATAATAATAACCAATTTTAGCAAAACAATACGAAACTGCGAAAACTATCAACGTTTGCATTACTCATGTGAATTCTATTTTTAAACAATTTATTGTAATACAAAGTACCGTATTGTCATTGATCTTTCAAATGACTTGAAAATCTCCCTTTTCACTTTTAATTTGCAATTTTCTATGAACGGTGTTAAAATATTAATAACACTCTTGCTTTATGATGTTTCAAAACTTATAAACTAGAGTAAGTATGAACTAAAGTTATTTGAACTTTTAAACTAACTTATTTAGTGGGCCTACTCCTGAATCATGAAATCGTCTACATATAAGGTCAAGTTTATTCAATATTCAGTTCGCCAACAATGATGCGTTATTCAATAGGAACAAATTGAATTAGAAGTTGAGGAAAGTTGGCTGTTTGGGACAACAGCGGTGTTGGCTACTTGTTTGTATCTCTGTGCAAACTAAAATTAGATTCCTGGAAATTTGGACTCAGATTCATCTGAGATTCATTATCTTACCATGTAGCCAAGACTGATGCCGATTATCAAAAATCTAGTAAATCATGTGAAAAATTATACAACAATAAGTTTTTGTTACAAATCATTATTCTTCCTTACTGATTAAGTATTCACTTTTATTATAATGTTAATGATCTGGTAAATATATCACAACCAAAATACAGTTGAGTTGAGTTGGAATTGGAATAAACTAATAGGTACCGTACCAGAAAACCAATGTTTTGTAATAAATGGAAAAACCCATTAGTTTTTCTATATTTAGAATTAAGGAATATCATTAGATTTCCGACCATCAATTAAAAGATGGATTGTTAATAATTGTTTAAAAAACAATAGTTTATTATCTCATTTATGACAGGTTGAAATACTTTAATTGTTGAGTACACCATCTTGAAAATATTGCCAATTGTTTTAAATATCCGCAGGTATCTTGTTCGTCACATATAAAATTTACAATCTATAAAATTATTTTTGCCTGGATGAAGTTTATTGACAAATTTCAAAATAATTTAAAACACTCATGAATATCCATAGTTTCACAAACAAGGCATAGACCTACGCAGTAAATATATTCACGCCTACATAATGTGTAATAATTAATTTTACTATGTAAAACACTCACATTTCATTGCGGACCCAATACAATGATGAAACCAGCATGCAATTTGCAGATTATCGGATGAATCAACTGGAATAATGGAGCGGGATACAATATTAAAACAATTAGGAGAGCGAATATATTTACATAATCATCTCACAAAATAATTTAGTGGAAGGTGGTCGAATGATTAGAGATTAGAGTCTCCATGATTAATATAGATATAATAGAGAATAGAAACACTTTCGATATTATAATTTACGATAAATTTGAATGAATTTTTCATTCCAATAAGTAATTCATATTCAATATCATAATCGTGCTCTCTGTCACAAACTTTTCCATCCAATTTCTGTACGGTGATCTACAAACTAACACCCGTTCGCTTTTGTAAAGGGTTTCAAATTACATTCACCCACACACAATTCATAAATTATTGTAAGTTTATATTTTTAGTTGGATTCTGATTTGTTTGAATTATTTGTAATCACTCACATTCGAATAATAAGCAGACTATCAATATTCAATTTCATTTCATAGTGGAAGCAGGATTACACTGGTACAGTCAAGTGTATGTTATTCCAATGAGATATGACAAATGAGCATTGAAATTTACACTTCAATGTTAACATACTCCGAATTAAATTCAATTCACATTTTCAACGAACACTCTCATTTTCTGATTGTTGCCATATTCACATGTAATTCTATTCATATCAACACTGTGAATTTCTAGGTGCCAAAGAACAACTCAGACATTTCGACTGTACACAGTCATTTCGGATCCTTGTGTTGCTTCGATTCATCAAGTTATTAATGTCAGATTTGGTAACGTTTACTCTTCTTGAAATGATTCAAGTATTTATTACATTCTAAGACAATGCACTTAGTGATTGACCCTCGCAAGATAGAAGACACATATCATATTTGAAGACCCAGAAGGAAGACCTCCATGGTTTTCACGAGAATAGTCACTTAGAAAATAGAAATTACAAATTTTTCTACAAATTTTATCATTTAAAAAACTTGCGGTACCTTTTATAGAAATCTCAGAGCTACCTACATGTGATTGAACATAATGAATAGTAATACAATCAATAGAAAAAAATATTCAATAAAACACAATATCCTCTAACTAGTTATATATAGAACTTAGTTTTTTATATTGTGATTTTGTTTTATTCTTCCAGCACTTGTGTCTGTAAATCTAATTATTCTTTAGACTTTGAAGGAATTAAAAGATATCTAGCTACTTATTTGTTAGTGTTATTCCATATAATCATGTATCTACTAATTAGCCTCTTGCCTTTCATTTTTCCGATTATGGTTCATGCCTCTTTTATAATTCATTCATCTCATCTATAATAAATTTCTCAAAATAATCACAGCAGTTTTCTTTTGAAACTGTTTTCTGATTCTATTTATATTTTCAGTGTTCGAATTTTAAACTGATAACATGAATGAATAGCCTACTGATTGATGAATCTGCTCTACAGTTTTGGATTGAATGGGAAATGATTTTTCTACTTGAATTGCTCCTTTCTGTTAGAACATATTATTACCTACAATGTAATATTCTACCTGTAATTAATAGATTATCAAAAAGGTTCTAATACATTTTTTCATATCACCCCTCCAGTGCAAGTTAATTATATTTTGAATGCAATTAACGAGTATACTGAATAAATATTTCCAATAAAAATAAAATTTAAGAAGAATTAAAATTGAAAGATTCCTACTGCACAGAAAGTTGGTTGAATAAGTAAGTTTTCACAATGGGTAATTATACTGACCTAGAACTGAAATTTTAATTGTGGCACTATAGAGTTAGTATCGCTTAGAAAGTCTTCTAGGTTGATTTGATTCATATATATGGGACTGTTGAGAATTATTGTCCGTTTTTTTTTAAATTGTATTTACGGAACAGTACAAAATATTCCCAATCAATAGAATATATATTCAAGTTCATGATGCATGCTGTCATCTCCTCAATAGGACGGTTAATATAACTGTTAATCTGGATCCCCAAAATTTCTCACCAGCATAATTAAAAGTAGGTGCAATTGCAAATTGGAATAAGAGGAAAACATCATCATTACTTTTTCATACATTAACTACATTCGATGCCAATGTTCTTATTGTGTTTCCCGACTCAGTTTTCAAAAAGGTTCAACAAGTTATTGATAAGAACTTCAATTTTCATGTACTGAAGGATAATTTTACAATACTAATAAAAATACATCTATGCAAGAAGTTCGTCTCTCATCACAAATAATACAGTACACTATCTATACGGTAATTGATTGAAAAAATTTTCTATTTGTTAAAAGTACATAGACTGGTATAATATTAGTCAAAAGCACCTATAGCCTGCAAGTTGAAAAATAATAATAACAGTCTTAGTTGATCGGTTATCTCCCTGATTCAATAGTTTCTTACAAGAATGTACTGATGCATTGATGGTTTTTTCTTATTAAATTTCAGCTGAATTACCAGAACACAATACCGGTAATGGCAATTTCATTTTTAAACTTTCATTTTTCAAAACTATCCAATTCTAATACTTCCCAATTTGATACTTTGTGAATGCCTGTGCTTAGGGACCGACTATTTTAGCCCACGTGCGCTCACTATGACAAAATGTCAGACTTAGCCGAGAATTGAGCCCCAAAACCGCGGTCATTTGAAAGGTACGGCATGCCAACGACAAAATTGGTCGAATTTTTAATTTTTTAAATATAATTTTCAAATTAAATTGGTGTTTTTCTCTTTTTTCAAAATCAAAAAAATACAATTTTGACCAGAGTTTAAATTTGATTAATCTTTAGATGTGAATGATGATCTTCCCTTCCTTTTACATATAAATCAATGTCCATTTGCACTCATTAAAAGCACACAAACCTTCTTCTTTTGCTTATTATGCGTAATTTGCGTATTTCATCTATTGTTTCATTCTATGCCTGGAAGCTCAGACATTATAAGATTACAACAATACTATAATATTATCATCGTTTTTTAATAATTATTATTATAATGAATGTTTGTTTATACAACTTTTTTACTTTCCTCTATCTATTTGAATGTATTTTGAAGATAAAATTCTTTTCAAATTAAAGAAAATGCTGTTTTAAAGTGCAGATTTTATCAAACTACACTCTAACGTGTCTTATAAGGTGTAATAGCAAATGAACCAATCTTGCTATCGAATAGAACTACTTCTACACCTTATTTTTTCTTATATTTATTTTGAGGCTCATGATTTCAATTTACTATGATTACAATGAATATTTTATCGTTGTTTCACTCCTTTCATTTTTGAACTCTATAATGATTCCTCTGTACTCCAGCCAATGTGTTTCCAATGTGTTTTAGTGTATTTTCGATTTATCCAATTATTTTCATCGTACTGTATATATTCAACTTCTAAATTCTAATAATTTTTATAAAAAAAAATTTTTCTCGAAATCATCAATTTTAATCACTTAATATAACCTTGTGTAATGCCATCCATTGTGCTCATCAATCAATAATTTATTAAAAAGCATTATTTATTTGTCTGAATTATACATCTATGAAAATGTTTTCTTGCTTTTGCCATATTCCCATCAGAAAATTGTGTTTGAATAAAAAGAAAGATCCGTTTTAGGATTTAATTAATTTTTAATACTTTGGGTGCCATCTGTACATGCTCTTTCAATCAAGATCTATATTCTCTTTTCAATCCTTGAAATTCATTCATTAAAACTGTAATGTTTAAATTTTGAATTCATTAGCATTCCGATTAAAGAATATCATATTCGCACAGCTCCACCTACTAGACTACAGCAGGTTCATTATTGAATAACTATAAAATAACCTATTTTGAACAAATTATGTAAATTAATTACTATTGTTTCTTTCCATGAAGAATTCAAATTCCGATTATATACTTGTTTCTATATTATAAATTTATTTCAATACGGTAGTGATTGAAGTTTGAAAAATGTATTTTCTTTTCTATACAAATAACAAACCCTTTTTCGATCATGTAAGGCATTTTAAGAAGACATTTTTGTTTACAATGTTTATTGATAGCAGTTGTGTTGACTGCATTTCAGGACGCGAGTTTGACATTCAATGACAGTCATTTGTGATGACAGAGCCACTACGCCTCCAAGCAGCCTTTCAACGAGCATCAGTGACACCAGCAGCAGCAGAAACAGCAGCAGCAGTCGGTTATCGGCAGTGATATCAATCTCGATCACGACTCCTTCGTCAGTCAGTTATCACGCCGCTGACAACTTACACCAATGACAACCGCAGAAGCCTCACTCAGTTTGTCATCATAGGCCGCTCATTATTATCCATGGCTAAAAATATGAATGATACTGCCAACCTCAAGCTAGTGCCAAAACAACGGTTGGTGATCAAAAAAGCATATACCTATTGATCAGCCAAACCCCTGAATTGACTTATGTTAGGATTAGGTTCGTCAATGAAAATCTCTCAAATAAAAAAGATAGATTTTTGTGTATTGGAATTGGCGGTTTGTTGCATTAAAAGAAACAGTTTTTTAATTCTTTCTCTGTGTTATGATCTCACTATGGCAAAAGTCAGGCCAGAAGGGGTCTGACTATGTGTGTGAAAGTAATTGAGAATTTTTACGATTTCAATGTGTAGCCTACCGTGCATTGAAAAAAGATAAATTAATTTAAATTAGTTTTTGTAAATTGGTTTTGTTAACCAATACGGTAGGCCTAATGCAACTATGAATGGTATCGCCGGTTAATTGGTTATTTTGTTCATCTACTGGTTTGTTCCCTAACAGAAAATCCATTGCAAGGAGGATGCTCTCTGTCTTTGTTATACTCAAAATCTGTGAAATCGTATAATCCATCACTAATGAACTGCATAGTTTATTGTTAACCAATAGAACTTTTATTCGAAATTAATAATGAATTTTATTGACACTCGAAGTTGAAATGTTGATTATGCCAACAGGGTTGATTATATTAACTAAGTTAAATATGGACAATGAAAGTGATCTGCAGCACAAATTCAATGGATATTGTGTTATTTTTTTATTAAGGAGAATATAATTATTAGAAAGCTCAATTACAAAATGCATCGAACTATGTGTGAAAGTAATTGAGAATGTTTACTGTTTCAATATGTAGTAGGTACTGAACATTGAAAAAAAGTATTCATGTTAAATATTAGCCTGATACTGTATTTTCTCAAATAAGAGGTTCACATTAAAAACTTGTATCTGAAAAAATATATATTTCCAATTCATTATAAAATTTATTTTAGCACATAAATTAATCATTTTTTCTCAATTTTGTCTATTATTTTTATTAGTTTAAATGTTACGGTATTCTTTTTCATTCATTCAAAACAACAGTTTACTTAATATATTGAAGTAGAATATGGGAAATTCTTATTATTTTATTTTTCACTTCTCGTGCCTATAATAATTTCAAGCTCATAACGTTTTACACAATCATTATTTGGACTAATTTGATTGAAAAAGTCACTAAGTTCCATATGGTATCAGTTCCATAAGTTTATTAAAATATTCAGAGCTATTATACAACTCATGAGCTTATTGTTAGCTGCATTTTGTAGATAGGAATTTTGTTCATATTTTTTTATAAACTTAAATGTAAGTTACTATACCGTATGTGTGTTATTCCATGTATATATTTATAGATTTAATATGTTCCTTTGTTAAGGTTTGCTTATTTTTTGTAACGGTTTCGCTAGCTCCTAATAATTGGTCAATTCTATGTAAAGTGATCCATAATCATTAAAACTCAGTATTGGTAACCAGGAGCTTGTGTTCAATCAAAAATGTACCGTGGTGATTTTTGATAATAATTTTATTGATGGAAAATTTCTAGCCTATATGTACTTTTCAATCCAGGAAACTATTCTGTAATGCAATAATATAATGTTTTACCAGCTTATGTAAAATCTTATATATACTAATTAATATTCGACATGATCAAATAATATGATTAGGCTATTACAATATTATTTGAATGTACCATCAGAACATATTATTCTATAGTTACCATATTTTTTTATTTGACATTCAAAACGTTTTTTGTCATTAAACAATATAATATTACATAAAATTCTTTCTAGTCCTACTGGAAGAACTTCTATTTTCGTTGTGATTCGGCCTGAAATACCGTATCAATTCAATGGTAAGTGATTGCTAGGAACAGAACCAATGATGTTGATAACATTGGTGGGTAGGATTCGGTTCAGCCATATCATTGAAATAAGAAACTGTGATGTAGTGGCTCTTTAAAAGTTTATATTATATGCATTGAAGCCAAGTTTTGATGGCATTTTTCGAGCTTTTATTGTGTAAGGAGTTAGAAAGATAAGAATCATAATTAGTGAGGGATTTCTATAAGTGGTAAAAACTATTACTCCTCAATTCCTCTTCATGACGAACAGATAAAGTGCGTGTTAATAATTCACTTCAAACTGGTTTGTGTACAGAATAGAAGTATTGAGTTAAATATAGCTATGTTTTATACAAACCAGTGCACTGTATGTGGAAAATTATTAGGTTTTAATTGGGCAAAATTATTAGGCACCAATCAGTGATTAAAAGGACATCAGTGATGAACTTTTCTTGGCCTATTGGTGGTCTTTGAATGGTTAATAATTTATGCACTCTGTTACATTAGTGAAGAATTTAAAATAGATGAAAATGAAATATTTTTGAGGAATAATATTGAATAGTACTTTGTATGCCTATTCTTAAAAGAGTTGAAGATACCTGAGAAAGTAGAGAAATGGTGCAGTGTGAAAATGTACGGCATTGCATACTTTTGAAGAGAAATATAGATTTTGTATTTTATCGTACCACTAATTATCCAGTATCGTCTTCTACAGAATGGCCTAGGCTGAACCATTTCAAAAAGCGATAGCACTATGGCTTGACTGACCAAACTTTTTTCTGGGTATCAAAGAAAACTTTTAATGTTATGATTGCTGTCTTTGGAGAAATAGGATCGTCTCAGGCGTGGATTTCAATCTAGTGCCTATGGAAAAAGGGAGTTTCCATTATGGTTTATGGTATTCAAAAATTCAACATTATATGAAGCAATCATTTCAAATAAGTTGGGGTGATTTATTTCCATTAAAACAGCACATACTTGAATAAAATTTATGTCCGAATTTTCTTAAACCAGTGACCAATGAATGAATCACTGCAACTATTAATGGCAAGCAGAAATAATAACTTTTTATTGGCATAATTACACAGTAAAACATTTATAATGAAATGTGGTGTCATATCACATGAGCTTTAAAAACCCTTGCATTACACCGACGAGTTCTCAACAGTAGAATCACATTCACATATAATAATTTACACTCATGAACTACTCAGAAAAATCTGTAGTGTACGGTTAGATAAAATGTCCAAACATTAATAAGAATACTATTATGTTAGGCAGGCTGCTTTAACAACCATCGTTAGTGTCAGTTCTCACAAAAACTTAATCTTGAATGTCTATTGCGCATGGAAAATCTCCATAAATATGAATATTATCTTGTACAGAATCGTAATAGAAGCTGGACAGCCTGGTTTTAACTGTTCGAATGTAAGTTTCTGAGACTGAATTTGTCAGTCACCAGGTCAATTTCTGAATATTTGCCTTTTAGTGCAGTCCAAAACCTGCAGCTCTACATTATCGATTTTATAGCAATTAAATAATTCATTGGATTGTTTTATATTCTACATAAGGGCCTTATTAAGAGGGTTGAGATCTAGGTACTTCCTTCCATATAGAAATAATTCGACGCTTTTGATCAGTATAAATGAAACTCATGTTGAGATTTCAATTCGAATGGTGATAATTTATCACAGAAGCCTATTTAGTTTCTGGATGAAGCTTTAACGTCTTAATAACAATAATATTTTTATATCTATTTTATTATTGACCATTTGCATTATTCCTAGATGCTTCATTTCAGTTATTGAATTTCATTTCTGTGCAACTGATTGATGATCAATTATGAGAATGGTTTTTATATTTTACAGTTACAGCATATTTTTCCATCTTGACTATGTAAATAATGAATGTGTGTGAAGCTTTAGAATAGAATGTTTAATACTGTAAACCAAAATGTGCAATGCCAATGCCATTGATTAGTTGTCAATCCGAATACTTTTCCTGAAATTAAAATGTAAAAATTGACTAGTAATGAGCTATTAACCAGTTTTTATAGTATAGGCCTAATATCAATTGATCTTCTATGATGTACTAAGAATATCCAAATCAAAATTTAGAAAGTTGAAAATTTTACAGTATTGTTTTTTATATAGTTATAAAATAATGTTATTGAATTAAATAACTGTACTTTTATTACAAAGATTGACAGTAATTGCATACAATATTGTGATTAAATAAATAATGTTTTTCAAATAGCCTATGTAGCATTTTCTTCATTTTTCATAGTGATTTATTCACAAAAATTGAAATATTTTTTATATAATATGAATCGTTATTGTTACACAGTAACAAACAAATCGTAATAGCCTACTCAATTCAGCAAAATTTTAATTTGATGCGGTACTATTCGAATAGAGAATTCTTACCAGTAGGCTGAGAAGACTTACCACTTTCTATGAGATCTCCTCCATTGAATAAGAAAACGAGAAGATAATATCAACAATGAAACATTTATAACACTCACATTGATAGGAAACATACAGTATTTTTCAATTTCACTGTTCAACATCAAGTAGCAGACTTTTGCCTGCAGTAGGTTTCCGAGATTGTAATTACAGTATAACAAGATGATTCATAAAAAAGTAACTTACGCTAAACAAAATTATAATCCTGCTTTTAGTCGAATCTGGCTTATAAAAATAAGAATTCTCTGATTTTCTTGTTAATTTCATAAGGATGAACTGTAGCCTGATCAGATCCGATGAGCTGTGCAAATGTTATCGTGGACATCATTGTTCAAACTTCCCCACGTCAGTAAAATAAAGAAGTCATTCTATTCTATTATAAAAGAGAAGGGGCTACCTGAACCTTTTCCTGAAAATCCATTTTTTGAGAAGCCATATAATATAACATTTTTAACAGGCTGGGTTCTCGGGGACGAATATTCCAAGTAAATATATCGTTCCACAGAGAAGAAAGGAATCCTTCCTACTTTGTGATCGTTCTCAATGTTTTGAAGTAGGCTACCTACCGTTCCGGTCCTTATCAGTTCAGCTCTTTTTTCAAATTTTGGGGGTTTGGATGTACAATGAGTTCTTAAAACCAATAGATATGCATCAGCTCAGCATAAACTGCAGATGAAATCATTAATTTATTAGTCTATAATAATTTGACTGTCCTTAAAAAATTTCCTTTCCACCAACGGAAAGTTTTTCTTTTTGAAAATTCATGGCAAATAATGAAATTGTGCTGTTTCATTACACATTTTGTTATTCTGATATGTTCCTCTCTATTTTCTCTTATACGATTTGATATTCTCCTTTATATCTCTAAACTTTTCTCAATAATTCACCATTCTATTCCCTTTTTAGACTGAATTCAACTAAATTCTAGATTTTGTACGGTACGTGCTAAGGATGTTATAAGGAAAATATAAATTTGAGATCTAGTTTCGAATTTGGTAAGTATTATAAGTTCTACTATCATTACTGACTACTCTACACCAGGTCCATTCCCATAATTATAAGATTATCTAAATATATTAAACTAATGTCAACTATCAAGCTTTCATTTTTCAACAAATTTTTTTCTATAATGGTAATGCAAGTCCTAACCAATAAATTTATAAGAAATATTATAAGAATACCGATAGTTCGAATATTAGAATCTTTATATAGTAAACTTATGAAGGCCAGTGACACACTCACTGATTGACAAAAACTCACAGCCAATACCGCTGATCTGAGAGAATTGCCATTAACTTCAAAGAAGATTAAAATTCCATATTTTATACTTTCATGATCAATTCAACACTAAATTCCTATTATTATATACGAATAAATATAAAGCTAGACTTTCAACATTAACTAGGACATCCCAGGTCGCATAAATCTGCGACTATTGAAATACATGAAATAGTTTCCAATCCTCCTCCTCCTTCATCTACTTCTTTTCAATCTTCTTCTTCTCCTTTTTCTTCTTTCCCTTTCCCCTCTTCCCCTTTTTCTTTTTTTCCTTTTTCCTCTTCTCCTTCTTCTTCTTCTTCTTCTTCTTCTTCTCTTCTTTTCTCCTTCTTCTTCTTCTTCTCACTTTTCTTCTTCTTCTCCTTTTTCTTTCTCTCATTTTTATTCTTCTCTTTTTCCTTTTTCTTCTTCTTCTCATTTTCCTTTTTCAACTTTTTCTTCTTCTCCTCAATTTCCTTTTCATGCTTTTTCTTCTCATTTTTCTTCTTTTCATTTTCCTCTTCTTCTTCTCATTTTCTTCTTCTCCTTTCTCTTTTTCTCATTTTTCTTCTTCTAATTTCTCTTCTTCTCATTTCTGACAATGGCAATTAAAAGAAGGAGAACCCCCGGACCCCCGTCTTCCTTGGGGTCCTCTATTAACAAAATGCGTAGCGTTCAGTTTAGTCTCTTCCAAAGTATATTGATATAATTAATATAATATCTCCTTTAGAAACATAATGGTTTTGAAATAAGTCTTTCATAATTTCAATATGAAGCATGTGATGTGTTCACGTTATGAACTTGAATGCTTCAGCAACAGTAATATTTTAGTAATAAATTGCATACAAGTGTTTTGCAAGAAAATTTATGGAAATTACTCAAAAGTTTTTATTATTGTCATTTTCTAATCATTCCAATGTGAGGAGTACAGATGTTAAATTAGAATGTTTGTAGTTAAAAATTAATATTTAACTGGAGAATTTTGTATCCTTTTTTGGGGTTGGGGGAGCTTTTGAGGTCTGCTATTCATTCATGAGGGGAAAAATTCATTGCTTTTGGGGGAATTGCGCCATCAGCCTTGGGGGGATGGGCACCCCTGGACAGCACACATCAACAAGATTAACTCATTAAGTTTTGTCTACTGGTCAATTTACGGGCAAAAAAATTACTCATTAAACAATATCTCTGGTCAATAATTTATTGAATCTTTAATAATAAAAATCGAACCCCAAGCCAAAGAAAATACCAAATTCAAACTGAACACAAAAATCAGGTTGCAAGCTTGCGCCGTACAGTACTGCGCTCTGGTGGCTAGTACTGGAACTACAGAGAATGCGTACCCGTTATGCCCGTTTCGTATCGGATCGTTTAGTTTTCGGTCAGCTTGTTGTGGGACTACCGTGATCGGTTTGTTGAATGTAATCAAAAAGGAGAAAAATGTGTTTCAACCCGCCATTTTCGTAAAATTCGTTTTGTTATTTAGTTCTGGGTGCTGCAATGATTATTGAGTGAAGTGCAGTGTTTTCAAGTGAATGCTCCACTATTGTGCAACGATGTATTTCTATGATCGAAGATAACAGTACAGGTTATGTTTTCCAGCAGCTGATTTTTTCAATCGGGCTCCTGCTCGAGCCTTTCTGCCATCCTTTTGAAGCTTTTTCTTCCGGTTTCTAACTTTTCAGGTAATTCAAATCGTGTATTTATTTATGAATATTAATTGTATTCTTTCATTGATATTGATTTTCTGTTAAAAAGTCACTTTATCCATGCCTTACGCTACCTACCATATTCTAAGTCCCGATGAAAAATGTCCCCATGCATTTCTAATTTCAGCAATCTCAGTATAATTTGAAAAACAGACTCGCTTTCACTAATTCAAAATTTCATATCTGAAAGCATTTGAATGAATTTAGATTGGATGCGTGAATAATCAGTTTATAGTCTCCTTTTACAGAAACACACTTTATTTACCCGGTGGTTTGGAGCCTACCTGAATTAATTCAGTGGTCCACCATTTTATCATATTTATGTCCCAAAATGGATCTAAAACATTCTTTTTTCTAATAAAAGGTTGTGGTAGCTTGGGTTGAATGGATAAGCTATTTTATTGATTTTTTTGCATTGTAGCTATGTTTTCATCAACTACATCACTACCAACATGCCAAATTAATAGATTTGAAAGAATATTCTTGGATCACACAGTTAGGTGGAAGCAAAGACAATTGAATTACCTACTTAGATTGAATTTTCTTTGGTGGTAAGTAATATAATCTACTGACTTGATGTAGCCTACACCAGGGTCCCATCATCAAGTTTTTACCCTGAAAAATGTTACGATTGATTATAGGTAGATTTAGATTTTAAGGTTTACAACTATTCTAACTAATCACTGATGTTTTCACTAATCACTAACGTAGCACAGTTTTGACCAGGAGTTTTGCTCAAGCCAATCCCGTGTTTCGGAGGACACGTTAAGCCATCGGTCTCAGCTGCCGAAAAATCCCTCTTCACAGTTCAGATTACCCACACACACATAAGCCTAGAGATTATTTGCATTTTGGCATCACCTTTCTGTAAGATGAGTTTAGGATGTTTCCAGAGATTAATTTGAAAAATGTATGAATTATTTTAGTGTTAGGCTATATCACAAAAATGTGTCATTCATAAAGTAACTGAATTTCATTCTAAAGATTGCTAAGAACAAAATTCTATCAAGTGGGCTCAAATAACAACCAATGTCTGTGACAGGCATAGGACAGATTTAGGTTCATCAATATCAATCACTTCAGTTGTCAATTTTAATTTCATTGATGATTCATAATCATAGGGCTGCTGCATGATGCTGGTACTGTAAATCGATATACTGGAGTATACTGTATCTGTATCAGAACTTTACGTATATTGACTATTACATTTGATAACCAAGTCTTAATTCACGGACTCGTTTAAAAATTTATGGGATATATATCTCTCAATTTCTCAGAAATCGATGACTTCGCCAAACATTTTTCGTCATATTCGTGAATTTTTTTTAATTCTATCATAAAATGAAAAAAAAAATCACTCACATTCTGAGAGCTGAGCCTGTAATTTTTCTGATTAACTGTTTAATTTCTTGATAAAAATATTATTGATACAAAACTGTTTTTCTTGAACTTTCAATTGAAAATTAAGATCGTTGTATAATTCATTGTAAAATTAATTATTAAGCACTTTATCTTTACTTGTCAAAGAATGGGAAAGAGGTTCTTAGGGAACAGATGAACTTGGTAGGCCACTAGGCCTACAATATCAATTTCACGGGAAGATCCATGTTTACGTTCATATGTGCTGGTTCATTTATTGTCTTTGTAATGGTAATAACGTTGAAATTCTCAAAAAAATCAATAAATATTAACTTAATCTTACTATAACTTACTACTTAAGTAATACTTTACTAAACTTATTATTATTTTAATTTCATTGTGTTTTGGGTTGTTTTCTTCTGTATTCAAAATAACCATCCGTTGAAATATTGTATAGAAGTAGAGGCTGAATAAAATATTTCAGAAGCACCTTTTAAAAATTCTCTAGAGAGTTCTCTTATCTTGCAACAGTTTATCAACTAAAACTTGAAATTCCTTTTCAAACTCGTTACCGCTCTTTTTATTATGTTGAGTGAAAAGTGGAAAATAAATTAATGTAGAGCTGCATTTCATTCTTTTACAAGTCAGTTCATTCATAAAAGTGAAAATCTTTCATTTTTTGAATTATGAATGTGTTGATATTTTTACAACAAATATCAATACTCTCAATCGTCTAATCTAATTTATTACCAGAAGTTCACTACTTATTCTCTTTTATACAATATTTTTATGCTCAGGACATCAACTCTCTTATGGGAGTATAATAAAACTTCTTCATGGGGTAATTTATAAAAAATTTAATATATTGTCCAAGTAGCATAGAATCAATAATCATCATTTACAGTATTACGACTTTCTATTGTAATATCCCTACAGTCAGTCAAAGTGGAAATCCTTGAATTATATACTTCATATTGTTATCATTTTATATATTTAATAATGGTATTATCTTTGATCATGTTCAGTTTATCTAGTAGTGCACAATCGCACTTAATTTTAGAGATTTTCCGTTTTACAAGGAAATGAAAAATATGATAGAGAATAGTAGGAATTTTTCAACATTTTAAAATTTTCAGAATTGAAAGATTGGAATAACGTCAATTTTAATAGACAGCTACACTCATAAATCTTTGTCGTTGATTTTAGTGCAGGGTGCAGGTCTCCAGAATGTACATTACTTGGTATCTCGTAAGAAAAATAGTTTGAATGTGAGCCATAAACATCTAGCAATAAATCTGTGTTGCTAATTGCTATGTCATAAATTTCCTCATCAATTAAAAAGCTACAAAAATGCATGGCAAGTCAGCCTTCAGAATTCGTTTTTTATCAGGTCAATAAATTTAGAATAATACATTATTTGACAATTTTCTAGTAGGCCTATAGAATTGTTCTCTCAAAATTTCTAAAAAAAATATTATTCATCTTTGAACTGTGAAGTTGCAAGTAAATGTGGTTTAAAACGTACTAGTCTAGGAAATTTTCTACTAAACTATTAAGATTGCAAAAAAACTACAACTACTTCAACAATAACTACGTCAAGCATGAAAACGTCAATTGTTTGACCTTCAGAGATATGCTCAATAGAATGTTCAATCACTGACCATCACAATGTTTTTCCAGTTGAATGAAGCTGTATCAGTATCAATAGCAATAATTTATTCTACCCTCGCTTAAAACTATATATTTTTGGAATTTTGGTGTTTTCATTATACCAGAACAAACTTCCCTAAATTGAAATTTGGATATATATACATGTATATAGTCGACATATTATTACATAACCCGCAATAAAAACTCAATCCATACCGGTCGTAGAAACACAATAATTTACTTCTATCACGCACTTTAAAAATCCAAGGTTGCATTGATAAAACACACAGAGAAAAATGTTTCCTTTCAGATTAGTCATACCAGATGACTTCTAGTCCGTGAGGTTTTCTTGGAATTTTTTTTAAATTTATTAATGTAGCAAACCAAGAAAAGTAATTGTCATAGAATTATGGAGAAGAGGTCTGCAGTAATTAAACATAGAATATAATAACTTTGAATTATCAAAAATTAGAATTATGATGTACTGAATATTAAAAATTAAAAATTATTCAATTCTTTTTTTAATTAAAATAACGAGATTGAGATACTACTAAAGAATAATTTGTGAAAAATTGCACTTTCTTGGAATTCCATTGGCACTTCTTTCATCTTCTCATTATTTGTGAATGAGTGAGAGTGAATTTTCTTCACGCCATTATTTCATGAAAAACATCAGAAATCTACTGAATCTCAATGAGATGATACGTTGTAAATCTTATCCATGCTTATTGTACATAGAAAGCTCTGAAGTGGTTTATCAATGAGCATATGAACTAGAAGAATCAATTGAGGTCAAGTTCCTATTATTATTGTCTTACGATTTTAACGAGTAGCTATAATTTATTAGTGCTTTTAAATTAGGTAGCTACTTCAGATCAAATCAAATGGTAGAAATTCGTTTTACAGTTTATTATTTTCTTTTATAATGAAATCAAATTAAAAAAAAACATGGAATCATGGTTAAAGGGTCTATGGTACCAAAAATATAGAATATTGTAATAAGAACATAAATCAGGTATGGTCTATATTCAGTTATATATCCATTCATATCTGAAATACTATATTAAGAGGACTGAATGGTTTAAATGTCAATAATTGTATGTAAAAACAATCAATAATATTGAAATTATTATCGTCTTGCTTTAAAAAAATTCATCATGTTCTTGGTGAATCATTATTGTAGTGAGTGATAAGTTACTGCGATAGGCAATTGAATCAATTTTTTTATGATATTGTCGTGGTACAATTGAGCACAACACATTGTCACAAGCTGTCTATGTAGGTGCTTCTCCATTTGTCAAACTGTTTAAACAGTTAGTATTTTGTTTTAAATTAAATTTACCATGATAGAATGAGCCAGTTCTAAATACTGCACATGATTTTTCTTTGTCAAGATAAATAATGTGCAGACCAGTTGGCAATGCAGTGCTTTCTGCGTCATTCTGGGAGGGTTCTGCTGGACACATCATTCAGTATGCAGACGGCATACTCAGTCGCAAACATGATAGTGTATTATGGCAGTCGAGCTAGCTTCTATTATTGTTATCGAAACGCTACCATCAACTGCTGAGAGTGTGACAGCTAGAGACGCGATTCGCTAAATGGCTGAATGACATGACACAAAATGGCTTTTGCTGGACCAAGTCATCTCACGCCCCTCTTCGATGGCTATCATTTGACAGACAATTGCTTTATTTAATCTCCAACTTACTAAACATCAGATCATCCAGTGATCTTGTCATTTTGAATAAGTTGATGACTATATTTATTTATTTTTGAACCCACTATACATCTTGAATAATAACATTCTAATTTGTTTTGATATCCTTAAAAATCAATAATGCACCTTAGTGACTATAACTACTGCAAGGAGCAATTTTATATTTTTATTTTTGAAAAAAAAATATGTACAGGATTATTGTTTCACCAATAGTGTTGGTCCTTTTGAGCATGCGGACGATAAGAGCCCGCACCTTTTCTAAATAAATTGGAGCAAATGTATGAGCGCTTTTATTTCTGTGCTGTCATGTGTTTTTCTTATAAGCGCTCATTTGCTCCAGTGTATTTAGAAACGGTGGGTGTATTTTTATCATCCGTACAAAAACGCATGCATAAAATAATTTTAAAATGCGATTGAAAATATCTAGCCTATTTATAACATAGAAGATTCTTTCGTTCATAGAAACATTCGTTATTACATTCATTATAGAAACGTTTATTAACTCTTATATTTCACTTTCCATGACGAACTGCTAGTAAATTAAACTGCTAGTTTCAAAGTAAATTATCATATAACATAAAATCAATTCATATCATGTCATTCTGTATTTTCAAGAATGTTTGTCATGTTTTCACCTAGACCATTTCGATTAAATAGTTTGTTGAGTCACAATTCTCAACAAATTATGAAATTAGACAAGAATGTGAGGTGCAATGTATCATCAATTGAGCGGAGAGAGCAGGTGCACTCCTCTAAGGCCTCGGGTACGATACGAGCGGCGAGCGGCAACCTGAGCGGCATGTAAGCGGCGGGGGTGGTTACGATACAAGCGACACTTTTTAACGCTCACCTTACTTTGAACACATTTAGCCTAGTACAAATACGAAATGTAGATAAACAAACTGTATAATGAGCCTTAGGTTCATTTAGCCAGAATTATTACTAGCCTTCTATTATTACTGTTTTATCATAGTTTATTGAAAAATATATAAAATAGACAATAGATAAAATTCCACTAAGACTCAACTAGGCCTAATTGGAGTTTGAAAACACGTATGAAGTATCAAACAAGTTGTTTGTAGTGGATTTAAAATTATGTGTGTTTCAAAACATACTAAAATATATTAGTTTTCGCCACACTTGGACGTAATGAACTGTTTTTCACACCTCAAACGAAGGCCGAAAGCGTTCTGTTTCCGACGAGGTCTGTAAACGTTTACGGCCCTAGGGCGGAAAAGAAAATGACCTTGAATGACAGCTGATCGTGTCTGATCACACAATAATAAGGAAGAGATAATCACATAATTTTCATGGAAATAAGCTGTATATTTATAATATATTCTATAAATAATTATTGTTCCATAACTTAATATGTATTATCCTTTTTTTTCAAATAGTTTTTCTTGAACCAATAGAATAGGATAATATTTCCTTAACCTCAACAATTATTGTGTTGGCTGCATTGTGTAACACAGAGTTATGAATATTGAAAAGTGAAGTACAGTAATTGTTTCTTTTTGAAATGGAATTTGACATCTTAGTATTAATAATACATCGTAGTATTTAAAGCATCAATAAATTAATTTTTTTATAACTTAATTTAAGTTATAAAAGTTTTGATATCAAACAATAGAATGCGATAGTATTTTCATAGGCCTAACCTCAAAACATTGAATTCTCCCTAGAATTTCACTTTCAAAATTGCCATATATAATATATTTTTTTTGGTGTGGCGAAAAATAGCGTTCGCACCGCGGGCAAAAATGTTTTGCCGGCTCTCGATCGCTTCAAGTTCTCGACATTCGTCTCGAACTTGAAAACCGCGATCTCAAGCCGGCAAACACACATTTTCCGCCCTAGGTGCGAAATATACTTTTTCTCATAATTATTGGAAAAATGTTGTCCCAGTACTGGGATTTTCCAGAATTCTGGGCCAGGATTTTTTTCCATATGGGTTTATTTGTGAAGCGGCGAGCGGCGTTTTCGCGAAAATCGGTTTGGACTTGGATTCATGAGCGGCGCTGAGCGGTGCCGCTGATCGCCGCCCGCCGCTCAGACGTATCGTGGCCAGTCTCGGAAAATTCACACGCAACTAAATGAGACCAGAAGTCAGAGCGGCGCCGCTCTCGCCGCTCGTATCGTACCCGGAGAAGGACAAATTTGGACGTGCCGCGCTGTCGTTTGTCCAAGGTGAGGGACTGTTTTCCTGTGTTGACGCTGAGGATGTACAACCACTTACCGGAGTCAGTGAGATCACGTTCAGTGAATGTCTTCAGGTCGTCAGTGTCTAGGTGGCTGCTAGATAGAAGTTTATACTGCATCCACGATTTTTTTGATGAAGATACTCGTGACCTGTGATACTGCCATCACGATCAAGTTTCAGTGTATGGTCTGTCTGACCATTGTTTTATTTTGATGACGCGATCTATACAGGAATGGCCTGGTCCACGATCAAGAAATTTGGATTTGGATATTGCTGCGTCGGCGGATATTAGGTTTATCTAGATCAGCCTACAATATTCCGACACAATAACCCAGTGTGTTTTTCCATAGGCCATAGATAAGAGATAGGAGATAGAGATAGATTCTAATCTGTTATCTATGGTTTTTCCATCTAAGATTGCTTGCTCACTATCCACACATAATGATGTAATTTTTCTTCACTTGTAACTGAAAGAAGAAATCAAGAATAGGTAAATTCGTCAAAATTCCAGCTCAGGCTCACTAACAAAATTTGCCACCGATTGTGTACAAGGTTTTACCACAGACAAAGAATACGCAAGCATTCTTTGTCTATGGTTTTACTTTGAACACTGCTTTAGTGAGCTCTCATAGTCAGTTCTGCTTTGATGAGGAGGAAGTACTTTTACTTATATTTTCTCTGGGTAGTAGCCTACCGAATTTGATACTGAAGTTTCAAAAATTCTACTTCTTAATGCTTGAGAAAATTTCGTTTCCTTGTTGAATTAAACTTTCTTCAATGCGATTCTAGTCACATGACAATATCTATTATATTAAAAAAACTCTTGGCGCATTCCTTTCTACTGTGCTTCCACCACTGCGAGATTTGATTTGAAATCTAGAGGAAACTCACACTGATACAATACAAGTGTGTTGCAATGATACTGTATTCCCAGTACTGAGCAAGCAAGCGGCGCTTTGCGCTGCACGGGGTGAACTAGGTTCAATCTGAAATTGAAAGAGGAAACAACTGAAAAATTTTCAGTACAGTCAATTCATTTTCTGAAATTAGCTCTTCGTTTTTGTATAATAAGCATTCAAAGTTCCAATTCTACAAACATTCTGTTGTATCTATTCATACACAAAGAAACCTATTCGATTTAATTATCATATTAAATTGTTTCATATAACCGAAAAATAATTTAGTGCTTCTGCTTCATGCGAAAGAAAGCAAATGTCAATCTTCAATGAAGCTTCAAGTCAGAAAGATTCACCGGTAATGTATTCCTAGTCATTTAACGACTTGGCACCATATCGCAGTCAAAAATCGACCTTCACGTGATATGCCTTTTTGCACTAGCTCTAGCCTAGTAGCATTGTTTTAGTTAGCACGACTAATGTTTTAAAAATGGTCTCAGACTGTTTATTTTTTGTAATTTTGTTAAATATTCATATATCGTCTTAAGGTTTTGAACGAGGATTATTTGTGTGGGTAATTCGTATTTTCCGGTGAAAATTTTGACTTGGGAAAAATACTGATAGAGCTCAAATCATTATCCAGCTATTTGTTTATTTGAGATTATGGTGTGAAATTTCTAGAGTAACTAATCACGAAGTAAAGAATATCACCTGAGGATTCAGTAGGCTTAATTCAAGTTAGCCTAGTACTTATTTGGAGTGTCAGAATTTAGCTGTATCACATTGGGTTGCCTGAGTTTTAAAATTATTGGAAAATAGATCATCCAATGGTACTTATATTAGATTTAACTACATTATTAAATTGTCCTGCTTAATTTGTTTGTAATGAACTATTCATTTCAATCTCAACGTAAATTTATTTGTTTTTAAATGCTAACATTTTTACTGCTATATCCGTGTGAATAATAAAATAAAACAGATAATATCTTTTTTAAGGAACTGGAAAACAAAATTGAGACAAACTTAATCCATCAAATTACGTTCTGATAAAATCTTCCCACTTCCCAAGAATATTTATTTCTCCAATTTAATTTATAGGTACCTCTTTAAAATATTATCTTGTTAGTAAACTAGTTAGTTCTCCCTTTTGTTTTTATCGTTATCATACTAGTATTCTAACTTCAATTATTCTTGTTTTAATCATTAATCTTGAAAGTGGCAATGCACAATATTGCAGTTGGATATTGTTACTTTGAACTTTCCATTCCTTGTATGATTTTTGTTCTTATTTGTTTTTCTAAATCCCGTAATTTTTTTATAGATAAAAACCAAGGCATAGTTTCTATTTGAAATGACAATTTGTCACTGCCTTGTAAACTATTATCTTCCCTTTGTATTACTGTGCATACTTCATGTAATTTATGTATAATTTTCACCCGTCAAATATTATGTTTCTTGTGCTTAGAATCACAATGGAGACTTCCCACTTATCCTATGAGTTTGAAAGTGTCTAATGAAATACTGCCATTGAAGATTAATCAAAAGTTGTTCTCTTCGGCTTTGTTGAGTGCAATCATGAAAAAGTACTGCTAAAGAACTTAATCATAGAGAATTATATTACTTTGTTTTCTCTTGTCATGCTGGAATTGAATAAGAATTCAAAGTGTAGCTCAAAGAGGTGAAAGACTATAAACTTGAAGCTGTTAATGAAGCTTCTCATCAATGAAAGCGTTCGTCCTTTAAACCGATAAATTTGATTTTTGAAAATTTGATATTCATGATCTGAGAGTGTACTTATAGATTGTTTTAATCTACTGTATTTAGAAAATGAATTTAAACGAAAAACTTCAAACATCGTGTGATTAAATTATGAGTTGTGTGATTGGTCACATAATTGGTCATTTCAATACTTCCACAGTTCCTCATCTACTGATCAGTATGTATTTCTCATTCTCAATAAATTTAAGATAAAAGTCATGAATCCAAAAAAAAAATATTTGGTACTTCTTCAATTTAGCTCTTCAAGTTTATTTCTCCGTTCCAGGTGTATATCGTTGAAATGTCATAATTTGTCATGTTTGGAGGGGTACCCGCATCCAAATCAATCACTAACTATTGTTGAAATATATTGACATGTGGAGATACTCTTGCTCCACTCACACCTGTCCATTTCCATCGGTTGAAACACGCACGCAAATCCACTGGGTGTGGCTGTGGCTCAGTGGGCTAGGTCAAGGTCTTCCTCATCGCTATTTCAAACATGGTTATTCACTAGAGTAGAGTGCTTTACCATTCTCCACTCACTGTTGGCACATTCGTGAATTGAGTGACACTCATCACTCAAGCTAATTTGTGAGTCGCGTTGAAGCTGTTGGATTTACTGTGAATTCTAATTTGGAGTTGGAAAACGTGGGACTCTGTTTAGATGGAAATGTTTGTAATGATAAAAAATTAATTATTATTGGCTTTCATTCTCAGAAAATGTTGTAGGCCTATAAAAAGACTTGATGTTGTCTCAACCACACATTTATTTTTATATGTATTATATTGAGAAACCAATTCGGTTGTCACTTCATTATTGATGTCTGATAAATTAAACCAAAATTGATGAGCAGCAGAATATATACTATTGGAGCGAGCTATCCTTGGAATAATTGTGTTGCGCATTACATTTTTATCATATTATTATTACTGCTGTTTTAATTTAACAGAGATGTGTAACAATGGTGTAACAATCGAAACCGGTAACTCAATATATCAATGAATTTTTTGTTCTGAAAACTTCAATCTTTTTATTCAATATGAGTTTCTACCTCAGTAATACCTTCATTACTACTGTAGTAATAATAAGTCTGCAGGAAAACTTCAAAATTAAGGAACTATCGAACTTAGAGGAATAGTGAATATAATTCATTAAAATTTTATTTAATATAATTTAATAATTTAATTTTTAATAGAATATAATCCTGAATATAATTTTCTCATTGTTCATTGTTTGTAATGTCAAGCTCCCATTTTGGACATGGTTTGATTAATGTTTTGTCCACATAATCAATAGGAGGAATACAGAAAAAATTTAGTTCATAGTAACTTGTAGTAAGGAACTAAAGATATATGTTTAATCTTCATAAATAGAAATCACAAGTTGAGCTGTCAAGTTGAGTTAAATTTGTGCTGCTGATGGGCAGTTATGTGCTGTCGATTTGGCGCTGAAAGAATTAGCGCTTGATTAGATGCAATTACCGAAGTGCTCCTCGCTACTATACTCCATGTTATAAATAACACAGTTGCTGGTCTTTGTTTTTAGAGTAGTGGTCATGGCAATTTAAAATGAAGCAGTTTAAATAGTCATTCAGTTCATCTTGCATAGTTCGATTCTTTCCTAATTTTTCACTCACTAGCCTTTGAACGGCTTTGAACTTTCCTGTCTTGTTTAGATTTTCCCAATTTCGGTAATAAAAACTATTGAGGAAAAAATTAGTAGCTTCCGGAATCTTCATTACATTATATTATTGTTGCTCACACAGTATATCACTACTGTTGTAGTCATCCTCCATCATACTCGGGGGTAAAGCCTTATAGCATAATTATATATTTTTTGAAATTATATTCAAATCAATATAAAGATTTATTATGCGTTATTGGGTGAATCTATTTTGAAAACAATTTTTCAAAGCGTTTTGGGAGGTCTATTTATTCTGGAATTGTTATACATGTTTAGTAGTGGTTTTGAAAAATTGAGCCCATTTCGTACTGATTAATTTCCTGGAAAAGAGACTTGAGTCGCAGCTTCACTTCCATGAGATCTTTTCCAGACAATTCCCACTGCAATTTAGGAGAGTGGAGTTGAACTTTTTATTGCAGTTGTAATAGTGACAAATCCTCTACTACCATCTAGTCTATCTGCTTGATGCTTTTCAGTGGATATTCTATCGATAAATAATACTAATTATTCAGTTCTACTTTCCTACAATTTTCAATTCTGAAGGGATTCAATAATTCACAGTCCACATTGTACATGCATAGTATATTCTGATTGCTCATAGTATTCAATTTAACTGAAAGTAAAATGAAATAGTTAATGATAGCCTACATAGTTGAAATACTTTGAAGAAAAACAGGAAAAATATTACCGAATAATAATAGAGAAGAAAGAAGACAACCTATGAGTTTTTGCTGATTCTAAAATTTGACTTAATAAATGTATTTTTTTTATAATTATAATAGTGTATATCTTCACCTTCTACCACTGTATTTAACATCTACGATCTACCTCTGTAGAATTTATTCCATTTTTCTGCATGGGTAATGGGAAGGGTGATGATGTGAAATGAGTTCAACGATTGCTGTTTAGGACGCGGGGACATAGGCCGTGTTTGTACGAATCACGGGAGTGATACGAGAAAGATATTTTGTAGCAAGAGTATAATTCAATGGCAAACATTTTGCAATTAAATTTTTTGAAAAAACGTATATAATCAAAATGGTAAAATTTGGAGTTTCAATTATGCTACTTTCCTACAATTTCAATTCTGAAGAATTCTGAAGAGAATCAGAATTTAATCAGTAATTTACAAAAATAGTACTTAATTGTAGGGTTCTATAGGCTTAAGCCCAAAACTGTCCCTTTTCCTATTTAAGTCTAAATCTAGGTTATGTTGCATATCTTTCACAGTCAATTTTCAATCCAAAAGCAAACACTTGAAAAATGTTGAATATTGTAGAAGATTCTATGGAAGTTTCTAACCGAAAATAGCTAAATTATCAATTTATTTATTATTTAGCGTATGGCTTTTAATACTGGGGAGACCCGAATAGGGTTGTTCCACTTCGCCAACATAAACAATTATCCCTTGATAGGGAACATGGTGTAAGTTTGTTTTCACTTGGAAAACAAGACACTAGCATTTAAAAAAAGTATTTTTTGATTTTATAAAGTTTTTAAAAAATTTTAATTGTAACACTAAAACACAACACAGAACACTTATCAATAATGTAAATTATTAGAAGCATCAATAATTTATATTCCATAATGTACATGTATTTGATATTTTGTCGTTGATATTGTATCATTGGAAGAGGTCATGCTGTAATAGTATATAGACCAATACTTGCTGGATTTGGATCTCCTGTCAGCTGACGCACTTGTATTGTTGTCTATGTACAAGAGTGACCTTGAAAATGAGGATGAGCATTATTCCACTTGTACAATAGTGTTCAACCTAGCCGAACAAAGTGATTTAATTATTTTTCGAACAGTAGGCTTGTGTTATGTCGTTGCTAATTACGTTCATACTCTTTCGTGGCTTTTGCATTAGCACCACTTGATTGTATGTACCTTGAATAGTGATACCAGTCTTGAAAGATGTGGTGCAGGACTTTCAAGATACTGTATTTAGTATAGTTTTCTAAAGATATTTAGTAGTTTTTGTCATTATCAATTGTGATTGTATGATTAATTCCATACCAGAATTATTAATAAGTAATTAGTACAATAGAAAGTAACAATCTATTCAGTCACATCATAAAGTATTTCAAATCATCATGCTCTACATAAATAACATAGAGATAGATATTTTGTACAATTTGTACATGTGGTTTTAACAAATTGTTCTGTTTTAGGGCTCAAAGCCGTACTCACGCCTCATGGAAATGAAATTGATAGAATTTTCCATAGCAATGTTGATAAAAAACCATAGCAATTTTCAATCAAACACCAATTAAACACATTTCGTCTCTCAGAAAAACTTCCACTGTCCATTGACAACTGCTAACAGTCCTAGACAAAAAATAAAAATGGTTTTGATGAAGTATGATAGTATCATATCATTATTTTGCAAAAATAGTGTTCTTCATTCAAGTACAAATGAAAAAATGAAATTCATCGTATTCCTTCAACTTGGCAGGTTCATCCATAATAATTCTTCTGAATCACTACACATCGAAATATACGATACAAATTAATAATTGGGTTGAGAAAGTTCATTTTGTAATTTCTTATTTCCTCTTCTATCACTACCTTTGAGGAAAGTAATTTGATTTATAACTTAAGTGTAAATTTTAGCTGTATCTTCGAATAATGCAATTAAAACAACAATTTTGACACTTGAAATTACTATCATTATCATCCAATACTAAAATAATATCCATTCCACATATTTATTTTAACAAACTTTCATTATTTTGAACATCATATTGTATATTGACATTATTATTGAAATAGTAATTTATCACTGCACTACACTGAGACTGAATCGTTTACAGCAGTGTGTTATTTTTCTGGAAATTCCCGACTTGTTCGAGTCTATTGTGCTTTGCGTGATAAAGATACTTTATACTGGAAGAAACTTGTCATCCGTTCTAAGACATTGAAATACATATTCAAAAGTGAGCAAATTGAATCTGCTCTATTCAAGTTCAAACCGTGAGAACTTTGGAATCCTTATTTAAGAAGATATATCGTTTTCTATACATTTTAATTTCATAAGGTAAGCCTCTGTAATTTTCCATCAGGCTGGATAAATTAGAATATTGTTTTATTCGCATTTCCTCTTGTTGTTTTTTAGTGAAGTTAAACTGAATTCATCAGGAATAAGAACAGAATAAGGCTCTACTCACACTTGGAAACTCAAATCGCGGAAACTCAGCGACTCGGATAAGAAACGTGTGCTTTCAAATGATGACGCTCAGACGATCCTGCAACCGTACTGTGTGAACGCCATCATTTGAAAGCACATGTTTGTTATCCGAGTCGCTGAGTTTCCAAGTGTGAGTAGAGCCCAAGTAGTGAGAACAGAGAACAGGGGTTCTCTGTCCGAAATTCAAAATTGTTCAATTAAATGAAGGTTTTTGAACCGAGTAACTTCACCTTTGATAATAATTATTAGAGACGGCATTTTAACGTTCAAAAATAAAGTGTGTCATGATTAATCACATGTATAAGATTGACAGATTTGTAGTTTAAACATGTAATAATCTTCATGATTAGAATATTAATGAGATTTCCCACTAGATTGCTTCGGGATCGTTCGAATTTCATTCTTTTATTGAATTGGCAAAAATATTAATTTCGCTTCCAAAAAGCAAGCATTTTGAATGTAGGTATTCGCACTGACTCAATTCTGTTTTTTTTCTCTTTTTTTTTCTCTGGCATTAGTTGTTCGCTGACCGCATGCCCGTGGTCTATTTTCGGAACATGCTTTAGCGAACAGCGTGTTTCTACTCACTCTCTTTATTTTCTCTCTCTCTCCCTTTTAATTCTCTCATCTGTTCACGTCATGTTCATATTTTTTCTCACTTGTTAATTTATTCTCTGTCTCTTCGTTGTACTCTACTTGCCATTTCTTTGCTGGTTATTTTGACCTCAAACGAATGCCTTCTTGCAATTAATCATGGCTGGGGTCTCACTCTTGTACGTTGACCTATATTTTTAACAAAAATAAATGAAAAAAATTGGAATGGCCTGTTCTCAAGTAGCTATTTGAATGCTATTGTCCACTTTCAAAATTAGTTCATGAAATTTATTGCTTTATTTTATTTTTCAAATAATAGAATACTTTTTGGTTTTCTCGTATGATCTTGACCTATAATGATTATCGTAGTCTTCTGGTTTATTTTCATGTGTTCTTTCTATGGTATGAAAATTGTCTTGGAGCTTGGGTTGAGAGTCACCTCTTTTGATTAGCATATTTGTACAAAACTTATCACATCACAGGAGTCACTATTTTAATATTAACACTGATAGAAACAAACTAATTATAAGAAAAACATAAAGAAACTTACATTATGGTGGAAATATTTCGGGTCTCAGCATGGATTGAGGAAGGATGCATAGCCCCCGAAATATTCCCACCATAATTTTAAGTTTATTCATGTTTTTCTTATAATCAGTTTGTTTCTATCAGTGTTAATATGTACAAAACTTGATATACATGGTCCCAAAATTACTTATTATTATGTGTAATTGTATTTCAGCTTTATTCACCTCTTTCAATAACGACTTGTTGATCAATTTTATTTCGTGATTCATAATGCTGTTTAAGAAATTCAATGATTGAAAAATTGCAGATCTCTTACTTCTAGAAAGTTTTTATTGTCACTCTAATCATCCCATCAATATGATGAATACATAGATGACACGCCCTTCAATCATTTAATGTAATAATGTTCTTTAGGATGATGAAAAACTCCTTTTCACTGTGTTGTCGGATGAAAAGGATATTGTATTACTGTAAAAGAAAAAAGCGCATACCTTGAAAGTATGAATAGCTGGATGAGAGCCAAGGAAAGTACATTTTAGAATGGCATAGGTTCCCCATCATTATTCAGAACGAATGGTTAGAGATTGGGCAATAATTACTGTAGCGGCAATTTCGCCTTCTGAAGCTTTTGCAATGTGATTGAAGTCTAAACTCTGGACTTTTGACAATCAATTTATTCTCCAGCTAAATAATAGTCCGCGATTTGAATAATTTATACTTTCTCTCCCAAGAATTTTCAATGTAGAATTCAGATCGTAGTTTCTTCAGGTTTAGCATAATATTGCCTCTTGAATATCTCCCTCTGGTCATATCATTTTCATTTCTAGATTTGGAAAGTAGTTTCATCCACAGTGACTGCGCTTTAACATTGCGAAAACAATGCATTTTTCCGAATGTTGTTGGAAGAAATTGCTCCAGGAAAGCATGCTATGGGCCTTGGGGGATGGGAGCGAAATGTCTTTTGGTGGTCCGAACAAAGAGAAAAATGTAGGTCAACTTCAAGCGGAATTTCCCAGCTGCCGGTTTTTGTGTTAGTGAAGCGTGCTGCTAGTAAATTCCACCCACTGGGTAAAGTTTCAAACTCTGTGACAAAATTCGCTGTTGCATCACATTTTTATCATGTAGGAAAACTTGTAGAATAATTTGTTCCTGAATTGAAATCTCACATGTTCATCCCTGATATTTTCTGTTTTGTTTGAATAGACCATGTCAATTCCAGTCTCATCTCATTCACAAATGACTTCCTTAGAGAGAAAGAAGGTTGTAGTTATCAATTTGCGTCTGGAGCTGAAGGTTTGCTATTATTTGCTAGAAAAATTAATTATCTTCTACATTTGCAAGACTGTTATATCGTATTTCGAATATCTTATCATAATCATTACTTAAAATAACATGTTACAAAAAATACATTTATTACAATAATAATTACAAATATACCATTTTTTCGCGGACTCAACAACTGGTTTTCAAGTTTCATGTGTTTTTATTCTAGATCTTCATTTTTCATCTATTGACTTCAAAATATTAATTATTTGCGTATCTGAAGGTTGTATATTAATTTCAAAATTTTTTCAATATTGTTTACATGGAAATAATATTATTTTACTTCTTTTATTATGTAATTCATTTTGCGAATTCCTTTCCCAGAAAAACTATACAATAGATTGAAAAACTTGCTATGGAATAGTCTCATCATTTTTCCATTTCCATTCTCTGTGTTTATTTTCTTAGAATATCTCAAATTTGTATTTTTCTAGTTTTTAATCAATAAATTTATTTATTTATCGATGGTGCCTATTAATCATTATTGCTTACCATGAATAATACTATGGTATATTGAAATACCCAGAAACTTGGAAAAATCTATACTTTACTAGAACTTCTTGAAAGGTGAATAGAGTACCTTTAATTCTTGTATTCCAACTACGTTGGTTCCTATTTAGCAAAGAATCCATACTCTCCTACTCTAAGCACAGTCTGCAGACAGTTTAGGTGCTCTTGTGCGTACATACACATGTTGCATGATTTACATTGTCACTCATCGTTGACCAAATTTCGTAGAGAGACGTTGGATTTTGTAATGGAATAGCGCGGTAATGTTTGCGTCCGACACGAGTTTGCATTTATGCACTCCGGCCGCCGTGTTGTGTAGGTGCGTGCTAATGGACAATTTTCCGTGTCCGATTGACGGTTTATTTCCAGCCGACACTTCCAACTCAGACCAGATCAATAGCTGTACTTGGCTCACTATAGTTGTTGCCATAAAAAATAGCATGAATCAACCTGAAGATAATATTGTGACATTCAATAGATATCTTTAGAAAGGGTTTCCAAATAGATTGCAGATTGCGCAACAGTAGTAATAGAGGTTCAGTTAATATTTTGAATGATTTGATTTTCAATATTTTTATGTTTGATAATATAGGAAAGTTTAATGGAATACAGTGCATTATTTGTTCACATCGTTTTACATTATTTCGATTTAGTAAGAATGATATCCACATTTTCTTCAAGCAGCGGCGAGACCAATCATTTCTCAGAGGGTGTTATAATTTTTCTAGAGGGGGATGAGTGAATAATTATAATAACTATAACACCGTGAATTTTCTATGAGGGTTAAACCAACATGAGCTCTAGGCTTGTGCGGTTACCACCACCGGTATGTTCTATGAGTAGATACTATTTCATTATGCCTCGAAAATTTTGGGGGATGTTTTCCCTTATCACCCCTGGCTTCACCTTTGTCTTCAAGGAAACAATACAACATTTAGTACATTTTGTAGAGTTGAGTACTTTGATTTAACCATTTTACAAAATAAAATAAAAAAGGCATAGAAGAAGGCGAGATTTTTTGTTTATCATCAAAGACAATAATTAGTAAATTTACTCTCATTCCAATTCCATCCCATCAGTTACCGCTTTGCGGTGCAATAATGCATTTCTTTTATTTTGTAATCACTATTCAGAGACTAAGGAAAGACCCAATCATCCCCAATCCTAAACTGTACTTCTTGAGTGTAACTAACCGGACCCATTAGAAGGGGGTCCATTAGAAGATTTATCACCCTTGCCATAAAAACTAATGGTGACCAGCAATCAGGGGGTGATAGGTTTAATTCCAGCCCAAACAAAATTTTTTTACTGTAGTGTAGTGTTCATCGAATCTCTTCAATTTATTCTGTTGTCAAGTTTCGCAGTGGTGGAGTTCTTTGTATATAGCATTTTTTAAATTTTCTTTTACTTGAATATTACGTATTTAAGGCATAAATACTTAATAATGTATCTCCACTGTAGATTGTAATAATTATGTAAGTAAGATTTTATAAGGTATTTCCACTTTGTGGTAGACCGATTACAGTAATTTTGAGGCTGGGTTTCATGACTTGGTTATTGGCAAGCATAGTGGAAACACCCATAAAAGGCTTCCTCACCATAAGAACCAGATTCTCGTGTTAATATCTGAAATCAGTGTGATTGTTTCCTTTGGGTGCATTCTTGGTATTCCACTTCCGATTCGAGTTGCTTTACAGTCGGAAATGTCAGGGACAAAGAGTCCCCGCAGCAAGTAAAGCCAACTAAGCGCAGCCTGCCTATTCGTCTATTATGTAGTTGCACGGTGGAGCAAACAGATTTATTATTATTGTAGTTGCGTTTGATGTGGCGCTACAAGTGCCTAGCCCGACGCGCGGGCCTATTGTCGTCGCAATATTAATGGCTTCTGCGGTTCTGAACGAGCGATTCGGCTGCAGGCGTTCGCGCGATCAGGAAAAGGTCTTCGACCTTGACATCAATTTGATGGCGATCGATCATTTCTCGCAAACGGCTAGTATTGGATTTCATTGCTAACCATGGACTGTACCCTGCTCTGCTCTGGAGTCGACAGACTGGCTCTTGGAGGCGGTCCGGACTGCCGCCCCCTCACCGCAGCTCCGTTTATTTGTCCGCCAGTTTATTCCTTGTTTGCGTTTATCGTTCGGCAGCTCGATCGATATTCCCCATTCTACTTGGCTCTTGCACTCATTCATTCTCCACCTCCTGCCTCTCTCGCACCCTCTTCAACCCTTCTTGTATTTCTCACACCTCCATGTATTTTTGACTCATTCACTCTCAAGCTCCATTCGCTCAACCTCTTTTTCTTCTTTTAGTTTTCTCTCACCTTCTCTTCCACATTCTTCTATTTCCTTTCCTCTCGAATCCTTTAATTTCACTCTTCTATTTGTAATGTATTACTCTCTCATCTTTTGTACTCACCTCTATCTAGTCTCTGCATTTTTGACTCATTCATTCTCAAGCTCCATTCGCTCAACCTATTTTCCTTTTTTTTATTTCTCTCATGTTTTTTCCCGGCATAGTTTTCTTTCACTTTTTTACTGTATTTATCACTTCCTTACTCATCTTTTTATTATATCTCTTTTATACTGATTCATTCCTAATCTCATTCCACTCTCTATTTTCCCTAATAGTTCCGTTTTCGGCAATCTCTCCTTCATAATTCTGATCTTCTCTGTTCATCTCCTTCATCTTCGAATCTCTTACCTTCTCTCATTCTTTTTTTATGTATTTCGTACTCATCTTCCCACGTTTTTTTCATTCATCTATTCTTAATCTCCTTTCGTTCTTCTGTCTCTTTCATACATTCTTGTCGCATTCATTTTCATCTCTTCAATCCTTCTTTATTCTCACTTCACCTCATCGATCGATATTCCTCACTTCCACACCTCTTCTCTTCAACACCACATCTCTCTGCATTTCTTTTTCATGTATTCCATCCCTCAGTTTTCTTTTATTTGCAATCTTCACATTATATCATTTCCACATATTCATCTGTTCTTCTCTTTCCTCTTCTCTCACATCATTTTCTTTCTCTCTTCTACTAACTTAGTATTTCTCAATTTCTCATTCCTCTTCCTATGAATTTTTCTCATAATTGCTTTCGAAGACTCTTCTCTGTGATCTCTTACTCTTTCTTATCTTTCTCCCTTTATTGCTATCTCTCTTTTTAGCTGTAATCTCTTTATAAACTTTCCGCCACTCATTCAATCCTTTCTTCCCTCCTTCCCCAACCCTCTTTCCTTGAATTCCCCTCTTATTCATTCTTAATTTAGTTTCGCTCTTTCAATCTCTTCTCTCATCTTCTATTCTTATATCTTTCACTCATCCATTCTGTTCATCTTCTTTCTCGTCCTATCTCTTACTCTTTCTCACATTTCCACTTCTTGTACTTCTCGCTCCTCTTTCTATGGTTTATCCCACTCATTTAATTCTCATTCACAATCTCCTCCCTCTATCAAATCCTTCTTCGTATGTTTCTCTTTTCAGCCATCTTCTCTTCATGAATCCTTCAGTTACCATCTATTATTTTCTATCTAAACTTCTCTTTTATTCTATCTAATCCTCTCCCATTCACCCACTCCCCTCACCAACAGTTAATCTGTCCCATTCAACGTTATTCGCTTCTCTTCTATCCTGTGGCAGCATCAATTCTTCATCATTACATTAACTATATTCTGTCTGCTTTCAGAGATCGATGGCGCCTGCCATAATAATTCTTCACGGCCGTTATTTTTGTTCCTGTATCTCATAATATCAGCATGACATCTCATTCAATAGTATTTTCAATTTTGCAGCTACAATAACAGCTTATTATTAGGAAACAAGCTATAGATTGTGGAAAAGTACTATTGGTAATAGTCTGTATAGTTGGGTTCTGTTGGAGTAGGATGAAGTAGGATTGGATCAGCATCTTGAAAATAGAACAAGTAAATAGGAGGTTGTCAGATTCAAATGTAATACTTCATTATATTATTAATATTTGAAAGTGGTAACTGAATTCCCAGTGCACAATATTAAAGGAGGCCCATGATATGATTATAATATTAATTTATTAATATTATGATTATATATAATATAATTATGATTAATATATCACTAGACGTATTTAGAACTCGAATGCAAAGTATTGTTCAATTCAACAACCACATTTTAAAATTTGGTTTATGTTAACCATTTTGGATTGAACCATGTGGTCGTTGGTTCAATCTCAATTTATTTATGATTATCTATTCATTCTTTAAATACTAAGGACTTTCATTATGAAGGCAACTCAAAGATATGTCTAGGTCTAGATGAATGAGATAGGTGAAAAACAATTCAAATCGTTAAAGTAAATGGAAAATAGAATCTTTTTATATTACACTTGACGAAAATATTAATTCAACTTTAGTGATGAATTATTATAATCTGAATGAATTACTGCAGTCTTTAGTGAGTTTGATTATGCAGTAGTAGTTTCCCAAGACTAGTGAAACTTTGTTTGGATCAAAGCTTTGTTCTGAATCACCACATATTTCCTGAAGAAAAATGAATGTATAAATTTAAAATTGAATCTTCCATTTGAATGTGAGTGATGACAGTAAAAATAGAGTATTTGATTTAACATGAATCAAATTCTATATAAGAATTGCATCAGATATTAAGTCATTGGGTAAATTTAAATTACGTTTGCACTTGAGGCTAAGCAGGAAGTGCAGCTTATTGAAATTTAGAATCTTTTATTCTTTGTTTTGTATCAAGGCGACTCGCCTAGTATCATGTCAGCTTATTGTCATATACATTGGGCTCTTTATCCGAGATAAAGAGCTCTTTATCCGATAGCATCCCAATGCTTGGATGAATTGACTATTTATTCAAAGTCCTTGAAGATAAGCGACTGCTTAGATATAATTTGACTAGAAGTCGTTTAGCATCTACTACAGGAATCTGACTACAACACTCACACCTACGAGAAATTTAATTGAATTGACTTCAAAACTACGCCTTCTAAATCAACAACACTGTTGTTACATATTTTGTTGCATCAGTGAAATAAATTAAACTTCCACTTTCATGAGAAATTCAAAATTGGTATAAGGTATCTAAATTTTTTTCAAATGCAGAAATCCAACCATATTTCATAATCTATTCATAATCAATTTTGAAGAGGAAGATGTTCAAATGGAAAAAAATTCTAGCAAATTCTCCATGTATATTCCCGTATGTTACTATTGCAAACATTTCCTTTCTTTATTATGTGTTCAATTATTTGATTTGTTATCCTCGATACTTATTGTTTGCTTTTATTGTTGAATAAGTTCACAAATCATAGAATAAAATCTTTTATTCTTCGTAGTTGAAACATTATGAATTTTTTGGTATTTACTGTATTTCCTATATCTAAATTGTCTGCATGATTCCCCTTGACAGATGAAGTTTTTCTTGATATACGCAACCCATAATAGATAAAGGATTTTCATGATTATCGTAATTCACAAAGATATACGTATTTCTATTGATTTGCCGTTAACAATTTCGTTTCGTGATTCATTATTACCTTCTGATTTCTCTATTTTTTAATATCTTTTCCCATGAATTTTTTGATGAATATGAGCTAAATAAATTACGTCCTCGGATTGTAATGAAATGCTCGCTAAGGCAAACAATATTGGTATCCATGCCAAACAATATTCGAACTGTCAACTTATCTAAGAGATATTGCACTGTAATTCCAAACACCGAGTTAAATAGTTAAATTATCTGTACAACATGACTAGAAATAGGTAGTATTCTCTCCGGAAATATCGAAACTTCTTGAAATTGCATGCACTTTGTAAGTCAGGACATTTGAGCTTGAACTTGAAACATGTGATAACGTTATCGCTTTTAAATATGTTATTCAGCACACAACTACATTTTTTACATATTTATTCCCTAGAAAACTTGACTGAAACTTTTCTTGCCTCTGTTAAGTTGCAATTACGACTCTAATATTTAAAATGAATTTATTTTATACTCCAGGCAAAAAGATGGCTGGAATATTGGAAAAATGAAAATCATACTAAAATTTCGTTTTTCGTAAAGACTTGATTTTTTGGAAATCTCAGAATAATTGTTGGTGACAATCATTGTAACTCTGATCACCCACATTATTATAAATCATATTATTACACAATGTTTTCTTCAAATACAGTATTTTCTATTGTATTCAATTTATTATTCATCGGTTTTGTTTTTTGGGTGACATGAAATTCAAACATATTTAAGTTTTCTACTAGCCACAGTTGGAGAGTATAGAAGAAAAATTTAATTATTATTTCAAAAGTTTAATTTCAATTCTGTTCCCTCTGGCGAGAGCATGTTTTTCGTCCAGTTGCTGAGTGTTTGGCTATCATGATATCCGTGGCGAAGCGTGGTATACTTATTTTGTCATCGCCGAGTATATTTCCTATAGGAAATATACCCGGCGATTACCAAATAGGTATACCACGCTTCGCCACTACATGATATCACTCCGCTTTATATAATAATTTTCAATAATTTATCTTCAAAAATTAATTATTTAATATTCAGATTCATATGAATTGTATTTCTCACTCATTAGATTCTTGTCACCTAATAATTAACAATTTAAGGTAGGATTAATAGAAATGTCAACCTAATCATACCAAATAATGACTCATATTCTTTTCTTTGTTTACAAGCGTTTATTATTTTCCCAGTTCATAAATTTTGCCCCTAGGTTAGTGGTATAGTTTTCTAGCTGGATAGCAATTTTCCACGGCTATCCCTCAGACGTTTACTTGTGCTAGGTTGGTTGGACACATGAGCAAATGGGGTCTGTTGACAGATCGTAACCGCGGTGAACGATAAGAGCATGCCAAATAGTCTCCGATAACAATCGTAAACCGTACGGTGTTTGTCGTTCGTCCCATCCCCCCCAACAAGAGGTCAATCGACAGTTTTGTAGTTTGTCTAGTGCTAGTCCAACCCAATAAAGGAAAAATGATTGAACTTGTAGAATATGAAATGTTGTGGTTGTTGATAGTCACATTCATTTCGTCTACAATGAAATAGATAAAATTGTCAACAAAAACAAAAAAATGTGAGATTCATGTTTCATAAACACCTAGAAATATTTGAAATATGAAAGAAATACTAAATTTAATATGAGACATTTTTCATAAATGAAAATGGTTTCAGGACAAAATTATAAATTCGGTAGTTTTAAAATAAAAACATAATACTGTATAACTTGTTTATTCTAGTCAGCCTTGTATCCAGTGATCGATATAATCGACAACTCCTTTTTTCAATAATTGAAAGAAAAACAATTTCAATACGATGATTTGAAATGAAGTATCAGATAAAGAATCAAATACGACTTTGTATATTCCACCCTTTGTACTTGGTTTTGGTTGTTCTATTTACTCAGCCTCATTCTTGCGAATGTAGCAAAGCATAACATGCAGTAATTTCCATTTTTGTTAATTGAATGGTATTTCATATTATTTGCTGAATGAATTCTTTTATTATTGTTTTTACAAAAACTGATTGAAAAATTAGTCTGCATATTATACTGTAGTCCATAGTCTATTATAATAGGTAGTCTAGTCTATTATTATATGTAGTCTAGTCTATTATTAGTCTATAGAATATTATTGGCCTTTTGAGAGAACCAGTGTTTCATTAGAAGACCGAAGATTCCCTGTCCCACCAGAATCACCATCATTGTTTTAGAAATTAAACTGAGTGCTCCAAACTTCTTGATTGTAAACATAGTTTAAAGCAAGCTTACTCAATTAGTCTACCTGGAATATTCGGATATTGCTTACCACTTGGGGGTTCAGAGGTTCAATTAATCTCATTTAACAGGTCACTAAGTTGGTCCTGTGGAATCTGTCTGCTGCAACTTTGCTAATAAGCGAGATCTGTCCACTCAACCGGCAGGAATTCCATCTAGTCCCTCTCATCTCGAGTGTTGTCTGTGCTGAAAGCAGCTTCTCTAACCTACTTTTCGACCTTCTCTGACACCTAATTACAACTTGAATTCAAGTAGTGCTTTTTCCACGTGTTTTCCACCAAGTGGTGTTGTTTGTCCTCATCTTTGTGAAATACAAAGTTCATTCCAACTCCTCATCCTATAATAAATCAGTGAACCATGGTTGTGAGGCAGTTTAGTTTAAAGCAATCTTTGTTGAAAACTAATCTCTCTTTTTGCCGGAGAGTTTATTATGGCTCTATAAACACCCTTGTACGCTTCCTTTTGAGAGATTTCTCCCCAACTAGTTTTCAGTTTAATTTGTCGTGGTGAATGTAGGTACTCGACTCTTCTAACTCTAAATGGTTCTTATTTGAGTTGGAAATAGAATACAGTACAAATGAAGGTTTCATCATTTATTTATTTATTCAGTAATGTACAAATTATACTGAATGGAAGGACAACAGGCTCACGCCCAACACTATCCCTTTTCCAATAAAAAAAAATATTTAAAAAAACAGTTCAAATCCAAGTTATGAAGCATATTTTAATAAATTTTCACTCCAAACCCGAACACCAGACAAAATTTCGAATATTGTAAAAGATAATATGAAAGTTTCGAACCAAAAATATTATAAAGATTAATTTTATTAACCATCAGGCTACAAGAGCAATAGGCAAGTCATTCAAAATTTTCAAATATGTTCATTCATACATTTAAACATTTATACTAAAATCATGCAAAAATTATAACTAACAATACAAGATTGGATGAAAATTCATGTTTGAGTATTACACATTCAGATCAAAAATTAAGATATTCATCAATGAAGTAAAATACTTTATTTTTAAGATGAAGAGATATCACTTTTTAAAGTTACTTAGTGGCAGGTCCCTAGTAGTTTAAGGAAATTTATTATATAGTTTGTGCTGCTGGTAGGTGTGACTACTCATAGTTTTGCTCAGTCTTATATAGAGTGCTACAATATACTCACTGTTCCTAGTATGTGAAATTCTTGATGATTAGGAAATATCTCTGTGTTTTCTTTAACATGAATTAAATTTGAATAAATGTAGAGAGATGGGAGAGTGAGTATTCCAAGCTTAGAAAAATGTGGCCTACATGAATCTTTCTGCGATAAACCCATACGAATAGTAGATCCAACTGAATTGTTTAGAAAGCTAGAGAGATATGAGTTGAAAGTCATAAAGTTATTCACGTTTTTGTAGAAAATTGAAATTGTTTCTTATTGTTGATACTGTATTAAAATCAAAGATTTTTTATGAGGGTGACGACCACTTGAGCGATTTTGGCTTGTGCAAGGATACTGATGATCTTTGTGGTTTTTATGGTGTTAATTTTTTAATGGTTCCACCCTTTCAACGGGAGTAGCTGGCGCAGGTTTCTTCCAATCTGAATAGCCGTTGCGGCATCGGCTACTGCCAGTCATTATACAGTATTATTATTTAAAAAAAACTTAACATTGAGAAATGATTATTTCCATACAGTTTTAGGTATTAAGATTGATCGATATTGATATTGGTATTTGCTATTGCGTACTCCATGTTACTTGTAGGTGTAGTGGAATCCACGTGTGTTCCTTGTGGAATGCTAGAAGTGTTCAAAAGTTTTTTTTAGAATAGATAACTAGAATTCGACTAGAGATGTGGAATCAAGTGATATATTCTATATACTCGTAGTCTAGATTTGTGGAAATTTACCATATACCGGTAGCTTACGAAACTCAAGTCGTGTCTTCGTGTTTTGGACCTCTTCATATGTTGGCCTAATGGGAGCCTTGGCCCAGTTTTGATCAGTGCTCCAGCCCGGAGGTATTCGGCACCACTTAGTGCACTGAAAAAACTGAACTCATTGGACCTTGACGGCTTATTCATCGACTAACTATACGGAAGTGGGATAGGTTATGATTGTAATAATTATGTAGCCAGACAAACAATTTAGTAATCGTTACGGCTCAAACGCCTTTCAATTACAAATTAGGAATGAGCTGTTTCATTATGTCTGATATCTACTGCACCGTCTTTTGTTGGAGATTATAAACATTAATGTAGCACGGTTTCCGTTGCTGAAACGTGATCATTTTGAATATAGTGATTATCGCTGCAATGCATGCAGTGGATTGACCTTATTGGACTGCAACTACTAGCATCAAGGAATACATTGTACGCAACCGTATTCATGCTAACATTATCTCAACTTTTACATATTAAGTCATTTCAAATAACCTAAACACATTATTTATGCTTGCAAGATAAAAACCCAGGGGCTTCTTTAATGAAATTTTAGAAGTCCTATAAAGCAGAAAAAAGGTGGATACACGCAACAAACTAGACATCATTAGGACAGAGTACTATGCGGTTAACTTGGAAGACCAGCGTACGTCCGCCGTTTTCTTGTTTTACGTGACTTCTAATTCTTTTGAATAAGCCCCCTGATGTATGAATTATGTGATAGAATGCTATAACACTGATACTTTTGTGATTGGTTTGTGAGGCAATCTCAACCATAATTTCAATATCTTGATAATTGCTGTAAAAATAATCAAAACCCACTATGAAAATAAACCAACTACTAAAATAATAGTTCAATATTCTAATAAAATTGAGAGCTAAAATTATGGCTGTTGAGTTTATTGAAAATTTTGTGGTAATTCGTTTGTTCGTTTGAAACTACAGAAGCCTATTATCAAAAGAGTTTCAAAATAACTAGAAAAGAGCTTATTTTCTATTTTATGTCATCAGTGTGATTACTGCTTCTTTCATATTAGAATTGGATGATATTAGAAATTTTTGTGGAAGAAAGATGAGAGGAATTACGGTGTATTGCTTATGACGATATGCTTATAACTTATACTGTATTAATTTAAGGCTCGATGCACATTTGCGACAATGTCGCTGCGACAGCGACACAGGCGGCGAAGCGGTACGTGAGTTCTAGTGGAGCAGCATGAGTGGTGATTCAGAGTAGAAAAACCTAGTTTGATTTCATCTCTCTAGATGCTTCTCGATCAGAAAGAAGAAAGCTTATGAAACTGTAATGAAATTCCATGAACAATAGGAGAAATTTGAGACTATTGTTTCCATTACAGCTCTCACACTGACTTTATTCACATGAACTTATTTCTGTTGAAGTTGGAAACATCATGTAGCATTATCACTCATCTTTTCGTCTGTAGTATTGGGGCTCTACTTAGTTTGTAGAATCAACACTAATTTGTATTTTGGGAAGGAGACTGTCTCTCTATTTCGAAGACTCTGAGCAAGCGACCTAGTTGTTTTGCTTTTGCGGAAGAAAGGGACTTTGGCGTTATTGCTGGGAGGGAATTGGGACTTCAATCTGCCAGGGACGAGCGGCTTCATCAAGTCCCGGGAGGAAATAGACCCGCGGCAACTTTAAGTCATAATTGAAGTCGGGACAAGACGTCGTCTCAGCAACAAACTGGCAAACTGCAAAATCAATACGCTTTCAACGAAAAAGTTCGAAAAAGAGCACATGAGAGGATAATATAAAAAGTTGAGACTGTTTTCGACAAGAGCATGTAACAAGAAGTCAATTTGAGCTGCCACTTAATTGAAATCTATTTTAAGATATTCTCTTGCAGTTGACCTACTTATTGTGATAGAGTCATCAATAGTTCATAAAGTTGGATAATTTATTCCACTATTAGATCACTATCCGATGTGAAAAGTAGTTCATGGAGTTTCATTCTTGTCTCGTTCCAAAACCCTGAGAAGTCTGTTTCCGGTTTCAGTATATCACTATGGCAATCAAATTGTGTAAATAAAATTCATAAAATTTAATCAAATAAACTTGTTCTCATTGTTCCGCATTCCATCAAGTAGTCATCATATTCAAATATCAAACACAAATTTATTTTGTCTTTTATTCTCATTTATTGAATGCAAAAATTTTATGATGATCTTTTACTTTTGGGGATTGGTTCACATTCCTACAATTATTTTATTTCCAATAACCGATCATTCATAAGTTTTCATAACTCATAAAAAATAACATGAGTCATCCAAATCAGTGTGTGTGACGTGTAGGCTCCATAGCATACTGAAGACATTCGATATTTCAAACTCCAACAGTCCTTTTTTTGCAAATTGTATAATGAAATACAAAAATAGGTTTAAAGGAGACTTGAGAGACTCTCACTCTGTTTCTCTCTTCATCTGTTCTACAGAGCATCACCATTATCACCATCTCCTACTGTTCCCCGTATACCGCAGAGCCTACTTCGCTCCAAACCCATTCTCGTGACTCAACTATCAAGAGCAATACCACCACAACTGTGGGTAATGAAATAATTATCACGAAGCTTATAAATTTTTTTGATTATGCGAACAGCATGTGTTAATCTTGTTACTCAACCTGGGATAGTATTATTTTTCTTAGCCCTATTACTCGACCTTATAGCCAGTCCTTATTAAAGGACGAGGCAAAATAATGTTCGAGATTTTCCAATCAATCAATCAAGTCAACCTGTCAACTTTGCATTTAGATATCAACTTAAGTTGAATAGTACTAGTATAGTTGTTTAGGAGCGGCCGTAACCGAGTTGGTCGAGTTTATCACTGGTCTGAAACTCAAATCTAAGGCTCTATAAAAGACTGTTGACGCACCCACTCACCATTTTGGACCAGTCTCATATGTAATCCATCTTTAAACTCTAAACTGATCTTAAAAATTTGAGCAGAATCCATTGGCGTAACTAGGTTCAAGTAAAGGGGTAGGGGGTTAGCTAAGAAGGAAAGGGGGGGGGGGGTGAAGGGGGTTGCAATCTTATGGTTTTCATAAGCAAAATACAATTGTCTAGCAATGGGGAGCTACAACCCCCAAAACCCCCCCTGGTTACGCCTATGATTGCATATACCTGAGTCCTACACAAATCACCTCAATGTAATTTGGTAGAGAAACAACAGGCTTAGCACAAAACTGTTTCTTTTAATTTCGATAAATTAAATAATTAAGATCAAAATTAGGTTACGTTTTCACCAAGAAATTTCGGTTTTTATTGATGAAAAGATGTTTTTGTTTATGAACTGTCCATTTAGATACAGTATCACCTTTAGTAATTGAATTAGTAATTGGTAGGAATGTTAATTAGTAATTTTGAACTTGTTATTGTAATTAGTAATTTTATTTTATTCTAATTAGTAACTGATGAGAAATTGTTATTGTTTGTTGTTAGGATGAGCTCAGCGGAGCCTAAGTCGGGCAGCGGTGGCGAAGGGGTGGAGGAGGAGGAAGAGGAGGAGGACTTCGACGACCTGGTGAACGCGATCAACTACAACACGATCACCAGTTTGGCGGCGCTGCGAGACATCCTCGGCAAGGACAGTCGCACCAGCGCCGACGACACCAACTGGTTCCAGCACTACTTTCTGCACCACGTCAACCGGCTGCCGTCGCGCAGCCAGTACGCCGGCCGCCGCCTGTCCGAGTGTCCCGAGGAGGACGAGACCAAGGCCGACGCCGACGCCGCCCCCAAGAAGGACGACGCCGCCCCAGATGGCAGAAACAGCGCGTCGTCAAGCTCCTCCTCCGCCTCCTCCCCTACCCCTCCGGCCACCACCTCCCAGCCCACCACTCCCAAGCGCACTGCCTCCCTCACGCCGCCCACCAGCCCCCGCACCCTCAGCCGCGGCACGTCGCCGCACCTCGACAAGCGCTTCTTCGACACGTCGCTGGTCGAAATGAAGTCGCAGGCCTCCTCCAGCTCCACCATCGACTACGACTCCAACGACGAGGTGTGGGTGCGCCGCACTGATGCTGACATCGCTCGCCGGAAAAGGGTGAGTACTGCAATTATATCTTATTTTTAAAATTAATCAACATTATCATTGTTGCTTACATACTAAGAGATCCGTGGCGAAGCGTGGTATACTTATTTGGTCATCGCCAAATTGGTTTGATGACCAAACAAGTATACCACGCTTCGCCACTATAAGAGATCTTACAGCTAAGGGCCGGTTTCTCCAACGACAGTTGAACCAATTTTTAGTTTTAACTTAGGTTTACCACTCACTAGAAACTTTTTGTCAGAAAGTTCGATGTCCGAACTGCTGACCATTTAATTCAATGATAATTCATTGAATCAAATGTTCAGCTGCTCCAACATCGGACTTTCTGACAAAAAAGTTTCTAGTGAGTAGTAAAACCACTAAAGTTTAAACTAATAAAGTTTAAACTAAAAATTCATTTAACTGTCGTTGGAGATACCGGCCCTAAGAGATTTTAGAAAGCCTGTGTGTAACCACCCCGGGTAGCGAAAAAAGAGTGTGTGCAATACTAATTTTTTAAATAAATCAATAATTTTTATAAGTCAGTAATTAACATTAAAATCGGTTGCTTACATACTAGAGATCTTCCAGTACAGCTAATAAATATCAGAAATTTACATCACGGGAATCCCGTGTGGGAGAGTACACTTTCAAATTCTATAGCAAATAAGTTAGCTCTCGAAGGGCTGAAGTCTGGTCCGGCCAATAAAAAACAATTAACATCCTGAAGATAGACATTGCCTGATAAAAAAGTGAATGAAGTCAACTGATGGATAACAATTAGATAAATTGTAAACAGAATAGGAGATCTCTAATTATACACAACAGTTATTCCTCAACAAAATGAGTACTATGCATATTGAAAGGGCCCAAGATATTAATTTGGAACTCTTGTGATTGTCTTACTGTTATTAAACAAATAAATTCCATTATAAATAATTCCTTCAAGCCGAAAATTCAGCTTCAAAGAGGAGCCTTAATAGGAAACAATTGGGATACACTTAATTGAAAATTAAGAAGAAAAGCGTTTATTTGGCTGGTATGTCCCTATTCTCGTTTTTACGGATCGTGCCTTTCTGTTCATACTCTTTACAATGTATTATTCTCAACAAATCATAATATGACACATTTCCTGGAAAATCCTGATATTTGAAATGAATCGACTCATAACTTACAATGTATTAGGGCAAGTCAAAAATTATCTGGACTTTTTATTCTAAAATATATTTACAAGGAATTTCAGTTGGATGCATACATTACTTTTCTACATAGTATTCTAGCTTTTCGATGCACTAGGTCCAACGTTTCGTAAGGTTATGTATGCATGTTGAGAAGAAGGTTTTTAGTTGCCCGCGAAGCCACTTGTGCACCGCTTCTTGCACCTCTATGTCCGAGAAAAATCGGCGACCCCGCAAAGTGTCCTTGAGTGGTTCCAAACAAATGAAAGTCCGACGGGGCAAGATCTGGGCTGTAAGGAGGATGTTCCAGCACTTCAAAACCCAATTTTCTTATGGTTCCAACGGTGTGTCCAGCCGTGTGAGGGCGGGCGTTGTCGTGCAACAGCAACACTCCTTGTGACAACAGATCTCGTCGTTTGCTGCGAATTGCTGGCCTTAAACCGTGATCTGGGGTGTTTCCACTCCTTTATCTGGCGCTTCGATATTCAGGCTCACTGGCACGCGACAAGGCATTGTCCCCGTACTGTGATGAAGTTCTGCGATGAATTTCAGCCCCCTTTACTCCTTCCGACCAAAGAAAACGAACTATAGATCTTTGTTCCTCCTTGGTGCAAATTGCTAGCGGAGCGGACATGCTTACATTGTCGCTGACAGACTACTACTGATCCGATCGGACACGGATGTTGCACACACCACTACAGTACGAACTGTAAGCATGCAAGAGCGCATGGTGCTATGATCAACACAAAGGTTGAAAACGGTAAAAGTCCAGATAATTTTTGACTTACCCACGTATTATTCTCAACAAATCATAATATGACACATTTCCTGGAAAATCCTGATATTTGAAATGAATCGACTCATAACTATTGAAGAATTTCTCTTCTTTATTAATTCTGCTTCCATAAAAATGCCTGACTCTCTATCTCCCTCAAGACACGTATATTTATGTGTACAGTATACTACATGATAATATTACATTATATTTGTATGCCATTACTGAAGAATGAAGAAGAGAAATTTCTATTTTTGTTGGTGAAAAGCCAGAAGGTTCAAAGACTAGCGAAGTCATACAAATGATCAGCGTTCTGAATTTATTCAGTTCATAGGATTCTCTATCATTTGTAAAGCGATGTTAGGTTGCTTGGTGTGAAAACTTCGCTACTTCGTCAACTTTGTTTTTTAAAATTTTGAATAAATAAGATTAATTCTGTCCTGCTAAGTCTATCATGGTCTTTGATCATTCCACATGATTCACCATTCACTATAAACTAAAATCAAGACAAATATCAAATTATCTGAACTCATCTCTGAGAAAGTTGTAGTTTCAAACGGATGATTTGAAAATTAAAAGTAAATGGAGCATATTGTAAAATTTTTTTAAAGATTTATTCAAAATTTGTTATTGATTATTATGTCATGGGAGAAACTTTAGTGTGATAATTTTTGGCTTTTGATTTACAATGGAAAATAAAATAGGAGAAAACGTAAGGTGTAACATCTAATAAAAGAGAGGGTATAGAAATGAGAGGTGCAAGTGAAATAAATGTTGTTGAAATAAGATGTTCTCATATCGTATTATGAAATTAGGTTAATATTTGATAGGGAAGAAATAATAGAAACATCTATAATGAAGAGATAGAAATTGAAATATTGGAGAGCAGATATTAATAGTGAGTGAAAGATTCATTCTGGAATCAGTGGTTTAAAAATTGATGAAGAGGTCCACTCATCAAATCTGTTTGAACTGGAAATCATAACCTTTCATTGTGAATTTCAATTAAATATTGCTATCATGTAGAGAGGCAATCCTGTATTAGCTGAATTGACGTTTTGACGTGACAGTTTCCAGTCAATGCGGAAGGTTCAACTGGGACTCTTCTCTAGTTAGTAGGATAGTAGCGTATTGCGTAGTTCAGTGGCGTAGTTTGTTGATTGGCCCTTCATAAATAACTGAGGCTCTAATACACTTCTATCTGTATCGGATAGTCGGAATTTAATATTCATCACGTGACAGTGGCAGAGCAGATGCCTCCTGAGAATGGTCAGCGTCACCAGCCCAGGGTCTGCGACCCTTCTCTCTTGAGATGGTCAATTATTCAGCGATTTGTTTGGCCCCTCTTCAATTCCGCTATCTACTCATTCTACCACTTCTACTCACACCGTCACTCTCTCTTTCTCTCTCCCTTCCTCCTTATTTTACTCTTCCTCTCTTTTCTCTTCCTCTCATTGAGCATATACAATCATTTTGTCACATAGTTGATAATTGACAGGAATTATGTAATAAATTTCCCAAATAAAACACAATCCTGGATCTTCCACGGTCTCTTTCACCAACTAATTTTTATTCCAAATAATTTCCCTTACTTCTTGTTCTTGTTCTTTGCCTTCTCCTCTTTCTCTTTCTGTATTATAATTACCTTATCTTTCTTATTTTTCTCCTTTCCGTTCCTTAAAGTCCTCCTCCTCCCATTCCTGTCTCTCTTCCTCCTTATTCATATCCTCTATCATATTTTTCTCTTTTTAAACGTCATCTTTCTGTGGGTTCAGTTTATCTGGGCTACGGTACTATCGATTGAAAATATCAAAGTAATAATCGATTTATCGAATAGTAACAAAACAAACCATTTGTTAAAACTTTTCATTCGACGGTATCGATATTTTCCTTTGATATTTTGTAACTCAGATTTGAAACAGCTTAAACTTCGTTTACTAATCCTTCTGTTTCTCTTCATACTCTTCATCTATTCTGCCTTGTTTGCTCTTTTTTCTTTTATCATGCCTCTTCATCACTATCTTTCTCTCATTATCTCTTACCATCATCTTCTCTCGCTCATTACAATTCCTTCCCTCTCATTCTCACCCTATCTCTCTTCTTTCTCTCCCTTCCTCCTCTCCTTCCAATTAATTGTACATTTTTTCTCTCCTCGTACTCTTCGTTCTCCTTTACTTCTCGTCAACGTCAGAAAAATTTTCTTCCTCCTCCTCCTTCTCTTCTTCTTCCTAGTTCTCCTCTACTTTTTCTCGTTCTTCTCTCTTCTCTCTTCTTTCACTCTTCACTTTCAATCACCAACTTCTCACTCTCTCTATCATGATATTTCGCCTGGCCTAACTCGAGCGCGTTCGAACTTATACCAAGCGTCCAATCCACAAATAATTAACCAATCAAGTACTTGATTGATAAATATTGCCGCTTGTTATGTATGGGTCCTATGCGGTTCGTATATGTTGTGTATTTATAGATGAATACACAGATATAGCATAGAGAGAGCATTATTGTGATGATGGAGAGGTGTAGTTCAGAATAGCTGCCATTGATCTTGTCAAAATATAGTTATTGAAGTTACGTCAACGACCTTGGATAGTGTTCATGTGTGTGTGACTAGGCCTACTCTGATGCTGGCGCATTCTCCAATTCATTTCAATGTCGCGTGGGTATCGTAGCAAACAATGGAAAGCCCTACAATGATTTACTTATCAATTTGGATTGAATTTTATTGGTACAAAACTGATTAATGTTCTCCTTTTTTTTGGTTTATGAATGATTGTCAATGGTTGTCGTGTTGTCGAATTCGACTTCATAGATCAAGACTAGTTATGGACAGTTCGTGTATTTCAGATTCTCCATTACTTTCATGTGTAAATCTTGTTTTTTCATACAAATCGTAATATATCGAAATAATATTATTCTTTCATAAAAGAGAGGAAAGCAGGAGAGAAACAAATAACACAACTTACACCATTTATTCGATATGAGATAAAACGTTTTTAATCATAAATTCAAAGCTAATTTCGACATCCATTAAAGAGAAGTTGGTATTGAATTCCAATACCAATATTCAACGATAATTATTTCCTGAGGGAACATCCTTCCATATCGCATTTCAAAGAAAATGGTATTGTAACTGTATCTTTTCTGAACTATCTCAAAGATTGTTCATCTCCGGGGTCTTCGCAGACTTATTTTCATGAACTTATTTCCAAGGCACAGATGTTCAGAACAGGCATTAATGCCTAACCTCGATTACAACCCTTAGAAGGAGCATAGGAGGAGGAGGAAGAAGAAGAATAAGAAGAAGAAAAAAGAAGAATATAGTCTTATCACATTCGATTCAAAGTTGGCCAAGATTCTAATATTTTCCCAAAATAGTGAATACAGTAGTTCCATTTTGTAATTAGGCCATATACTGTTTACGTAGTGCACAGGCACAGCCTGTTTCATAGCGTCAGTGATAATCCATTCTCTTTTTGGTTAGTTTATATTTTGGTTAGTTCTATATATTCTCAATATTTGGTTAGTCTATGATAGCATTCAGTAAATCTGCTAAATATTGATTTTTTAGAGTAATATAGGAAAGTCTTCGAAAAGTAATTGAAAAACTGTGAAATAGAGCAATTTTTCTTCTCGCTGATTGAAAGATGATCATTCGATACTGAAAATTGCTTGTTAGGGAAGAAATTCCCAATTAGGAAATGCACTGTTGTGAGAATTATTGGTACGAGATTGTTGAAGGAAAATTAGAGAATGTAGGTCAGAGACGAAGGAAAGATTAAGGCGGTTATTACACAATATGAAGAAGGAGAACAGGCAGAAGAAAATGGAGATGATGAAGATGAAGGGCACCTCCAAGAATGTAGATTATCTTTCAATTCTTCTCCAATGAGGGCGCTCTCAAACGCTGCTTGAAACGGTGGGTGATGAAGTCGAGGGTGGTGGGGGTAGTACATGATAATCATTGCGGGGTGGCTAAGGAAGGGATTCTCTGTTGTTCAGGATGAGAAATGTTGGGGATGAAAAGCGTATTTCAGGGCGAACATTTGATGAGTAAATTTATGAGATATTGCAATAGGATGAATAATTATTTAGTGGTTCCATTGAAGTGCGCTGGAATAGTGATGTTGATTAAATCTACAATTGGACTATTTATGTAACTGAATTTAAAAATCGAAGATTTTTTGGGCGACTGCCGGTTTCTCTTTCCTTTTGTATTGGATTCATCAAATATACAGTTCAACCAAAATGATTAATTTATTCTCTTGCTTGGATATGAAATTATGAAAATGGATGAGAAAATAATAAAGTAATTTGTTAATGATGGACGATTCCATAAAATATTACACTGGATTCACCCTTCAAAAAAAACTTCGAATAATGGTTCAAGTAAGCAATAAGGCTCAAACTTCAAATAAGTTCTCATCAAATATACTTTTGACATTTGCTTGTCCAGAATTATTAGATACTTACATCTTTATAAATCTTTTTTTTTCAAATTTAAATTAATTTATTCACGTATAGGCCTACAAACTAATACGTAAACATACAATTTTTCTAACACCCAATACAAGAATAAATTACAAGCTGATATATCATAGGCTAATAATAAGCTAATACTGTATTACAGGCTACTTTATGGCTATAGTTATTATGGCTAATATTATAGGCTATATATTACAGGCTAATATTATGGTCTAATATTATAGGCTAATATCAGAATTGAAATTAACATTATCTTAAGCATAATGTTCTAACACGTTTTCATAGAAAGAATTGATCAATTATTACTTGGGGAAAGCGTGTTGGCTATATTTTTAATATTATCAGTGAAACCTTATTGAACTCTATAAAATAAATCGAAATATAATAAATCAGAAAAATAATCACAATAATAACGTAACACATCGTAGATCATTAAAACACAATAAATAAATATTTACATCTCAGTAATTGCCCATTGTAAGTTGGGCAGTAAATTATGAAATTAAAATATGCATTAGCCATTGTTTAAATGCTCCCATACATAAATTAATACTTCCCACATGGATGCTTGGATATGTTGGGTACACCAGCGACCACATAGTATAATAGACGGAGTGATCCTATTACTACAGCATTACGGGTGGTGAAGCCAATTCCGCCATCATGGTTAGGTATAGAAACGCGAAATGGAGCTCACAGAAGCTCAAAACTGTAGTGCGCGAGTTTCAAATACATCGTCGTTTAGTCCCCTTAGGATTAAGTTAGAATTTTCAAATTTGGTGTTCTTATACCTAATAAAACACTGATTCTAATGGTGTAACTCAAATTACCAGTTTCCAGTTTATTCAACTTTTACGAGTAAAAAAAGTTAAAAGTTTTTCATACATTTGAAAACGTGACATGAAAAAGTTGGTAAGCGAGGAAATTTTTCATCTTTAGGGTAGGCAAGTTTCGTAAGCGAGAAAGTTTTAGATAAAAAGTTGAATTTTATTTTTCATTTGAACATTTTTTTTCTAAGATCAGCCGTTCTCCTGATATTCTCGGTAGAACATAGACGAGAAAACGAGGCGAAGCGCTCCGATTAATTCCGTTCGCCTCAACTCCGAGCTCTTCCCTCTAAAACGTAATGTGTGTACTTTTTTCTCAAGAACCATTTCAATAATAGATTTGCCTATATATTTTCACGTAATAATTGAAGCTATATATTCCAACTATAGATTTGCCTATATATTTCACATAATAATTAAATCTCTAATCAGCTAATCGACAATAATAATGGGAATAATTATACTTAATAAATCACTCTATCTTATTCTTACCAAGTGAACACTGGATTGCGATTTGATTTTTTGATTTGAGAACTGTTGGAAAATTACATATAAGCATAAAATAAAGCTACTCATCTCATCCATATTCTACAATCTTGCAAAAATAATCATCCAATTCCATGAAACGCATAGTAGAGCAATTTCTGTTGCAGACTGACTATTCAAAAATAATTTTTTGCTTATAACAATAAATAATAATCAATAATGAATGCTTCCTCTTCATTATCCATGATATCACATTAACTCTCAATTATCAACAGAGCTCTGAACACAGAACAATTTTATATGCCCAATACTTTCATTCGGTTAACCAATTCTCAAAATCAAACAGCAGGAAATGTCATAATTAATAACAGGATATTTACAAGCTATTAAAATGCAGTGCGTGTAGTCCCAGTAATCCGTACTGCGTACCAGCAATACAATAGTGTACTACACTATAATAAAAGAATAATTATTATTATTATAGTATTAAGTGTCGTTTTCCAACTAAATAGTAATTTAATAATAGTATTAAACACTTTATAGTTGATTAAGAGATGATTGGCAAGATGGAAGAGTACTCCAGTTCGGTTTGTATTTGGTTCAAAAATTATAAATTTGGTCTCAAATTGTAGTGCTGAATATTTTTTACAATTTGAGACCAAATTTATAATTTTTGAACCAATACAAACCGAACTGGAGTACGTCTTCCATCTTGCCCGAGTAAAATCTTTGTGCGATCAGACTATATACTTACACCAATTATACACTACCTACAATATACTAACCTGTGAAATGTTATTCCTTCAACGTTTCCTCCTTTATTGAAGCATCCATAAGCAATGCAATACGCTGGCATTGTAGTGCAGTATGATACTAAAACGCCATTCAATAAAACAATTCAGTGAGACAGTGACAGCCGGTTGATTAAATTAGCACTTCAGTGTGTGGACAACTGGGCAGAACTGAGCGTGACAACCTTGTCGGAGCGCTCGCTACTGGAGTGACTCACTCAAGGCCGCCGCCATCATGGTTGGGTATTGGCGCTAGAGCTGGCTTCAAAAGTCTGCCTGCATGCTCCGTCTATTCTACTATGTGGTCGCTGGGGTACATTCTTGATATCTTTCCATTTCCATTGAAAGCTTTCAAACATCTTGACAAGATAATAACGTACATGAATAAGTTATCTTTTAATCAAGAATAATAATTTATCTCTAATCAGAACTGGTTCATTCCAGTTTTTTCTTTCCACAAAAGTAACGACTGGTGACGATTCTTATTCCAAATAAATTCATATTTTATCTCGTTGACGTAACTCTTGTAAAAGCATAGATTCCTGATCGTTTCAAATGTTTAGCTATTTTTGACTACAACTTGCTTGCTTGCTACCTCCTGGAACAGCTAAAATTGTCTTATAATACAGTCATAAAAATCAACCATTGAAAATAAAATTATTTTCCAGTCAACTTTCTTGTTCTTGTTTATTATTACTATCGTGAGGTTCTAATTGGTGGAGAAACTCGTCGATTTTTCCAACTCGTATAACCCAGTTTTTCTTTGATGGGGAACATAATCAATCCAATTTGCTATCTATCACTTTAAACTCTTGAAAATGATCTCTTTCTACCGAAAAAATCTTTTTGGTCTGTATGAATAAGTAGAAATTGGAGGACTTTAGCTTTCAAATAAAAAAATTAAGTACAGAACTTTAATAGACATCTCTTTTTCAGTAATTAAAATCAATTACCGTATTGTATTTCAAGTTTATAATAATTAATAAGTTGAGTTTCTCAAGTACCTAACCAATCTCAAATAATTTGAGTTCTCCATATTCTTTTGAAAATCGAGCAGGAGTAATGAATGATTTTTTCAGAAATTTTATAGCTATTAAGATGTTATTTTGGAGAGTTATACAAGTTGTTTAGTAGCGTTCATTTGTCAGATAGACAGGCTGTCTATCTTTGGTCTGAAGAGAAATACAACAGAAGCGGTCATGACCTCACTCTAATTGTTGCCAGATCCATTTAGCTTGTTTACCTATCGTTCAGCTGTCAACGTTCTATTTGAGTCAAATAGCTTTTTATGTTATGAGATACAGTACCTGCATTTGGCCATCAGTATTGCTTTGTTGGTTAGCTGATTGTGTATTTTACAATCAAATATCATAGAAAAATAACATATTTATTTAATTGAACTATATTATTTCTGGACAATTGAAATACCTTTCGTACAATAAATTTTACAACTTGAATTACTTTACTAATAAAATTATCTTTTTGGTAGATTCTCAGATTTGTTCTTACATTGATTGTCATATCCTTTCTCAGACACTGTGTTTTGTGCATATTTTTTCATTCCATTGTTTATGCTAATTGGGGTTTGTTTTACAATTTCAGCATTACATTATGAACGGCACTCAATAATAAATACTTGATATTACCAGATACAAGTCATTCATAGCTAGCCTATGTAGTTAGCCTATGATATTATAGTACTAATAACTTGGTACTATAATATTAGTTATATTATAACTTGGTATATTATTAGTTATAGTACTATATATAACTAATAATATGGTCCATACATGGAGACCAGTATTCATTCTGATCTGACTCGATCCAGTATTCATACTGGACTTGTTGTGACAACAAGTGGTCTACTATTTCTGGGTTCCTCAACATTTCTGTAATGCAAATAAATTTAATAATAATAATAACTCTCCAGCAATTCTTGACCAGAATAGAATAGAATAGAATAGAATAGAATAGAATAGAAATATATTTTATTGAGCATCCAAAAGAAACATAACACAATGAATGAATAATTACAAAATATATATATTTGACATGACCAGCTGGTCGTCTGCCAAGTTGAGCTGTAAATTTTCATTTCTCACAATAGAGTAAAATACAACATACCTAAAATTTACATTCAATATACTAGATTTTTAATCGCATTCTACAATAGAAATTTCATGGTCTATACCCTTCAAAATTTTTAATTTGATTAAATTGATATTCTTGTATTAGATCAATCAACAATAGTAGGCTATCTTCACTCTAGATAACACATAATCATAAATCATACTAACACCTAACAAAATGATAAGAAACATAACATAACATAAGACTATATTATACAAATATATCATACATTGCAGAAGATGTTTGAGAAAGCAGAAGCGATCACGTATTATACTCCTGTATTAGAATTTTCCTATATGACCATGCACTTCTAACAAAGCCTATCAGTGCCTTCCAATCTCTTCCATTCAAAAAGCCTACAACCTGTTCCTCTGACAACACTCCATCACCCAAATGCACCCTTCTCATTTCTCCTAATACAGGACACCTTCCCATAAAATGTAAAATATCTTCTTCTTCTCTCATATTGCACAGTGTGCAAAGCGTTTGGTTTCCCTCCCGTCCCACACTTTTATTCAAATACCATAGGCCTCCCCTCGATCTGAATATGAGTGACTTCTCATTACGGGTGAACTTTCTTTTCAAATAATTGTTGTGCTCGGTTAATGGATTCAAACGTGAGTATACTTGATGTAATCTAGATTGCCTTGCACGCACAAACCATTTATCTTTACATTCTTCCTTCATACATTCATTAATACTCTTCAATTTCTGTCTCCATATATCCTGCACTCCTTCCTCCCATCCCGGCAATTCAATCTCATATCTCTCTGCTTGCGTTTTCCACATTCTATACCAACCCACCTTCTTTTCAATCATTTTTCGCGCAAGTTTTCTTGGCAATCTATTTGGTTGCATCGAAAGTATTTTGAGGATGTAACTATAGTGCAACTCGTACAAGTAATGGGATAAACTACACCTATTAGTCTCCAGATAAATAATATAATTGGGAGTCGATTGTGGCAGAGAAAACAATTTCTTAATGAAGGACCTATGAAGACGTTCCACATCCTCAAATTTATTGTAACCCCACACTTGTCCTCCATAACTCACAAGAGCTCTTACTACCGCCTCAAACATTATCCACTTACTCTCCTCCTTGACTTCATTCTGAGCTACGAAAAAATTCCAAACATTGTTCACAGCAAATTTTGCCACCGATACACGTTCTTTAACATGCTCACTGAACGTCATTTGAGAAGTGAATGTTACGCCCAAGTATTTGTAGCTGTTAACGATACCAATCTGCTCTCGTCCCCAGTACCACCTCTCATGCTGCGCCAATCGGCCTCCCTTTCTAAACACCATTATCTTGGTTTTATCTGAATTTATTGTTAGTCCCCACATCTCGCAATAATTCTTTAAACTTACAATCATTCTCTGTAATGCTTTGGGTGTGGATGCGGTCAGTATCAAATCATCCGCATACATCAGGCCTTTTATATTCAGTTCATCCACCCATATTCCTTCCCCCATATCATCAAAAATGTCGTTGATAAAGAGAGTGAACAATAACGGGGAGAGTAAGCATCCCTGTTTTAATCCGTTATCTGTACTGAATGCTTCACTCATACCATCGTCTTTTCCTCCGCCATTTTTACACCATACAAATGCACGTGTATTCTTGTATAATTTCTCGATTACATACACAAATTTAGTAGATACCCCTATCTGGAATAACTTATACATCAATGCATGACGATCTATCTTATCAAACGCGGCCTTGAAATCGACATATAAACAATAAACTTTATTTTTCGCTCCCTTCAACTTCAAACTGATAATACTATATAAATTGAATATGTTATCTATTGTACTGTACCCCTTCCTAAAACCTGCCTGTTCTTCATTTATCACTTTATGAATTTCCACCCATTTATTCAATCTATGTAGAAGGATACCTGAAAAAATCTTTGCGAATGCGTTAATAAATTGTATTCCTCTGTAATTCGAAACTTCATTTCTATTACCCTTTTTGTGTATTGGGAAGATAACTGCTTCTGAAAAAACTGTCAGGCACCAGACCTGTATCATATACGTAATTAAAAACCTCAGTGAAAGATTTAAAAATTCATTTGGAGCTGACTTGAAAAATTCGGCTGGTATGCCGTCGGTGCCTGGTGCTTTATTACTCTTTGCCTTCTTAAGTACTAAATTCAGCTCCTCTCTTGTTATTCTCGCATCTAAGATTTCATCTTCTATGTAAGGAAAGGCATACGGTATTTTTTCTGCTTCAATTTCTACTGTCAGTAATTTTTAAAATGCTTCACCCAACTCTCAACTTTAATCTGGCCTGAGCACGTGAAGGATGTTCTTTTAAATGATTTTACCGATGCCCAAAACTGTTTCGAATCACGTACATTCTCGAGACTTTTTCTAATGTTATCATAGTATAAGGCCTTTTTTTCTTTGCACATCTGTAAGTATTTTTTGTTTTCTTCCACATACATTAGCCTCGCTTGTTGAGTGTTAGCCTTTCTGAAAAGTCTCAGGTAAGCAAAGCTTCTCTTTCGCGCTTTTTCACAGTCCCAGTCAAACCATTTCTGTTTAGCACGCTTATTATCTCTCTTAATAAACTGTGCATTGTTACCAGCCGCCTCCTTAACAATGCTGATAATCCTTTCTGCAGCTTGATTACTATCTAAGGGTAAGATAACGTCACAGCTGTTCTGTGATAACTTATTACGATACATTGTAGCATTCACCTTCGCCCAAATCAACTTTGGTAATGGCGTCAGACTTTCTGCCTGTGTCTTTGAAAATCCACATTTTAATTTAACTGCTATTGGCATATGGTCTGAAAATCTTTCGGCGAGAACTTCAAAACTACATACAATTGCAAGTGTATTCATCGTAATACAACACAAATCTATAACTGAGCATCCAACTTTTGTTACATACGTAAATTCTCCCTTACTGTCACCTGTCGATCTCCCGTTTAATATACACAAACTAAATTCCTCACACATATTTAATACTCTACGACCATTTGCATTCAAAACTTCATCTTTTGAGTTCCGATTAGTATTGAACACCCAATCACTTTGCATTATCTCATCTGGTATTATCTGGGATTTTCCTATGCGCCCGTTAAAGTCACCTATCATCATTACCTGCTCACCTATTTCTCTGCCTTCCATAAATCTATTTAGCTTATTGAAATCGTTACCCCAATTCTCTCCTGGAGTCAGGTAAACTGGCAATATATGTACTTTGTTTAAATCCCTGCATTTGACAGTTATCACTGACCATTCGTCTATATGAGTGAATTTACAAGCTTCCTTCTCATTATAAATAGATCTATAAGCCATCATTATGCCACCCCTTGCCCTACCAAATTCTGCTATCCTAGTTGCTGGGACCCAAAATATACTGTAATTTGGGAAATAATTTTCTAAACGAAGAAAATCTTTCTCCTCAACAAAAGTTTCACATAATATTAAAACATCATAACTATTTACAAAATCAAGAAAATAATTTGAACTCACCTTACTACTAAGACCAGCTACGTTATACCCTAACACACTTAATTCGACAAATTCTTCTACCTGGCAGACGACCTTATCCTATCCATTGAATTGTTCATTGAGTTTCATCTTTGATTGTTCATCCTTCTTTTGGATATTTCTCACTATGTCAGAACAGTCTCTCTTCATAATATGATTTAATTTCTCTACACCGTCCTCATTCCCACATCGTAGACCTTCCTCTTCTTTCCATGTGAAAAACTCGCCCTCAATCACCAGTTGATCGCCCTTTATTGTAGAACTTCGCACACCACCGGCCTGCATTATTTCTTTTTTAAGCAAAAAAAGTCTATTACGCCGTATTCTCGTCGCACGCGAATAGTCCTTATGCACCACAAATCCTGTTCCCTTCAGTTTACTTGTGTTCTTCAATATAGAATTGATGTCTTGGTCCTGAGGGATATGTGCAATAATCGGCGCATTGTCTCTTCTTCTGCCTAAAATGTGAGCTCTATTTACATGCACTTGACACTTCAGCACGTTTGTACAAAAGTCTAGTACTTTTACACGACAGTCCTCGTTGCTTTTGAATTTCAAACCTCGAAATATCAAATTATTCCGGCGTGAGCGATCCTCATAACTGTCCAATCTATTCATAATTTGGATATTTTCAGCCCTAAGACGTTGTACTTCTTCCTTGAGCGATTTGTTTTCTTGTGTGAGATTGGTTAGCGCTGTTGTAAGTCCCAACACATCTTCCTTTGTCGCCAATTCGCTGAGTTTTTTATCCAATAGCTTCTCAACTATGGCTTCGATGTTTTGTAGCAAATCGTCATTTCTAGAATCACACCCTTTTTTTGCGACGTGTAAATTCTCAGGAGAACTCATAGCACGATCCCTTTTCTCACCTCGCGTAACTACGAATTTATCCATATTTTGAAGAAGTACTTAAACCACTCGACAATTACAATTTATATTTCACAGAATTATTAAAGAAATAGAATAAAACTTGTTCTAACTGTACTCTTTCACTTGCCGGCGAAGCTTATCTCGAGATAACGGAGCACCGAAAAATACGTCTGTCTCGTTCAACTGTCCAAGCTCAACCCCAATTCTTGACCATTTTTGTCCTCCTCTGAAAAGGATACAGATAATTTTTAATGTGAATATGATTATTCACATGTTACCCACTAGAACTCCATCCTTTGTGGTGTGATTCAATGATTTCATTGGTATTTCCTGTTCAAGCTTTGTTTTTAATTTGTATTCACTAGTTTTTATTCTCTGTTTTCAACTGTTAGCTTGTTTTACAACTAGGAGGAGAGAGAAATAAACACAATAATAATAGTTAGATGATTTTTAATTGAATTTGGAAATTTATCTAAAGATAGAAAATTAAGTTCACATTTTCTACGATCTGTATTATGTGTGCCAAATAATCGAAGTGTGATCAACCATCATTTTGATTAGCCTCCAATAACCAACTTTCAACACGTTTGTCCTAAGCCAAATTTCAATATCGTCGAATCGGTAGAAGCAAAGAGTAGAAACTAAAAGCAGAGACAATTGGATACTAATTCTAGTTCTAGATACTGATTCTAGTTCCAATTGTCTCTGCTAAAATTATGCTTCTCTATTTAAAAGTCCATTTGGATCGTAATACGTCTTTCCTTACCTATGTTAGTAGATAGGGCAAGGAAAGTAAAAACAGTTGTTGTGACCTCTATAGTTTGATTGATTTTTTTAGTTTGGTTGAATTTAGTGAAAAACCATATCAATCCAAACCAATGAAGGTTTTGTTCAGCTCTCACATGTTTTTCTTGTTTCATATGCATTTTTTCTATATATAGGTTACAAACAACTACCGTAGAAGATTGATGCCACAATGATAATGTTTCAAAAAGAGGAATTGAACAAATCAAGTGGGCTTGTCCAAACCAAATCAATAAATAAAAAATTAAGACAAAATAATATTGTGTTATTCATCTACGGTGTTGAATACTGTTTCTACTGACGACATTCGTACTGCTTTTACCAACTGGAGTTCGCAGTTCGTAGATTCGCCGCCGTGTGGCGCTCAAGTGGCTGTTATTGATCATGAACCGCAAAGCAGCCATTTCCGTGTTAACATTTCCCTCGTACGCATTTCGTTATCACGCAAATTTGACAGTTTCACGCTTTTCAGTCCTCGAGCTCCAAATATCTCTCTCTTTTCTATTGAATATTACTGTTGCATTCTTCAAAACATCATGCAATCATGCTCAAAAATCAATCAATCATGCAAGTAGTCAGTCAATGTGACCGTTCATGACAAATAAATAAAACTAAGATAGCTTTCATAGTTCCATTTCATGTATTCAACCCGCATGGAGCTTTTTTCATGAAAATTGTGTTGGCGTTGGATGTGAGCAATTCATAAAGCGATGAGGACAACAAAGATTGTAGATTCAATTATTATTTTTGTTTTTTGTGAAATTCACATTAACTTGAAGGACTTATAAAGCCCATTTTAAACTTTAACCTTTTTTAAGCCCACTTGATTTGTACAATTCCTCTTTTTGAAACGTTATCATTGTGGCATCAATCTTCTATAGTAGTTGTTTGTAACCTTACGGTATTCTCTTCAAGTCTGTTTTCAATCTATTGGGCAGTCGTTTTATAGTTTTCAAGAATATCCACGATGGCAACGTTTCTTAAGCAGTACATGATTCTCATTCAAGACAATTTTTATTATTATGCATTGTTGTATTGGAGAACTAAGAACTTCGAAACAATAAGTAACATAGTAAAAATACAACACTATAATTCTTTCAGTTGGTCAACTTCAAGTACTCATAATACTTGAGAGTACAGTATACATATACACATCAATCACCTTGCTCATTTTTTCAAGTTATTAGTTTTTTAAACTTACCTTCACATCTTCTTTATATAAAATAGCCAAAAATACTGTAGGAGAGAGCTAAAAGTTATTTGAGTTTAAACTTGGATAATAAGACAGTGGGTTTCATCTTCAAGGCACGTGGAGCACTCTTGAATTTAAATTTTGGGCATCGGAGGGAAGAATCTCAATAGCTTTATGGTTATGTCGTAAGTTTTGTCTCATATTATTATATCTATGACAATCAAAATCATTCTTTACACATAATTTTGTATTGTTTATTTTTCAACATGATTGTAATGTTATTATTTTAATTTATATTTAATAAAGGAATTTTCTACCTATCAATTTTTTTGAAACAGAACTACTCCGTGGTTTGTCAACCGATTTTGTTCGTTCACGTCTCATTTGGAAGATCTCATTGAGTAGATGTCATTTACATTTTCAAAAAATTATCGTGGTCATGAGGAATGAACGGTCAAAGTTCCAATTTTTGCAATTGCTTTAGCATAGGGATAGGTGAGATGAAAATTTTTATATTTCAACCAATGAGTTAATGATATGCTGTTTTGATACTGAAATTTTATGTTTCATTGTTCACAGCACAGGTAAGGGCATTTGCGCCATGAAAGAGAAAAAAAGAGCGTGAGGGAAAATTGATAAAAAACAGATTAGAATATTTACTTTATCATTTACTCATAGAGGGAGGGAGAGGGAGGAAAAGAGAAGGAGAGAGAAGATAGTTGGAGTAGAAGAGGGGAAGAGATTGATTGATTGCCTTTATTAAGGGCGGAGTTAGGACTCCTGGTCCTCTCTACCACACAACCCTTTACAATATATAAAATATACATGTTAATAACCAATACAAATTTATAAAGTTTGAATCATACAATAAAATAATAGAATAAATAAATGAAAACAATATACAGTAAAAAATTAGAAGAAAAAATCAAACTTCAATAACATTGTCTTCATTTCCCGTCTTTCGGAGGAGACGTTAAGCCGTCGGTCCCGACTGCCTAAAAAGTAGTTGTCATATCTCATCATCACCCCACTCATTACCCACGCACAAGCCTAGAGCTCATGTGGGCATCATCCTCAGAAAAAAAAAGAAGAAAAAAATTGTACAAACTAAGAACAAAGTATTCCTATAAATTTTCAATAACACCATTCACTCACACATGCACACAACTGGTGAAAATAATTACTTCATTAAAAATACCTGAATTTGTAGGATTATTGAAAACCTCAAATTAAAATGAAAATACAAATGAAAAAATTAGCAAATTAATGCTGACAAATAATTATTACAATATTAATTTTATTAAACACATTGCCCTCTCCTAAACCGCGCCACCCGCTCCTAGCCAATTCAACACTGCCACGCAAACAGAGCTCTACTATTGATATTTTTAATAGAGAGATAGAGAGAGGAAGAGACAGCGAGGTAGAAAAAGAGAGTAAGAAAGAAAAGTGTGAGAGGAAAGATGAAACATTCAACATAGATGGATTAGCAGTAAGAAAGGGAGAGAGAAGAAGAGGGAAAGAAGAAGAGAGAGGCAGAGGGAAAAATGAAAGAGAGGAAGAGAAAAGAAGAAGGAAGGATGAACAGGAAGCAGTGAGGAAGAAAGGAAAAGAAAGAGGAAGAGAAAGAGTGGTGGGGAGAAGAGGAAAAGAGTGTGTGACGGGGTGAGAGTTGAAGGGAAAGGAAGAGAAGAATGACAGTAATCAAGAATGAGAGAGTAAGAGATGAAGGGAGAGGAATCAAGTAAGAGAAATAGAGAAGAGGGGGAAAAGGGTGGGAGAGGAGGAGGTAACTATTTTATGTACAGGAGTTGCAGTTTTGTGCTTCCAGGGATGTCCTAGTTGGATAAAAAAAACTATTGTCTGCGAATTTCAGACAATTTTGGGTGTTAAATTAATTTCTGACAATCTTTCCATCTATTCGAGATTTTTTTTAATCATCTTCCTTTGAAACATTGATGGCACGCAATTTCATCGCACAAGTTATTAGTACAAGTTTTCAAAATTATTATCGATTATTTTCTCCAGTCAACTTATCTACTATTTATGAAATATTCAGAGTTTTTAGTGATCCAAATTCATTCGAATTCATTTTTAATAATCAAATTCCTACTTTTCACTTTAAACGGTGAGAATCAACAATATTTTACTATTAATGCTTAGTTTATTAAAAGTCGGTTTACCAAGTGGTATTGTTCTCTCCTTATTTTTGTAATATGGCGATGGTCAGTCTCTTTTTGTGGACGAAATGAGTAAATTTAAAGCAGTAAATTAAGAGGATCATGACTCTCTTGAGTAAACAATTCAACTGCATAGGAATTTCCTACCTTCACTATCAGCTTCATTCCGTAACACATGTTTCTTATCATTCGTCAGTTCTGTTGTCAGACGAAAGGAACGAAGAATCAACTCTACCAAATTCTGTTGTAATCTGAATTCTCTGTTTTGCCTATATTGCTGGATATTATGTTTTTGTCAAGACATTTTTTTTTAATTGAAAATATAATTTTATTATTTATTTATTGAATAAGGCGAAGTTATTATACCCGAAACTATCGAAACATCGATTCTGATTTGTAAGAGAATGCACCTCATAATTTAATTTTTTTAAATCAGTACATTCCTTTCATAACGATTTATTCTGATGATGCAATATACCATTCTCAATCTTATTCTAGTACATTATTCACTCTATATGTATAACAATATTTTTAGAACGAATACTCGTAAGAAATTTACATTATGTTCTGGTTTATTCAGATAGCCTTGACAAGCAGTACCTCGAGATTGGTTGAATAGTTCAAAGGAGACTTTCACACAGCAGACACATTACCAAAATTCATAATTTTACTCGATAATTATTGTGTGATTTGAATACCCACTTGAAATTATAGTTGAGGATCTCTGATGTGTAGATTAGTATTCATTTCCCATTTGAGACGTCCTGGCAAGAGGTTTTGGAGGAGGCACAAACTCTCACCAGTTACCATGAAGATGATACATAGGCTGCAGAGATTACAGCATTTAAGGTGATATGAATAGGAAATTTCAGTCAAAAATTGCGGCAATTATCAGGAGGTTTTATGTCGTCTAATGGTCAGTATTTGAAAATTTTTCAGAAGAAAATTTGATTGGATAACAATTCGATGTTCTGTTCATTTGTCATCAAATCACCTAAACTTTGATCTCTGATTCCTGATAAATTGAAAATTACTGGATTAATTGGCTCTGCTTTATACTGAAGACTTTTAAGAGAGAGGATAGATATTCATAGTATTCATCCTAGTCCTTAATTTATAGTAATTTCATAAATATTCTATATTTTATGAATTTCAACAAAGTCCTTTAAGTTTACTCCTCTTGACTGTTTTTGCAAAAATTATGACAGCCACTGTAACCGTTGCATTGGGCCAATTTAGATGCGGTTTGCTCCAAAGAAAGGTTATTGGTCCTAGACATTTTGGATGAAAATTCGTTCAAGGGGTTGAAATTTAAAATAAACTCAGCGCTACTTTTCGGCGTCTGGAGGAACTATCACCGCGCCGCTGTACTGATCTATGCGAAGTATAGTTGGTTAGTCTAGTTCTAGTAGCCTCTTATATTATTTCTTATACGTTCTGTAATGTGATCTCCATTAAGATCGATGTGCATTGAAACTTTTTTTATAGGAAGTATCGAACAAGCTTGGCCGGAATTTTCCATCGAAAATTCTCTCATTGTGACTCTTCTTATAAGAGTTTGTAAGATCACATATAATACCTCTACCTCTATAATACCACTACGTTTTTGATGAGTAAAAATAGTAACGATCTTCTGTAGATAGCCTGCTGTATTTCTCATTATCTGGAAATAATTTCAATATTAAATTCCTGGAAAACCTTTAGTAAGGGCAGATATTGTCCATTGAGTGGGGTATTCCCAACCTGCACCATCAGCTGTGTTTAAAGGGACCTGAGGGTTGTTGTGTAAAGGGGTGGTTTTTTGTGAATGATTGCCGCCGCCTAGGTTTACGTCCGTGTTGTTTAGGTATTTCGGTGTTGGGGCGGCGTGCGTTGTGGTTCGGGTTGATTCCGCCTGGGGCGCCACTGCGGTGAGTTCGGCACGTTGCTCCCCCAACTCTACGCTACTACGCTTTTCGCCCGCGTTTTCTAGTTTAGTCTTCCTGCATGTTCAGGCTGGAACAGGTCAGTGTTTTTTAGCCAGTGTGGAAGGGCGCATTCACGTGTGTGTGCGACAGTGTGCGTGCGTGCTCGAGTGCACCACGTGATGGTGTTTGAGCTCAGGTGGTGTCTGATGACCCATTTATATCTCCCTCATTTCGGCGTTCATTTATTTCTTAGTCAGTGTATCGAATTACTTTCAGGCCTAAAAACAGCGGAAGCAATGTGAACGAAATACGTCGTAGTAGGAAGATCCTATCCTGAACTCTTTTCTAACCTCTTCACTAATACTACGGATACCAGTGCGTGCATGGTGCTTGTTTTTTAAAAACACTCATCTCTTCTTCACTTTTTACGCATCAGTGTCTCGAAACTTTGTGACCCTCCTATCTTGACAATAACATTGGGGTCTGTCAGCTGTGTGTCCTGCTGTGTTTTTATTTTGCTTCTCCCCAACTCTCCAAAACAACCTTCTAAGCTCTTCCTGCAACACTCTTGTAAGTAATCAAGCGGTAGCTTTGAAAATAGAGATCTATTATTATGTTATCAAGGCGTCAAAAACTTTTGAGACTGGTGTGGTGTTTCTATAGTTGTCATTTCATTTTAAGTTATTTCATGAAATGCATTTTGAGGATCAGAGGACTCATAAGAAACGAAAATATTGAAAACATGCATAAGCATTTAAATACATGTACATGAGAGTTTAAAATAGTTTAAAATGACAAAAAGTACTTCACTCACTCAAGTGATAAATCTATCATTTCTATAATGTTATGCTGTAGTTTCTTTCTTTTGTTTCAAAATACTGCTCACTCATTTTTCAAACAAAACGTGATTTGGTTCGTTATTTGAGCATATAATAGGTAAAAACATGAAGTGATATTTATATGATTGTTATACTGATAAATCATTGAAATGTTTTACGAACATTGTTCATTCCTATTATTATAGTTAATCCCATGGTTGAATTGAACAGTAGTTCTTATGTTGAACATTCGGCCTAGCTAGGGGTTGTTATGCTCTTCAATGGTTTACAAGTTACAGTATCTCCTTCTGTGAGGGGTTGTCAATCAAGGAAGTTTATTATCTAGTCACTCCCTTCATGAACGAAGTGCAAACAAATAATCAAGCTTTGTTGTCTAGCTTAACATGAGGTCTACTACCACTATGTAGCTTTTGATACTACAGCATCTAGATAGTTTGTCAAGTGTTTCATTAGTGGTTATTGTGTTTTCAGTTTTTTCGAATCAGTTATGCACTATGATATAAATAATCTGGGTTTGTTAAGTTTGTTTGGAGTTTTATGATATTTATTCCTGTCATCAAGTCAAGGAACAGTACAGATAAACTTTAAATTTCCTGTGTAATAATTTTCTATTTAATTTCATAGAATGGATTGAAAAGATATTGAATTATTTTAGTTCATTAATCTGAACAAATTCCATCCAAATGAGATGGATCATAAGGGTTTATGAGGAGAAACATTTATTACCTCATGGTGAGGGGAATCAAGTAAGAGGTAATTTATTGTTACGAATCTTAATTTGATATAACCATTGTATATGCAGTAGCAGTGGACTACACAAAAAGTTCAGTGTACGAAATTTCTTATCTCAAGTCATGTTATCATTGCATTTTTCTACTACTCTATTCTCTTTAGTACGTAAAATGAAGAAACTAGTAGACTGTAGATTATTCTTGATGTAGAACAGTACATCCATCTTACTTTTTTATTGCTCATAAGAATAAATGATAGTAAACATAATGTATACCAAAATTAATTGAGATATCAAATTACAGTGCGAAGGTGGAATTCCAGGTCCAATTCTTGGACATTCATTGACTCTCCTTACTATTTTTAAACTTATCATCCAACAAACTGTTTTTCGTCATGGTTGATGTACTTTTTGACAACAAACAACATTATCAGAGATGTCAACATTCAGCTTGAACTATATAGAAATGTCTACAACAGTAGCCTACTAATCGTTAATAGCTTCATTTAAATACAGTGAATTCACTTTCCTGAGGTTGAAAAATGTGAAGAAATGCTTGTGGATCGATTTGGAAGATGATAGGTCTCTGTCAGGGTAGTGATTTCATTGTTCTACTGCAACATGCGACTCTCGTTGAAGTTTTCATGACTGTCGTGATAGTAGAAAACAAAGTAATACTGAGTGTCACGAAATGTTTGTCTGGGTTTGAAAAAGGAACGTTGACGAGTTCTCTTCCTGTCTAGACTTTGTCGTTTCAACTGAAACATCATGCGATGTGTTTGATTTGTTTGTGAATTTGAAAAATGTGTTGGCTCAATCACTAACTACACATGCGGCTTCATTTTCTTAATCTGTCTTGTTATCATTGTAGATTTTCACTCTATGACACGAAGTGCAGTCTTTATCTTGATTATTTCATAAATTCTTCAAGTTCTTATTTTGAAATAGTGTAGTGCTCGAGACCCATTTTCAAGAGACATACAGTATTAAAAATAAGAATCGGGAGTGCTCCATTCAAATTAATGATATTCTATCATTCTATTTCCATAAATATAAATTATGCAAGATGAAAATCAAGGAAAATTAAGTTAGAAGGAAAATTAACTGCAAATAAAATTTTAGTAGAAATTGTCGAGAGTTTCGATTAGGTTTATTCATCTAAGGGAATTCATACAATAGAATTTACATTAAAACTTGAAGCTTCTTATAAATTTTTAATTTAGCAATGATTAATCGCTTTCCGAGTGTAATAGTCTAATTCTGAGACTAAAATTTTGATTTCAATCCTCCATGTCTACTACCCAAAAAATTAACAAGCTCAATTTTTCCAAATCTAGAAGCCACTAATTAGTGTATGTGGAAGCCACTGACAGCATTGGTGTTGTTCATTACTACATAATATAATTATGTTTGTTTTATTTCCTTACTGTCAACAACATGGTTTGTTCACATCATCAATCCATGTATCAATTCTATTGGTCATAATGCACAATCAAAATCCTCATTGATGTCAATTATGAGATGCATTGATGTGAACACACATGTTGACAATAGTCAACTAGAAGGCTTCGTATATAAATTGATTTGTGTACTCAACTCATTCAATTCCAGTACTCCAAATTCCATCCTTGTCTTTCCATCAACATCATATTCCACTTGAATTCGCAGGGAGAACCAGAATCTACTGGAATTGGACAGTAAACATAAATACTTCACTATATTATGCTCTCTACTATGAGTTGAGTTCATTCAATAGAGTAGAGAATTGTGTTGCAGGAATATACTGCGACAATTTTAAACAATTGTGTAAACAGAGAATTTAGATTTATGTGGGGCTTTTATGGCGTATTGCTCGTCAAGTAGTGTTTCCTCAATTTGAAATTTGCCTCTCTCTTATGTAATGCTCTGGTAAACTAAATTTGTTCTAAGCTCGAATGGACTTGAACATTTTGAAACAGCATGGAAAATTAGTTTAGGCTCTTCTATTTTAAATACACAGTACAGCTAAAATTGCATCCTATAATTTGTAGTCCTGTTATTATACTGTATTCTGTTGTTTATTATCTGTCTGAATTCATCTTCAATTAGCACAAGTACATTGCTTGAAAATAATAAAAATTAGTGAAGTTGAACGAGTTTAAACATTTCATTCATATTTTATTTTTTTTAGAATGGCTAATTTTTTCAGAATGGCTCCGTTTCCTCTCTCCTAATACATTATATGACGTGTAAATTGCTTGAATTCAATATAAAGTCGTTGATTAATAAGATTTAACTCAAATTCTCTCAAAAAACAATAACCAAAATTGGCCGTTTAAAGTTCTGCACTGGGAGAAAATTCTGAAAGTACCCTCAAAAAGAGATACATGTGAAGCATTTTATTCAACTCAAGTCACCACAATTTGTCGAAAAATTCATTACAGTAGTTCTTGTTCTGAAGCTTCTACCCGACATTGTTATTCCATACCATTATTATATCTCAAAGAGATTTTTAAAAATATTGTTTATGTTTGACTTTGACAATCCAAACATGATCTATGATTGTGGACAGTCCGATCTGGACTGGACGTCAAACCTGAAAAATAAGTGGAAACCAATCTGATCTGAAAGCTACTGTATTTGTTCAATCCCTATGGTATTTCCCTATATACCCCTATATGGTATAAGTGGTATATACCCTTTTGGTACATTGTATACACCCTATCTTCAAGGTGTTGCTTTGCTATATCTATATTGTTGAAGTGGCTTATATCGTACCTGAGGCCGTTCACCTTCTTTAATCCTTTTGTGAAAATGTATTGTTCAGCTCGGCTCCAGAATTCTTACAGTTCTGTTTCCTGAATACGGTACAAAAGATCTCTTGGAAAGTTCCACTTTTCCACCCAAAATAATAGAAGAAAGGAGAGAATTCGACACAATAGAACATACAGTGTCAAAACATTAGGGTTTCGTCTCCAACTCATCATTCCTTCTCAAAAACAAAATGATATTTTCTTTGTAACTTTGTAAATGTGGATGCTTGACAAGTAATATTATTATTGATTGATATTAATATTGATTATGACAACCTGATTGACAAAATATAAAATGCCTCACTTAATAAAAATATTTAAATTGATATGAAATTGAAATCATGAATAGAGTAATTAAATTGTACTGACATTCAATGTCCACTAACCATATAAAATTCAATGGAGATACCTAATATTTAATGTAAATCCAATTCAATAGAAAAAAGTATCTGATTGCTTTATTATAGAAGAGAATCAAACCCATATCGATATTCTCTTTCCATATCATTGATACCTTTTGTATATTGTTATCACTGTTCTTAAAAATGAAAAGTTTCAGTGAATTTGAAAAATATTACTTGAATTTAACCATATCTGCCCACATTTCGTGAACTTAACCGTGTCTCCACAACATCTCCATAGTTCCATAGATGAAAGGACCTCTTGAATCTCCCCTTTCATGCGCAGTACTTCCCCCTTTATCAGGTTTCCCCTTCCTTTATGTCGAAGCATTGTTCTCTCCCCAATTTTTTTCTGTTCTTGGTTGAAAAAAAAACTAGTTCTAGCTGGAATTTATTGATCAGTGCTGTTTTTCAAATGTTTCGATGAGAGGACGGTCATTGATAAATGGGTCAATAGGGGGAAACCAACAAAATGATTGAGTGTCCATCTGAACCAAACTTCTGCGAATGTTTCTAGAAAGCTTGTTCCCCTTCCCAACTCTATGCAGTCGAGGTTCCCTGATGTGGATTTCGAAATATGATTTTCGATGACTACGAATATTTAGTTTTGAACATTTTGATTTTCTCACGTCATTTTTGTGGATAATAACGGCTATTTATTTTTGAGTCTTTTCTAGTGACTTTCAATTTTCGTTTTTTAGTTGAACAGGTTGCGAAATTGCGAAACACTAGTTATTTGAAAGTTCATTGAATTAGAGGTCAATCGCCTCATAGAATTGAACAATTCCACGGAAAGGAAATGTCTCAATTGCATAATTGAAATACCAGTAACCCTCTTTCTGTTTTGTGTGCAGTCATAATTATAATTGAAATCATAAAATAACTTTTAAATTGTATCAATAATAATGTAATGTTCTTTTTTGTTTCAGGTAAGTCAAATTATTCAGAAGCGAATAATTTCGAACTACCCAAGGATGCCATAGCTATTTTTAGGAATGTAAGCCTTTTTATTTATTATGACAGTAAATTTAGAACCGTAATTTAGTTCGTTCCTATTGGAAACAACTAGAAAGCAACATAGAAATGAGACATCTCTTAACTTCCTGAAATTTGTTTTAAATATACAGTAGTTTTCTTCTAAAAACAGTAGATTATTTATATGTATACATAGAAATCAATCTATCTCAAATCGATCGAGTTCAATGAAAACTGCATTTTTCAATTCAATACAGACAAACGATTCTAATGAGAAAAAGGTTGTTGTTCCAGCACCTCAATTCTTAGTCGAGCTCTGAGCAAAACACAACTTTTTCTCATGAAATATTGTCGTTGAAATTTGTGTTCGTCCCAACCTCTATCAACTCTTTGGCCTGATAAAAAGTCCCTCATAAGCGACTTCTCAGTGAATGCAATTTATCACACGAAATTGCTCTCGGTATTTTCCATTACCTTGGTTGTTTGCCAATGATAACGCAGTAAACTCTTTAGCCTCCTGTCCGTTTATTTATGACAATCTGCCATTTCGAGCAGATTCTGGCAACCCTTTTCTTTATGTATTGAGATTAAATAGACCATGACGATCATTGAACTGGCGAAGATGCATTTTTAATGTAATCTGGATGACTAGCAGTCCATAATTGAGCTGTCAGTTTGACAGGTTTCTGAACGAATGCACTGTAACCGTAACCGGGTTCGCACATTGGTTTTCAGTGATAAAGGGGTGAGGGGATCTGAAAGTCGAAACTTAATCCTATTAGAGCTAGTACTTTGCTGCCACACCTTTTGATCTATTGCTGAAAACTCTGACTAGATCTATTCATGCTTCAAATCCAATTTTCTAAACCTCTAAAGTACTTAAAATTCTTGTAATATTAAGCTATTGGGTGAAAGTCGTTTCTGAGTACAGTAATACTCCATGCTATCGAGTAAACTCTGAAATAAAATGAAACACCCGTTTCATATTAGCTGGAATAGATGACTAAATTTCTTGTTGTATTAGGCTAGGCGTACACCGGTCAGTCAAGACAAGACAAGACAAGATTAGTCACAGTAATCCACATAGTTGCTTATGAAGCAGCACATACTGATGCAATGACTAATCGGTGTGTGTTGCTTCATAAGCAACTATGTAAAGTACTGTGACTAATCTCGTCTTGTCTTGTCTTGACTAACCGGTGTACGCCTAGCCTAAGATCTCCAGTACTGTACGTTTTGGTATATCTGAAGCATTTGATAGCATACAATTAAAGTAAACTTATATTCTCAAATAAGATTACCTCTATCTCATCAATTGTTACAAATATGTGAAATAAATATTGCATACCAATAATTTCCCATCTTTTTATATCGTTGATACTTGACAAAATACATGCCAAAGAATTTTGGAGAGAAGATTACCTCTATCTCTTCAATATTGTTGCAAATATGGGAAATAAATATTGCATACCGATAATTTTCCATCATCTTTATATCGTGGATACTTCACAAAATACATGCCAAATTAATAAGAATTTCCGCAATCTTAGTAAAAATTAACAAGTACTTTTAAAGGGGTTATAGTTTTCAAGTTTCAATGCCTTGGTAACTCAACAGTTTAATAGACAAAAATGTACTTGAGCTCGGAAAGGCTTAGATTGAAATTTCTCGGTGAATTTGAACAGATTTCAAGAGAAGATTTGTGTGAAATATCAACCAATCTAGTGACTTCTCATTCACTTCATGATTGATTTGAACTAAATTTTTTGGGGAAGTGGTAGTTTGTATTTTTTCAATGGAATACACGTTTTACTTCTGTATAACTATCTCAAACAGGACAGGATAAACAGTCAATGAATTGTTGCTAGAAATCTCGGAGAGTGAAATTATTAAGATCTATTTGTGCAACAATCAAAGTAAACTGCTCGCTAGTATCAGACGACGAACGTGTCCAGAATACTTGTTGATCGAGATGGCAGCGCCAGTCCATCTTGGTAGTCGATAAATTGTATCCTGAGAACCTATTCAAGATTGTAAATACTGTACACTTTTCTACGTAACACTAGAAATGTACACTCATTGCGTTGTTGCTTTCTTTCCTGAATTAACCTACTTATTAGTTGCTCCTGTTATTTGTCCAGCTTGTTAGAACTTCCTGGATTTCTGGTCAGGTTCAGCTACAAAAAATTATTCTATGTGTTCTATTCGTTACTCTGACTTTCATATTAATCAAACTACAGTTAATCAATTCACAAGGATATAATGATATTTTATCAGAAATATTGTTTAAATCGGGATTCAATCGTTTCAGTAACGAACTATGCAACTTGGTTTTCGTAGTGATACAGTATAGCTTTCTAGTAATTATTCTTGTGTAAATTATAGGTTTAATCTATCAACATTGAATCCCGGTTAGTTTGAAGTTCGTTGAAACATTTCAAAGTGGTGAATTCTATGATTTTTTCAATGTTTCATGAATACCCAATCATTTACTGCTTCAGTAGCCTACTTGGCGAAGCCGTTCTCCCATATGGTTCAAAGGTTTTTTGGTTGTTGTTTGGTTGGTTTTTTAATTTCTCCTTGGAATACCCGAAGGCAAATACGCAGTGAAACTGTTGTTGATCATGGAAAATAGTTTATTGTATTGATAGTTTATCAGTGTTGTAGTGCTTAACATCCTGATCATGAAATCAGCGATGAATTCTTGATCATTACTGCTGGTATCATAAAAATAACACGACTAGATCAAAATAGAATGGAATAGCTAGACTCAGAGTACGAAGTTCGTAGTTGAAGCACAGTACTTCTGTTATAATTACAGTAGTAATATAAGTTGCTCGTTCATGTCTTGTCCAACTTGCCAACTCCTGTTTATTCACTGCTCGTCAATGTTTTCTACTCTGCCTGCATGAAATAAATTTTCCGCACTTACTGAACTCCAAATTTATAAACCTTGAATTTTGGAAGAGCTATGGAATTCCTGGCTTTTATTTTAGCGTTTTATTGCCTAATAACTGTCAGACTAAATATCGCGTTGTTTTGAGACACTGTTTCTATTCCTGTTCATAAATAAGCGGAATGAGTGCTCTTGCCTATATAGCTTATCTTGTGCCTTAAGCCTTAGCTTAAGTGTGCCTTGTCAGTCTGCTTCTGACAACAGTGATACGAGCCAAATACTAGGCCCACCACTTGAAAGCCACGTTTATTGAGCTTATTATTTGTTGGCACCTCTCAAATATTAAATTTTCCATTATTACACCTCATAGGCTATTTTTAAAGCACATGATCCATTTCCAACTTGCTGATTCTTCATTTCAACATGCTGGTTACAATTGTGTGCATTTCTCTCAAATTATGTAATCATCTCCACTCAAAGTCATTCATTAGAATCTGACTCGTTTATTAATTCTAATTTTAGCTACAGATTTGTAATTACAATATCAAAAATCAATAAAATAGACCTAGTGGAAAAAACGTCAACGACATCACATAGATACCGGTACCATACAAAATCATAACAAAGTCATACCATATAAGTCACCACATAGAAATAGAATATGTGGTGATTGTCAGATTGTGTTTGTCGATTAGAGATATTTTTGGGTAGTTAAGATTCAGCAAGGAAACTATCATTCCATGAACATTCAATTCAGCTTATTATCGCCGAGTTGATTCAAGTCTGATTGGCCTGCTAAATGTCACAATACTCAATGTTGCTTTTCTTTCAAATTATCATGCAATAAGAAGTAAGAACCTCATTACAGAGCTTTGTCAGTATTCATCAAAATTGTCAACGCCTCTACTGCAGCGCTGATGTATCTTCTTGATAAATTTCACACTTAATTCTAAAAAATTAGATTTTATTTCTAAATAAAATCACTCCTTCCAGTACTTGTTATGCATTTTGTAATGTATTTCAAAAATCGTTATAAGAATGTATACATGCATGAATACCTTTGGATATAATTCATGTAGTTAGTTCACTACATTAATAATATTCATCACATTCAATACATATTCAAGTTCTCAAATCAACCATAATTCCAGCTTTACCCAGAATTTTGTGTTGCACAGTTCACTGGAAACTCCTCGATGTAGCCAATTTCACGCCACCCACGACTCTCAAGCACTGAACCCGTACGCCTTTTGATCTCTTCCTGCGCATTGCTGGCTCTACATTCATACTTGTTTAATATTAATGCATGTGAAAGCTGGAATATCGCCCAGGCATTGTTCATACTCAAGGCCTGTTTCGCAAAATACAGTCTACCCGTGACCGTCCCCTTGTTTTGCAAAATATTTCGCACACTTCGTTGAATATTCTATCAACATCTTGCTCCGATGTTATCCGAAGTCTATAATCTTCTGAATCTGACCCACTTCATCTTGCTTCATGTTTCCTAATAACTCAGGAGAGACTAGAGAGCAATAAATAATTCGATCGGTTACCTGAGAGCTTTCCCATCCCAATTAACCTTATCATATATCTTTCATTAACAGCCAATTTCGTGCGTCCAGCTTGGAGAATGTTGAAATTGATTAATTATGGCACGTAGCTCGTTTTAGCAAATAATATTCCTTATTCTATTCAACTAGACTTATTTCAAGTCTACTTATATATTTGGTAAACATAGTATTGTGAAAGTTTTAATGAACTTTGTTGTTCATTAGATTTTTCTTTCTTCACAACAGTCTCAAAATGTGTAGAACTGTAGAATATATCCAACTCGGATTTAGTTATCCAAGGGCAGGTACAACTAGATGCAGTACTTGATTGGGTTACTGGAACGATTGAACGTGATTAATTGGTTTCATACTTTCGCAAATTAAAAATAAATGGATTCTGTCCTACAAAAATATTAACCAATTTAATAAGCTTAATTCGCCCTCAGGCAGCCCTTGAAAAAATATTAAATGAAAAGAAAATTGGATTTCAAGTTTTTGTTTTCTTATTGTAAGACACTGATAAAGTGTTTAGTACGTTTTTATTGCTATCTTGAAAACCAGACTTGAAAGCTAGTGAAAATTTTTATAGATTTTGGGAAGTCTTCACCCAATTCACATGAGTGAAATTGCGAATTAATATAATAGAAATTTCAATCTAATCGGAATCGACCCGGAAACTCACGGTCAGTAGCCGCATTTCAACCACTTGACTGCGGATGTTGTCAAGGACATTTTGTGTGAATATTGTGTCATTTCGTTTTGTTTATTTGAACTCTAGTAGTGTCAACAATGCCATTCCTTATTGATGTCTCATCAATTTTGTTTTATAGAGAACATGGTTTTAAAAGATGAGTTAGCTGTCATTGAATTCATTTCTCTTCATCACCCTTCCTCTTACCCACGCACAAGCCTATAACTTATATGTGCATCACAATTCATAATATTAGCAAAAGTGTGGCAATGACGGGAACAAATTTTCTTACACACAGTTATGGATCCTTCCGTACCAATGGCCACACCGTGATTTTACAGTCTCTGGAGTGGGTAATACAATACTCTAGAAAGTCAGGCTATAATGATTGTTTCGAGTCCCTCTGGGGTGAATTCATAAAGTACATAGAAATTGGCTTGCAATGAACAACGCAATGCGGGTTTTCCAATAAACTCTGAAAAATACTGTTCAGTACAGACTAGTCTAGTCAAATGCTTTGCTGTGTATGGAACGTGGAGTCGAGATAGTGGAACGAGATCAAAAAATATGTAAGTTTGTCAGAGAAGATGTTTTGTTATGTTGAGAAAAGCCTGAAGCTAGATAATGCAGGTTTGGTAAAGAATGGATAAAGTTTATGAGTAGCACCCTCTCAAAATCTGCAAGTTTTGTTGATCTTTTCTTCTCATAATAATAAGAAGTTAGGGAAGTTGAATATCAGAACATTGCACGATTATAAAAGAGAATGAATATATCTGATAATCTGATTATGAAGGGTGGGTAATAGACTATATTCCTATATTGTACTATTATCTAAAAATATAGTAAGAAGATACATCTAACAGTACAGATTCCTGTTCGCGATATAGTACCTTCAATAGACTATTTGTATAATACAAAAAACTCGACTACATCTAACACTGAAGATATAGAGAATGGTAATACATATCCATATGGATGTCATAGTGTCAGAAAACCTGTGACTGAAAAAGATAACTATGGATATAGTGCAAATTTGTCATTCAATTCAATTTCCATCAAATTTCAATCTAAATTACAGCAAAAGGAGCTCACTCTTGACCATACAATGTTCAACAACATTCTATCATTCATCACGGATTAACCCCTATCAGTAAAATACTGAAAAAATTGTTCACTGCGAATTTTTCTAGGAATACAAACAAATCTATCTGTTTACCAATTGATAAAAATCAGCTTTTGTATCAGCTTTATATTTTTCTCATAAAACCTCATGTCTTTTTTTAATAATTCATGAATAGAATGAGGATTGCTGGTTGATTGCATTCACTAGATGGAAAAATACCTGAATGGGCAGACCATTAATTTATTATATAATTACCGTGGATAAAGCACGTTGTCAATGTAGAATAGAATGGACAATAGAAAGTCCCAATTTAAATTAAATTTTCAAAATTGAAAAAAATCATTAAAACAAATCGTAAACTAGCTCCCAAAATTTTAATACTGTATGTATTTTTCTTTCTCATTCCCGATAACAGAGCAATCGTTGACGTTTTTTTTCTCGTCAACACTATCATTGCAGCTCGCGACCACAATGCGTTGATATATCCAGCTCACACATGATAATTCAATCATAGAATTCTTTCTTATGGAGCGGACGCACTATTTGTGGCATGAGCGTGAATGGGCGTGTGTGAGTGCGCGTGTGCGTGTTCTTCCCACAGTAGCCCGCGCAGCGCAGCCTCCATTGAATAATAGATCTGATGCTATTCGACAACCTGCAGCTTGCTTCACTTATCCAGTGCCGCGTCGCGTGGTGCTTTCTCGCTATATCAACATCATTTCACCGTACCCATTGTTTATCTCTATTCTCTATTGTGCTGGTTCATTATCAATTCGTTTGGAAACAAATTGAGTTGTGTACACTCCAGCACTTCTCACAATGTTGCCTTTGAAGATGCGTTTTGTGTGCATACTGCATAGTTCAGTGTTTGGTGATAGTGTTGGATTTCCATCTAGTATCTCGTATCATGCTTGAGTGATATTGGTGAGTGGTTCCGAATCCCTATGCATCAGATTATGATTGTATTATTTAGGTAAATTGAGGAATTTCATGGTTCTCCATCTGTATTCTAAACAATCAGATACAAAATGAAAACACTACTTACACACTAGTGGCACATCTTGGGGGTTCCTCCATTTTTTTGTTTTATAACAAGTAATTCAATTAAAATTGTCAAATCGAAAGACTAAATTGATGAAAATTAGAGGAAATTGATTGATAAATCATTCAAATATAATTGAGAATACTTCATTCAATATAGATTGATAACTTTTGATTGGTATCGTATTCATTGGATTGGTATCGGACTCATTGGTAAATTAGGAGCTAGATGTGAAGAGTAGCTAACTCTTTGCTCTCAAAAAAGAAGCAAAGAGTCACTGTGAACTCGTAATGATCTTTCAAACGTTCAACTAAGTATCTACTGTAAGTTTCATAACCGTTGAATAGTAGTACACAGAATCTGAGAGAATCTTCGTCCTTACCTATCACACCTCTGTTAATCATTAAATCAATGTGAGAATTCATGAAAGAATGTTCTAATGTAGTGGAGAGGGTTCTTCATCCCTTGGTATTTTCTTTCAAAGTGAGATCCCACAAATTAATTCAGCAATCCATTTCATCTCAGGGATGAATATTTCTGATTGGATAGTATTTCTTGTCAGGAGCTTAATCAAATTCTCTCCACTGTTTGTTTTCTGGACTTGGAAACAATGTTTACCCTGGGATGTGGCTGGTATAGAGCCGTCTAAATCCGCCTTAACCGATCATGAAGGCTTCTCTTCCATGTTGGTTGGTCATGAATATTGTTCTCACTTTAGTAAACAGTTTTTGTGAAGATTAATATCATACAGTTATGATTCCTTACTTGAATTTTCTATCCTTGGTTCCAATTATAGACATTATGAGAAATACTGGAATTATAGTTGAATTGCTTTTAATAATCATTGAGTATTTTTAAGCATCGAGTTTCATTAGCCATGAAATGAAATAAAAATAAATGCAACAAGAATAAAAATGCAATAAAAATACTTTTGTTATTTTTAATAGTTTGTAAATTATTGTTTATGAGAGTATTTGTTATTGAAGAATTTACTTCAGGTTCATAATTTTTCTGTTTCTCCATTCACGGTTCATTCAAAAAGTGAAAATGACAATTCACTTACTTTTTATTTCACAAGGCTCTATGAAGCAGGGTAAACTGGTTAGAAGGAATAAATTTTAGAAATTTGTTCTCAATGATCTTCAAATCAATACTAGATTACATTCACTTAGTTTTGAATGTATTTATCATATTTTCACGAAAATCGTTTGCTTTTAAACTGCTTTCTCTCTTTAAATTTCAGCAAAAATTGAAACAATCAAATTGGAACAAATGCGCGAAAAAAAAACAATTTTCACCATCACTGAATAACTTGAAGTCCTACCAAATTCGAATCCGAATGCCACATAATATATGAAAGAGTATGTTTTCGAATTACAATGAAGTATAGTGCAAACTCATTCTATAGTGCAAGGTGGTTCCCAAAAACATATTAGGGTCATGAAGGGTACTTTGCAATATGCAGTGTTTTACCGACAATGTAGTTCAAAGTGGGAAGCTAACAGTTCGGAACGTCTGGGCCAGATGTCCTGTTCTAATGAATTTACATACTAATGATCGTTTATTTTCAACTAGCTGCCGTTTCAGACAACAGATGACACATTTTTGGGCCAAGGACACACTAAATATCGGTTTCGTCGCGTGGTGCTTGAACGCCTTTTATAAAACCTCTAATAAAGCAATGCTTGGCACTTGCTCTTCAAACAAAGTTTTCCCCTTCATTATTTTACGTTATTCTTATTTGCACTCTACATTTTATGTAGTTTATTTTTATTATTATTGTTGAATTGTGCAGTCTGCTTTAATGTCTACAATGTTGGATTTGCTTTAAAATATTAGCTGGAGTTGCAAAGCAAAGGCATTTCGGGTATGAGTTTGATAGAAATTTGAGGTTTATATTCCAAGATTAGATGCTTTTAAATAAACTCGATTAAAAGATGATGATATTCTTTACAAATTTCACCCTAATCAACCATAAGGTTCTACTTCCATTACAGAGAATCAATAAACCTTAAATATTAACCTCAAACCTTAAAAAACCAAAAATATTTGTTTGACTCTCTAGACAAGATTATGGAAGAGATGGTAGATAGCATTTATGAGATATCAAAAAAACAATCTCAAGTCAATGGAAGAAGTAGAATACGGAATATAGTTTGAGACGATTATGGAGATTCCAAAGCTGAGAACCAAGAAATCTTCCAACGAAAAAGAACTTTCGACAAGTTCTGTGGAAAAATTTGTATTCAGCATTCATCTACGTCATTTACAATCAGAAATCTATCGTGGGATTCGAGATGAAATAATGTCAAAGAGAATCAAGTATGGAACATCGAGCTTGAATGACAGATTAATCGAACCGTGCTTTACCTGCCAAACTGCCTGGTCTGTGAGTTGAGGAGTATTTTATTCAGACTCCGACGATGCAATGAGAGTTTGCATTGCTTTCAGTTTTTTTAATGATTCTCGTCCCAAACCTCAATTCAATCGTGTCTTTAGGCAAGCCTCTCTCCATAATATTAACATCGAACTATGTGCACTGTATTTTATTAAATTCGTTATGCCTTTTGTTAGATTTTCAACCTGTCCTGATTATAAATAAGTGGATCCCGGCTGCCTAAAAAGCAGTCGCTAAATCATCTCTCATCATCACCCTCTCCGTTACCCATGCCACGCCGAGGCATCAATCTCAGAAGAAAATCTGAAATACTGTATTGAATGATATATTAGTCAGCGACCACGTTGTAACAATGCGGTCATTGCTTGCATAGGTAATATTTTGCGATGTTGCCGCTCCAAATCTAATTTACGCGTAGTTGAGAATATTAACTACGGAATTTGTAATGGAAATCATATTTCAATCAGCCAATACACAGAAAATATTTGTTTTACTCGGAGCTCAGTCATGAATGAATTAAATAGCATTTATTGTTCTGTCATGCCATTTCCAGAGAGAATAGAAGTAAAATTATTATTCTTTACTCTCTGGCCATTTCAAACAAAATACACAAAGGTACATTAATTTCCAAAAATTGGCGAACTGGTGATTATACTATTCATTAAAACTCATTTTTACTGTAATTCCAAAATTATGTCTCAACGGCAATACTGAAATGATAGCACTTAGCACTGATTTTGTGACCAGTGCCCATTTTCACGTTGGAACGTCCTATTAAAAACCAGAACAACAAGTCTGAGAATTCAGACTTCTGGGAGAAGCATGTTTCACTTGAACAAGCACATGAACACATGAACTGATCATTGCTTCTTATCTTCTGTCTCTTGAATTAATCAATCATGATTATATTTTTTCAACTCTACAAAAATTTCAATCTCCCAAACTCAATATCACTTTTGTTCTCTGCTTTTCTTGAATTCGAGAACATGATTTTAACTTCATTGATTGTAACTATAGAGAAATTGAATTGAATTCAAATTTTCCAAACTTGTGTCCTCTGCTTTTCTTGAAATCATAAATCATTATTTCAACTTTATTCAACTACGGAGGAATTTGAATAGAACTCAATTACTTAAACTCAACATCACTTGCCTCTTCGTTATCCTCATCGAAGATCTCTCGACTTTTCATTTCTCTTTATCTCAAGTAAGTTATAAATCAATATTCGCAATTTATTTCCACGATTTATTTTTAGAACAAAATTCGCTTTGATATTGATTAATCGGTTGCCTCTACAGCAAGCAACAAGTACAGTATTTGTATTATGCTAGTCGCGATGCTCTTCTCAGCCACACCTTGGCGCTTTGGCCGGTCACTTTTCCTGCACTTGTGACTGGAACTGATTGTGTTTGTCGGGCTACCGGATCGGCCCCGCAGTTGATATGAAGGGTGTAGTCGGTGGAGATTAATCGAGCCGTCGCGTGAACAATCCGACACGCCGTTATCGTGAGGTCTCCTGGACCGGCCACTAAATATATAACATCTTCTTTCCATCAACACTATACAATAACTAACCCCTATACTATACTAACCTCTCCCTCCCAGCCTACTTTCAATAATAATTTCTCCATACCAGTATATATATGTTATTGTCGTCAAAGTTTTCAGATGTGGCGCTTGAACATTCTTTTAGCTTGACAACAAAATGCTTGACCTGACGCACACCTAAACCCGTTAGCTTTGTTGTACATATATTGTTTATGGTTGACATTGGTACTCTGGAGCTCGTGAGTGTGAAATTCATTCACTCTTCTCTTCATCATCAGGTGGGACACCCAATTCTGGTTCACCTCGCTATTGGAAGTTGATCGGAATTCTACTAGTTGTTAACGTTCTAGAGATGGATAAAAATAAATGAGAGTGAATAAATTTGATTCTTTTTAGCTTAGCGGTGGATTCTGCACGATATACGTGTGCTGGCTTACAAAAAGTATAGATTCTAGTGCTTTTCATCCTTGAAGAACCCTGGCCATCTCAGTGCATAATCCAATCAGAATGCCCGGCAATGTTGTCATATTGTGTGCTGTTTGATATCTGGACACGCATGCATATTAGACCAAACTATCACATGATTAGAATTTACTAGTTACTGTTCTGTTGCGATATTTTGATGAAAATGACAGAGATAAACATAATTTGATACCTATCCTAATATTATTTTCCTACAAGAATGATGCTTTATTATTCTTATCAAATCAAGAAGGTTTTTACTAGATTCTCGCTGATTCTATCTCGATTTCATGAGTCCAAGTGTTGAAAAGACTGTACTGTTGAAATACGATACAATGTTTCTGTGTGAACCTTTCAAAAATTTTAGTTTGAAAAATAAGAATTAGTTTCGTTCTTGAAATTCTTCTCGATTGTTCTATTCTTGATCGATCCTTGATTGCTCTCTTTATTCTTGTATATTGTATTAGTAATGGTCTCTAATCAATTTTTGAATCTATTCAATTGATACAAATAGAGTAGCATGGTGTAGAAATTATTGACCATGACCATCAATATGTATGTATGTACCTTTTCGATATTTGGTGTCCCACTTCCTTTTATGTATTTGAAATCTAGACTCCAGAGGAAATGTCGTGTGCGTTTATAAACAGTACATTCACTGCGTCGTAGTAAGTGTTGAAATAATCTAACTGAATGTGCTTGCATTGAATTCAAATTAACCATAGCTTAGCAAGGTTTTAGCCTACTCTAGCTGCATTCAGTTGGAACGTAATAATTCAAAATGAAAATCTCGACACAATTTGGAATACAATGCTAATAGCTGACTGGATATTTTTTCTTTGTGATCAAAGTTTTCCCAGAGAGTAGGAATTAGAAAAGAGCTATTCCTAATTCTCTGGGGTTTGCCCTAGAAAATCTTAATCTAACTGCATAATCAGCTACATTAGTTGCTCAAAGAATGTGATTCAGCCAATTTAGGACATTTTTGAAAATGATTTAGCTTAATGTATATATTATTCAGGGTATTATAATATTATCAATTATAAAATAAATATTGTGATAAATATTAGTGCAGATTAGTCCATACATTTTATCTTTAGGTTGAAAGTGCCTACGCCATGCATTTAAGATTGGGATGGAGCTGAACCAAATCCCAGATAGGCTTGAACCAAATGATCTTCTAATTTGTGGTTCATGTGAAGGGCAAAATTGCAAGAATAAGGAATGAAATATTGTGATAAGAATAGTTTGTAATGGAATTAATACCTTCTGCAAGAAAATGGGTGGGAGTAGAGTAGTTTAGAGTTGAACCTTGATACATCATTTTTATTTTGCAACTGATAAGTGAATATAATTTATGAAAAATCTCAACGGAGACTAATTGCAATTTCTTTTCTCAATTGCTCATTCTGTAGCACTGTATTTGTTAATCCGGTGAGCTTTGGTCTCTGAGTGGTGCGACGGGATCACCAGATGCAATTAGATTTATATTACCGTTGAACTCGATACTATTCCCATTGGTCATCACTGAAATGTCCCTTGATTTGATTACAAATGTATTGATTTCGGTTTCCCAACTGATTGGATAATTCAGCGTTTCTGTTTGTGTAGCCTACCTGGTTTTCACTATCCGTTTGGGACAATTCACCAGGATACAATGTTTGTTTTTGAGTGGATTGTAGCTCTTTGACGTACTGGATAGTACAGTAGTAAACAAAAAGGATTATCTAGAATTTCAAATACATCAGAAGCTATTTGTTCGAAAGCGTGAATTTCAATCGTATCTAATATCGTTCTCGGCCTGTTCTGATTTGTAATTGGGATGGTTCTTGGATTGTCTTTCTTGGTTGGACAAAAAAATGTGTATCTGCCTTTCCTAACACGAAAATTGTGTCTGTTTTTGCGTACATTTTTCTAGCTTGAAATGTTTACACTAATTTGTTTACACTAGATATTTTTGTGTTTATTTTTTGTCTATTCATTCACTGAATTTAGTTTGATTAAATCTTCAATTTTCTCAATCCATTTATCGATTCATCTTGAGTTTATTGCCTCTATTTGCCTTCGGGTAAGCAGTTTAGACATGAGCTACCAACGATGAACACGATATTGGAAGTATTTTATCTTGTAGCCTGTTTGTCCTGGCAAGCAATATTGAGTTGTTGCAAGGATTTATTAGTGAAGTAACTTTAGTACATCCGATCTTATTGACTCCTATTTCACGTAGAAATGTCATTCAGGATTTAGGAGACCGTTTGTCTCACGGAACTCAGAAGCTTTCCAATTTTTATCGAAATTAAAAACAACCTAATAAAATAAATAGCTTACTCAATTATTGTGTCGCAGAGGAACGGTCAGAATCATTTTCAAAGAAATAGTTTAATGTTTGTTAGATTGCCACATGAATATTTTCAGTGTTGTGATTTCTATGCTAGTAATGTACATTGTACACGTCCACCACTAACTTTACCCACACTTGAATTATATTTTCATGGCTATTTATAAGGCTATCCACATTTTTCTGATAGAAATGACTGTAATCGAACTTAATAATTCATTATTTAAGAAATAATTTATGGATATCTCTTCTCATCCCCTTCCCCTATTCTGTAACCCTTCCCCTTCCTCCTCATCCCCTTCCCCACCCCCTTCTGTAACCTACAATACAGAATTAATCATGTCAATACAAATAAGAAAACAAGGATGAATTATTTCAAGATTTTTGATCAAAGTTTCAATTCTCCACGGTTGAAGTGTTGAAGTTTTACGTCGAATCGGTGCGAATTGTCAGTTGATAAGAATTGAGCCTTGTAAAGAATGACTTATTTCTGTTTGACATCACTTTTAAGGTCGTTAGAAGAACCACTTAGTCTGATTTCCATTGAATTTTCACATGCAGCTTCATAGCGTGCAGTCTTCGGAATCCAGAAGCTCATTAGTAGGCTAATATACAAAATCGATTTTTTCACAATGTTCAAGAATTTGGAATGAAAACATTAGCTGGGGAAACTGCATTACGCCATCACCAACTGACAGGACACGAATCGTGTTCCTAGCCACGTAGACGGGTCTAAATTTAGACGAAATTCACTGAGAATGAGGTTTCAAAAAGTCGACGATCGAGTAGGCCGTGCCAACTACTGCTGTTCGAAGAAACGCACAATAGATTGTCTCGGGACTTGAAGGTCTACCTTACAAAAACAGTGTTAAGAATCTCGAATTTGCAGAATTGAATCAGTGAGTCAACAAAATGCAACTCAGGGTTGGAAGAGCGAAGAGGAGACATGTATTTTAAGAAGAGATGAAAATCTGGGGCGAATATCAAAATACAGTCTACAAGAGTTCTGACTGAGAAAAAATACTGAAAAGAGTAAATAGAACATTCATTAAGAAATAGTTCAACCAATTCTTCACAACTGTAATGAAAAATGTTTTGCCTTCATCAGTGTTCTGTGCACTGGAACAATTTTATTTCTAGGTAGCTCCTTTAAAAAAAATAATAAAGCAGAGGAAGAGAATTTATTTACAAGAAAGTGCACTTATAAGAATGCAAATGAAGTCGGAAAGCTGACAAGATTGGATTGTTTTTAATTAATATTTGAACTAGAAGTTTGAAGTGAGATGACTTTTCCATTACTACATCCAGTATTGTTGGGTGATGCTGCTGCAATAATAGAGTGAGCTATAGTCAGTTTTACTATATGAATTCAAATTAGGTTTTTGTTGGAATTTTTCAATTCATGATCCAATCAATTACATTGTATGTTCTTAATGAGAAAAACTATGGACATAAAATATAAATTTAGAATGCATTAACAATTTCAGTACTTTGAAAATGAATTCCAATATTTAGACCACCTGTTTTTAGAAATGTTTGCAGTGTTTGCAGAATGTGTATGGAAATTGGTTGACAGGAAAACCCTCTAAGGTAAAGTTGAACTCCAATTCAACTGTATAAACACTGTTCAATGTTGCAGGTACACAAAACTTTCTACTTTGTTATCTTTCGATCAGTTCTAGTACGGTTGATCAAATTAATTGTCAACAGCACCAGCTTGGGATCAGTACAATGATAGCATTGGTTTGAAAATATTTCTGTTTGATACCCAATATTAAATATAAATATTTGTGTAGATACTCAAAAGGGCATTCTATACGACTAAACAAATAAAAACTTCAGCTAATATAATTTTTCAAACTTTTCCACTTTGTAGTTTGAGCAACTATTTTTAGAACAACCACTTCTTTTTAAGACAAATAATTATGACTGAAAATTTTGTTTTTAAAACTTGGTTTAATTATTATGATGATAGGCTATAGAAATAAGTAATTCAGACTTTTCCATAGTATGCTATTAGCTGTTTTAAAGCTCATACAGGTTCGTTTGAAAAGTCTGTTATACAATTTTGAATGAAAAACTGTAAGAAGAGAAGAGTGGAAGGTTGGGAATCTGGCATCAAACTTTCTCTTATACTTCATCTATTCAATTCCCAAGGACGCACTATTAGACCGACCTGATATTATTAAAAAGGGAATGTTTCAGGTTGTATCTTACTTTCTCAGACTCCTATGCACCTGAAAGCCCATCTTCTTCAAATCTAAGTTTGACTGAACGTAGTTTAAACTTGGAATATCGTTTTTAAACCAAAGAATTCATTTAATTCATCACTATTTTCCGAGGGTGTCTTCACAATTTTAGAGATATTCCTCCCAAAAGAAAATCTCACTACAGTACTTTGATCCTATTATTCGATCTTTCAAGATGTTACTAGAAATCTTAAGCTATTTCTTTGGTTAGAGGTAAAGGTAAAGAATATATTGATTGTAAGGTTGAAATGTCCAAATCAACCATCAACATTGTTGAAATCAACATGGCTGCGACGCTCCGTCATATCTTGGTGTACAGTGCTGTATCTGTTACTGGATTACTGCTGAAACGAGATGTAAATTGCTCGAAATAGGTTTACGTGAATGAAATAGGTTTACATTTGCGACGGGAGACGGGTTAGATAAGATTTGGTTTGTAGCCCAGTGACCTGGTTTCGCAGATGATCGATTTCGCCCTTACCTCCGCACCCTGTAAAAGGCCTACAGGGCAACGTACGCGGAACAATCCGATTCACATTGAACTTGGCACGTGTCGGGTTTGCGCACTCCTCCCTCTCCCACTACGCATGCGCACTCTAATCATTCATTTGGCACTTGCTTCAAATTGAATACTGTTACTAGCTTGCGTCCTAAATTTCATTTTCTATGCTTGAAAATGAATAATTCAATTTGATAATATTGTAGGAAATTCGCACAGTGGCGCACTCAGAATTTCCTTGTGGGAGGGGTTTCTGAATCTGATGAACGGGTTGTGGGAGGGGGGTGTGTTTGAGTTGCTTATGAAAATTTTAACCCAATATTTTTCCTGTCAGAAATGAACCTGATTTTTGCCAATGAGTGTATTTCGACTTGATAATCCTAATCAATTTGTGAATGAAGTTTTGCTTCCGAAATATCTTCCAGGTAATTTCGATTTCTAATAAAACTGCCCTATTGAACCAATGAAAATTTCCAAACTATTGAATAGTAAAATTAGTTTGAATAATATTTATCTGGCATTGCGTTCCCAACTTACTCCTCCCCCTCCCCTATTATTGTTATTATTTGTTGATAATTTTTTTTGGCTCACCATCAGTTATTTCAAAAAAGTAATGGGGGGGGGGAGTGTAAAAGATGAGTGTAAAATCTCTATCCCTCAATTCTCTCCATCATTTTAATATTAAAAGACTTCCTGAATCCAATATAAACATTTCTGGCTAGATACCCATGAAATGAAAAGAAATTATTTGATTCAACTTAGAATCATTTTTGTCGTGTAATGATTACTCGTAACTTGTAACGCCAATGATTTTGATAACATTTTAGGAACCAGAAATGTTTATTATCATGGAATCATGATGTACGGTTTTCAAATTAGATCGTAAATATTAATATTTATAGCTACTTCACGCTTCCAGTACTTTGTTGATTGGGTAGTTGCTGCACTATTTCTACCTCATGATTCACGCATACAATCCAGTTTAATCAAGGTGTGACCGTATTTCATGAGTAGAAACATACACAAGGTAGTAGTACTAGATCCAATCGATATGCACTTGACTTCCGCAAATTGCCATTTGAGCGGTTGTTATTTTCTCCTCAGTCAACTATAAATAATTTAGTTTTTCATAAGAGATCAATAATATTCCGTAGTTGATGTTCATATTTACTGCCTGCTGAACGTTTTATTGCTGTCGGAAGGTTCTGGAAATTGGAAATTTTATCGTTTTTGGTTGGTCGCTGTAATTTATGTTCCCAACTTCTTCCCAAAAGGACTTATATCTTATATCAATCAATGCAAAATGTGTAGCGTGAACTGGAGAAATGATTGAAAGACTAGTAAAAGACTGGTAGTTGACTCAATTTAACCTTCAATTCAAACATTTGATAAGTGAGGATAAAAATGTTAGGTATACAAATAATTCTGGCAAAGTTCATTTTAAAGACTATCCACACATTTCTAGTATTAAAAATAGCGACCGAAGGAGTAAACTACGGAGTGCACGTTTTCATGTTTTTCCACTTGACTCTCAAATAAAATTTTGATCTTTGGTAAGAACTAAGATCACACTCTGATTCTCAAACATTTATTCAACCGGTCGTAGACAGAAGTAATTATCACCTTACTAGATTTTAAATACACGTACATCGTAGCTTTGTTTGAACATTTAATTAAAGTTTGTTGGGGTTAAATTAGATCTAATTAGGTAACTTCAAAATTAAACCTCATTGAAGAAGCCTCATTACCCAATTACCGAGAACATTCAAGAACGGGAAGAGAATGAGAAATTCACGGTCTTGCAATGGAAAACCAGGACGCATGCATGGAAACCATAACAGTTTCTCTTCGTTCGTAAACATACTGTAAGTTAGTTAACTTTTGCGCGTTTAACAATGGCGAATGGCCTAAACTTGGAACATGAGTGCACTTAACTCTGTTGGGGGATTCAATTCATTCAAGACTTCTCATTCATGGCTACATTTAAAACTATCCTTTAAAATAATTGTTGTAGCTTTTTATGTGTTAAATCGAATGAAACAACAATAAAGTTTCAATGAACAAACTCATGTGCCAGATCTCTACCGAACGAAATGTTCAACAATGCAATCCCTTTTTATGTTCCTATAAAATTCCTGGTCTCTGAAATTGTACTATTGAATCCTTATGATCTAGAACTGCATTGCACTGTGAAATTGGCCCTTGAGACAAAGATCTTCTTTCTGCAGCTGCATTGAAATATGTAGAATGATAGTTAACCTACTTCAAGTATTATGAGCTAACGTCACGAACAGAATATTGGAAAATAGTAAAATGTATTTCAATAAATCGTTTTATGTCACTCTTCAGTATTGCGAATTGAATCAATAATATTCACGCAGGAAATCAAATAACTTCATACAAAAGACAGCCGTCTCATCGATTGAAATAAAAATTCAAGTCAAGTTTCATCAATATTCTTATTTAAAATGTATTGGCAAGATACTATTTTGAGGAAAGTTACATAATACCAGTGGGTTGCTAGATATGAATTGCTATGTATGAGATGGTTTTCTTCTTCAGGGACATCTTGAATTCTCTTTCCATTCATTTTTTACGTGGCAAAATTGAACTCAAACCAAAATAGCTTCATTATTTTGACCCCAACAAATTTCTGAAATGACAAATCTTTGAAAAAATATATCTTTAGTACTTTTCTTACAATATTACCTTTCGATATTTTACTCAATTTATTTTCTAAACATTCTAGTATAAATATAATCAAATCTTCCCTACTATGTACACTGAAAAACAAGGCAAGTTATTATAAGTTCTACTGGGTTATTCTGCTTCAGTAACAGTAGCCTATAGTTTTTTGAGGGATAGTTTGATCTCTTATTAGAATTGTTCTTGTTCTTCTGGAAGTTTCTAGTAAAAGTTTTCGACATTGCTATATACAACGACTAAGCATGGGCTATGATTATAAGTTGCACGTGATTATAAGCAACACGGGGCTCTAAGCATCTCATTTATCTTTCCTGTAAAGAAGTTGCCTACACAGTATCTTGCAGGCGGCTACTAATACAGCTTCGGCCGTGAACGTAATACCGTAGAGAAAGCGGTAATACCCCTTCGCGTATTACCAGTAATACCAGAGATAAGCCATTAATTTGTTATTCTGTGATATAACAAGCTTTCTTGAGCAAAAATAATTTTTAATTATACATTTTATTTTAAGTATAGTTGATAATTCCAAATACCTTGCTAAGCAAATTTTAGCAAATAAGAGTGAAAGAATCACAATAATGTTGATATAAAAATTAATAAATTATATAGATTTAATAAACAATGTTGATTATTTTTTGTTGGAGAACATTTTCTTTGTCCTGTTCAATTTTCAGTAGTATATGCAGTTTTAATCCAGACTCTTCATTAATGAAATTTTTCCCAAAAAACAATAATATTGCAAGATTGATTAGTCATTTCAGTAACACACTTTTTTATTAATTCCTTCTCTATTAAATGGTTCATGAGACATTTTTCAACTGAATTTGTTTTTAAATTGTAAATTAATCTAACATTTTTATCGATATCACCTTAATTTGTGTTTTTTGTTTTCAGGAATTGGGTTCTCAACCTCTTCCTACGTCAGCACCAGAAGAACCTAACATGGCTGAACGGGAGGAATCATATAGGCCTCGGGCTGGTAAGAAATTATAGTTTTATAAATTGTGAGGTGAGGTGGAAGATACTCAATTACCTCATTATTTTAAACTTAAACCATAGATAGTTGAAAAAATCAAAAATATTAGATCGATACAAGCGTGTGTAGACTTTGTATACAATCAAGCTAAATCTACTGTCTGCACAATCTTTCAATATTATTTGTTACTCATAAATATTTTTAAAGCTATTTTCTTCAAAATAACATGAATTTTATAGTTTTCTTCTCATAAAACCAATTAAATTAAAAAATCTTGGACTAAATGTCAGGTTTACTATATGTATTGATTTTCTACAATCAAGAGTTGAGAGAGGCTCTACTAAACTTGTATCTAATTATTTATAATTTTCCCTATCTTATGTGTTTTTCCACTGAAGTTTATGATCAATACATCTACTCTTAAATGCACAAGAAATATAGTGGTAGTATTTGGTTAACACTCCCTGTTCCAAGCCTATAACCGCGTACTCAAGTCTGAAAATGTTGTGTCTAGATTTTTGATCACGCAAGTTGGAGATGTTGGAAATTCATGCGGTCTCCTACATGTCTGAGTGAGCATTGAGCAGTCGAATGCGTTACATCTTGGCATTATTATTGCCTATAAATCTTGCACAGTTTGCCGCTTTGCTCTGCTATATGTGCTTTTGCAGACCACTTTGATTTTATGAGACCGGCATTCGTCTGTTAGCCCAACTACAAGCTTCAACTGTCAACATGATTCGCCAACTAGGAATTATTATTGATTTAAATATTTCTTTCATATTCGTTGTTCGACTCTGCAGGTTGCCTAGCACGAATAATATATGCCGATATTGATGGATCTCTCACTTTAATCGACTTTCGCAACTTCGAGTTGGATTTATAAGCTCAATGTGCCGATAATCACATGTGCAGAAAATATTTCAATACACCATTTATACAATTCTAGTACCATTAATTATGGCGTAGAAAGTTTTCCATATTCGGACTGGCCGCTTTTGCATTCCTATCAACACTTCAACTTGGAATGTGGTACTGTCTCCTATCATGCAACCTTTTATGCATTATTACAGTACAGTATCAATCTTCTTGCTGAAAAAACACAAAATAATTTGATTGGAAATATGATTTTTTATAATATAGTGATATCACTTGAGTATGGTATTGGTTGAGAAATTATCTGGTTCAATCTTATATATGAAAAGAGTTTCGTGTTTGAATTTGGAAAGTTCGTGGTGAACATCGAGTGCAGCTACTATAGCAACTAATATATTTAAAACTAAGAATTTTAGAACAATCAAGTGAGCGGCTCTTTGCGCTGCACGGGGTGAACTCGTAGAATTAATTATATCATTCGTGATATCTTTTCAGGTGTTTGAATAATATGTAGAATCTGCCATTTTTATGTTAAAAGTCATTCTGCTATCATTATTGCCAGCTCATAAGCAATTTTTTTCGTGGGAAGTTGATGAGCGTAACTATCAAGGATACATGTCATTTATCGATAACGGATTTTCGTTCCTCTAAAAAATTCGTATTCACCTGTCATATCAAGTTGATAGTGAAATTCAAAGCTTCTCAAATCATTTTAAAACTACATTTGGTAGGCTCCGTAGTGTTCTAAACGAATTTGGTGCAGGTCGATTTGATGTTTCATGTCAGAATCAAGTGATAATTATTTTTAAATTGATGTCTACACTTTCACATTTTTTGTCATTATCTGACATAGTACTTAAACACTAGAAAACTTCCTCATTCTATTTCAACTACTACCAACACTTTTCCTTTCAACTATCTCATTTGTTTGATATAGTTTTCACTTAGTTTTAGAATGAGAATGGCATGATTTTAAGTTCTTGCAGATTGTGTTTCTAGTGGAATTTCTTCTCTAGTAGATGTTTAATTCAATTTTGGAAAAGTTACTTTTAAGTTTTTATTCAACTCTCTGTAATACTTGAGAATAAATTTATTAAGATGGTGGAAGACACTTTCATAATTGATTGAAAATCACTTTAAATTATGTGAGTTAATTGTGTATAGAATTTTTTTTTTGAAAACTATGAAATATTATAACAGTTTCCTAGAAGATTTACATAATGTATTATCAAGGTAATATGCTACCGGTTTCAATTCAATTTTTCTAAAGAGTGGAATTTTCTGTAAAATATTCCAGGGAGATTATGAGATTCAAATTCTTACTTCATAGATAATAAGATATAAGATAATGTCTCAACTGGAAGAGTTCATTGCTAGCACTCACTAGTGTCCACAGTTCCTCTTTCTTCCTCTTATTCATAGTTGATAGGTTGAGGAAGAAAATACTTCCAGAGTTTCAAATTCTCCAGAGTACGGTGTTCAAAGTATTACTGGATAGAGCTTCTTCCCACTTAATTATTGGAGCTTCCATTTTCTCTCTTGAAATTTCTAAAATTTGATTGGAAACAAGATCTTTTGATGAGTTTCCCATTAGCGATCGATGATGCTTGTCTTTGTTTTGTAACTTTGTAACTCTCTAATTGCAAGAGCTCTTTGAACTTGGCTTCCAATACTCCTTCACTCCATTGCCTTTCCCACTGCCAATTTCATCGTTATTTCTCGAAGAATCTCTATTTCTTGAAGACATGGCATGAACTATTATGGGTGAAAAAATGCAGTTGATAATCTTAAAAATTATTCTGAATTATGAAAAGTATGAAATTTTTCAGTTTTGTTCAATTTTCATCTTCATCGGGTTTTCCTTTGAAAAGATAAGATCACTTAGTTACTCACTTAATTACTTAGAAATTACTTATTCATTCAAAATTCAATACTCCTGTGACAGTTAGTTTTCTCAACATCTCAACTCACAAATTAATTTCTTCATGAAGGCAAAGACTAGGAAATTTTAGAGTTTGATTAATTTGAATAGCGTTTCCTTTCTAAACATATGAACTACATAATCTTACATTTTTATTCAGCTTTTACTCGAAAAATTTAAAAGTGGAATGATATTAACAAACATAAAATTGGGGGCTGTACACCCGAGGTAGTTGAAATACTTTCTTATTTACTACATACTAATGGTAACATACCGTCCATACCACTCTATATAAGTCTGTGACTATGAGTCACTAGGTTGGCTCTGGAATGAATTCATTGGTCAACAGGCTGCATTTTTCTCTCTTCAAAGTAAATGCTGGGGCATTCGTGTTTCATGACGTTAAACAATTTTTGTAAATAAGAAATAACTAATATTGAATTGAAACCTATTAACCCAACTCACTATCATACTCACATAGGCTCTATGTACTAAGTACGTACTATTTTCGCCATTCAAATGAGAAACACAGTAGATTTTTTCTCTCTTCACAAGACTACTATAAAACTTGTTCAGAGATACTTTTTCTTTATGGAGCCAAGATAAAAATAAAGGCTGTGCCGGCATGCAAGATTTATGCTTGTTTTGAATCACTTACTGCTGTTGTTAAGTATTCAACTTGACTGAGACGCATTTCAATTACGCATAACCCATCTCATGGTGATTGCCAATTTTATGTACAAGAAAATTCCACTCTATTGTAAATAATAATTCATCTTGAATGTTGATGAACAGATCTTCCTCCAGGGTTAAGACTCATCTTTTTCAATTGGAAGTGGAAATGTCTTTTTTAAATAGTGGTTAACTAATTGAAGATTTTCTTTCCTTATTTGAATGATTTTGATGATTATTATTGTATGGTGTATTGTTGATGTTGAAATTCAATGGATAGTAATAAAAACGGATTTGAATTCATGATTTGTTTTAATAGGGAAGATCTTTCATAGTTGTAATATTAATGTTTAGTTGTTTGGGAAATTTTCTATAACAAATTAGTTCTTAGCCACTCTAATCCAAATAGAATATGATAACTTCTGTAACAGAACATTATTTTTTGATGAGGCATCCAGGTCGAAACTTTAGAAATACGATTTATGTTTTTTTCAGAAACGGTAATATGTAATTTAGAATATTGTAAAGTATTCAAGAGACAAGTTAAGTGTAGGAAGACTTGTGAGTGTAGGATACTTTATGTAGGAGAATATACAGTTCTCGCTCATCAATGAAGAACTCATGAGCATTAAAAATCAATCCACCCAGAATTCATGAGCTTCATCCCTCATAATAGATCCTCAAGATTCCTGAGATCCTTTCATCCTTCATTAGAGAGTAGAGTTCCTTTAAATTCCCATACTGCGCATTTGGTTGAGATGTAAAAATTTAGTCTTCTGACTGTAGCCTATACATATGTTTTATTTTGGTGGTCCGCTCAACTATGATCAGCAAAGAAGTTGTGCTAATCACAATGTGTTCCTTCTAAGTATAGATTTATTGAAACCACCGTAGTCTCGCTTCTCAACTGATAAATGGTCTGGACAAACCATTCTGAAAGTATGAAGACTAAACTAGACTAACGATTAAAGACGAAACCATTCTGAACGACTAAATTGAATAAAAAATTAATAAACAGAGGGAAAACCTGAAAATAAACAGTGCTAATTTCGTTGACAGATACAGTTGCCTGTTGTCTAACAACACTTCTGCTTTGATTCATTTATGAATGTCGTTTGAAGTTCAGTTTGTGTACTCAAAACTTACAGCAAAAATAACCTTCAACAAATTCTTTGGGCGTTGTAGCTGTGAAAATGTAAACATTTACCGTGATTTATGCAAGATATTCTTGTTTGTTAAGTTGGCAACGCTTCCCGCGCGCGCGATCGCGAGTCACATGGCCGGTGTGCGGGAATGCGCAGCATGACAGTTTTTTTTGGTGGACTGCTTTGTTTTCGTTGAAATCGCCAGAAGATCGAGCATGCTCGCTTCAGTTCTCAGTTCTGGTGGTCGCTCTGCGGTTGTCTCTCATAAAACGGGATTATCTCAGTGTCGCATTGTTTACTTGCTCCAATCTCCGTTCTCTTGACTTTTCCTCGAGTGGAGTCTCTCTCTGTCAGTGTCTTTCGTGTTAACAATATTGGCCATGAATGTGTCTTGTGATAAATCTTCATTCTAGCTTCACGACTTACCGGTGATTCTTCTGCTTTCCTCAATAATTTATACTATCGTGAAGTATGTAGTGAATTTTTGTAATATCCGTCAATTAATATGAGTTGTATTTTTCAAAGTTGTGTTTTTATATTTCTGTCATTAATAGATGTAGAATCTATTTACATCATTCAATAAACTTCTTGAAGTGATGCACAGTATTTTCAATTGTTAGTGAATTTCAGCCTTTTAAAAGTATCTAAAGATTAGTGAAGTGTGTTATTTATTGAATACAGTCTTTTCTTTACATCTACATTTCGTGACGAGATTGTAGTGAGTTTTGACTGCTCTATTATTCGGTGAAATACCTGGATAATTAATTCTTGTCGTCCGGTAGGTATGTTTCCATTATCCTCGAACTCTGATATCCAATAAGTTTTGTTGGTTAGATTTTTTATCCAATTTCAATCCATAAATTTCAATGTGGTTAAAAATAAACTGAATCATCACAGGTCAACGAATATTCTTAAAAGAGGTATTTAAAGTAAATCCAATTCACACAAAAATTCTCAGTTGAATATTTTTCTGATTAGAGATCATGGTTTAGTAGATCCAAGTATTGATTATAGGTGTTCTAATATAACATTTTTGCTAACTGTTATGGTTATACCGTTTTTAGTGCAAGGGGCTTTTTTCTATATTCACTTCTTATTTATCTCTGTTAATTATCTTTACTTGTTCATTGTTCCAAGTGTGCTTGCCTACTTAGGGATCTTTTCAACGACCAAAAATTACGAGTTTGATAATTTATGACCCAGTAAATAAACTAAGTATTAGTTTTTCATGTGACTTCAAATTAGCAGTCTATCCTTCAAACTCCGTTACAAAAGCGTCGTAAAGTATAGTAGACTACAATGTGCAAATTGCCCTGTGAGAGGTTGCAAGATATTAGCTCTAGCGCCTACACGAAAAGACACTAAATAAGCTGTATGCTAATTTGAAGCTCACTTGTGTCGGACAATTTTCTTTTATATTACACTGTTGTTAGTGTTGAGAGTATAATATTAGTGGGAGAGGTGTGCTGTATTAATTTAGGCTTGGTAGTAGCCTACAGTACTTCACAACTCAACGATTGTGATTTCTCATATGAGTGCATCTCAACAAACGACGCCCTGTTCAATGGAAATTTTTTAGCTCAATTAATCAGAATGCATGTAATGTTACGCAATATTATAAATCTCGACATTGGTTCTCAAAGCTGAAATTAGAACCTTATTTCTGCAGTAAAGTTTGTCTTTTCTGATGAACTTTTCCTCTCATCTTAATTTAGCCACTTTGGAGTTGGTTTGTACTGGTCTATTCAGGCGGCAATCATGCATCGAAACTTATCCAAAATTCATTATAAAGTTAAGTTGTTTCGCTTCATGTTGTTGGAAAGTTGGTGAAAAACATGCATGACGGTTTTGCTCAGTTCAGCTTGAATAAGTATAAGTTTTGGAGGAGGACTAATTGACACGATTTTGTCTGACGAGACGATTCTTCTCTGGAGTCCTAATTGGAAAATCAAACTTTTTTATACTGCATATTAGATAAACTTCATCTGATTGGAGTCTTGTGAGTTAGTTCATGGAGTTTGAAATTATGTATTCCAATGCAAATTATAATGGCGAGGGAACAGTTTAAGTTGCTTACGACTTTGTGTGTAGATGAAATCAAGAAATTCTTTCACGGAAATTAAACGACTCAAAATCATTATAGAAAAGTGTTTGTGCTCTATTTTTCTCACTAGAATCCCAACACATTCTCTTCCAATAAATTATGCTAATACATAATAGTTTTTCAAAAGTAATGCGTTGTTGACAACATCAAGCTATTTTAAATTAGTTATCAGGAGAAGATGCAAAAGTAAAAAGTCATTTTCTGACTTGTCACCTATAATCTCTTACTTGGGAACAAATTCTCTGAAAAATGAAATGAAATTATGATTTCCTATATTTTTTAACAAGCTATACACACTGATTTTACTAAAATGAACTAGTTGTACCAATTTTTCTTGCCTTTGTAGTTCAGACCATTACTAAACTCTGATAGATGCAATTGAATAAATTTATTGGAGAATATGGCATTCCTTACAACATGTGCTTCAATAATCATCGCTTAGCTATAAATTATGAAAGAGCTTGATGATAAAATAAAAAAGCTCAAAAGATTTATTAAAAAGCTGAGCTTTATTGCTTTAAAGCTTTATTGTAAAACTTAATTATGATAAAATAATTTTTAAATGATTACTTGATGCATGTAAATATTATTTCCAATTTTCCTCCCTTTGTTTTTTCAATCATGGCTCAATCGTGCCATTCTTGACGCAAGAAGTTTTCAGAGAATGTTTATGAATTCTCGAGCTAAGATTGTACACAAGTTCTGATTTTCCATGGAAGATGCTCTCACTGGAACACAGTTATGCCCTGACGTCATCGAATCCAATAAAACACGTAATAGCGGATCGATCGAACACCATCTTTGAGATCGAATCCAGAAACAGAACTTGTTTGTATAGTTGTTGTTTGTTTATGTTGTTGCATTTATGGTCAAGGCCAAAGTTGCTAGATAAGTACTGTGTGTAGGCCTAAAGTTGTTGCTACTCGGCGCTTATATTTCTTATTTTATCTGGCATGAAAACAACAAACGCACGCTGGGCCAATAAACTGGACATTCAGCCCCTCTCCAAAACATAGTTCTCGTTTCTATTTGATAATTTGTTTTTTCCGTGCTTAGTTTTATAATTAATATCGGCTCGCCTTGAGTTGCTATGATAGTTTAATGAATGCCTAGAAACTAGCTTTGCGGAGACACATTCACTTTTCGTTTCTAATTTTGTTATTTGTCTAATGAATCGCGTGCTCCAAGTGATAACACAATCAGCTAAATAATAGTTTTCAGTACTGAATGTAGGTTTCTGCGTCATTCTTTTTGAGAATTTCAAACTGCCTTAGTTATTGAGACGATTCATTGATGATTTCCAGTGCTATAGGCCATCGCCATATCGGATACATTTGTTTACACTTATTAATATGTTTTTTCGAGTTCAGTCGCCTTATGTAATTTTATTTTAAAATTCAAGTTGTGAATATGCTCAAGAATCGTAATGCCTTTTTAAAAAGCACGAAGACATGAACTTACAGTTTTCTGTCTAGGACGCTACTTCATAAGTTGATAATGCCAGGATATTATTGAAGATAAAAACATAGTTGTAATTCTTGTACCTTCAAGTCAGACTATCACTCACAATTTTCGCAAATCAACTCAATAGGTTCTATCAATTGTGTTAGTTGGAAATTTCAATTTAAAGATTCTACTGATACTATCAAATTTTAGTGGTGAGAATTGCTGACTTAATTTCAAAGTACTTCTAATGCTGCCAACAGAACTCAATTGGAATACTGTAATCATAGCCCCCTTTAAATTACAGGGGGCTATGTAGTTATGAGGGGGTTTTAGGGGGTGTTTGTAGTTTAGAGGGGGCTATGCTATAATAATAACATGACATTTTTAGTGTGGAGCTTTGTTAAAAATTACAACTTGAAGAAGCGCTGACCTAATTTTCTGCAAAACATTGAGAGTGAATTTGTGACATTTGTTTCAATAATAGAGAAAAGCTGTGTGCAACAGCTTGGTTCTATGGAGTTTTCCTTGAAATATCTCTCACTGCAGTCCTGTTGGTGGAGGTTTGAAGCTTGGCTCACTCTCTAACTTCCCAATCCTGAACTTATTAGAACCTTACTATTAAGACATTCACTTCTCGAATTTGTTTCTGTTAATAGAGTCGAGATTTTCTAGAACTCTCAAATATTTCATCATGAATTATTTTCACGAAGTATCTCAATCCATTATCAATAATTATTGAGTATTCAGATTGATTTTTCAATCCACAAAATTATATAAGTTCGGAATTTTTCTTTGACATTAGAACGTGATTAACTGATTATAGTCACTTATACTGCCATACGTATTGTTTGACTAGACTAGAAGTACATTGGAGAATGACAGTCGGCATCAAGTAGAAGCACAGATAATGAAGAGACAATTCTTCTTTTTTTATAGTAAAAACCACGTTCTTCCTAACTAATGGTTCAAGATTTAATAGTTCAATGATTCTTCCCCATATTGCATTATAGAGACATTAAATAAATCAATAACTAATAGTACAGCCGGAAGTAAAAGTTTGAATATTCTATTTTGAAAGTCATGAAGAGAGGCTCTGAGCTTAATTTAGTTCCAACCTTCCGCCTAAGTTAATTCATCTGCATCTTGAGAGTAGTAATTCATTCCATTAATACCTACTGGGCATTAGGCAACAAACCTTTATTATTCTAATAATAATTTTGGCAATGAAAGTCCGTCACTAGAAGAATGAACACACAAAGTGTTGTGTCACAAGGACTCACAAAGCTGGGCTACTTCTGCCAGATTTATATTAACTAGATGTGAGTGCTCTTGAAGTGCTCAGTTCAATTCACTATCAACAAAAACATCTCTGATAAATTCTCGTAAGAGTGGACAGGACTGTTATTATCAAGAAATCCCGGTCTTCATGATGAACAAATCCTCAGAGTTTAAAAACTGATTCTGGAATGTTTCCATTTCATCCTCGAACTCTGATATCCAATATAAGTTTTTGTTGGTTAGATTTTTTATCCAATTTCAATCCATAAATTTCTTAATGTGGTTAAAAATAATAAACTGAAATCTATCACAGGTCAACGAATATTCTTTAAAAAGAGGTATTTAAAGTAAATCCAATCTCACACAAAAATTCTCAGTTGAATATTTTTTCTGATTAGAGATCATGGTTTAGTAGATCCAAGTATTGATTATAGGTGTTCTAATATAACATTTTGCTAACTGTTTTGCTATACCGTTTAGCTATAATTGTTTTTAAAGTGCAATGGGCTTTTTTCTATATTCACTTCTTATTTATCTGTACTAATTATCCTTCTTACTTGTTCATTGTTCCAAAGTGTGCTTGTGATCTGCTTGCCTACTTAGGGATCTTTCTTCAACGACCAAAATTACGAGGTTTGATAATTTATGACCCAGTAAATAAACTAAGTATTAGTTTTCATGTGACTTCAAATTAGCAGCAGTCTATCCTTCAAACTCCGTTACAAAAGCGATCGTAAAATACAGTGGACTACAATGTGCAAATTCAAGCCCTGTGAGAGGTTGCAAGATATTAGCTCTAAAGTGCTCATACGAAAAGACACTAAATAAACTGCTATGCTAATTTGAAGCTCACTTGTGTCCGACGAATTTTCTTTTATATTACATTGTTGTTAGTGTTGAAAGAGTATAATATTTAGTGGGAGAGGTGTGCTGTATTAATTTAGGCTGATGACAGCCTTCAAAGTGCTTCACAACTCAACGATTGTGATTTCTCATGTAGGTGCGTCTCAACAAAATGACGCCCTGTTCAATGGAAATGTTATAGCTCAATTAATCCAGAATGCATGTAATGTTACGCAATATTATAAATCTCGACATTGGTTCTCTAAGCTGGAAATGTTCAGAACCTTATTACATTGCAGTAAAGTTTATCTCTTTTCTGATGAACTTTTCCTCTCATCTTAAATTATCCACACTTTGGAGTTGGTTTGGTCTATTGATTCAGGGCGGCAATCATGCATCGAAACTTATCTCAAAAATTCATTATAAAGTTAAGTTGTTTCGCTTCATGTTGTTGGAAAGTTGGTGAAAAACATGCATGATGGTTTTGCTCAGTTCAGCTTGAATAAGTATAAGTTTTGGAGGAGGACTAATTGACACGGTTTTGTCTGACGAGACGATTCTTCTCTGGAGAATTGGATAATCAAGCTTTTTTTTAACTTTATTTGATTGGAATCTTGTGTGTTAGTTCATGGAGTTTAAAAAATTATGTATTCCAATCCAAATTATAATGGCGAGGGAACAGTTTATACGAGTAATCTAGAGTTGCTTACGACTCGTGTGTAGATGAAATCAAGAAATTCTTTCACATAAATTAAACGACTCAAAATCAATATAGAAAAGTGTTTGTGCTCTATTTTTCTCACTAGAATCCCAACACATTATCTTCCAATAAATTATGCTAATGCATAATAGTTTTTCAAAAGTAATGCGTTGTTGAAAACATCAAGCTATTTCATATTAGTTGTAAGATGCAAAAGTAAAAAGTCATTTTCTGACTTGTCACCTATAATCTCTTACATAAGAAAAAATTCTCTGAAAAATGAAATGAAATTATGATTTCCTATATTTTTTAACAAGCTATACACACTGATTTTACTAAAATGAACTAGTTGTACCAATTTTTCTTGCCTTTGTAGTTCAGACCATTACTAAACTTTGATAGAAGCAATTGAATAAATTTATTGGAGAATATGGCATTCCTTACAACATGTGCTTCAATAATCATCGCTTAGCTATAAATTATGAAAGAGTTTGATGATAAAATAAAAAAGCTCAAAAGATTTATTAAAAATCTCAGCTTTATTGCTTTAAAGCTCTATTGTAAAGCTTAAATATGATAGAATAATTTTTAAATGATTACTAGATGTATGTAAATATTATTTCCAATTTTCCTCCCTTTGTTTTTTCAATCATGGCTCAATCGTGCCATTCTTGACGCAAGTAGTTTTCAGAGAATGTTTATGAATTCTCGAGCTAAGATTGTACACAAGTTCTGATTTTCCATGGAAGATGCTCTCACTGGAACACAGTTATGCCCTGACGTCATCGAGTCCAATAAAACACGTAATAGCGGATCGATCGAACACCATCTTTGAGATCGAATCCAGAAACAGAACTTGTTTGTATAGTTGTTGTTTGTTTATGTTGTTGCATTTATGGTCAAGGCCAAAGTTGCTAGATAAGTACTGTGTGTAGGCCTAAAGTTGTTGCTACCGGCGCTTATATTTCTTATTTTATCTGGCATGAAAACAACAAACGCACGCTGGGCTTAATAAACTGGACATTCAGCCCCTCTCCAAAACATTGGTCTCGCTTCTATTTGATAATTTGTTTTTTCCGTGCTTAGTTTTATAATTAATATCGGCTCGCCTTGAGTTGCTATGATAGTTTAATGAATGCCTAGAAACAAGCTTTGCGGAGACACATTCTCTTTTCGTTTTTAATTTTGTTATTTGTCTAATGAATCGCGTGCTCCAAGTGATAACACAATCAGCTAAATAATAGTTTTCAGTTTTGTATGTAGGTTTCTGCGTCATTCTTTTTGAGAATTTCAAACTGCCTTAGTTATTGAGACAATCCATTGATGATTTCCAGTGCTATAGGCCATCGCCATATCAGATACATTTGTTTACACTTATTAATATGTTTTGACAAATTCAGTCCTTAATGTAATTTTATTTTAAAATTGAAGTTGTGAATATGCTCAAGAATCGTAATGCCTTTTTAAAAAGCACGAAGACATTTAATTTACAGTTTTCTGTCTAGGACGCTACTTTATAAGTTGATAATGCCAGGATATTATTGAAGATAAAAACATAGTCGTAATTCTTGTACCTTCAAGTTAGACTATAACTCACAATTTACGCAAATCAACCCAAAATGTTCTATCAATTGTGTTAGTTGGAAATTTCAATTTGAAGAGATTCTACCGATACGGTGCTAACAATTTGTTAGTGGTGGGAACTGCTGACTTAATTTCAAAGTACTTCAAATGCTACCAATAGAACTCAATTGGAATACTATAATCATAGCCCCCTTTAAATTACAGGGGGCTATGTAGTTTTGAGGGGGGTTTAGAGGGAGTTTGTAGTTTAGAGGTGGCTATGCTATAATAATAACATGGCATTTTTAGTGTGGAGCTTTGTTAAAAATTACAACTTGAAGAAGCGCTGACCTAATTTTCTGCAAAACATTGAGAGTGAATTTGTGACATTTGTTTCAATTATAGAGAAAAGCTGTGTGCAACAGCTTGGTTCTATGGAGGTTTCCTTGAAATATCTCTCACTGCAGTCCTGTTGGTGGAGGTTTGAAGCTTGGCTCACTCTCTAACTACCCAATCTTGAACTTATTAGAACATTACTATTAAGACATTCACTTCTCGAATTTGTTTCTGTTAATAGAGTCGAGATTTTCTAGAACTCTCAAATATTTCATCATGAATTATTGTCACGAAGTATCTTAATCCATTATCAATTATTGAGTATTCAGAATAAGATTGATTTTTCAATCCCCAAAATTAGATTAGTTTGGAATTTTTCTTTGACATTAGATCGTGATTATAGTCACTTATACTGCCATACCTATTGTTTGACTAGACTAGAAGTACATTGGAGAATGACAGTAGGCATCAAGTAAAAGCACAGATAATGCAGATACAATTCTTCTTTTTCTATGGTAAAAATCACTTTCTTCCTAATTAATGTTTCTAGATTTAATAGTTCAATAATTCTGCTCCATATTGCACTCATAGAACACTCAAATAAATCAATACTAATAGTACAGCCGGAAGTAAAGTTTGAATATTCTATTTTTGAAAGTCATGAAGAGAGGCTCTGAACTTAATTTAGTTCCAACCTTCCGACGGTTAATTCACATCGGTGCATCTGAGAGTAGTAATTCATTCCATTAATACCTACCAGCATTAGGCAATAAACCTTTATTCTGATGATAATTTTTTGGGCCAAAAGTCCTCACTAGAAGAATGAAACACACAAGTGGTGTGTAAGTATCATAAAGCTGGGCGACTTGCCAGATTTATATTCTTGTGAGTGCTCTTGAAGTCTAAACAATTCACTATCAACAAAACATCTCCCGATAAATTCTCAAGAGTGGACCGGACTGTTATTATCAAGAATCGTTCTTCATGAAATGAATCCTCAAAGTTTAAACCGATTCTGGAATATTTCTTTCCCTTTGTCACTTTCGGAATTTGAAATATTGCATTCTCTCTCTGACCCCAATTTTGCAAAACAAATAAACTTGTTCAGCTATATTCAGTATAAATAAGAATCCGCCTTGAATAATTGCTGAATATAGCATTACTTGCTTTCAAAATCAGTTAGTTTAAAAGATTCTTTATGTAACTCATGTCTGCTCAACATCTGCTGCAAGACCTTATTCACGATTTCATTAATTGAAAATTTTTATTAGAAAACGAGTTTACCCCGTGCAGCGCGAAGCGCTGCTTGCTCAGTTTTGTATCCTGTATCGTTTTGGAATACAATATCATTGCAACAGACTGGCATCATTGTGAATTTCCTCTAGATCTAGCATCAAATCTCGCAGTGGTGGAAGCACAGTAGAAAGGAATGCACCAAACGTTTTTTAATATAATCGATTTTCATTTTCATTTGAATTTATTGGCTGAATCATTTCATGCAGCTAACTGACTTTGTAAAGATGTTTGCTATTATTTATTTACCAAAAACCACATAATATCTCACTGATTCAAATTTTACCAGTTATTTACTTCATGCAAATTAGAACCACTAACATCATACAAATTATTCAAAACTTCATCTTGCAGACTCAAATTACTATAACCCGCATAGAGGTTAAAATTTAAAGGTTAATTTTTCCTTTAAACATTGACGTTATTAATTCCCAGTTTCTAGTAATATCGTTCATTAGCTAATGCGGCATTAGTATTGGCACCTACATCACCTTTATCATAGTTCACTGCAACTCAGCAGGATGAATCCAAGGAACAAATATCTATATGAAATTCTCCAAAAAATGTTTTCATTAAGATCCTTGTTGTAGAAATGAATGTTGAACAAATATTGACTTTACTCGTGATCTATACAATGCGATTTTCACAGCTGCAATATTATTGAGTCTTGAGAAAAAATTGTGAAGTTATTCCATTGCTGTATTTTACTAGCGTGGGTTTTAGCTTCCCACTCATATAAAATGGAATTCCCATCTAAATCCGATAAATTTCGTTTCCAATTAATATTTGTAATAATATTCTATATATATTGTAATAGATAATAATATACTATGGATCATCATAACCTAAATTTTGGACTTTTTTCTAAATTTGAAGAGGGACAGTTTTGGGCTTAAGCCTGTTGAACCTTTCATTAAGTATTATGTGTGTACATTAACAATCTCTTTTCTCATAAGTAATTGCTGTTAACGAGGGTGACCACACAGACTGATTCTATGATGTGTGTTTTCAGGTACTTGGAGCATCTCAAGCCGGCATCACCCGCACCCGCCGCCCACAAAGCAAGACAGCCGCGAGAAGGAGCGCGCGAAAGAGAAGCGCCGCGGCTCCGGCGACGACGTGCTGGCCAACTCGCCGCGACGCCACACGCCCACCACCCCACCCCCCACTGGTCGACGTCGTCGTCCAACTCGCGGTCTGCTGGACGCGTTCCGGCCGCGCTCCAAGTCAGATGCGTCGCGCTCGCATCGCAAGCCCACCACGCTCATTGCCCAGATGAAGAACGCCGTACAAGTACGTGTTTTGGGCCAGGGGTATACACGTACCGTGTAGTAGGCTAGTTATCAAACCTTGGTTTGCTCAGTTTTTTCCTATCTAAATCACCAGTCTATCAAGATTATCAAGCACTGTAATCTTAAACAGGGTTTAGTCAGGGTACAGTGTAGCAGTCATGAATCCTTTTTTTCAATTCTTTCCCATTGAAATCACCAGTCTCAGCTCACTAACAGAACATTTTTTTCAATTCTTTCCCATTGAAATCACCAGCCTCAGCTCACTAACAGAACATATACGGTTAAAAGTACGCCTTAAATTTAGCTGGATATAATTTTCCTAAGACACCAGTGTTCTGTTCAATGAAAATTCAGAAGTCGTGTGATACAGGGCATATTGATCCAGCTTGGTGCAAGTGTTTGGTGCAATGGTAATAAGTCACCAATCCTTGGTTTGATCACATTTTTTCATCTTAAATAATCAAATCACCTATAACGCTATCACCTATTACCTCATTAACAGAACATATACGATATACACAGTAACTCGTGTTACTTACGCTTCAGAGTAATGAGCCTTGCTGGTTCATTTTATTAAGATACCAATGGGTTTTGTTTTATAAAAGAGGTTCTGTAGCATAGGTAAAAGGGAGAAATCATTCATAAAACAATATCATTAATTCAAACTCCAAAGTATGCTTTTGAATACGTGATATGCTGGTGCAGTTGTAAAAAGGCGGCATTCGTATATTTATGTTCTAAAATATCAGATAATAGTAATATCATTATGATCAGTAATATCAGATCAAGATTGAAGATCAACAAATGAAGGCAGGGGTTTCTAGTAAACAAAAAATAATCACCTAAATGTTAATAATGCCCATATTCGTTGAGCACTGCTTTTATTTCTAATAAATTTTGAAAAAGTATTATTCCAACTTTGAGAATTTAAAGAGTGAAAATATTATTGCACGAGAAAAATTCAGGAGGGCAAATCTTGGAAGCATTTACCCCACCAGAATTGACGACTTCAAGCGTCTCTTAATATAAGCTGTTGTCAAATCAAAAAGGGAAAAGTAGAGAATATGAAGAAATGCAGAAACATCCAACGCAAATCCTCTCAGTCCACGCAAACAAACCTTGAACTTATCGTCACGTCAGTGTCAAAAATGCATGAGATGGTCAGAAAACTGGAGGAAACCGATCTCCACAGTTGGCAAATAAAAAAAGGGTTCACTCCGAGGTCAACTGGGTTGGATATATTGAGCATTCCGTAACGATAAGGAAAGCAGATGAATGCATCAATCCATGCTAACTATTTATGAATAGTTATTGATTTATTTTTTAGTCAATGGAATATTTTCAAGGTGCTCTTTTTGTGTATTGTCAAACAAAGCACTATGAATAAATAGTTGCATAAACAAGTTGGTCTTCTGACCATAGTTGATTCCCCGTCTCCTTCTCCGCCTAGACAGACACAGCTCACTGAATATGAAAATTATGTAAATGTTTTGAAGTAGGGCCTGCTCTTGAACCAGTTGGTCAGGTTTTATTGTTTTTCAGTATCGTTCATATTTATGATTCGCTATTACTTTTGTTTTGAATGCGAACTTGGCATTCGGTAACTATACCAACCGGGAAACTGTAAATAGTTTCAACTTTTACTTCAGTATCTACTTGTTTTTCACTATTCATAGTGAATATCACTGATGTTTTAAAACTCTATCATTTTATAAAAAATATATTCGAAAATATTTCTCAAAGATTTTTTATTTGTTCATTAATGTACATATAATACTCAATGAAACTAAGTAAAGTGAATGCATAATATAATTGTAATGTATACTAGCAAAGAGGATGTTAGTAAAAGGATGTTAGAAGAGGATGTTTGTAAGATACTCTGGTACTAGCAATCTGTGGTCCAATCCAATTGATTAGTCAAAGGTACAGCTAAACTTTCCAAATAAGCCCTTCTTAATACACAGTATCATCAGGAATATAAATTTTTCAATTCTGCAGAAATTTGTATAATACAGTAGTAAATTTTGATGAGAAAATCCTGTTATTTCCAAATATAGAATGAGGTTACAATTATTGAATGATCCAACTAATAGATGTTGTAAGTCGTGGTCTAAAATTAAATAATATGTGAGAACAACAACCTTGTCGCCTTGGAAAACTTGATAAGTTACTGTCTTGTAGTACATGCTCCAATATGATATCATCTGGTATAGCATACTTTTGATAACACTTACTATACACACTCATGACATAGGCACTTGCACCAAGGTCTGAACACATTTTATCGAATTCCAATAATTTTCCTAGCCTGCAAGCAATGATAGTATAAACCGTGGTGCATTCAGCCTTGAAAGCATTTCACTTTTACAATGAAGAGATATCCCACTGAAGAGACATGGGATAAGAATCTCATTACTAAATCTGAAGCTTCCCTATCTCTAGTATGGAAATTCCAGAGTTTGTAAGATAATATTTTTGGTGAAATGTTAACAATGAAAAAATTAACTAAAATAAAGTCATCCATCAGTTATAGAAATTTGAATACAAGAGAATATGTTGAAAATAATTGAGCAACGAAGGGTGGTGAAAGACCCTATATGGAAAGGGCTTGAATCCTTGAATCAGTTTTCATTGATGCATTCATTCATGATACCTGGCAGTGATTATCATTAGTGATTATTGTTCAGTCCTGTATCACTTTAATTTTGCTCTATTCATGTATACTGACACCATAATTTTATAGATTAAATGAATCTAATGAGGGTCTCTTCATAGGAGTAAATAATTTGGATTGGATCAGCTTATAAGGTTCATAAAGTACGTAAATAAAGCTCCCAGCAATCAGAATCACCCCCATTTTCATGTGGTTGGAGAAGGAAGGTGTGTAGTCACGAAAGTAATCACCAGAACATATTTTAAAAATAATATTTTTTAAACACTATTTTGCGTTATTTTTTTTACAGAACATATTCATAATCGCAAAGATTTATGAAATTTTCAAAGTTTATTATTTTGCTGAATCTCAGAATGACTATTTTGACAAATTTACATCCAAGGGAAATTTTTTAAGACTTTTATTGAGAAAAATTATTTTCCTATGGTCTATTTCTGAATTGCCTAATATCATGACGCATCGCTTACCACCTTATGCTTTCCAACTCCTTTACTCACTGACTTTTTTCAATTTGAGGCGCATTTTTCTTCAATAAAATCAGTTATTCCAAATTAAAAACGGTTGATGAAAAACATGGATTTTTAATAAAACTGAATATCATATATCACCGAGTAATAAAAAAATGCCCAGAAGGGATGATCAAATGAATTTCTTGAACAAATATTCGTTGCAATGGATGTAGATTAGTAGCTGCTATGGTAACAAGGCTCTGTTGATCAAGTAAAGATCGTGAGCATGAATATTCTCCTCCTTCATTTTTCCTGATTGCTCGTAATACCCATATTTTCAGTTTGTGTTCCATATCCGAGTTCCTAGGTCCATATTACGTACGATAACATTTTTAGGGATTATGTATGGGGTTATTGACACAAACTGAAATCGTGGTGGTTTTATTAGTACTGAACTTATTTCACCTTTTTCATATAAGGAACAGAGAATCTCTAGCTTCGTAGATTTTTAGGAATAGTAGTGGCCTCTGAAATCTATGAAACTACTATTTTGTAATTGGTACTATACATAATACATATACATCAACAATGTACATAATACATTTACTATGCATAGACATAATTCTATTTGTAATAGTAATATTCCAAAAACTTATCACTTATTTTGTAATTTTCCTACTAAGTTATTTTGTAATTTCATTATTGCTAAAAATATTTTACATTCTCCAATTTGAGAAACGGAGATGCTCTAGTAACTTATGAAATTCCCATGAATAGACCATTCATAGTTTCACCTTATTATTCTACTCATTCATTGCAGAAAATCATATTTGAAAGAGTAAATATTGTAGTAAGATCCTGTACTCATATGATTTATTCACGTTTATTTGTGTGTCTTGCCTTGTTGCAATCTTTAACTTCTCTTACAAACTTGATTTTAAACAGAAATTATGAACAATATCAAATGAGGGTTTGGAGGTGAAGTATTGATTCTACTATATTTTTTGTGTTTACGTAAAGGGATTACTTGGAACACAGACGAAAGATAGACAGTATACCTTAAAGTTATTAATGTATTTTATCCACATCTCCTGAACATATACGATTTACACATCATGCATACCATTTCAGGAAAAATTGGATGAATATGGTATTAACTTTTTATTATTTTGAATATACTGTAATATAATTGGATTTGAAGCATTTCATCCATGATTTTGAATTTGTTGTGAGGAGGCATCCTACTGAATTTAGAGTTTCCGTTTAAAATTCCAATACAGATGATGGAAAAGCAATAATAGGATTTTATTTTTTCAGAAAAAGGTACGTATATTCGCTCTTTGCTCGTGGGTGTTTTGCATGAAAGCGCCACTTTTCCTTATTGGGTCTGAAATAGACATTAAACTCAACCGTAATATTCAAAATAAATTAATGAATATCATTTTTCATACCATCATTAAAACTATATTTTCATCGTTATAATATTCTATACTATGCAGTATTTTCTATTGAATAAAACAATTTATTTAATCTCTTCAATTCGAGCATATATAAAAATGCTAACCAGCATAATAAAAATTTAATAATTCTGGAATTATGTATTGCCTTCCGACTTCTTATATTTTGATGAATTTCTTTCAGGAAAACATTATAGAATAATATTACAGAATAATAATTCTTTTTCAGAATATGAGGATGTAATGTAATAATTTATGAGCATTGGCGAATTATAAGTCTAATCTATCTAATTCAATAATTTTATCTTGAAATTTCTGGTAAAATCCAATCTAAATAATTCTGAATAATGGTTCTAAAACTTGAACGGCAGCCTTTGATACAAAACTGTCCAAGGAATCTTCAATTATATTTTCCAGTGTTCCTATCAGTCTATTAGGCTGTTCAAGATGAACATTATCAGGAGTGACCTGAAAACTCTGACACCAGACCTGAGCCAGCCAGGTTACACGGAATTATTATTATTATTATTATTATTATTATTATTATTATTATTATTATTATATTTCCTCTTCTCTCAACCTTACAGTTGGTGGTCAAAGTGCATACGGATCTCATTGATCAAGTATACACCTTTTTTTTTTCCTTTAATCATGTGATTGTTTTGTTGTTGTAGCGCTAATTTATTAATATAACTATAATTTATTTATTTCCCCTACTATTTTTTTTTTTTCATTACTACTTAATGAAAAATAAAGTATTTTTTTACTTGCTCTTTCATCTCTTTTTTCCATTTGTGTTTTTTTTTTTCCTTTATATATATATATATTTTTTTATTATTATCTTTTTTTTCCATTTGTTTCATCCCCATTATTCCCCCTACATTTATTATTATTATTATTATTATTATTATTATTATTATTATTATTATTATTATTATTATTATTATTATTATTATTATTATTATTATTATTATTATTTTTATTTTTCTCCTTTTAAAGAGGTGCTTGACCATCCCAACCTTGAGCTCCGATACTCAAGGAGGTCTGACAAGCGGTTTTAGACATGACTGCTCCACACGTCCGTGCAGTAAACAATCATGCCTGGTCCGTCATCCACAAATCGTTTGCTCTGAGCAGACGGAGTGAGCCCAAAATAACCGCTTTCTGCATTTGGCCTAACAGTGAAATGGCACTTCTTTCACAGGCCGGAATGGCTTTTATGTTAGAGAGCAGCGTTGGGCGCATCCCACCTAGGACACCAATCACCAGGACTATTAGTTTGACAGAGTAGCCTGGGTTTAGCCTGCGCAGCTCCACTAGTAGTTCTTGGTACTTGGTCCGTTTGTCCTCCTCTTTTACAACAATGTTGCATTCAGCTGGAGCTGAAAACTCAATCACATACATTGTTTTCGCAGTATGATCAAGAAGGACAACATCAGGCTTTGTAGCTGTTAGAAGCCTGGTGGTGGAGAATGAATAATTCCAATATATCCGGCATTTCTCATTCTCCACAACGGACTCTATCTCCCCTGGGACATAAGGCAGCACTGGCGTTTTGTCGATACCGTAAGAGTGTCTTAGATGATAATAGAGCACTCGCAGGGCAGCATTATGCCTATGAATGTAGCCCGCAGTTGCATGCACAGAACATGCTGAAAGGATGTGCATCAGCGTTTCAGGTGCCCTATGACACACCCTGCAACTGATATCAGGCACACTCATCTTCATCACCCTGCTACGGTAGGACAATGTGTTAATAACGCCATCTTGACAGGCTATTATGAAACCCTCAGTCTCAGATTTTAGGGCTGCTGACTTCAAGAAGGAAAAAGTCAGCTCTTTGGACAGTCCTTGCTCCTCAATATGCTTGTAGAACAAGCCATGCAGGACTTTGTCCTCATGCTGCTGGAGCAGAAACTTACTCTCAGCAGCCTTTATTTGAGCCCTGAGCCGGGAAGTCTGAACTATCTCTTCCCTCTCTGTGTCAAAATCAAGACCAAGGGTCTCTGCTGCTCGTTGTGCTGCCTTATAGAGGAAAGCCCCAACACCAGCAACTTCATGGTCATGAACCAGTTGCATTAAGGGGTCGGAGCATCTCTTAATGCTGCAGGCAAACTGTAAGGCCACTCTGTCATGTAGGTTCTCCAAACCAAGCAGGCCTCTGCCACCTAGATATCTTGGCAGATATATCCTTGGAACAGAAGAGCGAGGGTGAAGACTCCTTTCCATATGCATCCTCTTTCTGGTCTCTCTGTCGAGTTCCTGGAGCTCGTTTCTCTTCCATCTCACTACCCCAAATGAGTATGTGAGAACTGGTACAGCAAGCATATTGGTGGCATTTACTTTATTTTTTCCAGATAACTCAGTTGACCATAACCTCCTGAGTATCCTTTTATACTTGCTGCGGAGAGCCTGTTTTATCTTTTCAGCATCCTGAACATGATTCTGTTCAAATCCAAGATACTGATAGGTCTCTCCGGCATTTAAAGCTCTTATAATGCTACCATCAACAAGCTCCATGTCCTCACTCAGACCTTGTGTCCTTCCTTTCAGAAGGTGAGTGATTGCACATTTATCCAGCCCAAAAGACATGCCAATATCCATAGAGTACCGCTGTACCACACCTATTGCTAACTTGAGACCTGATTTGGTGGCTGCATAGATCTTCAAGTCATCCATATAAAAAAGATGGGTAATTTTATGGATTCTATTACCAGGCATGCCACAACAATATCCCTTTGTCTTCTTTAAAGCAGCAGACAATGGCAGTAGTGAGATGCAAAACAAGAGAGGGCTCAAGGAATCCCCCTGAAAGACACCTCTCCTGTATGTTACCAAACCAGTTGACACCGTTCTCTGCTGTGAAGTAATCAAGAAACGGGTCTTCCAGAGTGGGAACAGATCTTGTAAGCATCTCACTATATCTGGAGGTATTGCAAGACATTGTAATAAATGCACTATTAGCTGATGGGAAGTGCTATCAAAGGCCTTGCGGTAATCAATCCAGGTCATAGACAGGTTGCGTTTGTATTGCACTGCATCTTGCATGATGCATCTATCAGCAATAAGGTTTTCTTTGCAACCTGCCATGCCTTTCTTGCAACCCCTTTGCTCATATATCTTCTGCCAGACAGGCTGAATATGCTGCATTATACGATCACTGATGATACGTGTGAGGATCTTATAGCAGACATTCAGACAGGTAATTGGCCATTTCCTGGCTGACAAGTCGCCCTTCTTGGGCAAAAGGATGGTCTTACCTTCAACCAGCCAGCTTGGAATGGGCTGGTGGTCACACAAAAAAGTTGTGAATATCCTGGCCAGATGACTATGAGTACAAGGTAGATGTTTCCACCAATACCCACTGATGCCATCTGGACCTGGTGAGGCAAAGTTTCTCAAGCCTTTGACCACCCTACAAACCTCTTCCTCACTGACTGGCGCACATTCACCCCTCTCATTCTGGGCTGCCCTGCAAAGCTCAGCAAAGGCGTCCAAGGCTGGAGTCTCCTTCCTGAGTGGAGGCTCGACCTCATAAATCGATCTCCAGAATGCTTCCACCTCCTCTATTGCGGGCGAGACATGCTCTGCCTCTACAGGATTTGCCAGCAGTCTTGAAGGGTTCAGGCTGAATAAGGTATTATCCTTTACCCATTTAACCCTTTTATCCAATGACTGCTGAGCTGATTTCAATGCCTGTATCCTATCAAGGCAGTGCTGCTTGATTGTGAGCAGTATCCTCTCATTCAGAGTGTGATGCTGTTGCCTGATTTGGCGCAATTTTTTATTCTTGGAGTAAACACTTCCTGCCTTTAGAAACTCAATCACACTCTGAACCTCGAGACGCATGCTGCCTTGCTTTCAATATCTTTTCTGAAGCTGTTCATCCTCCTTGCCTTGGAAATGAAGGCATCATCCTTTGGCTTATGCCCAGCCTTTGACAAGGCAACCTGATAGACAGCTTCATTCAGAGTGAGGATATCAACATCTTCTGGAAGTCTCTCCATGAGGCTCTGATTAAAATGAGCCAGTTCTTGTTTTTTGAAATTCACTCTGAGGTTGGTGTTCTTCCTGGTAGCACTCAAATTAGCATCCTGATGGGGCTCAATGACTTCAGGTCTAGGTTGTATTGCCTGATCTTCACCCTGGTCACCCTGTGAGGGCAGCCTATCATTGTTGTCAACAGCTGGTTGTACTGCTGTATACCCATTTTTGCGCAAGTAGGATACATAATCTCTTAGTTTTTGGGCAGAGAATTGGAGCTCAGGGTGTTTGTTCAACCAGAGTCGATGTAGGCGTGCCATGTATCCCCTACGCTTAGGAGAGCTACCCTCTAGGCATACCAGCAGATCATTCCTCAGCCCATCCGTCCACACAAAGCGTTGCTGGTGTTCCACATTAAATCTGATTTGGGATCCCGTCCGTTCGGCTCCTCCACCTGATCCCTGACTGCTATCCGAATGCAGCCGATGGTCAGGAGCACTTCTACTGTTTCTACTTGTAACAGCATGTTACAGGAAAGGGGGTTGTTAACCCCACATTCCCTAGGGACGCAGTTGAAGCCTCGTGTGCTCAGACTGACTGTCTGAACACCCTACTACCTGGGACGCAAAGCTGGTAATGCCATCCAGTCTACACCAACCACTTGCTGGGCTGCCCCGGAGGGGCGCCAATCTCCAGACAGAACGAATTTGTCTCTGCGGGGTTATTATTATTATTATTATTATTATTATTATTATTATTATTATTATTAGATGAACATTTCCATAAAGTTGTCTTAAACATTCATTATTATTAAATATAGATACACAATATCTGTAATCGGAGTTTAAATATTTTTTTCGAAGTCTTTAGATTTATCTAATTTTCTCTATGATCTTTTTCATGTAAATTTAAAAATCATGGTTTTAATATTATTAGCTTTACCTAAAAATGTTCTCTATGATCTGTGTGTAATAATTATGTGTTTTTCTGTGGCAGAATTCTCTGATGTCACCTTCATCTGGTAGTCACCGCAACAGCAGCTCCACCAGTAGCGATCACCACGGCGGCGGGTCGGATGCGGCGGGCGGTGGCGGTGGAGGACGGCCGCGGGCCGGATCAGACAGCTCGTCGGGCAGCACGGCTTCCCGCGGTCCTGTCTCCAAAGTCATTGATCTCTTCAGGCATCGGTCACACTCTGCTGTTTCAGCCGAGGATAAACGAAAAGCGGTAGGTTAAAGATAGGTCCACATCTGCGAATACAATCAAAATATACAAATATCACCTTGTATGAATACTCACAGGCAAGTTAATAAGAGTAGGCTAAAGCTAGTCCAGATCTGGGAATACAATCGAAACATACAGATATCACAGTCCTTGAATACTTCCAAGCTCAAAGAACCTAATACCATGTAAAAAAAATGATCGTAAGCGCCCGTAGTTTGTAGTAGCAGACACTGAGCATTGAAGGCTAATAGCACAGGCGTGACATTTGGAGATCGTTCATTCTATAGAACAGTCCAATGCACAACCTAAAGCAGCTGTTGCTGTGCCAGTATTGAACTATTGGTTTGTGTATACAGAGTAGACAACTTGGCAAGGATCCATATGTTGCTAGTTGCCTATTGCTTATTGCTCCGGTGTACGACCGGGGTTACATTCCAATGCTGCTCATTTTCTCGTGCATTATCCATGCTGCTTTAGCGCGTAAAAAAATGCTCTTGTGGCCGCAATCTAAATCTGTAGTGCCGTCACACAATCAGCTGACTGAAGTTTGCTAATGCGCATCATTCTTGTGAACACTACCTTGTATTTTATTCACCTTGCTTCCAGATATTTCTATATTATCATCAGAATGATCAAAAAATTGAGGAATAACTTAATTTATGACCGTTAGTTGGCTACCAGGTTTCAACCAGGTAGCACAAAAATTATGTACGAGTAATGCATGTGTTTAAACTGCCAAAGCCATCAAAATTCACCGTCAAAGTGTCGTCTGACGCGTTTCAAGACCTCAGCATTTTCAGCATTAGCTCAAAGAGCGATTTGTTGAAATTCAGTTAGACTAGTAATCCCTTCAAGATGGTCATGGAATTCAGGTCCGAAAAAGCCCTGTAAAATAAAGTGTTTTCTAATAAAGGAGGGGTCGTAGCTGAGTAGGTTGAAAGCTGGTTTGATAACCAAGAAATCCTGGGTTTGATTCTCAGTCTCACAAAACACTTTTCCTCGTGTTTCGGAGGACATTTTAAGCCGTCGGACCTGGCAGCCTAAAAAGCATTCGTTGTATTATCAATCTTTTCATACCCACGCACAAGCCTGAGGCTTGTGTGGGCATCATCCTCAGAAAAAGAAAAGAAATGAATGAATTTCAAATAACTGTGGAAAATCAATAATCGCTAATCTAATATCCATTTATTTCATCTCAATCTAAAAATATTAGTAGGCATTCAAAATGCGATTCAAATATTTTCAGAATTAATAAAGTAGGTACTCTGATATGGTTAATGCTATATTTGATCGTCTCGACGTTGAATAAATCATGATTGTTCGTAATAATCGTACTAATTTTATTGTTGTTTCACCTCAAAGTCGAAACAAAAGTAGACAATTCTTTACTCTAAAGAAATAATTATTCACGATAATGCTGAAATGACTTGATAAATTCTAGAAGAATCAGCACTTGTTGGAAGAGAGACATCATTAATAATATTACTATTATAGTTGAATACTTTTGTAGATTGAGATAGCGTGTTCGGGCGGTTATCTATTATAGGCAGTTATTTGAATTACAAAATTCGAAATAGTTTTTCAAAATAAGAATTTGATTCATTTTCATGTTTTATGGAAAGATATTCCAGCGTCGAATCTTCAAATGAAAAAGACATCACGTTCCCAGAAAATTGATAAAGTAGGTTTTCTCGAAAATAATAGTATTATAAACGAAAATATAAATTACTTTCAGTAGTCTTTTATTTTTCAAGAGTATCCTCACCGCAAATCAAGTACTGTATCAATAATAATTGTACATTGTTGAAGAAATAAAAGTATAAAATGCAAACTGTCTGCAATGGAAAATAAGAACTAAATTCTAAGGTTATTTAATCTTGAATTCAAAAACAGAATGATATCAATTACCAATTCAGCTCTAGTACATTAGGATTAGACAATGGTACAGCAGTCCAAGAAATGTAGTTTTTTATGACACAGAGGTATTCAGAACAATTTCACAAACTCCCCATCGCAGAAATCCATAAAAATCTACATGGTAGCTCTACTTGAAGAAAAATACTTTTTGCATTATCATCAAATCAACATTAATGTTGCCATAAAATTATTGTAAAACCTCTCACCAACAAGCATCAAACTTTTACAGTACATAAAATTCTGAATACCATTGCAGAATCAAAATCATTTCACTAATTCCAGATAATCACATAGAGAGTGTCCTTTAGGAAACTGAAAATGCCCAAACTGATATAAAGAATGTTTGTAGTGGAGATTTTAAAGGTATGCTCTAGAAAAATATTTCTTATGAAGTAAACCTCAGAAAAATGCCAATATAAGTTTTAAATTCTGAACAGTCTTCGGATTTTCACAACTCAACAGGTATTGAAAATAAGCCTCATGATTGTCTATGTTTTTTTAATAATTAATTTAATAATGAATCTAATAATAAGGAAACTATGCCAGGCTTCATCTTTTTGAATCTCTTTTTTGGAGACTTTGAGGGTATGCTCTAGAAAATATTTCTTATGAAGTAAACCTTGGAAAAATAGCAGTGTAAGTTTCAAATTCTGAACGCTTTTCAGTTTTTTACAACTGAAAACAATAATTCAACAGAAAGTAAGCCACATGATCGTATTTTCAATAATTTATCGAATAATTAATCTAATGTAAAGGCAATTATGCCCTATGCCCTAAAAAGGATATTTTCATTTCATTTGACACCCGGATTCATTTTTCAATTGATTAATAACTTTTGAACCATTTTTATCAATTAAAATAACCTAAGCTAATCGATCCAACAAACATAATTTCTAATCGATTATACCTGTGCAATTTGCAGGATTAATAAAATATTGCAAAATTAAAAACCGTATTCAGTTATATTTTGAATATTTTTTTCAAAGTGAAAATCCAAAACAGTTATAGACAAAATAGGATGGTGTGAAGATATAGAGAAGCATATTCATAATGAAGCACTAGATGTTTGTCAACCATCGCATTTATGTACACAAAAATGTCAGAGTTGACAATCTTTTTAGTGCTTAATAATGTTAACACCAAAATAACATCTCACCAGACGCTGTGTCATATGTAGAGATTGTGAGAGATAGTAGAGTATTTTGGGTTTGAAAAGTTCATGAATCATTTACGTTTAGGAGTCTTGCTTGAACATTTTCAAGATCATTGGGTTCATCTCCACCTACTAGACAATTTCCTTCTCTATTTTCATTACTCAGTGTAGTATATTGCAAGGTAAATAGAATACAAGTTAGTGTTCATGAGTATGATGCGCAGTAGCATGCTTCATTCAGGTGGTAGTAGTGACATCACTGGAGATCAAGAGTGCAATCTTCCCTATCTTTTACATGTCAAATTCAGCAATTTTGTATGTCTTTTTCTAAAAAAAACTGAGGCTTTTTAAGCCACCGCAACTTCTTCTGGGCTTCATTGCTTATTTATCTTCAATTCTTTGTAGTTTCAATACTATCAGACAGCTTATTTCAGAGCATTCAATTACATACATATTATTTGTATAATCAGATTCATTCAATTTGACGCTTGGCATTAGATAGATAAATAGATGGAGAGATATTATTTCATTGACACCGTACTCTACGATCATCAGCAACGTCAAGAAATAATATCTACATATCTAACTAATGCCAAGCGTCAAATTAAATGAATCTTATAATACTCTCTATCAATGATTTTCGAACCCGGTATGCATACCATAAAATAAATTAGTGTTCTGAAATAATTATCGGCCTGAGGGTTATGAAACTACAATAATTCAAGATAAATATACAATTAAGCCCGGTGGCTTGAAAAACAAACAGTTTTTGAGAAAAGGACATAATGAAGTTGCTGAATTTAACATGTAAAAGATAGGGAAAATCGGTCTTTTGATCTCCAGTACCGTCTGGCTCAGAGCTTTGAATAGACTGAGATGCGCAAGAACATTAACTTCTATTACAATTACCTTGGTATATTGTGGATGAAGAACACAGGTAGTTGAACATTTTCACGCATTTCACGTTCATATAATGCAAGCGATTGGAAAAACTCTGTGATATTTTGATCGTTTACGTTGCAAATATCACAGTGATTCTCAATTACTTGAATCAATTAACTGATTTTGAATTCCCCAGAGAATGTTTCAAGCGGTTTTGATTGTGAGAGATACACGTGAATTTAATTCCATCAGTTCTGTTCATACCTAAAATTAGCATGTGAGAACGAACGCTGAGTACCACTCTACCACTTATATGGAACTCTAGTTTAGTATGGAACAGCTTCAAGGGCTCTCCAGAACATTCATCCACCCCTCTCAAATTTTTGCATAGACTTCTTTTCCAAGAATATTCTCAGCTGGCAATTTGTATTTCATGAATCCAGCCATCAATCATCACTGTTTCTCTCTGGTATTTCCTACCAAAAAAATATGTATGTGCGTTTGAACAATTTATGTGAAGATTATTTTTTAATGAACAGAGAGGATGAGCTATTGCTAGCATATCACAATTTCAATAGATCACTATTAACGACACCTCTATTCAAATTCATTAGCATTTTCTTATTGAAATAACTATGAATATGATGCGATACTTTCACCTTGCATCATTAAAAGCTAATCATGATTTGTTTCTTTGTTACAGGTGAGTAAACTGATCTTAGAATTATTCTTGGTAACTCCCAAGCAGCATTTTCCATGTGATTTCTCTATAATGTGTGAGTATTACATCAATAATACTGTTGTGTTTTGTCTGAGTTATTGATGTGTTTTTATGTAATTGCAGTACTTTTCGAAGTTACTTCCAATCTTCATAGATTGGTGTAAAAATCAAATTTTATTCTGTGGTCAAAAATGACCCAACAAATGAAGACTTCATTAAATGATTAATGAAGCTGTTATCTCCGGTTTTGATGAGTTTCTGGTCTGAGATTCAACGGTTGTTCTAAAAGTTAAGTCTCTATGAAATTTTCTGTGTGAATTTATTTGATTAAACTTGTCCAATATGAAATTAATAATTTTCAAATCGGTTTGCTTTTGCAGTAGGTGTTGAAAAATCCATTATCAAGAGTACATCTTGTATTCTCAAGGAAATACCATTTTTCCAAAATTTGAGGATGATATTCATTGATAGAAACCCAACGATATCAATTAATCCAGTATGATCTTAGTTTCAAGTGCTCCAGTCAATGCGTTTTCAAGTCTGCCAATGAAGATGAAGAAACGTATCTGATTTTAATTGATTTGGATCACTAATAAACCTAAAATATTTTGCGACTTGGGAGTAAATCACACAAAGTCAAGTACCAATTTTACCCGTGTTACAAAAATATTCATATAACATGTATAAATGAACTGAGTTTTATTTTCTTTGAAATTTTGTTTACTGAAAAAGTGTTTTTATTTTTTATTTGACGCTCTTGTTCGATGGGAGATGCAGTAGACTGAAACATAACCTAAATACTTCGTATTTTAGTGCACCCGACTGTTTATTTATTCAAGTTATCCAAAAATTCAGAATCATTTTGCAAAATAATCGCTTTCATTTTTATTTTGTTTCACTCATAATTCACACATAATCACTCAGTGATTATACTAAACTGTCATAGTTCAGTTGCGTCTCACATCCCAGTTCAATTTCTTTGATGTTTGCAAAACGTCCTTACATAGCAGAATATATTGCAATAAATTGTCCCATTCAACAGTTTTTGCAACGCTTTCTCCTTAACTTTAGGCGTATTTAACATCACTTTTTTATCATATTTTTATCGTTGTTCATCTTTCAAGATCAAATAGAACAGATTATTGTGAAAGAAGGCGTTAGAATTTAGTATTTTAATTGAATCTATCACAATTCATTGAAGTTAATCCATAATTGACAGGTCTTAATCAAGTTTTTATGCTCTACTAAACCATACTCACTCACAGCAATCTTTGTTTTTTATTTTGTTATATGTCCCTTGAAAATACGATCCTTACAGTAATTTTTTGTAAAGCTTTGTGATTGATGCTAATAAATTATGAGAGACTCACTCCATCAGCACACAATGTGGTATCTATTACATTACTTGTTAAGTTCCACACAAAATAAAATCTAAAAATGGTGCACCATTTGTTGAAAGGGTTACAATAAATTTTCCATATCATTGTAGAGTGGAAAATGCAGTTGGTATACTACACTATTACTACTGCTTTATGTACTAAACTTTTTCATATTATATTAAACTATTAAAAATTCCAAATTGTTTTATTGTAATTTCTTATTTCCAGTTCCAAATGTCTAATCTGCCTTCTTGATCTACTAACCCTTATCAAATGTTACTCTTCATGGGATATTTTTAAAATTTTGCCACTATCTTGAATTTTCTGATCCCATCCACCCTACAGCTCCCTTGAAAAATTTCGTTGTTATATTTCAAATTTTCTACTACAGTATTTGCGAATTCTCACTGAATCCTCTTAACTCTATCTCCATTCTAAGATCCAATACTTTGGTCAATTGTCAAGCTCACATTCTTCAGTTATTCAAATTCTCCTAGGTACTAGGTTTGTGGCCAAGAAATAATTTGTTCGTAATTACAATTTTTTTAGTAGGCTGCGTTTCATTTGCTTCTTTAAAAATAATGTATCCAGATGAGTATGGTTCCAAATGTGATTAATATTTTTTTTATTATTAGCAGCCAACACAATAGAGCTCTGAAATAAAAAGTATTTGAAAACATCAATCAATTGGAATTATTTTATCAAGTACTCTAGTCTAATCCCATAGCCTCGTTTATTTTTTTTCAAATATGCCTGGTTTCAATACTCTGTTTAGCAGTTCCAGTCTCGAAGCAGTTCCGTCAAAATCTGAGAGATGGCGCTGAATTTCTTTTACATTTTCCACCTCTTGAACTTATTTTTCTTTAAATACAAATGAATCCTGATCTTCTAGACCACTAACCTTTATTTTGACGCAAATAATTATTTACTTTATTTTGACTAAATTGGTCACAGTGGCTTGGTTAATGATGAGAGAAGAGTATCGTAATTTCCAATATTATCTGGTTTGCTCGACTTTTCTTAACATACTGACTTGTCTGATCGAATGAACGTCGAACAATTTAATGTTCTAGGCTATTTGAAATTTTGAACCCAAATTCATTAATTTGATTGTTGCTATTTGAACTTCAAAGTTCCTTATGACCTAAATTATCAAGGGAAAAATCAACAGTCTCAAAGTTTTCATGAGTGAATGTGAGCGTTGTCATGACTGCTCGACAACGAACACACTGTGCTCTGTACTTCAAACACTACATAGTGACTGAAATGGCATTATTTGGACAGTCTGTCAACATTAATTCGATCGATAATTCCTCTTGTCACCGCGTACTAGCTGTTCAAAAAACATACTGTTTCTCTGCTATAGTATAATATAGATAGACTATTATCATGTAGACTATAGTATAATATAGTATATTATCATAGACTAACCAACCATATTGATATAGTCTATGGTATTATATTAATTATATTATAGAAGCTATTCATATTCTCATAGTTGACCCATATTATTTCTATCCCAGTGCTCTGAACAGAAGATTCTCATTCGGATTCGCTCAATGTTATGATTTACTCACCTCTGCTAAAAATTGAAATTTTAGAATTGGATGTCAAAAATTATGTTTTAGCTCATTCTGGTGTCATAACAGAACTGTCATCACAGAATTTACTTTGTTCAATTTCTATAAGTAATAATTTAATCTGTTTATTGTAGAAGTCTGTTCGATTTTTTCTATTCTGCATTGTTCCGAATCATGATGTTATTTTTCATGATTGATTCGTGAGAAGTTGATTTTTCAAATAAAGAAAAGAAAAAGAATCCCTTTTGCAAATATTTAAAATGGCCTAAAAACCTTGGTATCTTTTTTCCCCAGGAAATGAAGTTGAAATAGAAAATTTTCACCCTCTTTTCTATTAACTTTGTAAATACTCTCATTAATAAAATATTGGATCTTGTATTAACTTTGTTAAGAAAATGTGGATAGAAATAATAACTATTTAACATTATTCTGTGTGAAACATAAATGAATCAGGATCTACAATTAATAATTAGAATAGAATTAACTTTGTAAAACTTACTTTCATCAATAAATATTTCATCAAGATCTTTCATTTTCTTCAACATTGTTCCATATGAAGCATTAATGTATCGAAATCCACGATTAATAATTAAAATAAGTTTTACTCCAACTCTGTGGTTAACAAGTTGGCAAACTTTGATTCCAGTTAGTAGGTACTCATATTTTGGAAATGCTTTTAGGTTCACAGAATTATTTGCCGTATACAGGTAATTAGCAGTATTGTTATTCAGGTATGAGCAATATTTTTGAAGGTCTTGGCTGAGTGGAGCTCCATTTGCTTGTCTTAATGAGTTCAATTACGAAGGTGATAGCAAAGCGCATGTAGCCGTATTGTGTATGTGGAAGTGGCGGGGCGGTTATATAATATTCGATTCTCAGCGTGCTCCACTATCAGGTCAAGGCTAGGTCTACGGAAGTCTCCTTGGCAAGAGGAAGTGGGACCCTTTTCTTCTCCCTCTTCTTCTTCATGATCTTCTTTCATTTCGACCGGTTATTTAACTCTTCTTTCAGTTCTCGGCACAAACACAAGGTCCATGAGCAAGTGGTGGCGGATTCCATTTTTGTTTCAGCACTTGTCTGAATTTCTGCAGATCGTATCGTCCACGTGCTCCAACCGCAACAGTCGCCAGTTATTCTTGACTGTAACAAAGGAACAATGCGCGTGGTCGTCCACCACAGAAAATCGCATCTGCATAACCTAACCTCAATCGCTGTAACTCAGACGTCTAATATTTTGGATAGAATTGTCTGGGCTCATTCAACTGAGTACAGTATTCTATGTAGTGTGTGGATCTTGAAAATCTAAGAGAATCCTAGTTAAAAAATGAATAAAATAAGAAAAATTCATTTTCAACTCCAATTAGTGTCTCCTAGTTGACGAGTATAGTCCGATTCACGTGAAGAAGTCAGCATTGTTTATATGAGGAGCATTGATGCCAAGTTTCATTGAGAGAGAAAGAGAAAACTGCACCAAACGTGTTTGTTGGGACTGTGTGCGACAACAATGCACAGTGCGAATAGGATAGAGACATCAGCAACTGTCTTGTGCTGAACAAGGATAGCAAACTCCCATCTAAGCAATGCTGACTTCTTGACGTGAATCGCACTATAGGCCTATAAATTTTACACAATTATTATACACTCATTGTCTAGTGATCTCACTCTAGATGTGTGTTCTAGGTGTTCACATTGTGTGTTCTCATTTCACATCCACTTTCTATTGAATTTAAAACTAAAAAAATTATTAAGTTATAGGTTTATTTTAGAATTGAAATAAATTTTCACTCACTTTTCCAAAACTATAAATTGATAAGCAATAGAATAGAATGGAATTAATCAAACTTCTTCTGTAATTGAAATAATCTTTTTAGAAATTTTAATTTCTTGATTATAAATTTCAAAACCAAATAATTCTCTAGGATATTTTCGATTTTGATGGTACTTCTATAATTCATTCAGTATCAATTTAGTCCTTGAATAGGATTATTACTACTATAATCCTACTTTCCTAAGAGGAAAAAAAATTCATTTTCCCTTGGTAATTTGTGTTTGTAAATCAAATTCGATACTAAAAATACCATTAAATACACTCAACTTGTCTATTGGGTGACCACGACGAAGCCAGGTCTTCACATGTATGTAATGGTAATTGGGTTCTTATGTTGAATGAAACAAGTTTGTAATAGATTTAGTTACTCTTGAATAGGAAAGGAAGTTGTCTGAATTGTTGTTGGCTAAATTCACAATTTTTTACAAAAATTGTTTATTTTTAACTGGCTAACGTCATAATAATGTCGTCACTTGGTCAGGGCCTTCCGGCTCCAAACTGCAAATAACCACGTGTGCATGCAGTGCGGTATTTCACGTTTATGTCGCATTGAAATGACTGGCAGAGCATAGAGAAAGATAACTGGTGCGCGCCGCCCATGAACAATCACCAATGCCGCCTTGTTTGTGTGTGCATTGGACGTTGAAGCGCTTCACAAGGTGCTCTTGAAACTACTAACCCACACTTCATTATTCGCTTGCTGATTGCAGTTCCGAATTAATCAATCGCCAATTCCTGTTATTTTATTTCAATGGTTACTTTGAAGTTGCAAGGTTCGCTTTTCTTCTCATGATTTCTCTACTACCCACCATCTCATTTGATAACTCATTTTTAACTTTCAGAGGTATTGTAGTACCTTGGTTTTTATACGTTATATCATTTTGTCAAGTCAACATTATATTGAAATTTGTTGACAATTAATGATAATTGCAATAACAATAGAAAACTATTGTAACTAGTGATTGTATTTTTAATAGTACACTATTAGAACTTGTGAAATCTTCAACAAAAGTTGAAAATCCAATGGAAAAGTGGGTCTTGTCTAGTCTGACCACTGTTTCAATGTTTAGTGGTAGAGTCAATTTTTCAGTGATTATGGGAGTGTTGAATAAAATAATTTATTTCTCTGCAGAAAAAACTACAATTATTCAAACTTAGAGTTGAACGAAAGCAAAATTATTCAAAAGTAAAATACTGTATATACAAATTTATATACCTACCACAAAACAAACATACCTTCAAATACAGTGTACTTGTATTTTGGGTATCGTTTTAATTTCTCAACAATCAATTTCTCACATGAATATTCACCTTCAAAAGTAGGCTGGAAAAGTAAAATAATTTAAGAAACAAAAATCACTCCTGTTCAATTTTTAATTCAGTATCTTTGAAACAAAGGCATTTCAAATTCCAACCTCTATTCCAGTTATCTTTTCATTCCCATATACAGTGTTGCCTCTTGATTTTTTGAGGTGGATTATTAATATCCAGTTTTAGGAATCGATGTAACTTAGTTCCCAAGTGAACTAGATTTATACAAATAAAAGTATTAATTATTCGATAGATGAACTTTGAAAAAGTCTCATTAGCATAGAATCTTGAGTATTCCATTTGAATAACATCTTTTTAAAATTCTGTTTTCAAGATTGATATATTTGATCTTGATTTCACCATTCTATCAACATCGTTGTGGTATTTGCGCCTGGACTTGATTCGTCCGAGACTTCTCGGGAAATGGCGTTCTACAATTATTTTTTTCACTTCCTTTCTCTCTTCTTCCCTTTTTCTTGTCTCCATCCATTTTCTTAATTGATACTGCTGACTTTGTTAAACTTTATCAGGTTGGTTGAAGGTGATCCAGCGTGCAGTCGCTTTGTTTTTGTTTACAACTTGATTATTTCTATTTTTCCTACACAATCGCTTGCCGTATCTCTCTTCTACACGCCTTCAATCTTCCACTTTTTGTCGCCACCACAATTCTCTGCTCCTAACTGCCTGTCCAATAATGCAAATCAAGTATTTGGCCATCTATTTATCAGGACATTGATTAGGCTCGGTGAAACTTATTGATGTGCTCGTGACTCCAGAGGACAATTTCAATTCAAATTTGGCTTGAAACTTCATCAATATATTCTCAGATATTGTCTGTCACCGACTTACCCTGCATGAGAATATGTTATTAAATCAACTTCTGTAAGTGTAGAACCATTGGAGAAGTTTCTTTATCACTTCAAATAGATTAATATATCAAGAAATCCTCAGCTCTCTTGTGTGATTGTACAGTTGTTTTAGTTATAGAAGATTACAATTTATCTGTTCTATCTAATATATTTATTTAGTGAATTTTCATGTAGGGAATAGAGAAAATGCAAATTAACCTATCAAAGATAACATTTTTCCTTAAAGTTGAGAATATTCATGAATTTGACTATTTGCTCGTCGTTTTTTATTTTTACAAGTTGCTCAGCATTTTATTTTTAGTGTACTATTGAAAAAAATCATTTCACTATACTGGGCAGATTTGTTGTGGAGAAAGGGAATATCCATCACTTTGGTGCCGGTAATGGTGTTGTATTTTTTTATTTTTTTTATTTTGATTTTTCTGCATTGATTAAAATCCAATGCCTCCAGAACTCATAACCATTATGAAAAATGAAAATGAAATTTAGCAAAGTAAGTTGATATAACTTGTATTCGGTAGAACATATAAAAGTCTCAATACTGATCGAATCTAAGTCTCTGTTTTGATTCTACACTATTGGAAAAGAAATCTCTTCAAATTAATTATAGCCTTTTTTCTTGGTTGAACCAGTGGGTTGCATTGTATCCATCAATATTAATTGACGATAATTTAATGCCAACTTTAACTACAGTCATCGGTCATTGTCGAGGAGTTGATTCGAAAATAATTTGATGTATTCTTATTTTTCCTCCAGTTTGCAAAGTAGTGTAATAACTATCAGACTAAACTAGGTGTAACTCGATAGTCATGCTTTCAACACACGAACGGAATGACTTTCGTTTATTGTAATTACCTGATTAGAGTCATAGTCTAGAAAGCCAGAGATGACCAGATTATCCAGAGAGACATCATCTCATTTTGTCTTACCAACTTCCTTGATTGGAGGATCATTAAAGACATCTTCCTTTCTAAATCGTATAAAAAGACAAGGAGTTGTCACAGCTTATTTTCATTTTATTCAATTTAAAAAGATTGAAGACCCTTTAATCAACCAAGTATATTAGATTTATTTCCAAAACTCTTCAAATAGCAAACAAAATTTACTAGTTTTACCTTTTTTCTTCACTTATTTCATTAGTCTGTACTTGGAAAGTGAAGTACTAACTTAATTTGAAGTTCAGTCTTACATTCTCTTACAAGAACAAGACTAAGTAATTGTGTTTCATAATAAATAGTATTTAATTTATTAATGAACAGCAGAACTCATATTTACTATTAATTTTAACTGACAAACTTTGGGTAATCTATCTATGATAATTAAAATCATTGGTCAATCAATAATATTGGTCTGGGGGCTGTTGCATGAGAAAATACAAGCTAGTAATACTAGTTGTCACTATGGTAACTTGCCATCTGACAACTAGTATTACTAGCTTGTATTTCCTCATGCAATAGGCCCCAGGAGGCTCTAATGGGTGTTGCAACAATTCTTTTGGGCTATCTTGTGCAAGTTTCTAGTGAAAATATGTGGTACTTGTAAAATAGTGCGACATTAGGGAATTTTTTATGTATTTATGAAGGTAAAATTCCAAAGGGGTTTGAATCCACTGGGGAATTGAAAGTAACATTACAAATTAATACTTGCTACTTGTATTCCTCTTCAAACTTCAAAATCAAACAGATATCTTTCAGGCTGATCGTCCTTTGTCATCATAATTGAAGATTTCATAGCATCATAGAAGGCTCACAATAGATTAGATTGACCAATTGTCTAGAACTTGAAATGAGCTTTGAGTGTGTGGTGTAGCCAACGAGAGCTGTTCTGTGTTATGTAACAGCTTGAAGCTCAACCCAATAATTTTTTAGTTACTCATTACAGCAAAATAGCAGTTTTCCCATGCAATCTTATTGAGTTGGCAGTTGTTGAACGTTGTCCGATCGGCGGGGAGCGTTGGTGGTAATCACGGATGGTGGAAGGGTGGAAGTTGACTGGGTTCAAAAACTAGTCCCAAGACACGAGAAGCGCTTCCCCCAAGGGGAAGTGTGCCAAGGCCGTCACCCCTCCTTGCCCAGAACCTGCTAAATCCATCCTCTCGTGGAAACCACTGCGATAGGAAGTTGCACTCTTCCTTTTTGACATTACAGCCTCTGCGGCCCTTACATGCTCGCCTAACGATCGCTTCATGTCTGGACTCTTCTATTTTTACTTTTATTTGCTTCTTTCAGACCGGAATTGTCAGATTCCGAAAAACAACTTTCCACAGTCTCCGATTTTGGACTGGAATCAACAGTTTCCTTCGATTTTGCGCGCTAATTATTGTTTAGCATATTTTATTCAAAATAAACTGGACAATAACAAGAGATGGATAGGTAGAGTTTCGAGTGGAATGTTGCTAAAACAGTGAAAAGAAAAGAATGAAAATTGATCAATTCAGTACCGTAGTTAGGGTAATCTCACTAGGCGTCAAATCTGTAAAATAAAGTAGAAATCAATCTGGAAAAAATGTTTTGGAGCTCAGTTCTGCAAGATCTCAATTCTAAAATCCTGTCGACTAGACTTGAGATCCCAGAAAAGAAACTTAATATCTGAAAAGTTATGTGATTATTATACCATATTGAACATTTCTGAAAAATGTTTGAAGTAGGAGGATTACTAAATGTATAATGTGATGTATGTTTGAGTTTTCGGATGATAGTGTTTGTTTAGATGGTTTTGAATCTATCCGATACTATGGCTCTCAACTATTAAAAACAATATTCTCATGGTTTTTCAAGAATATTCTCATGATCTCTTATAATTGAATAAAAATATAAATTGTTTTATCATGTTTAATTCATTGTTGAATTGTATGTATATTTTTAGTACATTTTCACTTTATCGTATTTTCTACTCATAGCTCATAGTGAACCTTTTTTCTCAAAATTACGACTGTTTGAGTCTTGAGTGATTCCTCTTTATAAGAGAATTTTAAATTAGGAAATGCAAAAGAACTGGAGAGTTTTTATGAGAATAGTATACGAGAATCACTGAGAACAAATTAAGTTAATTGTGAGGTGAATGAATAAATCTTCGATTTTTACAAATTACAGTATTGAATGAAAATAATTGAAAGCAGTTCTTCTATTCTCTTTACTCATTGGTTCATCTTTTTCTTCTACTCTACAGAAACCAAGACTCAAATAATTTTTAACCTTCTGATGAAACTTGAATTCAGTGAGTCTCAGAATATGAGGAATTCCAAAGAACTTGAATTCTATGGCAAAACATTCACACATTATTTCATATTTCATCTAGTCAGCAGGAGTGTTTATATGATTTATGATCGCAATATTATGAGCTATTTATCATGCATTCTGCTCACTTTCAAACTAGATAATTATTTATCACTATTAAAATTTAATACTAGAAGTCAAGCAATTATTTAGGATCCTATTAATTTTGATCTTCATATCAAACCACTTTTAATACAATGGTATTGATATCTATGTATTTTATTCTTGCACTTGAATTTTTCCTACAGGAATTATTTATATGTTATTTCCTGCTTTATTTTCATAAAATTCTGTTTCTCTTGATAATATTTACCTTTTATTCGATTCACATTTTTGTGATATAATACTAGCAAGCAGCAAGGAAAGCAGCTTCATTTCAGTTTGAGGATAAAAATTATCTAAGAGTTTAACCTGTTAAGTTATATGAATTTGTTTTAAAACTAGGGCTATCCTCTTAATCTTGAAAATATGAAGAACTTAATACTAAAGAATCGAGTAGTAATAATCTGCGAATATTTTAGAATAATCTTTTGAAGTTTTCCTTGTACATAAATTCAGTTCGTCCTTATAGCAAATGTAATAATTGGTAGTTCTCAAATTCTATTTTCATTTTATTTCATTCAGATTTAGAACCATCAAACTGGAATCTGTAATGGAAGAATGAGCATGCTAAATATCACCTATAGTAAAGTTAATAAGGAAATGTGTGAAGATTAGATGGTATATGGATATATTAGTAAGGATTCATTATTTTAGGCCCCCATCCATTCCTTACCAACAAAGTGGACAATCAACTTAAGCTACACTGAACAAACTAGTATTGCAATAAAATTAACACCAAATTAGTTTTCTTCCCTGACTTCGTGTTTCAAGATAAATTTATTTAATGAATTCAGATCTTAAATAATAATTCTTAACACATCTCTACTCTCAGATTACATGCTAAGCTCAAAGATTTTTGTCTCAGTAGTTGAGAATCTAGCTTGATGTATGAATCATATCCGAAGTGTTGTAGACATAAAAGATATTTAAAAAATAACTACTATCCGCTCGTCTCAAATGAAGAATAACTATAAATATAAATGTTTCCTAAATTCATCAATATTTTAACTAATACTAACCATTTATCCTTTTTAAATCCTTGCCTGTAACGTATAAAAATTGAAGCAAATTGATTGAATTCCTCACCAGAGTTGATACCTTGTACCTCTGATTATTGATTGCACCTCGAAGATAATACAAGAATTTGTGAATTCTACTTTGGTCAACTTCCTAAACATTCATCTACATAGGCCTATTTGGCCCAAGCATCAACTCTTCTATTTGATTATTCCATGTTTGCGGAACAAGATCCACCACAGAGTGAAAAACTGAATAAAATACGGGCCATAAATCACCAAAAGTGGAAACTTGAACTGATACTTGTTATTTACCGCGATTGGAATCTCATTGAGTCGGCGGCCATAGGAGGATCATTGGTGGGTGCAGGAGAGAGGTGCAACAAATGGATTTGTTTGTCCAAATGCGAAGGTTGTTGGTTGATTCAGGAATCGGTCGGTGTCTTCTGTTTATTGCGGCCACTCGTTCACTCTTTGACCTTGTTGTTTTCACATGGAGATGCCTTAATTTCAGGCACTGCCTTCGATATCCTCATTAGGGCAATTTCATTAAGTGCAACCTGTGTTCTGGAACATTCTTTTCTTGCTTGTTAGCTAGTTGGATGCTTGTTGGTTATTCAGTTGGTAACTGAAAATTTGTCTTAATCATCCTAAATTAGTAGGCTATAGTTGATTGGTTGTAATTTCAATCCATTGTTCAGAGTTCCTTCCATTGATGGATAGGATTGCATTTGAATTAATGAATTCGGTACCCAGTGTTTCCGTGAAATCATTCATTGACAAATCGTATTACATGAAAAATTACAAGTTGTAATGTCTTGCAGAGGTGAGAATAAAGTGGAAATTAATTCATAATTAATCCATCAACTCATTCAAGATATTGTCACATTCATTTAATTTGGCGTATGGCGAATAGATAGATAGATAGGTATTTTTTACCATCGGACTCTAAAGGTCGGTTTTCGTTACTGCGACCGAGTGCCGCAGCGGAGCCCGATCCAGATTAAATGAATATTGGTATAATGTAGCTCATTCACAGTTTTGTCGATTTTGTACACTAAACAGTGTTGTTGTACTCTTCGTGTTGTTGTTTTTCAGCTATAAAGTCATGTTTTACAAATTAAGTAATGTTATGGGTGATAGAACATGATGGACCTTCTTTTACAAAGTTCAGTTAATGTTTAACTGGATGTGAAATTTATTTTTATGGAATTCGCTCTGTAAGATCCAGCTAAAAGAATTCTCCAATGTTGCTAGCCCAATTAAAGTGCACTTCTTGTTCATTTTTGTTGTATCAAAAACTTGAAAATTCACCTTTGAAATTTATTCAGTCAGCAATCAACAGCTTGTGGCGTAGCAAGGATCTTTCTGGAAATATATTCAGTAGCACAATAATTAATGAATTAACGACTTAATTAAGCAATATTTCAAATACCTTTTGCTTTTCTTAAGCCATTAAAATCGATCTGAACCATTTTTTACCGATTATCAATGCGAAACGTGAATTCAAATTTAAAAACGTCTAAAATCCACTTCATTTGAATGATCAACCCTAGTAACTGGTTGTTATTGTTCCAGGGCAATTTTTTCTTCATTTTGTGAACAACTTTTACTTCTGTATCATAACCTTCCAATTACAGTCTTGTTATTTTACTTATTTATAGAAATAATACCTGCAGTCATGTTCAACCAGTATGTATCTTACTCGTTTTAATTCATGAAAATCATCTTATAACTAACTAGTGGTGATTGCCTTCCTGTTCTCATTTCAATTTGATTCATGTGTTATTTAGTTTTCAAAAAAGTTCCTCATTAACTGTGCTGAGATACATTTTATAATAACATTCATAACCGGTTATTGTTGACGCTTATATGCACATTGTCAATAAGATTTTTGCTCAATTAAATTCCTGATGTATTCATTACTTGCATGGGCACAATCTAAAGATCTTGATGTAATCTTTTCAATTTAAATAAAAACTATATGTCTGCCTCAATTTTTAAAATGTATCAAGGGAAATAAAATTATCAGTTGTATCTGATCTAGTGTATGGCTTTGGTTGGTGGGGAGACCCGAAGGTAGTTCCACCTTGCCGTATATAACCTATAATTCCATTAGGTTGAAGTTCTATTTCACTTTACAAAATGTTTACTAATTTTGAAAAAATTCTTTTCGGTATATGAAGGTATATACCAGTTGTAATTTACTTATCATTGCTTCATTGGTTATAGTATAGTATCATTATCATTCTGATCAATTTTTTATAGTGTCATAATTATATTCAAATTACTATACTTCTTTTTGGTTGGTACAAGTTGTCATTAAACTTTATTACCAATTTTATTCAAACTTAATACTTTTATCAGTAATGATGCATTTTTTGTTCAAGCTCTGCAGGTTCATAAATAAAATTGCATTTATTAATAACTTCCTAATCCAGGAACTTCAACTTTTATATTTTCAATTACATATTTCAATACATAATTATGTCAATCAAAACTTGAAGTGTGTTCTTTTAAACAACAACAGATGCAGTTTTATATCTTTTTTAACAAAAACTATATGCATTTTCAAAGTTGTTAAGTCCTTTTTGAAACACTCTGTATATTTTGGAAGTGAAACTTATATTAACTAATCCTTACACTGGAAAGCAGAGACTGTAAAGACTGTACATAGAAATCATTGATATGTCGAATATTATCTCTCAACTTTAGTCGAAAACTTTTAGCTTTAGTCCTCCTTTGATCTTTAGTATTGCAGTATGATTTTTTCTGTAGTTGTATCATTCTAATCTATCTAGGAGTAATTTTCATTGTATATGGGAATAGTTAGAATATCTTATTTTTTATATTCATTTAATCCCAATGTATAAGATGATAGGCTATCAGATTTCATAACGCTTTGGAGTTTGTCATACCAGTAGAATTTTTCACTCAACAACAATTGTCTATGCGCTTGATATGTCATCATTAATTCATTTTATATTACTTTTCATTAATTCATTTATATTACGTTATTTGAGTCCCTGTAGATTCTTTCTAGATTTTATAATACTGTTTGCATGATTGTTTGTAATTAGTATGTAAGTAGTATTCTAGAAGTGATAAATTTACAGAAAAATAACATTGAAAAACTAAACTTGAAAACTTGATATCTGCCACATTCATCTTACCACATTGCTAAAACGTATTGTTCCACTGTACTTCAATATTCACTGTTAATCATAAATGATTATATCATGACGATTTATAACTATACACAGTATACAGTTCATTAAATATAAGCAATCGTAAAATACTGTATTAATATTACTCATTTAGGTGATACATGCTACAGTATGTATTTACAATAATTATAAACTTTGTTTTTTTTTCAACAGGTAAGTGATGCTGATTCCTGGTTTACCATTCAAATGACGTGAGTTCCAACATAAATAATATTAATGATAATAATTCAACGGGATTGAATTTTATGTGTTCATCATGCTAAGATCATTCTCCACAATAATCTACAGTACTTGAAACTTTAATATTCTTCACCCCTTACTTTAAACTCTGCTAAAAGTACTATTTCTGTCCAATCCAAGGCAAGGAAACTCGTTTTTTGAACGAAATCTTTTCCAACAATCTCCTCTCTTGATTTATCAGTATATATAAGACACTCTGCTCAATAGGTTTTTTTTTAAATTTGATTATTTGTAGATGAAATTTTATTAATTGATGGCTACAGGTCAGTTAAGGTGATGTGTTGTCTTGAAATTGTTTTTTGACGAGAAAAGTGCTATGGAAATATGGCTGTGCTATAAATTAATACTATATTCATATCCATACGTTAGCCTTATCGACCTCCTGATTATTATTGATAAGTCTATTCCAGTATTGGCAGGGAGAATGGATATAAGCATGGTCCACCCAAAATGAACAAAGGAATTTTGTTCCTTTTTTTCTTGTTTTTATTATGGAAATATAGTGGGTAGGTATGTAATAAATTAGCCCCCAGTCATTCAAAATGTTCTAAATCATGTTGCTTTTATTCTTATTTTTAAACACTATGAGCCTGTTAATATCATAATTCTATTCAAAGTATGCACCTAAACTATAATAATCATGATTGAAAGCCAAATTACAGGCTTTTTAAAATCATGTTAGCTTAGATCTCGTAAATAAACTCTAGTTTATGCGCTGTACCTGGGAACGTATTAATTCTCACAAACCAGTATTTCTTGTGGAATTATTGATTTTTATTTTCCTCGCTGCAACTCTATTACTGGATAGTACTACTATCAGTGTTGTTGGGATTTTTTGTGCTGAATTTCAAGTTTCAGTTGTTGAGTTCCTTTTTTAAATTACTTGACTTAATTTATGTTTTAGATTGGAAGTCATTCTGCCATCAACAGCTCAGCATGTGCTGTTTCAATCTGTGTATGAACTGTAATCTTGTAAATGGAATAGTAATTTGCAGCCTGTTGACGAATATAACTTACAACTGGTGTTATGTGAATCAAGTTGCATGTCAGTTTTTTCAAATTTATATCTACTTCTCTGAAATGCCTCCCATTACTTAAACTAAACTTGTTCTATCGCTTATATTTTTAGTTGTTGTTTTGAGTTATTTTCTAGTGGTCAAGGGTAGGTTTTACACGTGGCATGTGATGGGGTGCAGAGCAGGACCATTATACAATATAACTCAATTCTGCTCTGCGGACTCGACTTTCATTAAAAAAACTTATATGAAAAATATTAGAATTAGACAGAACTTTCTTTATGAAATCAACAAACTCCACATTCAATCCAATTACATTATGTAATTCAGTAACCATAGTATCTAACAATTAGCAAGATCAAAATATTCAACTTTTAAAAAGTTTTGTTTGAAAGTTGCATGTGTGGAAACTGTGGATAACATATAATTTTCAACTACTCGAGGCAAATAAATATGTTGTTTTGACTCATATTTTCGCGGCTCACACCGGTTTTATTAAAATAGCTTCTCTTTAAGTTTTGAGACCGGTTCTTATCTGGTCAAGTTATCATGATATAACATAATGAAACAAATGTTTTGATTTTCCCTATTCTTTTGAAGGAATTCCTTCTATCACGTCAAAATTTATATTAAAATACAGTAAATCTTAAATATGTGACGGGAAATTTCCTATTGGTTCTATAATCAAAATCAGGAAAAAGCCCTCTTGTTCCGGTAATTTTAGAAAGGAGGTGGGTTTTTCTTTTCAAAAAATCATTCTCACAGTTCAAATATCCACCGTAATGCTACTATTATAATACAATGCTTCAAATAATACAAGGCTTCTGATGCTTATTTCTTTTAATTGAAAGAATTCATTGCATCCTCTATATTATATTGATTTTTAGTGGTATTGCAAAACCACCAATTCGTTGATATTCATCCATTTTTACAGTTCTGAAAATTGAAAACAACTCTGAAAGAAAACCGGGATTTTTGAAAAGTAAAATATTTCAACGAAAAAACTCACCTTCTTTAACACAAAAACACTATCCCTCTTCTGTGCAAGTTATTCCTATGAAAAATCGGTCAAATTTATGTTACTCTCAGAATTTATCCTATACCCTGAAATGTTTTCCATGAAATCAAAATGAATAATGTGAGAATCGAGAAAAGTTCACCTTCTAAAACACAATCATGTTCCCATGCAAGGAATTTCCATGAGGAATTGTGTGAGACTTATACCGAATAATTTTTGCAATTCATCTTGTGATAATTCCTGTAAATCTATCATTCTCCACGAAAGTGAATCCATTAAAGAAATAGCGAATACACAAAATACTTTATAATTTTTCAATTCATCTTCTGATAATTCCTGTAAATCTATCATTCTCCACGAAAGTGAATCCATTAAAGAAATAGCGAATACACAAAATACTTTATAATTTTTCAATTCATCTTGTTATAATTTCTGAAAATTTCTCATTTTCCATGAAAGTGAAATTTGTTCAAAATACTGTAGCTCAGTGGGAAAAATGTTCTCGGAAGAGGGAAATTCTCAGCGTCTGACACTTGCCACTAGAATCTTCTCCATCACAGCTAGGTCCGATCTTGATAAGCGTTTATGGCCGGGCAGTGTGTGAGAGAGACAGCGTCACTTGTTTACCTTAGCGCCGCGAGACGCGAGTGACTTTGACTCTGCGATCTGAGCGCGGCTCGGCTCAGTCAGTGTCAGCCTATTCGCCAAGGCGGTTCGAATCGTTTTTATCGTGCAATGTCACGGCGCTTCACGCGAAACGCGTCTTACTACCGGTCCTACAATTCGTCGCGCTAGTGATTCATTTTTTACTGTCGGATAGTTCGTAGTTACCAGTGAATGGAATACTGTGTGTTTGTTAAATATTTGTAAGTTCGTGTCCAATTAATTCTAGATTTTATTTACAAACAAACTTAGAGACAACAGGTTACCACTTTTATGTTTTTTTAAACATGAATGCCACCCTAACAATCAACCCATTCTCTGAATTTTCTCAATAGGCTCAACACTGGTTTTCTTATCAACTCCAATTGATTGTATTTTATATCCATTATTTTTTCTACTGATAAAATTGCACTGATTTAAATACTTTCAGGTAGAAAACAAAATACTGTATTTTGTATTTGAAATACTGTATTTTGTTTTGAAAAGTTTCTTTAAATCAGTGTAATCCTATTAATATAGTCAGATAGTTCATGTTCTGCCTGTGAATGCAATGTGAGTTTTTTTTTCAAATTTTTAAGTTTATGGTCAATTGGTTCAAGATGAAAACAACTTTAACAATCAACCCTTTTTTCAAATTTCCCAATCAATTCTCATCTGTTTCTCTTATCAACTCTATTGAAAATTAATGCAGTACTAACAATTAACCATTTCATAATTTCTCAATGCTTTACTTCACCCATGAAATTACATCATACTATTGCAAAAACACAAAATTAACATAATGCACAAAAAGCTCAAACTATTCCCTATTAAGTCCTTGCATGGTATATTTAGATGTTCTTCGACAACAACAGTTTTATCAATAAATAAATATCAATGAATTTCAAACACCATTCTAACTATCAACACTAAATTTTTAACTGCTATTGTGATTCCTTTTAAATCATTTCCCCTCTGCCTTTTCGTAATTCGAATATTTCAATAAAAGTGTGACAAATGCTCCTCTGAAATACTCAACTTTCAAACTTCTTGAAATTCTTAAATTGCTATAAACCTCGTCTATTAAGGTACTATTACTGTGACTAATTTTTAGGGGTTTTCTCTGTTGATTTGTTGTCAATATATGTAATATACAGTATAAGTAAGAATTATTCAAATGATATAATTATTCATTTTGATATTTTGGTCACTCCCGTAATAAATAGAATACATTATTCTGTATCTCGTCACGTTTTTAACCGGTAAGCCGGGTTTTTATTAGTACAATTAGTGGTAGAGTAGCTGGCATACTAAAGAATAGTAGAGTAACTTTACCATGGTGCTACTATGTACTCTACTCTACCATGTACGTTTTCATTGGGGGAGTTTACAAGATAGTTACTACTTTCCCAATAAACTCTACCACTAATTCCACTAAAGAAAACCTGGCATTAGTGTATTGAATCATTAGCACATTATTGGGATTGGGAAATACAACCTCACTCCATATTTCGAAAGCTGTAGAAGGTGAATAAAAAAATATTCCAGAATAAAAACAATCCACCTCAAAATATCAATGGATTTTTTTTAGATATTTTAGAGTCAAGCATTTGTTCTAAAAACTACTTATACCTTGAATTTCCGCATTTAACACCAAACCACTGTAAAATATTTGTCTCCCAGTTCTTTCACTTGGCTAAATCTGTAGGTTGTGGTATTCCTATTGTCTTTATGGTCTGTTAATGGATTACATTAGAGGATTTGGTTCTTTCTGAGTGCAAATACATATTAAACAACATAGTTGTGTTGTGATGCTCTTGTGCAAACTTCAAACTTGTTTATTGCCTTGAGATATTTGAAGAAGCCTTGGAGAAGAATTGTTGAAACGCGAATTCCTGACTTTTCTTATGCATGGAAATCCCACGGAAAAGCAAATAATTTGTTTACAGCTTGACAGCTATGATATACCTACTGTACTCGACATTAAGCCATGTGCATTAAGTTATCACATCATTTCTATAACTGATAGTCACAAAAACCATAAAATTAATTGCATTACTTGAAGTTAGAACTCAAATTTCATAAAAACAGGTTACTTATTGTTGTAATTATATTGTGATTTATCACAATGTTTCTTTATGCTTACGAGAAGAAAAACTCCTTGACTATGGATCTAGATACCTGTCATGCTCATTTTGAATTAATATTTATTTTCAGGAATAAATGGAAAATGTTTATTCTATCTTCTATCTTAAAAAATACCGATATTCAAAATAGATATAATGCTAATGGTGGTTTTCTAACTTCGACTATGAAAACATGATTTGAAATAGAATTTATAAATCCCTTTGAGAAAAATATTGAATAATACGAAAATATAAGAAAAATAATAATAAGATATAAGAAAAAACTGAATTGCTTTTTACTTGTCTATTCCCCTTCAATTGTGATAACTTTGAAAAATAGTTTTCATTTTTATTCTCCAATTTACAGTATGGGAACTTTCTTACCAATATCTAAAACTGTAATTTTTTTCCAAATCCGCAATCTGTCAGCAGTTATCTCCGACTATTCGCTAACCTTATTGGTCAACATTAGCGTTTAGATCAATCAAGTTCACTTGTGCCATTGTTTCTTGGGACAATAGCGTCATTAAATCTGTTGTTCAATAAATCTGTTTTATTGTCGCAGAAAAGTTCAAATTCTAAAGAAGATTTGGGATTGAAAGGGTTATCTATTTAATTTCATTCCATTGAATACTTCTTTTAATAATAATACGAGTATGTAGACTGGCAATGATGTTTGCTCATTTGTTGAAGTCTTTCAAATGAGCTATCGTTCAAATGAATATCAAAACCGGTCAAGTAAAATTTTTAAAATATAAATTTTATTATAGTTCAATTAAACTCATTGAAATATTTCATTCAATCTCCATTTCAGAAATAAATACATTTCAACCGTTTAAAAATATCATTGAAATAATTTATTCATTGAATCTTTCAATTTTATGCAATGTCCTCTAGCTTGAGTCCTATTGTTCACTGGTTAGTCTGTCAAACAAGCCATCTATACAAAATTGGGTAATCTGGAATCACCTGTGGGTAGAAGGTGAACAAAACTTATTGATCTGAACTTGGTCTCAGATGTACGATACATGAACAAGCTGCATTGGACGGGCACATGGCCAGCTTTGAATAAGGTCATCCTTTTTGCAAGTATCTGAACTTATCATTCGACAAGGCGAATAGTTCATCTGTATGCTCGCTCTCAACCTTCAATATAATGTATAGAATGTTGGTCGCATTCAACTCTATTAACATATTTAGCTGAAAAAAATTGAAATTAGTCTACAAATAATTGAAAATTTTGTTTATCATCTATTATTGTATCCATGGATCAAATTAATTAAAATTGTTATTTTCCTACTACAAAAGCTGGAGTGTAGAATGTAGAATATCGGTACCTTCTAAATTGGATTTTAAACTCCTCACCCATGTTTCTTTTGAGTCTTATAGATAATACTCATATTGTATAACCTACCGTATTCCCCAGCTTCTTACACCTTCCACATATAGATTAGAGTTGTATGGTGATGAATATTATTCATTACCATTGTATCGGTACCTGGTTTCATAATCATTCATACGATTTATTTATCAATGGATACAACAGGTTGTTCCAAATTGTCTTCTTTACATAGCAGTTTGTACAACAGAATATCATCTCTAGAGAATACAAGAAAAAGTAAAAATACAATGTTTTAAAATACAAAATTATGAAAAATGAAATAAAACTATGATCAAAAGATGAATGAAACTAAATAGAATTAAAATTACATATTCATTCAATCAATCCTTTTTCATGGAAAATCCATTAATTAATTTCAATTCCATTAAAATCCTAGATAACCTAGTTGTGAATAAATTCTTATTGGAACAACTATTGCACATGCTTCCAAAATATGTATAGTCGAAATTCCAACAAAAGTTAATATCATTGTTGTATAACTCTGTTTCTCTGTTTTCTTGGAGATTACAGTCCTACTTTGATAGGAAAAGTAGTCAACCGATTAAAAATAAGATTCTAATAACTGGCCTTCATGACGTGGAAAATTATGGCTGAAATTATCAGATCAGAGCCGAAATCACAGCAGAGTAATTAGAATATTTTCTTCTCATTGAAATTGACCATAATCAACACCCGCCAGGAAATAATCGTCTATCTTGGTTTCACACCAGGAATTGCTCTTTGTGGGTGCGAGAAATAACCTTTGACGCCAGAACCAAATAATCAGCCAGCATTGTAATTTATCCAGTTACCTGTCTGTGATAACGGATAATTATTCCATCTGTGCGTTAATCTTGTAATTTTCCTTTCTATTGAAATCCAGTTGAATAAATTATATGATTACAACTTTTTCATGATAGTCATGGGACGTGGGCTTCAATCAAACATTTTTCTACTATTTCTTCCAATTATTCAAATATTCAAATAGATCTCTAGTTAACTTCTATTTTTACCAATGAATGATTAACTAACAACTCATCAAGCATCAGGAAAATCAACCAACATTAAAATTGCATTTTAATAGAATTCTCAATAGAATCCAGAATAGAATTTGAGACAGAAAATTGTTTATAATAATTATTGGCACAAAGCAAAATTTATAGCAATAGGATTGGACTCCTGTAAATAGCATGAAATTCAGCTTGATTCTTGACAATTATTTTTGTTGTTATTCTCCTTCCATTTTTCCATCAGTATTATTGTATTGAACGAGAAAAATGTGTGGTTTTATAATCTCAATCTGGAGTAGAAAATTTGTTGACCAAAATAGTTGAGTATTGACTAATAACTAAATATTGATGATGCATGACACCATCTTAGTAGTAGTGAAAATATTGGCAACTGTCTTCTGTGAATTAAAGAACACCAATGAGAAATCGCTCGGAATTCAACTAATCTTTACATATTTTCAAACTTTTCAATGAAAATCACTATCTATCTCTGGCATTAAAAATGGTTTAGAATAGAGGCATTGTTGTGCAGTAATTAAACAAAGTTATTGGCAATGATTCTTATTCTTCAATTGTGATAATATTTTATGATCTGTATGACCTGTATAATATGTATCATGGTCTCATAGATACTTTTCAGTTGGCAAATTGTTGGCTTTGAATAGAAACAGTATAATGCATGTCTTTTTGCTTGTCGTATTAAATGATATTTCATTTATTGTCTTATTGAGCCGTGGATGAGCTTTTGTACTACAGTACGAAGCTTTTGTTGGATAGAAAACAATTTTTCCAGTTTTGACTCTTTTTACTGACTACTGGATATCTAATCCTCTCTCTCCACATCTTGTAGTTATTATTTGCCCATTTTCATTCATCAACCCTGTTCTAAAAGTCCCAAAATTGATGTTTCAAAGTTTTTTCAGGTTTACCATATGAAAAGAATAGAAGCTATCCTTTGCTATATATAGTTTCCTCTATAGTTTCTTGCTGTAGTTTCTTGTCTTCTCTATAGTCTCTATACTTGCCCTATGCTCTATAGTTTCACTTTGGCATTGATTAGTAGTTTGAAATGTTATCTTCTGCTCTCATTGTGGATTTTTTTTAATTGGCGGATGGCGAATGATTGTTGAGAGACTCCATTATGTTTGATTAATCCGCCATATTAAAAAATTCTACTATACGTTGTACAACTATATAATAAGTGTTAGATTAGAGCAAAGAATTGCAACATTGCAACCCTCATCTCCCTCTTTCTTTCTTAATAATTGCTTTAACACACAATGGTACTACATGGTACAATATTTTGTTCTATATGATGGTTGGTAGAGTGGTAGCGCCCCACCAATAAATCAGTAGTTATATACAAAGTGCAGTTGCAGTAGCAGTTGTACATGCAGCAAAGCAATAATTATTTTGCTAACTACAGTATTTTGCTACGCATGAAGATTAATTGCATAATATATTTTCCAACTACTTTATTCTCCGTGTAGGCGGAAGAACTCGTATCACATGATTTAGGAAATGTACCATTCACTTCGTTTATCAAAGGATTGAAAATTATTTATTGTTACGGTTAGTTAGCAACCAACCTTCACATTACATTACAGCAAAAAGGCAGGTACTGTATCTTATCTTTTAGAGCACTTATGTTGTTCGACTCGAATAACATCTTACGTAACAAAATCAGAATAGAGTAGCTAGTTATAAGTAAGTGTCGAAAATTCTGCGGTTCCACAATTAACGGCCGATTACCGTCCGAAATTAACGAAATTATCCAAAATTAACGGTCGAAAGTTGTCATTTGACGGAGCTGATTAGAGATCTGAATGCATTGATTCTGTTGAATAGAATGGAATAGACAAGAATAAAATCAGTCATTTAAAGAATAATTATTACGGACGTCATTCTACGAAGGTTTAATCTAATTGGCGTTCATACAATCGGCCTTAAGCTTATTTATTCACGGATAAAGCGTAAATTATTACAACGAATGGGAGGCTATTTGATTTGATAAAGCCAAACTAAATCATTTGTAAAAACCATTACACGTTGAAATCAAGCACTGGAATTGATTACAGTAATTTTAAGATACTTTCTCACATGAAAGTGAATAAAGTAATTTTAGCTTCTGAAAACTTTTTCTTATGATTATTTACTTCTTCCATGTGTCTTAAAATGATCAAGATTAAATTCTCCAACAAATTTGCCCTCAAAAAATCAATTTCGCCTTGTTTTCTTCCTATTAATTTTGATTTTTTGATTCCCCTTCAATACCACTAACCCTTCTAGTGTTTCCAATTATTAGAAGTCAGATTGAATAAAATATGGAAAATGAATGAGGACATGCTAAACTATATTGAAAATTGAAGTTTCCCTCTTTCTACAGTGATCTTCATCAAAACTCTACTGATATGAGATGAAGTGATAAACAACTGACTCACTCATCCCCCATCTCTGCTTTGTCATGAACATGATTTTCTGCTCGGTCGCCTTGGAACTGACACAGCAATACTTCTTGCAGCCTCCTCTCATCATTCTGCTATCGTTTTCTAGTTATTTTTAGCAAGCCTTGTTTGTATTCTGATGAACTATATGATGCAACAGCTAAATTATCCAAATATTGATTACATTGTTCAAGCAGCGAGAAAAGAATTGGTGGGTTCAAGCAGCTCCAATCAAAACCAGGAACCTTTCTCAAAAATCATAATTTCTATTCTGTTTGGATGAAGAAATGGAAAAATTCAAGTTTTTTTTTAATTATATTTTATAATTGGGCTACAATATTATTTTAGGCCTACAGTGGATACTTTTTAATTCTTGGTTCTCTCCAATCCAGAATGTACTTTGTTGCTATACAATTTAGATTTTAGAAGTTGAGAATTATTTCTCTCATTTTTTCTTAATAATTGAGTAGTGTCCAAGCAAATGTATTTAGTGTTTTCAAATGGGATATGATACTTGTTATTGTCTAATAATGAAAACATTTTTTGAAGCAAATGTTTTGAATGTGTTTTCAAGCAAAATGTACTTCGTTTTTTAAAATGGGATATTATACTTGTCTGATAATGGAAACATTTTTTTGTCTTTCCTCAATCTGCTCTAGTTTCAGAAAATCATTTTCTCAAAGTCAAGATACAGATGGGGCTCGAAACATTTTCCAACTTAATTTTGAGCTGATAGGATATCCACTTTTTAAAATATCTTATTAATTAACAGTTCAACTTTTCGCGTGTTTCAAATCATCTTTTGAAAAAATATTATTATAATAAATTGTTCTCGTCAAGCATCCAACGAGCATCCCCTAGCATCAGTTTATTTTGATGGTATCGTTAGTATTATGGGACAAGATTTATCAAACTCTCCTGTTTCATTTTGCATTATTATGTGTGAGAAACGTTGAATATAATATAGTGTCATTTATAAGCATTTTGTTCAAATAATTCCTATTCTATCTTATGACATCTTTATTCCTTCTATTTTCCATGTCAATCTTGTTTTCCTTTGAAATTTATTCAATCGTCAAAACTACCTGCTACTGAATTTGAAAATTCTCCAATCTATACTAGTTCAAAGGAACTAGCTTGTAAATGTAGGAATAAATTAATGAGTATAGTTCTTTGAAAAATGTTGTTTTATGTGGAAAATCGAGAGATGCAGAAGCACCAGCCCCCAGCCGAACATTAGTTAGCCGACAATTTAGAATAAAATTGATTCGTTTGACAAGGCCGTGGAAAAATCATTTCCAGTTTCCGACTAAGCTAAACTTGTAATCGAGGGTAACCGGTCTTTGGTTTGGTCTTTGGCAAAAGATCAAGTCAAGGCCAAGGATTGTGTACGTGTGCGCGTGTGGATCTGTGCGTGTATGCGAGTTGGATGGTGGTCATTGTTCATTTAATCAATAATTGATCCAAAATATTTCAAGATATATTGTACACAAATTTTCAGTAGGGGATAGATCAATTTTGAAATTTACTTGAATTTTTTTATTTTAATTTTTTATCAATAATCTAATTTTCCCTTTCATCGGCTAGGTTTGTTTACATGGAAATCGGATTTATGCTTTTATCCTTCTCAGGGTGCGTTTTTGTACCGACCATAAAAAAGCACGTGTATAACATTGGTATATATGGAGCATTGGAGCGCTTTCTTTTAAACTGTCGTACGTTTTTCAAGAAAGCCTCATTTGCCCCAATGTAATTAATTAATGTAACTAATTTGACGTTACGACAATATAAGTTATTTGACGTTCGTGTCAAAGATTTCAGTTCTTGAATCAATAAATTCATCAATCAAAAGATCTGATTACAAAATCAATCTCCAATTATCACTAGATCAAAAATTGATAGCCTGTTAGGGTAGATTCGAACTTCTAGGGGTGAAAGATTCGAACTGGAATTAAAAGAAATATGTGCTCAATATATTGTATGTACTGTAACAGGTCCATATTTCAATATCATATCAATTCGGTCTGTTCGAATATGTTTATATTTAGCAGCAGTACCAAAATTTGAACACAACTTGAAAGCTTTCGGTAAAGTCTCTTTAGTTCGGTATTTTACAATGATGTCATCTTGATAATTTTTACACCCCATAAACAAACGACTTTGCAGCATTTTATTTATAGGCATCAAAATCTTCTAATCGAACACCTTTTTAGACGTCTAAAAAGGTTGATCATGTGATAATCCATCCAACTTTGTTGTAAAGCACGTGTGAATAATTAGCAAAATGAGAGTACTTTTTTAGAGCAGCTTGTTTGATGAGCTCACGTTAAAATCAACATCTTTGATCGCCATCAATAAGCGAAAAGTTCCACTTCCCCTTCTGTAAACACAACGGGTTCGGTTCTTTTTCGTACGAAGGACGCAATTCTAAATCGAGAGTTCATGTACAACTTTTTCATTAGTTTCTGCATTTTTTCAACTTTTTTAAAAAGTGTTGGAGATCCTGTTTTGCGTCGTCAATGTGTACTCGAGCCCGGTTTACATTTTCCAGCTTTTTCTGCATAGCAAGAGATTTTTGTGCAGAAAATAAACAGTCTTGTATAAAAATCCAAAAGTTTTCCATCATACTTGCTTGCAACCACCTTGAGAAGCAATTTCTAAACCCCACTCGATAAGTTTAATCCATTGACATTATGACTATTAACATTCATGACTAGTTTTTATAATAAAGTATTGATTATTAAAACATATTTCTATTCTCTGTAATGGAAATTCCCTCCCTCTGAAAAAATGCTTTAATTATTTTAAGAAACAATTTGTGTCTTTTCTTGGTACTGCAGTAATAAGTGGAGTACAATTTGGTCTATGTTTTAGCACTCCAACAATAATTAGAAAATGAATTTTGCATAAATTGTAGTTCACATGTTATTGGCACATAATTTCCTTTCTGCGTTCATAATGATCAACTCGAAATTCCAATTGAAAATTTCCCTGGGTTCTCAATATTGTGTTTGAAGGGTGCTCTAGCACCGCGGGTTTTAGTGTATTCTTGATAGTTGTGGAGCTGTCATAAGGAAACTCAATACACACCGAGAAATTCCCAATTGAAACCTGATACAGGAACTTCTACTCTTGTAGAAGTAGTGTCACTTGCAGAATATCATTCACATTACCATAGACTAACTGTACAGTTAGTCTATGACATTACTTTGAGGGTTTTTAGTAAACCATCGTAAGATTGTATAATCTCACCCTTGGTGTGATACTCAAATTGTCTCAAAAAGTGCTCAATATGTTGAAAATTGTTACTGGATATCTTTTCCAATTTCTACGAGATATCAGTACCGTTTTGGATTCAATTATCACCGTTCTTTCTATTGGCAGCAGATAAAAAAATTGAGTGGAAAATTGTTAAGAGTTGGAATAATGAATTGTTGCGCTTGAGAGCCGTTGAATTTGTCCTCCTTATCAATTTTTTATGCTTGATAAATTAACAAAATGTTGTTTGTTCCGATTGCTGTAAATAGCTTGTATCATTTTTTGATAGCCTACTTATTGATATGCTGACGTACTCATTGTTATCGGTCCCCAGCACAAAATCATTAGTTATGCATTTGTTCAAATGAATGGATTCTATCATTTGTTCGCACACATCTACATTTAGGTGCTAGGAATGATGAGGGTTGAAAATTTATTTCAGTAAATAGAAAAATTATTGGTGAATCTATTAGGTCCAAAAGAATCAGATTTTGATTTAAGGCAAGAGTTCTTTTGGTTTTGGTTGTAGAATGCAGCAGGGTCTGAGTGCGTGATTGATACAGCTATGCTTCTCCTAAATAAAATTTTCCTTTCTTCATGATCTCTCTTTTCTATTCTCTTCGGTTCTGTATATGCTTATATGGTTCTGTTATGCTTGTGCATCAATAGTTTCTTTTAATGCCAGATGTTCTTACTAATTGATTCCAACACCTATTCCAACAATAAGGATACAATGTCTGTTGACAATAAGGATGTCTGTGGACAATGGAGTTTTTGAAATTTACTTCTTTTTCGTGACTCAAGGATTTATTTGCCTTTCTGTCATCATCATTAAAGATTTATTGTGGATTGTGAAGATGGATAATAATTCGTTGTAATTACCTTTAAGTGATCATGCATCAATTTCACGAATAAATTCCGTAAATTCAAGGTCAATCTCATACCGAAGAACTTGGAAAAAATGTCTCAACGCCGTTGAGAATGAAAGTTTCCTAGCTTCCCGTTGGGTTAGTCTGTAGAAGTTGCTCATATTTTTCAACCAATTCCTCTTCATTACTTGTACTTAATTGTCACACAAGTTAGAAAAATGTCAATTAAATTACTTGTGTGTATTTTTATCTTATTCTCATTACGCTTACACTTGTTTATCGCTGATTCTAATTTCCTGTTTGTATTTTTAACGTATAAAAACTGTTCAAAGTTTTCCGCTCAGTGTCCTTGCAGCAACCTGTTCTGGTTAATTAGAATTTTTCGATCACATTCAATTAGACACATCCCTTCAACATAGCTTTTCTACATTTTCTTCTTGGTCTCTTCGGTCAAAAAATACCTAAAAAATCAAGCTTATGTCTATTTTTAGGTGTCTATTTTTCGATGTACTTGCAGCTTCTAACTCTTAAGATTATATTTCTCACAGAGTATCTAATCCTTTGATCTGAATCCATGATCAAATACGTAAGAATTATGCTTATTTCCTGAGCTTTATGATCAATTAAAGGCATCTCTGACGTGGAAATTTATGTTTTGCCAATAATGATACCAGGAGACAAAAATTACATAATTCGTATTTCTTTCAAGTCGATGGTTCCAATTCACTTTTGTAAATAAACGTAAGCTGATTCGAATATCGCCTAACTCAAGATTTCTTTAATCGATCGTTTTGATAGTGAAGTGAATAAGTTCAACAATATCGATTTTTTTGTAATTGATTAGGATTTGGATTTATTTAATCTGTGAAATCTTGGATCGATAATTATCATTTGCAGCGTAAAAGACAATACTAATCACTATCATGGCTGCCTGGCCTCTTTGAGGACATTGAATCCGGCTACGCTAATCACTCACTAATCTCTTCGAGTGGAAGTGACTTCTCATGATAAGCACTAAAATACCAACGACTTCTTTTGTCTTTTTTCGTCTTATCTCAACAATGCTTTTCATTCTTTCACGCTTCGCTTTCCCAGGCTGGCGATTCAAGAAAAACTTCGATTACAAGAACCAGTTCCCCAAATTCTGTTCACTTTACTGCCTCTTAAACAAGAGAATTTAAAAAGCTTTACCGGTTTTCGAGTGAAAAACTCGAACCTGTGTTTATTTGAATCTTGATTAGCCTTGATTTCGATACTTGAATAGATTAGTTCATGTTTGATTATCGTTGGTTTCCATTGTTCAAAGAATCTTTGTTTAGTTTACTTGTAATTAGTTTACTTGGCTTTATAGGAAACTTTTTTGATTTAATTTGAGAATATTGAAGTAACGTTTAAGATTGTCGGATAGATCCTTATATTTGTTGATTGTAATGGATTTTATTTCAAAGGATCATTTTATTGAATTTAATATTCGAATTGCAACTTCTTCAAAAATCTACCCTAAAAAGTGAATGAAGTCTAATGAATTAATTGATATCTGACATCGTACTCTAACTGCATATCATACTTCTGGTTCTTTTTTCTGCTTTTTGTTCACATAAGCCCAGAGAGGATCGAAGTAGAACACTTCTTTACTTTTGTATAAGCCCAAGAGTTGATTGTAGGTAATCTAATAAAAAATCAATCTTTCAAGATTCCCTTGGAGGGAATCCTGCCATTTTCACTCGATTGAAAAAAGAATTACTTCCATCAAGATGTAAATTTCTTATAAAATTATTTGTTTTTATTTCTAACTTAGAAACTAGAATCTTGGCTCATCAATGTTATTGAAAGCATTCCCTACTCAACATTCTGTTCAAATAAACTTCAATCAAATTCATTCAAACTTGATTCATTCTTGCTAGATTTGAAAGTTACCAGTTCACTGAAATCCAAGACTTTAAAATTTCATTGGACCAAGAATTCATCAACTGAAACTAGGTCTGAAATTCAGTAACGCTGTTCAGTAATTGGCTGAATGTGATTGACTCATCGATTGAGTTTAGTCAGAGAGAATAGAACTACACTCTCTGAGTTTAGTCTCTATCCATGTCACAAAGGCTTGTTGCAGTCTAATTAAAGAGGTGTGATGTGTGATAGCTCCCTCTAACCCCAAAACCTCTGCTCTTATTGATCCTGTCCAAATTCTGCGTCAAACTCACTGGATACTATACACTTCGTACTTGTGTCAATAATGTTTTTTCTTCTAAAATAATTGAATATTTAACTTTACAGATTTCGTTCGAGCTTTCAAAATGATTTTTTCCCCTCTAATTTTTCTGAATACATTTGATAACTTCCAAATGGAAAGGTTCAGGTGTGGACACTTTATTGGAAAAAATAATGATGAAAATAGGAGGCCTTATCTCTTCTTTTTTTCTTCATTTTTTAAATCTTAGCAATGAGGTTTCCCTGAAGGTCTTTTTTGTAAGATAACGCTGTCTACTTTTTCATTAGCAATCGAGTTTCTTATTATTAGTTGCGTTATTTATATTAAGAAGGTTAGGGTGCAAAGCGTGACTAATAAATAATTATTACTTTTTCCAGTTCGTCAGTTTTCCTTATCATTAGATGATTCTATATACAGTATAATGTACTGCTTTATAAAATGGGTTCTAGAGATAGTGGAATGTTGAGCTGTAATTCCAATCTTTGATTAAATCTCATAGAATCAATGGCAGTTTATCCAATAATGTAACTAGTTTGCAGTTCAATGTTCAATTATTCAACAGATATTGCAAGTAAATTAATGAGGATATTTAATAATATAATACTTTTCGCCACACTTGGACGTAATGAACTGTTTTTCACACCTCAAACGGAGGCCGAAAGCGTTCTGTTTCCGACGAGGTCGGTAAACGTTTACGGCCCTAGGGCGGAAAAGAAAATGACCTTGAATGACAGCTGATCGTGTCTGATCACACAAATCATGAAGAGAAAATCACATAATTTTCACGGAAATAAGCTGTATATTTATATTATATTCTATAAATAATTATTGTTCCATAACTTAATATGTATTATCCTGTTTTTTCTTTAATAGTTTTTCTTGAACCAATAGAATACGATGATATTTCCTTAACCTCAACAATTATTGTGTTGGCTGCATTGTGTAACACAGAGTTATGAATTTTGAATATTGAAAAGTGAAGTACAGTAATTGTTTCTTTTTGAAATAGAATTTGACATCTTAATACAATAGATTCAAAAAATAATAATAGAAACGTGAGTATTTCTTCACTTAAAAGTATAGCCTAATATTTCTTTCAACAGTTTTGATATCAAACAATAGAATGCGATAGTATTTTCATAGGCCTAACCTCAAAACATTGAATTCTTCCTAGAATTTTACTTTCAAAATTGCCATATATATTTTTTTGGTGTGGCGAAAAATAGTGTTTACACCACGGGCGAAAATGTTTTGCCGGCTCTCGATCGCTTCAAGTTCTCGACATTCGTCTCGAACTTGAAAACCGCGATCTCAAGCCGGCAAACACACATTTTCCGCCCTAGGTGCGAAATATACTATTGTTATTTGTTTCATGCAAGATTAGTTGATAGTGATTGATCAAAATAGCACCAGATTTTCCACGCTTCAATTGTAGAATAACAAAAGCAACTAGTTATCATTCTTGTTAGCGGCAAATAATAGAGATAACAAAACACAAATAGAAAAGTATGTACAATATTTTTATTCATTTCAATATCCTGGTAATTTTTTTTCACCTCTTGCGCTGCATGTAGCAACAACAGCGACCACATAATACAAATAATGTGTATTACTACTGTACATATAATTTGTTTTATGTGGTCGCTGAGCAACATCATGTAGCAAAATAATCTAATTTTATCAACTTAGTTCAAGATTCAATACACTTACTTCCTTTGGTGTTCTATAAAATATTTTATACCTACTTTTGCAATCTTCCGTATATAAATATAAATTCTAATTAACTATCTAATATTGAGGTGGAAAATTCTCGTAGTCTGCAATCCATAACCTTACCACTCCATCTTAATTTCTACTGATAAAATTATCACAATAACATGTATAAAATTGGCATTGACAATTTGCTATTTTGCTACGTTTTTATACAGCTTCTATTTTTTCATCTCAACTTTGTCATTCAGTAACTTTTCCTCTTCGAATCACTCAAACTAATCCTCTTTCTCATTCTACCTACCTCATTCTTCCTCATTCTACCTCATTCTAAAGTTTCTCATTCTACCTTATCTTCCATGTATAATACTGTATATTAATTATTAATTGAATAGTTTTGAACAAATATATTGAAAATTCATGTATTAATCAGATGATAAATTTTTATTATTTGACTCTTATCACTCTTTCTCTTGAACGCTCACACTGCAAACTCTATTGTTTTTTATTACCCTATCCCCTTATATTTTTTACCGGAAATGTAGCCGAGCAATTTTATTCCATCAATTTAATTGAATCAAACCCCTTTGCAGTGCGGACCTTCCGTTGCTATACAGGAGCAGTTTGACAGCCTCCGAAATAAATTGACAGTGAAGTTGACATGCTAAATCGGTGAGTGCGCGTGCGTGCATTGTGATTTAACAATGCTCTCCTCACTTCTATAATGGAGGCTTGTCCATGTCCAGTAGCTGTTTCGATACAAAATAATGTGATCAAAGTTGCAATGCAAAATAATTTGAACAAACAAGTTTAGATACAATGTAGGATAACGATCGATACATGTAGATCGTGAAAAATGTTTCGATACAATGTTGAATGAAGTGATTATGAAATAATATAGTTTTAAATTCAAATTTAAATTAGTGCGATCAAAAATATATTGCTGATTTACAATGCGATATAATGGGATGAAAGATATTATTGGAGTTTGAATAGAACATCGATTCTGTCCATTGGAGTTTTGATTGACCATCGATACTTTCCAAGCAGTGTAAATGTGTGAAGTGCTCTCAAGTGCGCGTGATAATGAAGTTGAAAAAGTTTCTGAATTGTGATCCTTCGTTATCTTCGCTGCTTTTCTTGAGTTTCGGCATAAAGTTCAGTTAGTGGCTGTGTTGGTGAGTGTGCTAGCGGGGTAAGATGTCGTCCTACTTCCGTTGGATGATGGCCCCTGGAGGCCGCAAGGATGAGCTGGAGGCCAAACCGAGGAGTCGGTCTCTGGATGCGAGGGCGCTTGAGGTGTCCGGTATTCGCATCATCCAGCAAGTAAGTTGTCGTCTTTGAGTTTCAAGCATCTAATGTGCAATGAAAACTGATTGTTTTATGATGTACCTAATTACTGTCACAGATGAAGGACTTGAAACAGTCTAATACTAATGATAAAAAAAGGACTAAATTATTGATAGTTTTTTATCTGTGCTATTGTGTACTTAAAAGAGAAATATCAAGTGATGGTAGATAATGATGATCGATTGATGATTTTTATTGCATTAGAAACAAGGCGTTGAGAAGTCATAAATATTCCAATTGTTTTGATTCTCGATTGAATTTGAACTATCAAATTATGTTCAATCAATATTTCCAGTCTAGTCAATCATTGCGGGTATTCGGTATCATTCCAGTTTCCAGAGTACCACCAAGTGTGCACTAATTTTCACTTTATTGTACATTAGTGTTTGTATATTTCCCAATAATTCTAGTATATATTATTTAAAAATGAATATTACACATTTATAACGTAAAATATAAAGTATGATGATACAAATGAAGGCATAATATCATTTAATAGTTCAATTTGTCAACAAGAGGAGATCTTAATAATATAATACTGTATTAGTTCATCACTTTTTTAAGCAGTATAGAGAGCTAAGTAGTATAGAGAGCTGATAGTGACTAGCTATAGTAACTTAGATACAGGTACAGACACATAACATTCCTTATTTCAAGATGCAATGCATAGAATAGTGTGATTTAATCAACGTCCACATAAATTAATTAAAATTGAATTATGTGGTCGCTGGAATTTATTCAACTTACAGCAGATTATCGGCATCAATAAAATATATCAAACTTGCATTCATCCAATGTATGAATTAACATAATCACCAACATTTACAATATGTAAATGAGATAGTATGAATTAACATCAAATTACCGTTATTCACTAGTATTACTCTAGGAGCCTATTTCATAAAAGTTTAGAAGTCCTGTAATATAGGAAAAAGTCTGTCATGTCATGGCTTACTATGTCTAGTGTATGCTTGCCTTTTATCTGTTTTTCAGGACTTACGAATTTTCATGAAACATGCCCATGTACTCAAAATCCAATAAATTTAATAGAGTGAATTTAGTTGAACTTTTCCGTCATATCAGAACTCAATAAAGAATAGTTTTTATTGTCAAATTCACAAGGACAGCGACAGGTGTATCTTCCCAATAGCGTTTGAAAACAGAGAAGCCGCCTGCATTTGATGTGGTATTTTCCGCCAGATTGTTATTATCGTTGGATTTCAGTGATTGTTGCTTTATCTTCCATTTAGCTGCTAGTCCGTCCGTCCAGATGTCTCACGGGTAAACAATCACGAGGCCATATGACGTAATTGCCATCTCGATTCGTTCCGGATAATTTGAATTTGTTCGGATATACAGACGGCCAGCGCATATATACATGGCGTTGGCTACTGAGACTACACGGCTGTTACCATTTGCGGTTTTCACTCCTTTTCGAGAGCATAATTAGAGGGTAGTCCAACACTGCTGGATAGTGTGAGAGTCTACTTACTACTATTTACGTCAGAAATATCAGGAATTTACCTTTTCTACATAGACTACTTTGTTACCAAACAAAAATCAAGATATTCTAAATCGAGTATTTATTTATTTTTCACGCTGCGAGAATGAGACTAACTAAGTCGCGACGAACTAATAAGTTTTTATACTGCATACGTTTTTACCATATAGGGCCTACATAGACTTTGTTGTCGAGATATTCTAAATCCAGTACTTATTTATTCATTTTCACGATACAAAAATGGGACCAGCTATGAGGTGGATGTTGTTTGTATTTTACCATACTATTTATGTAGGCTAAGCAAGGCTTTATACATATCCATGATTCATACTTCCATATATATCAGGATTTCAGCATTTTTCGCCATATATGATAGACTATGATAGACTATGTTACCAAGTTGATCTTAATTACTCGTTCATTTATTTCTCACACTGTTGAAATGACACTGGCTCAATTGTGATGGATGGTCATCGTGTATAATCAGGCTCAGCGAGGTTAAATCATGATTATTGTGATGTAATGGCTCAAGAACCTTTACATATAGCAGTTGAAGAAAATAGGAGTAGGCTGGTTAGTTTAGCTATTAGTTATAGTAGTTTATGATTATGATGGTGATTTAATGCTCAACTATGAGAAGAACATTTTTCTCAATGGATTCGTTATCTTGATGGGGTTGTTCACGAGAATTTAAATTTGCAAATCAATTGATGGGAACTGGGAACACTCCAAAATATGCAAAAAAAATCGTGAATATTTCAGGAATCAGTGTGATTTAAGTTATGAAACTAGATGAATCTGCGATATCTTATGTGCATTTAGAAATTTCTGAAATGAAAAATATGGCTACCACAGGGTATGCAAAATGACCCAATTTATTGTATAAGAAAGCTACATTTGAACTAATTTTTTTTTGTTTTTTTTTTATTAAAAGTTAGAATTATTAAGTCAGTATTAGAATATATTTCCCAGTTAAAAAATATATAAAATATCATTCATATATTATACATAATATATAACCATATATAATATATACATATTACATAATATATGCATATTATACATAATATATTTCACGCGTGAAAAATCATATTACTACACAAGTAATCTCTACACAAGTTCAAAACTTCTTTCACTTCTATTACCATTATTAATCTCTTAGTGCTTTCAAAACTACTGTATTTCAATATTTAGGATTTTTTATATCCATTTCAATTGCTGGGAGTACATTAAATTCATGTAGAACACAGTGAGAGAATTATTGTGAGGTGACGAACTATATTACTGTACTTGTTATCTTAAAATTTAGCATTTTAAACTTATTGGTTAAACTTATTGGTTAAACTTTTTTCGACGAAAGTTTTCCCAGCTAACTTCAACTTTTCTTTGATCCATCTCACTATTCAAGGATTGTGTAAAACCGAACTATAATCCCATGTTTTCTACAATAGTCTTTAGTTTTGCAAAGTGAAATAGAACTTCATCCTAATGGAATTAGGTTATACACGGCGAGGTGGAACTACCTTCGGGTCTCCCCACCAACCAAAGCCATACGCTAGATAGCGCTAGATAGATAGTTTTGCAGATTTACCCTGGATCAACCTTTTTATTATGGGAAACCCCAACCTTTTGGGGAGTCCGATCTCTCAAGTCAAATTATTATCTGTCTTGCAAAACCTCAATAAATGATAACCAAACTCCATCTCCATTCATAAATCATTCTCTCAGATTTACACCTTAGTATAATAGAGCTCTAAATGCAAAATATCTCTCGTCTGGTCAGAGGAAAATCTCGAAATAATTATCTGAGCAGAACACTACCTGTTTTCTGAATGTACGTGGCACACGGGTCCTCGACTTCGCCAAGTTCATGGTCGTATGCAGAATTAATTTGAAAACGAATACGCCCCATTGTTGTACAGAAACCAAAAAACTATTCTCAGCAAATTGAATTTACGATTTGATTTGACGTTTCCGAGAAGGTCGTCCGGTCCGGTCCGGTCGGGTATATTGGCAGCGATGCTCCTTGGCGGCGGATAACACCTTCGACAAGTGATTCGATTGCTTGCCATAGAATTCCAGTTCACGTTTCAATTTACACGATCAACCGGTCTCTTGAACTTGGAAACAAGTTGAAATTATTCAACAATTGGATCCCCTGCATATTTTAGATAAAGTGCATTATGCTGTTATCACTTACGCGAATAATAAAATACCTGTCGATCACCATTTACAAAGCTACTTACTGCTACCTGATTTTAAACTGGTACGCTGCATTTTCCCTTGAAAAAAAAAACACTTTTTATTCAAGTAGGAAAGGTCAAATTCTCCTGTTAAAAAATTGCACAAGCTAAGATCCTGATACATTTCAATGTGCTCTGAATATACAAAACATGTATGAATACAGTAATTAAATCACACTGGCACATCTTGCGTAATCGCGGAAAATTAATTTGCTTGTCTCCTAATGCTAGGCGTACACCGGTTAGTCAAGACAAGACAAGATGAGATTAGTCATGTTTAGTCACAGTAATTCTCATAGTTGCTTATGAAGCAGCACACACTGATGCAATGACTAATCGGTGTGTGTTGCTTCATAAGCAACTATGTGAAGTGTGAAGTACTGTGACTAAACGTGACTAATCTCGTCTTGTCTTGTCTTGACTAACCGGTGTACGCCTAGCCTTAGCCTAAAGAGAGAAAAAACTACTTGCTTCTGTATAAAATTTTGTAAATCTGGAGTAGCCTGTAATATTTTTTTTTTGCCATGGTGATGCCCACATGAAATAAACTCTTGACTTGTGTGTGGGTAATGTGGACCTACAGCTTTAAGTGGGTTCCGAACAACAGGGAAGCGATTCTGTTCCTCATAAATGAAAGACATTCAGCGAAAAAAGGCCTTAAACTGGAAAGTGATCACCCTTGTGACAGGAATAGCAGATGCATCTTATCTAATCACATGGTTTTACCTAGACCAAGATAAGATTACTCGTCATTATAATTCTTCAAGTGGCAGATTTCCTTGTACTGATGTACTAACACTGGAGTTTCTATGAGAAGGTAGGAGGCAGCGTTAAATCTTGAAGGCAGTGGAAGGCAGAGAATCGTAGGTTAGAGATTGTCTAATTACAATCGTAGAGCCAATTAATAAGACCTCAGGTAGAATGTACACTTTCTCGAATTTCATCTTGCAAGATTTGTAAACAAGATTGTATTAAATAAATAAATAAACCTTTTATTGTATTTTTCACATCTAAAATTTTCAAAATAATATGCTACTCTTACAAATTAGTATAGTTTTTGCAAATCAGCTTCAGCTGAGGTTTTCTCAAAGAGAACTTTTGGTTAGCAAACCTATGTGCATTTGATTTGATTGTTATTGTTGCCTTAATCTGTTAGTCTTTGTATAGCCAAACACCTCCGTACACTCTCTTCATCCGGTCCCATTCTGATCGTTGCTGCGCTACCCTCTGCCAAGTTGCTCCGCCACAGATTCTCCTGAATTCCTCGTCCCATCTGTTGGTTGGTCGTCCTCTGCTTCTCTTCTGCTTTGAAGAGAAGCAGAGGAGAAGAGAAGATTGTATTAAATTCACAAAATAAACGGGTTTTCATTCTTATAGAAGAAGTACACTTGTGATTGCTAGTACAGTATCTTCATTTCTTATTTTAAGCTTCCTGGGCTTTTTTTAAGACTTTAAGGTAAAAAGCACTTGAAAACTGATAAAACCACCTATAGTAGAATGGATTTTACCTCCGTAATTATTCACCACTATCTTCGTCGCTTCTCGCAATAACAAAATCCTGTCTCCCACTCTGCAATCCATATAATCCACCTGCAAACAAGATTCATCACATTCTGACACTATGAAAAAAACAAAATACTGTAATTTGATTTGATCCAGTATAATATTTTTATTCCTTCCAAATATATCGAGTAATTACTGTATAATTCCAATCCAAGGAGTTCGAACTCCAAAAATCATATCATCAGTAACTGAAATCCAATGAGCTCAAACTCCAAAAATCATAATATGTATCATCAGTAACTGAAACCAACTCATACCATCCAAGTTTCCAAACTTCAGTTATTTTACAACCCAAATGTACTATAATGAATTAATAACAATGATCGTTTCATACTATCACATACTAACCAAATAGGATTAGGATTATATCTGATACTACTGAATACTGATTGATGCCGTATGGTTAGATCAGAATTTATGTAGGGAATTCGAAAAAGAGAATCGCCACAAATTTCAATTTGACATTAAATTACGATACGTAATTCCTCGTACATTCCCTAGTCTTGTCTTGTTAATAATTACGCCTCTTGTTTTATTGTAAATTCAAAAATGTATAATTTTTCAAAGTTTTGGCAGGAAATATTATTGAAAAGTAGTAAGAACAATAAAATATAATACACATACATTTCTATTGAAATTGGAAGCGGAGATGAGAGAACCATCACTTGAAATCGGTGATAAGCCGTTAGCATTCGCCTCATCGTTTACTCGGTCCAATTCACACTGTTCGGTTCGGCAGCATTCAGGTGCAAGTTAAGGTGGGATTTCGTTACTGCGGCTCCGCAGCCGATCCCGACACGACCAGCCAAGATGGCGGACAAATTCGCAGTCTGGGCACCCCACTGCCTTCGAAGGCCATGTATACACCCCAGCGGGTGTATACATGGTGCAACAGATCTCGTTCAAAACTTATTCAGATATTGTAATTCGCCGGTTTAAAGCCCTTTAATATCTCATTATTGTTCAATTCGATGTTATCAATTTGATTTGATAACGGCCTTCGAAGGCAGTGGGGTGCCCAGACTGCGAATTTGTCCGCCATCTTGGCTGGTCGTGTCGGGATCGGCTGCGGAGCCGCAGTAACGAAATCCCACCTTTAGAAGTTGCGGAGGAGACCTTCAGCGGTCCGGTGCAATGCTCGACTCGAGTGTCGACCAGTGACTGACGAATGGAGGCCAAGGTCCGGGGTCGACGTCAACGCCGAGTTGCTGTCATTTACTACCGGTTCCTGTCGTGCGATATGATGCTACATGCGGTAATCCCCAGCTCTCTTCTGATTCTGTCTTTGAGTACAGAATATGAAGAGGAGGCTCAAAAATGAACATCACAAGAAAATGAAGATACATGATCTCTCCAAAAACCCGTGGGTAGTTGGTAGATGGTGGATATTTGGCACGGTTCATCAAGAAGGCCGTGATAATTTAATTTGATAATTCAGTGTACATGAATAATGGCACTTTACTTTCAAAAATAGTTTAGTTTCATGTATTTTTTCTCTTTAAACTTCCATTCCTGGGCCTCTGCACTCCCGAGCGGAGCTCGGTGCCCCGATATTAGAACATGAATGGATGAAGCCTGGCGTGTTGCCATCCACTCACCATATGATTCTAGTGCCATATTCGTGAATTTCAAAGGTTGAGAGATCCATATTTGAGAATGTTAAGGTTGTAAGCACGTCTGTTTACATTTTGTTTTTGTAATGTTTCTTTGTTTGTACTGTAGAAATTTCTATTGTTTGTGCTCAGTGAAATTTGAAATATTGAATGATATATGTGAAAATAATAATTATATGTGTAATGAATAATGGAAGAATGAAAGAAAATGTATCTGGCTGTGCATATAGGGTAGATGGTAGATGGATAGGCCTACTATCTACCACCATACACCATATGTCACCGGCCACATATATATACCGGCCATATGTAGCGGCCACCATATATCACCTACCCACTTGCAGTGTGGCCCATGGTTAGGCTTACCATTTCTCCGGGATTAGCCCGGTAATGCCGGGATTAATATGTGTCTCAGGGGAAATCTCCGGGATTTTTAAAATATAGGGAGAAACAGGGAAAATTTGTCTACTAAATTGAAATATTTATACTGCTGCAGACTCAGAACTTGGTAGAGGCAAAGGAATTTTGTTGTTTGTTCTGTGCGATAAAAGCTGTAAGAGAGCTCCTCAACATGAAAATAAATGCAAAACTTTCATGTGTAGACTTTTTTGAAAAAAGTAAAGGGGACAAAGTGTTTTTAGGGAGAGTGATCTCTTGAGAAACGTATTTAATGTAGAGTTTTCATGGAAAGAAGAAAAAACATTTTCAAGTCAAAGACAAACCAAATTTGAATAATTGCATTAATATTAATCAAAGCATTGTTCAAATTTTTATTCCTTTGAAAGTCGAATTTTGATGATTTTATTCCATTTTTCTCATTTCATTTTTACTTGAAGTCTTATGAATATTTTTGTTTTAAAATTTTCAAAAATAAAATACAGATAAATAATATTCATTAATATTATGTAGTGAAGTTCAATAATAAAGTGAGGTAAAATTTAGTAAAGCTTGTTCAACTATTCAATACCCCTTCTCTAGTCTCTGGAAAATTGCCGGGATTGGGATCAGAAAAATATGGTAAGCCTACCCATGGTCAACAGATTTCTCTATCCTTTGTGGACATATTCGTAAAATAATCACTGTTTTCAGTAAATTGGTAAAAATGCATAAATTACTTTGAGTGATAGGAAACATGAAAACAAACTAAGTTTTCTTTTGTATATCGACTTATTCCACACATAATATAGTAGACCATTCATTCTATATTATAGTAGTCCTCTTAATTTTTTGTTCTGATTCATAATAATTGGGGTTTTCATGTTTGTTTGATTATTATTGAGACAGCTTAAACAACTTGCATTACTCATTTTGATGTTTCAATAGAATTTGAATTGCCTTGAAATTAATTTTTATTATTTTCATTTACAGCGGGCAGCAGCTCTCCATAACCAACAAGTAGCAGCACATAGTGAGTACTGTTTTTCAATTCTATTTAGTTTTAATAATTAAGGCTCCAGTATCTATTGTTATTAACGCAGGTATAAAATATCATGACATGATAATATACAGGTGATAACTCTTCTGTTTCTGATGAAAATTTTTGGGGAAAATTAGGGTATTATATTTTAAAGTTATCTGTAGGCTTTATAAGAGTGAAGTGTTTGTCTATGATATCTATCCATTTCTTTATTGAAGATATACATTACAGTGTGGAAAGAATCAACAGGCATTTGTCCAAAACTGCTTCCAAATTTAGATAAATACTCCAGAGAGATTTCCATTTTTGTGGCCTCTTTCAAACAATTTAATGTTGATGGGGTTGAAATCCAAAGATTTCAATTTAAATCTTTGATGAAATTTGAGCAAACATCATGAAACCCTAGATAAATTGGGTTTGAACTAGACATCACTCACACAGTATATCACTGTGTATTGATATCAAGGCAGGTCTGAACGCGGTCTGCGTTGAGTCGTATGGAAGAATTGGTGGGTAGTAGTTCGTTGAATCACCGCTAGGTGGCGGAGTCTGCTTTGAAATCGTACAGTTGCTGCACAAAATCAAGTCACTTTTTCAAATGCTGTGATTTATCCACGTTCATGTTCGTATTATTTGGAGAAATAGAAGAAAACATGAACTTATGTTTTCTTGTTGCTTGTTTTCATGCGTGTTTCACATCGGAATTGAAAAAAAAGATAAATTCAGAACAATATTATTCCAACCAAATGTAGACTAAAATTTACTCTTTTAATTGTTTTACTGTATGAAAAATCAGTGAAACATTCTTCAAATGTATAAAGAAAGATTTGAAATAGAAGTGTTTACCCAATGATAAAATTCTGTCTTTTAATAATAATAATTTATAGGCCTGGGTACTTGATTGGATAACTTTGAAAAACAATACTTCCCAATAACCAATAAGCCTGATTGCCTGATTACGTTGTAATAAGGTTCCTCAATTTTCATTAAATTTATGAATTACTGTATTGGTAATATCTGATTGAACTAAAATGTACGGTACCGTAATTTCATCAAATTTTCCTGTTCCTAACAATATTTGTCAATGCGTTCTGAATACGCTAGTTTTCAAAAATGATAAGATCCAGTTAAAAACATTATTATCAAAGCATAAACTAGTTAATCAATTCCAGATAACCTTGATCTTTGTCAACTCTGAGAATTTATTAGAATATTTTTAATCTTCAAATGTTTGACCTTCAAAACTTATTTATATATCAATCTGGCGCGATAGACTGAAACTACCATTTCAAAAGCCAAACAGACGGGTCAAACTTCAAACAGAAGTATTTTAATCTATGACTTCGTTCGATTGATAAACATTCCTGTTACAGACCAATTTCTCCTTTCTTTTCAACTCTCGTTCATAATTTGCCACTTCAAGTGTTCATAATTTTTTGAAAAGTCTAACCACAAAAGACAGTCATATAAATAAACCTATTATAAAATACAATAACTGTACGGTAGTCTATTTTTGAAGCTGAGAAAATAATATTTTTACATTACGTTCGAAGAGACTGCATCCAGAACTCATCTGGTTACCAATATAATTTTAGAAGCAAAGATCCAATTGGCCTCCTGCAAGTGTTGTTTGAGAATAAGTAACAGATTAGTTAAAATTGAGGGACCTTATTTGGAGTTATTACTATTCTTCTGAGAGGTAAAGACAGCCAATTATTATGTTGTTAGTTTAACATCTTGAATAGCTTACTAAATGGAAGTAGGCGTATGGTTATGAAGATTAGTTAACTCCAAAATATGTAATGTGTTACATTTGAGTCACTAAAAGAGCCAACAAAGGTTATTGGTAGAAAACTTGTCTGCTTTTTAACCCTGGGTAATGGTTTCATCTATGTTTCCTAATAAAAATGTATTTTAGACTGAATTGTATATTAATAAAATATTTGAATAGTTTGTGTCATCCATATTCAGTTTCACTGAAACATTTGATTTCAATTAATATATCCATTACTCTGATCAGTAATGTATTGAAAACTTAAATTTTGGTTTTAGTTGAACAAAAATCTCAATCTGTATTTTACTGATTATTAAACACTTCAATTTTATAATAACTATTGATACCAATATGAGTTGATACCATTAGTTTTCCTTTAGGAAATATAACCGGCGATGACCAAATAAGCACTCCATGCTTCAACACGGTTATCTATGGTATCATACCATACAGATACCAGAATTTTTCTATTTGAAACAGATAATACAAATTATAGTAATCAATGATGTAATTTTTAGAACTAGTATAATTTCCTAGTACTGAATGTAAGTTGTTAAATGTCATGAACGTAAGCAATCAACCGTTACTGCAGGGAATTTGGCAATCGCCCCTTCTGGCACTTCTAGTCAAAACAATATTGAACTTTGATCAATTGAAAAGTTCCATCAATAACAAGTCGAAGTAATGCTCAATGAACAACGAGAATTCAGTTTGATAATATTTCTGTTTTTAATCAGCCCATAATATTTTTCATCATGATATTATTCAATACATAAATAGCTCCATAGTTTTCAGATTCTCATGAATAACGTTTCTAATATTGATAGAACTTCTGGCATGTTATCAATAGAGACATTAAAGAAAGTACTGATTTGCAAAAATCTTAGAATCTTATGATGATCTGAGAACACTTTTATTTTTTGTATTACAATGGGAGCTTCTGATGAAATGCCATTTTGATTTCTATAAAAATAGTAATAAGCTTTGAAATACGTTTCCAATCACCTGGAAGTCCATTTCGAACCACGGTTCAATGTAAAACAATGGTACCCTCAATTTTATGAAGAACTTGTTATTACATCATCTCTTACCCATCTAAATGATTTTCCCTGTCCTCTCAAGTTGGCCTGGAAACGTGGCTTGTACTTGAATGACTGGACACTGGAATACTTGAATAATTACACTTGAATTGATTTGGATCATGTATTCTAAACCAAGTTTCCAAATTAAATAACATTGAGTTTGTGAGATTTGCGTACCCTTGCATTTCTGATCAGGAAATTTGAAAGGAAAAGTTGTATGGTTGTATCTAAAAATTTAAATCATTCTTAGCTCCTGATTTATGCCTTACAGAATGTGTGTTCACACTTTCGTGCGACACTGGTGACTGTTCACATATTTTTTCAGTCTAATAAATCTTTCCCATTCCACTTTCTTCGGGTCCAATTAAAATTCTCACGCGAATGCAGTAGGTGTTGTTGTATCTTTTAAAAATATCCCAGAAACCTGGAAGTTGACTTTTTTGTTTGGAAATTGAAACGCATCTGGATACAAGCTACTGTATTTTAGTTACAACCAGTAATTTTAGCACAATCTGTTTTTATCATCCAGTGGTGTTTATGATGAAAGCTCAATGACATTTTTTCTTGGGATTCTGATATATTCTCAACGAGTTCTTGAATGAGATTTTTTTGTTACTGGTCTGTTCTTTACTCCACTATTCAAGTGAGAATCTCTCTCTCCTATCTAAAATCTAAATCTCATTGTAAATCCTATAGACTTCTAGAAGATATTTCAGCACGTCGAAGATCCAAGTAAAGACTTTATAATAAATGATCAAGGAATTCTTGTGTGAAGAAAGTCTTAATCAATTCTAATCATAATTTAATTTTTTATTTTACCTCATACGGTTTTCAAACAAAGGAACCTTCTTTTAACAACCAGTTGAATGTAGTCTTTAGAATTTAAAACCCAATCAGTGATGTTTATCCATTGAAATTCACTGTTATCTGAAAGTCGAACACAGATTATAACTTATCTTTTTGTTTCAATTTTTCTGGAACTTCTGTAACTGATTTCTATGATATCCATGTAAATGCACATAAATTGAAATCCAGAGTATTTCATTCTGAATGATAGAGAAATGAATTTTTAATTAGGTCTATATCGTTCAGACGATGCAGTATCTTTTTTTGTGAAGTAACTTGTGTGACGACACAAAAGACTGGACAGTAATATCATAATTATTTATATCAAGTAGTGATTTGAATAAGTACATGATTCAAATTTCAATTGGTCGTAGATAGGTTGATTCAAATGAAATATACTATTTTTATCAAGTGATATAGCTCCCAGAACCATCTATCAGTACCTTCCTACCTGCTATGTGTGTGGTGGTCTCTGTTCTGTCAGAATGAGATTGAATTTAATTGGCCAACTAGAGTTGATACAGTACGTGTAGATCCACTCCAATTCACCTGAAACTTTTGACATCATTTGCCACGAGTTTAAAAGCGGGAAATGTGACACTTTTCATTTTATAAACTGTTCTCTACACGCTCTCCTCAGTTCCTACTCCTATAACGCTATAAGCTGTCACTAACACACTCTAGCTCTTGACAGAAATTGACTCTGACAACATTAGACGTCACATGAACTATGCACATTCTGGACCTCGAAAACATGTTGTGATTTTTCGCCGTAAAAGTAGAGAATGCTACTCGAGGCAGTGGTAGTATTACAGAAAATGGAGAGTGGTTCACAGAAAATGAATCTAACTATACCACTTATCTATGGAATTGTAAAATAGTGGCGTTCCACTTGAAGAAGCTTACTTGAATCTTAGGAATGGGCCATAAGTTTAGTTCCCAAAGGAAGTTTGAATATTTGGAGAGAATGTTTTAATAAATGTTTGAATAAATGGAGAAAATGTTTGGAGGAAATGAAGATGGAGGAGCGTTCCTTCGTTCTAATAGTTATTGTCTGGAAATTCTCAATCTGAAATGATTTCAACCAGCTAGGTGACACAAATTGTTTTTGCTCTAGTAATTTTTGCTCGAATTTACTGTTGTTCATTGCTATTATTCATTTTTCGAGAAGGAAATTCGTGTTCATATCTCATCATCATCCTTCCATTACCCACGCACAAGCTTAGAGCTTATGTGGGCATCATCCCTAGCAAAAAAAATTATTAATACCATTGTTTCTAACAAATCCAATTATTTTTTACCTTTTACAATTTCAAGAAAATTCTCTATAAGTGATTAAAAAAGTGGATTTCTCCATGCATTATGGAAAGATTGATTCAGGAATGAGATGAGAAAGGAATATGAATGAATATTGTAAGAGATACGCACATCCTTCAAGTAATTCCCATCTGAACTAGATGCGACCTTCGCGCTCCGTTGATTAGCGGTTCATGACAGTTTCATTTTTGTTCCGGTTTGTGGTGCTCAGTTGAGCTCAGCATTTTCCTTGTTTATGGTACGTTATCAGTTTTCCTATTCAGTACGGTGCGTTCACTTTGCCAGGGCACCTGGACTGACCATAAATTACTTCATTATAGCTCTCTACAATGATCAAATTGACTATGATCATTGACTATGGTCTAATTAATCTTTCATCTCATGATAGTTTCAATATAGACATATTGAAATTTTACAGTGGTTATTTCATACACAATATCTTGATTTGTTAAGAAAAATTTAGTATTATACTGTACTTTTTGAGTTTATGGTAAAAATCTGTAATGATTTAGCAAATAGAAAAATGCAAATACCTCAAGCTTTTATCTTGAAAGCTATCCTCAATCATGTTCCTAATAGTTCAAGAACATTTTCATTCTGATTCTTTTCTATACCGTTATTCAAAAACATGAAAGAAATCCTAAGATTCTCTCTTATTCAAAACTCTCGTCCGTCCCAATTATTCAATATGTTCGAAAAAAGTTATGATCTTGAAACTTTCCAACTTCCGACTTGAAATTAGAGTCGCTTCAATCCAATACTGTAGCGGGAGATAGAAATAAACAAATAATTAGTCTTTAATTCTGTACTGTATCAAGTCTCCTCCACCTCCGTGCTCCTCCACCTTTCAAGATATTGTTAATACAGACAGTCCTTTCATGCTTCACATTACAAGATAGATATAATAATTGATAATTTATATTAATCAATTGAATTTGGTAAATAATTTTGAACATATTGCTTATCTGTAGGATAACATTAATCTTATATCTCTTTCATCCCCTTGCATCATTTTTGTAAGATATGACTATGACGTAAGGCTCATGTTTATACACACCTGACAGCAGCTAGTAAACCCCTCACCCTTATGTTAAAACTCGTAGGATAGAGATACACCCCCAGCTCAGATCTGAGATGCACCCCTGCATTTGAGCGAGATTGTGAGGAAATGAAGTGCCCTTCAGTTCTGCTGATAACGAATCAAGTGAGAAGTGTTTCCTCGCTTCTTTTCCTATCGAAGCTATCAGTTTGTCAGTGTTGTAGAACAGTTTCGTTCAGGAACCGAAGAAGACACGTCGGGTCACGTAGATGAAAGAAAGTGGTGGGTAGGATACGATAGTTTCGTACGGTAGTGAGGGAACGTTGGCATTACTGAATGCTGAGCGGTAAACATGCCAGTCTTGGTTCGCCCACCGGCCGCGCGTTCGAGAGAGTGCATTGACGGTGTGATTGTGTGAATGTTTACAACGTGTTTGAAAGTGGTGACGATTGTTTTGATTTGATCCTATCCTATCTCTGGAATTTGTGGTTCAAAGTGCTCTCATGTTCAGTGCAACGTTTAGTGAAAATCGGTTTTAAAGTTTTGACCCGACCGTAAGTTTTTCACCAGAAAAGGAGAATATTGTTGTATATCAACAGGTTTATTTTTGTTTACAATGCAATAGATTTCATTCACCCATCCATCCAAAATAGTTCTGCTCACAGTTGTGTTTGATATCGCTAGCATTTGACAAATTAATTAATGACATGCTCAAAGTTGAATTCAGTTGCCTAAATTCATTGCCTGTTTCATACAATTTTTGAGGAAGATTTTTGGTTGGTAAAAGAAGACACCTAGAATAAGGTGCCAAATGCAAAAGGACCACTGTTTCAAAGTAGATTGTTGAAGTAATCCTCTGTTCATTATCATTGTTCTCGCAATTTCTTGTTTGTTATGATAATTTCAGCCTAATCGCTTCAAACTTTGTAATATAGTACAGTAGGCTATTTATTACACATTCTATTTTGAATTTTATAAGGGTCTTTATAAAATTACCTTTCGAACAGAATCAGCATTTTAAAAAGTGATATAGGCCGATACATGATAATAACTGATCAACATAATTCATCAAGAGTATTATCACACATTTTCTCAACTACCGTTAGCCTATATTATTCAATAATTTCAATTTAAACTATCGGATTATCGCTTACTGTAAAAACATGGAGGCTGGTCACTGGTATGACAACTCTACATTTTACAAGTCATTGAAGAGAATCGTTGTACCCGTTTTATTTAATCAAGATATTTTTTATTTCGGAGTTAGTTCTTTGATCATTGTCAAAATTAGAAGTAAAGTGAATATGAAGCAATGAATAAATCAGCGTATTCCATACAGTAATATATAATACATATGTTTCCAATTAGAATTGCTCCGTTATTCGTTTGAAATGTTATTTCGGTACAACTGGATAATTCTCAAAATTATTTGGCGACGTCTGTTCAGCAGATTCTTGTTCACAGACCAAGAAAGCCAGTTAGGTGAGAATACCTGGCATTCGAGAGCTATGAATAGGGTAGCCTAGATATCCATTGTAGATGCACGCTTTTGAATAACAGCTGGCGTAGGGCATACCTTAGAGGCTTTTAGACCATGAATAGATACATGGATATAGATAATATACATCAATAGATACATTCTATACATGGTCTAAGTTCATACATGGCATACAGTAGTCCAAAGTTCTAGAAACTAGAACTCTGAAGGGTAGACAGCACAGAATTCCAGGTAAAAAGCCAGGATCAGCCTGGTCTTTGTGCACCCTTTTTGGGAGCCAGATTGGTCACGACCGAAGAAGACTATGTTTGGTCGTGTCGTGACCAGGGCAAAGTATTCAGTGATCAGAGTTTAAAAGATTTTATTCAGTTTGTAAACACTACGTCCTAACCAACAGGGACAATTTTACAGTTCATTTTACCTTCTGAGTGATGATAATAAAACACATTTTCCGTTCGAATGATCATTCAATAACACTCAGTAGCCTATTGTTCAGTCTCATTGAAGAAAAAATTGAAATTGAATTCAATCAAATTGAAATTTGAGTCAGAAATATAAGAAATTGTAAGAGCCAAATAATAAATGAAATGAAGATTTCAACAATCATGTTGACTTGCAGAACTTTAAACATTCGTTGTTCAAGAAATGAAACATAGTTGAATCACAGAGAAGAAAGGACTTTCCAAGACCTTTCTACTGTGTGCTAGGATCTAGAAATTCAAGAAGAATACTGAATAATTCAGTTATAAAATATAGTTAGTTATAATACTAGAGTTATAAAATAAGCTAAGCGATGCTTAGAAAACTATTACAGTTTTACAGTTCAATCTGTCATACGCTATTCTACCTTTGCACTTTCGCTATTCTACCATTCTTATCACTTATAAGGCATTACTAATAGGCATCGAGAAGACGAAAAGTATTATTTTTGAAACAGTTTGAGTTGAAATATAGTAAGAGTTTTTTTCAAAATGTCTTTCAAGCAATATCAACACAGTCCATTTTCGTTGGAAATTACCCTAATGCTCTGCTCCATAGATAAGAAAATTAATACTTTCTAATCCTTTTCTGATAAGATTGCTTCAAAATATAGAAATAGAAGGGGCTTTATATTTATTACTTCAAGTAATTTGCTCGCTGTAAAAGAGTTTTTTAATAGTCTAGCAGGATGTCGTGAGTTGATAGTAGAAGAGGAGAGATTTTCTTAGTAGAAGGATTAGGAAGTTTGGATTAATTACTATCCTTGAATTGACAACATATTAATTACATTTTTCCCATCATTAAAAAACAATATGTATTCACCCAGAATACAGTAATTCAACATAATTTCGCAGTACTTGGTGTAGGACGTAGGTCAATCAATTTAACTGAAAAGTTAGAGCTACTAATGCAGATCAACTTAATTAGAAAACTTCGGAAATCTATTCATCAACATTATTAGACAGTGCCTGTAGATGAGGAGGCTACATAATGTGAAGCCTCCTCATTCATTCATTCATTAATTGGGTAGGAAGAGAATTGCTGTATTCAGCCGATCATAACGACGACGATGATGATGAGTTTCAGTGAATGGAAGTGATCCCCATTGAAAAATGATAAATTACTAGTGCATGTACTAGAGATAAATCCATTTCGACCCATCATTTCATAGTGAAATGAGCACTTACTTCCTAACAAGTACAGTAGGAGTGATTGTATTATGACAGCTTCGTAGTATTAGACAGCTTGTTTTATGAACAACTTCATTAATATTACCGAAAAAATATATTGAGAAACTGTATTTTCGTTTCTGGAATACCTTGTTTCGTTTGAACAGTTGACACTATTACATTGAGGATAAAATCGAGGTTTATCTCTACAATGTATATGTTAATTTCAATTCAGGTACGATAGCATGAGAGCGAGTTGTTTTCGGTTTGATGTCTTGTGAGAATAAACAACTTTGGGTCGTGAAGATATTATGCTGCCATGTAAAGTGGGAATTATTGTGCTCCAGTTGTCGCGGAGTAATCAATTATGCATTCCTGTTGAATTGGGCTGTAAATTCGGCCCACTGGTCAGCATGGTTCCATACAGTTGAGCTGTCAGGTCGATGCTGTGTAATCTTCAAACTCCTTACTTGTGAGACGGCTTTGCAGGTGATAGTTGTGGTTGGAAAGAGGAAGTAGCAGTGAGAAGATCAGGTGAAGTGTATCGTAAACATTGGAAGCTGCAAGGAGAGGTCTTCCTTCAGTGGCTAGTTCTTCATCCGATGCTATCTATCTTCTATTCAGGAAAGAAAACATCTGGAGGAACTGAATGCAGCCGCCTATTTATCTTGTATTCGAATCGATGGTCGTGTCTGTGTGCTTCTGGATGGAGATGTTTTTGCTCTGCTACAATTGCCATCACGGCAAGTAGAGTGCTGCCATTGGCCAGCCAGAGAAAACATTCCAAAAAAATGTTTTCTTCAGCTGAAACCGACCAGTCATTCAATTTTGAGCCCTGGAAACCTCTCGTTGACACCTTTCTGCTTTTTCTCTCGAAACAGATCGGTTATCTTGTTGCTTGCATCACTAAATTCACTGATCATTCAGTTATATCGTGGAAATTCTGCAGAGAATGTTAGGGAAATCAACACCCACTACTAGAGTTTGTTGTAAAAATAATTTGTTGCTTGTAAATGAAAGATTTTTAAGAATATTTCATTCTTGAAGAACTTCTAAAGAATATTTAATATTTGAAGTAAGAAGGAAACACCAACGCAGGCATACTTAAACAACGGGTATTGAGTTGATGTATTGATTCAATTTTTTATTTCTGGGTTGTATAGAAAGTTGACACACAAAAACTCTTCAATAGATTCTTTCTTTATTATCAATAGGCTACTTTATAAGCATTATTGGACATTATTAGAAAGTGATAAGAACAGAGCATTCTTGTTAGCGGACACGCACATCTCGGCTCACTGCAAACAGAATAATCTCTGAAAGAGAGTAGAATTATTTTAGTAGTTTTTTGTGGACTAGTATCGCAATGTAATACACTATTGTAGTTATGATAATATTGTGCCTTTGAAACTACCAACCTTTATCCTTCCCATATTTGTAATGATTATTTGTGTTTTCTCATCATGATGGAATTTTTTCGTACTTCTTTAGTTCTTATATTCCTGCAAGAAGAAAGACACTGTTTGACTACAATAATATACTTCCTCAATGAAGCGCTGGGGAGGTATTTTTGAAGCTAAAGAATTCCAATGATCTGTAATAATTGTGAGAATCTTTTCTGGGTATCCTAGAGATCTTGTTAGCACAGTTTGATTTTGAACGAAAGGAGGATGCTGTATTCTTGTTAACGTTCTGCAATGTTGATTTTTCCTCCAAACAGTAAAATTCCAATTAACCTTCCGTTCAATATTTACTTGCCATTTATTCATAATGTTTGTGTATCGTTATTAGTTGGAGTTCTCCAAGTTGGAAACCTTCATAACAAGTTTATAACCTTTCATTGTTCAAATAGATTCTCATGTTTCTCAGCAAGCTATGTCTATTTTTGATGTACATCTTCATACTTTTTCAGTAACTTATTATATCTCGTATTATTGGACTCTTATGAATTTAATCATTCATTCTTTTTCTCTTGTGATATCTGCTACTCATTGATTTTATATTGTTTATTTCTAACTATCTTCTTGGTTCCAATTTAACCGAATCCAATCCTACACTTCCTCGTATAACAGACTTGTATATAATTCTAAACACTTCATCCATATTAATCTTTTCTCTCCTGAATTATAGCTCGTATCAATCGCCGGAACATTACACTAAATACAATAATATCAATGAATCGTTGAATGCTTAGTCGTAGTTGTATTGAATACTTATATTGAATTTTTCCACTTGTAGAGCAACCATTCGTTAGGTAAAGTTTTTTATTGACCTTTTCCCAATTTCAAATTCCATACACCCCCAACAAGAGTTACGATCCAATAAAATGAATGAAGTTTCACTAATGGTTTGAGCTTTATATTATTTTGTGTAAAGGCTGAATGAAACGTTCTTTTCAGTTCCCCACCAATTAGGAAGTTTTCCTACCGCATTACCGGCATGGATGTAGAAGAATTTTCTAAACTTTATGTTGGAAGTTGAAACATGAGCTCATACCAACTCGTTGGCTAAGTAATTCAAAACTTTGATTCAGTCAGGTGCATTTCCACTTCAGCACTGCATAAGTACTTTTCATGTTGAATTGCAGTAGTTTAATCAAGCTGAGAAATGTTGATGAAATATAAACAACCCAAGTGGTTTTCAAGTGATTTAGCAAAGTATATGCAGGGGAATTTCATGTCAGCTACGTGTGATATTGATCGGGTGATGAATTAAAATAGTCTGCTATTAGGTGTTTTTGTCAATGGGTTTATAAATGACAATTGGTTAACTGGATAGCACTCGAATATCTACAATACCGCGCACAAAAAATTTAATATGATTTCACATGGAATGGTTTTTTACAATGATGAATTTTTCTTCCTATCTCATCTGATGAAATTATACGTTAGCAAATCCAGGTCATGGCAAGTTTTTCTCATCCCAATTTTCATTCTCAAGAAGCATCTTTACAATATTAATCAGCTTATCAGTCATTTTCATTATTGATTTTATGATAATAAAATATACTAACTGTACTAATTAATATACTAAAATATATTAACTTGAGCGGATCTCAAAGCCCCGAGGGTTTTCAGCAGGTTCCCATTCGAACAATAAATAAACAATCATCAAACAATATCAATAAACTGGAAAACATTGTATTATCTCTTGAAAAAAGAGAGAAATTGATAAGGAAATTGAATTTGCGTGATCACGATCAATCAGTTGGGTAGTAAACATTGATGGAATTGTTCAATAGTTCTTTCTGCTCTACTCAACCTTGGAGGACTGATCGACTTGGGTTTTATCTCGATCTTCAGAGAGAATAATAGTTTTTATCACGGAAAACCTACACACTACAGTTTCCTTGTGAGAAAAAGATGTTACACAATACTAATAGGAGCAGTAATGAATAGCAAATAGTAAACAAAAAATAAATAATTATAATATATTGAATCAGATAAAAATCTTATACAGCTTTAATATAAATACATAATAATGAAGATTATTTATCAATCTGTGCTTCCAAGTTTGTCGTTTCAAACGCATTTGCTCTCAATGTATTTTATTCTTATTGTAAAACTGAATAAAATTTATTGTGCATTCAATGTACTTAATTCTGAATTGAGAAAACTAAACTCAGGTGAAATGAATAAATCTAATCCTATTACGTTTTCCTTCATAATTCTGTTGTCAATTCTTGTTAGGAGATTAATTAGTGCGCTAAATAAGGGAGTTGACGAATATTCGAAATTTCTAATTAGCTTTGATCGGGTGCTGAATTCGACAGTGCGCATTAAATCACGTTCACGGCCCCGCGGCTACTGCAATGCTTACGTTATATAAATCCCCCCAGGCTTTCCCCCATCATTTTCTTGTTGCGCATTTCGGATTAGCAGACAGGAGTGGAAAGGTCTCAGAAATTCTAACCTATTTTCCAACCGCAATAAGGAAAGCTCCAGTTATTTGAGTGATTTGAGAAAGAGAAAGCGAGAGAGAAGATTGGTTTGATTAAGTGTACAGTCAAAATTGTATCATGAATCATCCGTCCCTCGTGCTATGAACCTGCACCACAGTTTTCTGAATATCTACAAATTTCCACTGTACATATTTCGCTGTACTGTATAATCTTGAGCTCTTCTCGTTTGTCGATCAACTTCTCAAGTTTTCTTCGAATTATCACTTGATTTTCTATTATAAATAATGAATCAATCAATCATTAACAATCATCTTCCAAGTTCAATCTCACTACTCAGTCAATAAATAAATGAATAATTATATTTGATCAATATAAACACAAGAAATATATTATAAAAGAGAACAAACTTGAAATAATAATATTATGCACAATAACAAAAATTTAAATTCCAATTGGTACAATTAATTTCGTATTCGTAATATAATATTTTCTTTAAATATACATTTTCCTCTTTAGGGATTGGAACTGCATTTTTCCAATACATGTATTATTGCTTGCTTTCTTTTTGATCATTAGGGAAATGGCGGTAATATTTAGCTGATTCATTTTTGTCTCTTTTTCAGGCTTCTTATTTAATCTCATTCTAATTTCTACCTGATGTAATTGATAAATTCGTTTTTTTTTAATTCACTAATGGCCGTAATTAAAATTATACAGTGGATGATCATACATTCATGTAATGAAATTTTGTTTTGATTGCTTTTTTCTTCTATTATTCATTTATTGTTTTCAATTAGTATTCAATATAATTTTGACGTTAGTTAAAGTAATTCATGTTAAAATTATTCGTTATCAATCAATACAATACCAAGGAGAGAAAATTTTCAATAGGCCTATCCATAAGCAGTAGTCTGGCTGTCATCTAGTCACTGCCAAATGCAGCGTTAGTATTTCGGATAATTGCAATCAGAATAATTATTGTAATGGACCGAAATTGCAACACCCACGTGCGAAAATGGCCAGTAATTGGATGGATACTACTGCCTACCTGCATCATGTATGCAGCCACCTCTATGAATCCCTGATCTCAGCTCTTGCTCTCAGGGCACAAGATTACTTTTAAATAATTTTAAATTAGCTCTTTGTCTTGATAAATTAGCCCTTATTAATATTATCTGTAGTGTGCAGTAAGCATTACTTGATTTTCAAATATTTTACGTAATTAGGCTTCTTCAATTACTCGACACTGCCATGACCAGATTTCTCTCCCATTCCCGCCTATTATACTGAACACATCAACATGTTTCACAATTTATCTATGTGTTTGGAAATTGATATCAATGAGCGAATTTTGAAGAAATTTTCATTTAACAATTAACAAATTAACATTTTGAAAAAAAAATTCTTATTGTTTATATTTCAAAGAAAGCTGAAAGCTCTAGCATCAAATTGAATTTAGTTTTGTATTATTCAGTCATATAAATAGAACGAAAATTATAGGAACCATTTGTGACATTCTACTTGGATAAGATTTATCACGTCATGACTTTCAAGCTTTATTTTTACAAATCTTCAAAATCTCTTCCGATTAACACCAAAATCTTTACCAACAATTCAAGAAACAATATTATTCTAGAACAACTTTTCAATTCATTTTTAATTTGATCTCATTAATTTACATACGTTTAAATTCTTCAGATTGCTGTGTAGTTGTTAATCAATATTTTTGATTGAAATTGAGACAAACATTCAGTTTGGTTTTCAATGAAAATTGTATGAAACTGACTGTCTTGGAACGTGATTCTTGTTTCACATCGTAGTAGCATTCCCCCTAGCTACCAACCTGGTTTCAGTTGGTAGCGTCCATTTTTCTCGCATGTGCTTTTGTTTTCCCTGCAAAGGACTTTACCCGAGGGGATTTAGTTCTGTCTTGTGTCCGCGTAATTGAATGTTACTTTGGCGTGACGTGACGTGAGGTGAGCTCAGACAGCTGCCCCTCTTTCTCTCTCTTCATGTGTGGTTGTCTTTCCTTGAGAATATTAGTTCTCGATCTCAATTTAGCTCGGTTTTGTCCTATTATAAGTGTCTTTCATGGATAGTCAATCTGCTGCCTTCGGCAAACTCATCATCACCACTCCAATCTCGTTATCTTCTCAGAATTGAATATCGATAAAATTTTCTCCTTTGTTTTTCGATTTCTTCTTTTTTCTACTTATCTTTCTTCGTATTTTTCTTCTTCTTTTTTGTTTTTTTCTTTTCTTCTCTCTTCATCTTCTTCTTCTTCTTCTTCCTCTTCTCCTCCTCCTGCTCATCGCCCTCCTCTTTTTACTCCTCATTTATCTGGAATCTTCAAGCTCCATCTCATCCTTATACTTTCTCCTACTGCTTTTCCCAGTTTTTCTTGTATTTTCGCAGTAAGAGATGAGGAAACCATCGAGAATTTAAATGATACCTTGTTTAAATGCGCCACTTTTTGTGATCATCTTGTTGAGGAATAGAAAGACTTATCAAAAGTAGTGTTGATTGCATAGAACGTTAATACACAGTTCAAGTCACAAGTAAAAATTTAAAATTCCTAAAGTATCCTCTGGATACGGGATTTCTATCTTCAGTGAATCCATTCCTTTCCAACAGGAGGTTTTGCTTTTAAAACAAATTTGTGAGTTGGTAATGATGAAACCATAAACCGAAATGGTCTGTAGTCACCGTAGTAGAACCAAATGTGATGAGCACTGCAGTTCGGGAATTTCCTCGGCGCTTAGTTTTTCGTTTTCTACTTAACAGGTTGTTGGCACTATTCCTACAAAATTAACCCAATTTTATTTATTTTTAAATCAAGTCTTTTAAGAGGATTTGCAATGGAAGGTAGAACTTTGATTATCATAATTATATATAAGAAAAGTGTTCCTAGTTCGGGGCTCGAGTGAAGCTTGGTTTAGTACTTTTCTTTCCAAGTTGTAGATTTATTTACAGTACGGTAGCAGATTTCTGTTATTATACTCATATACATGTCATCATTCACTACTACCTCACTTAGTATCAGCCCACTTGAATTTTATCTGACATAATTTCGCCAAATTAATTCAGTTGTGAAAATATTCGTTTAATTCTGTTATACTGGTAGAAAGTGATTAGCATGTTGTACCCGTATAGTTTTCCAAGTCATTGTAATTGGAATACTGATTCACATATTGCTGAAGTTGAGTGTAAAGTTACTGTTTATTACTTGATAGGATCACCTAGTAGACTAGTTTACTAGATTTGCATAGCATTAACAAGGACCTAACAAGTAGTTGAGTATGCGTATTCAAGTATATACACACTTGATCAAGTGAAAGGCCATTGGATGAAATTTATTGTTGAGTTTACAGTACTAAATAGTTATTCTACATTATCTACTAGATTATCTACAATTTACGATGGTATCAAAATGCAATCGATATCAGTATTTGTGAGAAACATGTAAATGTGAGAATGAAAATCACTATCGTATGACTTGTCCGCTCGCGATGAAACTAGGGTACGGAGTTATTGGAGTTGGTTGTGGTTATTAATCGGTTTGGGCTTGGTTTTTATCGTTTCATAATTGGCATGGAGAAGACAAATCACACTCAGGAGAATTGTCGTTGTCCACCTGTAAGATCAGCATCAGCCAAGTTGGCTGGACGTAAGTCATTAGCATAAAGGTGAGGCGACTGTTATTGCTCGGGGAAGCTCGTTACGAAACTTGAAGCTATCATAAACACCGATCACACGCGAACGTTTGACACGAACAAGCTTCTTGCTTTACACTAAGCTTGACCCGAACAGAGAAATCTCTGGGGGTAGAGTCTCACGGTAACGGTGACAGTTGCAAAGCCAGCGCAGTCACATGACGCTTCCTGACACCTGTAGATGCTATCTTATCCCTTCTGTTGAACTTATTGGTGCCACTTGCACGATTTACTGAATAAAGTGATGAAATCGGATGATATTCCAACTGAGACATTAATAATCGGCTCACCAGGAATACAAGTTGCTTTGAATGAGAGATTGCTATCACAAGGAAATTTGGGATTGAGGTCTTGAACAGGTGATTAACGAATTTTGGCTTACGTCGTCTTTTAGAGCATGATTAATTGAGTGTCTAGATAAGAATTTATTCACTCAATTATGTTTGCCGTTGATTGAACACTAGTAGACCTGATATAAAATGGATTAATGAGTACTTGAGATGAGGATGTAGTAGTTCAAATGACATATTATGATGTATGCATCTACAAGTACACTTGATGAAATCATAAGCATGATTTCCCACTAAATCAAATGTATCTTATTTTCCTCTGTAATTCTGAATGTCGTGTTACTCTTGACTTTGAGAAAAGTCTATCTCCCTAATTTACGCCACGCATATTCCCAAATTTTGGCTGAAAGTTTTGCAATTTTCCTTCCATGTTTCAATTTTTCATGATAGTTATGGCATATTATAAACTTAATATAGAAAGTACTCGGTTCAAATTCATTAGTTTCATGATTTTAACTGGTTTCGGTCCATGTGAGTGAATACATTTTCACTTATAAAAACCCATTCATATTTTTGGCTACACACTTTTTTTCATTTTTATGCAAATCTCTACTGTATCTACACTGTCTTGAATGATCTCGATAATTTGGTTCTGAATATTTTATCTCCATTAAAATATTCTCTTGTCAGTCATTCTTCACCTTATGTACCACTTGATGGAAAATCAAATAGGGTGTATAATAAGAACAAGAAATATTCGTGCTCAGGTGAAATCTCATGATTCGTTTTGGTATTTACTACCGTGTTTGTAATTTGAGGTGAATGTCAGTTCTCGTGAACGAAAATGATTCAATCGAAGTTTACATCTTTTTATGGCAATTTACTAATTCAGGTATTGCCTAGTTGCGTCGTAAAACTTGTCATTTGGCGTAAAAAGGATTGAGCTGTTTTAGTTTTCCAAGTCCATTAAATACCATCCCAGTACAACTTCGCTTCCCATCTGGGTTATAAAAGTCACTCCCGAACACTCAGTGTAGCCTCCTCCCAACCAAGCTGTAATAAAGCCTTATTGAGAAACATAGTCTGTGTGTTAGTTGCTTGTATTTTAAAATTCCAATGCTACTAGATTGGAAAAGCGTTCTTGCTGTACTTTTTAGATCAGCTATCCGAATAAGGACTTGTATTGACAGTTGTAGTACTTCTTCAATGAAGGATATTCAAGTCTTGTTCAACATTCCAGCAGTATTTCAGTTGATATTTATTTTTCAAATTCCTGCGAATTTATGTAACTTGTTTTGAAAACCATCTATGCTTCAAATGATGTTTGTAGGCTTTAAAACATAATTTTTTGTTCTTATTTATTCCATATGGGAACAAGGAAGAGCTGGAGGGATCCTCAACTACATCAATGCTATTAAATTATAATACGAAGGAAAATTTTTCTTATGATTTTTTTTCACTTGATACACTTCTAAATACTTCTTGGTGTGGTTGGTTCATTGGCGTGAAGCTTTACTCCTGACTGAAGTGGAGAAGGCTCTACATCAATAAACTGAAGTAGTTAGTCAATACACTTGAGTTGCTACTGGAGAAGTGTAGAGAGGTTTCATGCGTTACGAATTCTTCATAGGCTTATTTTTGGCTCAGTTATTATTTTTCTAAATCCTATCATATGCTTCTCAATGTTTAGGTATTTGCAATTTACACATTCTAGTCAGTCCCCTTTCACTCAATGTTCGGGATTTTCCGAACTTAATCTCATGTATTGCTTTCCTATCTTTGAATTGTTTTAATTTTCCACGTTTTATTGAGTTTCCTTTCAATTTCCGAATGTCTCAGATTCTATCCCATCTTATCTTCATCCTTTCTGTTGAGAATTACAATATTGAACACCTTTGAACTACTGTTTTTCTTAAAATTTCTTATTTAAAGGAATTGCGTCACATCAGGAAAAAATTGGAACCTTGTAACCCAGACTCAGTGGGATTCCTCTCTCCTCAGTGATATACTATCTACAAGGCGATGAATTGTCAAATGATCACGTCAAGAAACATGATCACTTTAATATTATTTTCCTGCAATAAATAATGTAGATCTTAATATATTAAGAGTTATGTTAACCCGAAATAACTCACTGAATGGAAAATGTTTGAAATTTATATTTGAAAATGTTTGAACTTTTATGTGGTGAAAATCAAAAGAACAATATCTGCTTACTGCAAACTGAAAAGCAATAAAATAGTTATTGGTTTGTTTCAGACTTTATTTATAACTAGCAATTCCCATTGGTGGAAATCCAGTCTCATTTTGCGAGGTCTCTATCTCTAATAATTAGGTTGGAGCTGTTGACTCGTCAGTTTTGTGGAAGTTCCATGATGAGCCCTTTGTGTGTGCGCGCTCGCAAAGAACATCAATTTCAGAGCCGTCATATGCAATCGACATAAAGGATTTCATGAACGTTCCCGATAGCAAATCATTTAAAGCTTTCGAGATACATTCTTCAATCAGTGGAAGCTCGTTCGGTTCCATCGTAAAATAGAAAGCCACTACTAAACTCTATTAATCTTGTAACAATTTTTGGCCCATTATTTCAGATCATTTTTTCCAGTAAGTGAGTAACTAATTATCAAATTCTATAAAAAATCTAGTACTCCGTCCTAATATACGAGGAAATCATCATTATCCAAGACATTGATAACATGCATCTGTTGCTTATTATTTTCCGAGAAATTCAGGTAATAAATAATTGTCTACTCTTCTCGTACAACAGAATTGATAAACTATATTTGACAAGCTTTATATTTTAAAATAATTCATTTTTCAAAAGTATGTTGTTCCAAGACCAACTTAATGTAGTAAGTTATAGTTTCTTTTAAGGAAGCAATGAGAAATTTAAGTTGGTTACCACTACTCTTATAGAAATTATACATTATTATAAATATTCATTAGTGTGAGTTTAGTATTCCACGTTTTGTTGAATGGTTGTGAAAGAAGTAACGTGCAAGTCCAAATATTTACAGAATACTAAATATTTAAACAACTCACATTACCATAATTGTCTTGTAGATCTCAAATGTGGAGCATTTTGTTCACAATTTTCTAGCATCACTGGAATGTTGACAGTGCTAGCGAAAGCAGTACTTTAGGTAGTAATATGCCTTGAGTTGAGAATGAAAGTGGTCTCTTATTATTACTGGCTCAATGTTCAGAGTTGATCTGAACTAATTTGTACTGCTCGATGTGTGTTGAATATAATAGCTTGATAGGCGGGTCTCGCCTACTAAATGCTTCAGCAGGAAGTTGTAACGCATTTCCTTGAATAGTAAATGAATTGACAGACCTCTCAAAAGTTCACCATTACATTATGAACTGTACGTTAGAACTAGTTAGTTAGTTCTAATGGTACATTACGAGGGAAAAACTGAAATGTAAAAATTCAGGACTCAGGGGCGATCCCAGAAATTTTCCTGAGGCGAACCCCACCCCCCGCATTCCTTCCGTGGTATAATGTATATACTGTACCATATCTATATACCGTTTACTATTCCATTATATTTCAGAATTTCAGGGGAATATATTCCTTTTAAACTACCCTGGGTTCGTTATTCGTTATTTATATGAAGGTGAAAGTGTCTATAGATTCATCTGTGAATTCTAACCCAGATCTCTTTGAAAGTAGCTTTTTATCCACTTGAATTATTTTTCTTCTAGCAAGGAATGTACAGGATTCATTTTCAATGAATAAGAAACACTGTTCAATAGTTAATTCAGTTATTCTATCAGCCTACTCATGGGTAGATTTTGCAAAGATGTATTATCTGATTATAGAAACTCTAGGGAGCTAGTTACAGCCATTTTTGGAATTCCCATCGTGCCGTAGTTGGTAGTAGGCCTATCTGCTTCTTGCATGTTTAATTCGTCTCAGATAACTTCTCTAGCAAGTTGGTTTCTTTTCTCCTTTCACAGAGTTGCATCCAAAGTCCTTGAGCTGTGATCATTCTATTTTCTTTCACTTTATATGTAGAATCTAAACATCAATTCTAGGTGACACTAAAAGTTATCATCTATTGTCGGAGAAAAGATTCTCACGACGATAATGGAATAATCCAATGATGCAATTTGTCCTTACGTAAGTGTTCAGTCATTGATAATAAACTTTAATTTAATTTAAAAGCACTGCAATGAAATAAGACCTTAAACCAACCTCAAGTTGCACATTAATAATGGAAATTGCCAGCTATTCCTGTTGTTCTTGAAGGTTGAAGACGGTGAACGTTATGGAGAATGAATTGTAAAAGAAAACTTATTATAAAAATAATTTGAATCACAGAAAACCAGGCGTTTGTTAGAGAGATGAGGCGAATAGTATTCATGAGTTAGTAAGAGAGATTGAAGTAGGAAATAGTTATAATAGGAATCCAATGAAGGAGCTTCCATTTCATTGAAGATGAGTAGCCTACTGAATAGCCCAATTGAAAAAAGACCATTTTAAAGTTTGTACTGTATCATCAATACAAGTCAATACTTATAAATAATGTCAAACTTATATGTCATAAATGTATAATGTCGAACCATTCTCAAAAATTAATTAAAATTAAAACTGATTTTTGCTCAACTTATTTATTATTGTTCCATTCATGTTTTATGTTTGATGCCTTTGATACAGTATATTACAAGTGATTTGGTAGTAGTACATCATTCTCCCAGCTGGAAGTTTTTCCTTGCCGTTGATCCTGACTAAGCCATATAGACTAAAAGTATCTTCGAATTATCTCTGAGCAGAATCAAATTGATTTCGAATGACATCCATTCACATTCAATCAGATTATCCATTGAATGCTGCTGAATCACTGTGATAGAGATTTTCTGTCAATGCATTGACTTTCATGTACCTCTCCACTCTTCAGTCACTTGTCGATTCTGTTCATGAGTAGATCCCATCAGTATCTATTTAGGAAATGACAAGGAGTGCACAAATATGTTTTCAAGAGGAGATAAAATAGATTTTATCTCCAAGTAAAAAATAGATTAATTAAATAATATTACCGTTGTTTTCCTTTCATCATCATCATCAATCCACTAGTTTCCTAAAATCTCTTCCCGTGCGTCTCCTCCACTAAAACATGTTTGTTACAAACTTGTTTGTACTCAATTATCGGTTTCAGAAGTACTACAATTGTCAGGTAATTCTGTGATCGATGCTACTTTTGGAAGCTGATGTAATGAGCTTTATCTTTGTAGTGCGTCATCAGGAAATATCAGTTGCAATCCATTATTTCCATTGTTTACACGTAATTTTCATGTTGAATTTATTGCTTTTGCTTGTTATGAACTTGTTGATAATCTCTCTATGAATGTTATCTACGTTCACTGTTGGGCTGAACAGATGCAAAATATTCACACCTACGTAATTTTGATAGGTTAGCGTTAGGCTATCTAACGTTACTCACCTGGACATGCTAATAACCATTAAGATGTAGTGAAAACATCCACTTATGTACTTTGTATATCCACTTCACTGTACGGTTATTCGAAAATTCTGCTACACACAATTGTATGAATGGAAACAATATGCGAATACTGATTACATTAGTTACTGTATTAGTGTATTGGGTTTTATTGATTTGTAGTAGCAGCTATTTTGGTACTCTGCATTGCTTGTTAAAAGTCCATCCAAATTTTTCTGAGGGTGATGCCCACATGAGCTCTAGGCTTGTGCGTGAGGTGATGATGAGAGATGACAACTGTTTTGAGGCAATGGAATGTATTGTCCATGAAGAAGTGGATTTCAAAACATGAAAATCTCCTTTCCATTCCTAATTTTTTTCGGCTCTTATTTCTACCGCATTGTGGCTTTGCAAAATTATAGGTTTGTTGTTGGATTCATAATTTTGATAATAGAATTAATCAAGGATCGAACCGATTAAGAACCCCAATTAATATTGAGCTGGTTATAACCCAGACTCTGTACTTTAGCGTCTTAGCTTCAATTGCTATCCATATTTGAAAGTATCATTCTGAGCACCTCTCTAATTCCTATTGGATTTAGATTTAGCTCTCAATAATTTCGTTGAAACGCTCGGTTGATCGTCTTTATCGTCATGGCAACCTGTAACGTGGTGGCTTCACTTTTTTTTAGGTGAACTCTTACCTCGAACGAGTACTCTTGGGAAATTCCATTCGCAGTATAACTTTTTTAGCGAATGAATTTTAGATAGAACCTGGCTTATCGTTTACTCAAGGTAATAGATGTCTTGCCAGGGTTATTAATTGATGTCAAAATGTGTGTATTTTACATATCCTAGCTCTTGATGTTTCTTTATTTTCTAGCAGTGATAGAATTAGCTCAGGATATTCACTGAGAATCATTTAAATAGCAAGAGAGTTCTTTTCGCTTTTCAAATGTATCATTTTTGCTGTAGAAATATATCGTATTTTCACTTATGCTTTCTCTGCTGAATGTGAGCTCTAGAGATAGCGTGTATTTGTCAAGAAAAAATGTATTCCTCATAAATTATGTATCAACAGGTGTGTCCGTTCTCGCTACATCAGTCGGTTTTTTTATTTTATTTTTGCAGTTTTTGATCAGAAATTCATACTTTCTACACAGTGGCACTTGAATGCATTTTTCTTTGAAATCTATAGCTATTCAATGCAAGAGTCTCATGTCATGATTGCGATCTGCGATCAGTAAATGCCTTTATGAAGAAACGTTTGAGTACTTGTAGGAATCGTCTTGCGAAATGACATGATTACAGAAAGTTGTTTTTTATAATCTAGAGCTGTAATTCAGTAAGATTTATGGTGAATCTAACCAGCAACCACACAATTCATAATTCAATGGGTCGCTGACGCTGGATGTAACCAACCAATCATGATGTCGAACTGAATTATTAGTACAGGATTGATAGTCCTCTAACATGACATTTGAAGGAATGTTTAGAATATGAGAACTCAATTGATTAGTTCTTGGAGCGCAACAGTGTTATATAAATTGTCCTGAAAAAAATAAAAATTTCTGTCATTTTCCATTTCCAAAATCTTTCATAATTCTGTCATTTTCCATCATCTATTAAATTCTTAGAAGATGAGAAAAAACTACAAGAGAAAGAAGGATCAATAGGAAATTGTGATATTAAATTGGCTAAATGTATTTTGGATTAGACAAGCTAAAGCTGGCTAACCTAACTTCATTAATGATGAAGTTGGTACCCAGAGGGTTCCCTCCCTAGGGAGTATCTCATATGTGTCAATCCTGCAGCATGACCTGAAAGCAATCCTTGTGCTTTATGAGATATTGATTGAGTTATGGCCACCAATGAAGCCTGTAAACAGTGTTGTTATTTGTTCTGAACCACAAAGCTCCCAGCAGTCGTTTGACATTCTATTGAGACAAGAATCTCCATAATTTATGCGTGATCTGATGTCAGACTTTGAAAGAGGTCAAAAAATTCCGGAATTCAATTTTTGTAAATTTAACCCTTTCCTCCTAGTTTATTCTTGAGTAACTGATTAATTCCACGAAGTGAAATTTATGAAGTAATTCCACGAAGTAATTTTGATGAATTCTGAAATCAAATGAACAAAAATTCATCATCTTGATAACTGAAGATAAGGAGGGGTTTGATGAAAACTTTTTCAACTGCGCGGTGAAACTTACATAATACAGTATTTAAATGCAGGAGGAAATACAATTTTAAAATTAGGCATCTATTCATCAACGAAGATTGTAAATAATAGTACAAAGTGACCTTCCCACAATCGCAGGACAAGCGTCTCGCTTGGCGACGATATTTGACTTTGAATCTAAGTTCTATTCCTGTACCCTTTTAATGCAGAGCGGCATTACTCTTTCACTCTCTCACACAACGTTGTATTATTTTAAAATGTAGTCTGTAGGTGCGTTTTCTTTGAGGTTTTGGAAAGTTTCATTCATTGCTTTTTTACTTTTTATCACGCAAATGTACAAATATAACCGGCTCTTCTTTCCAATGCGGTATACCAACTCGAAAATATTCCTCCCAAATCATGTTGTTCATATTCAGACTCGTCACTTCATTCGAAGTAATGTTGAATACAGTATTGGAGGCGAATTATATTTTTATTCAAGTCGAATTATAAGTTTTTCACTCAACAAAGTGAGTTTTTCAAAATCGCCTCGTCAAAGTGAGTCGACTGTCTCAACTGAAGTGAGTTCTCTACCTGTAATATTGATTTTTTCTATTGTAGATGGTAATGAAAATTGTTAGAAAAAGAGGAATTGGGTGTACAGACAAAAAGCAAATATCAGAAAATGATTGAAATAATTGATTTTTTGCTTTCTCATTAATCAAATACTGTGTAGAACGTCTACATACAGAACCGTACTTTTTAAAATGAAATATATTATTCAATTCAAATAAACAGGTTATAACGAGAAGTATGACACCTACTTCTAATACAGCAATGATGTATACTAGCCATTTGGTATACATCATAAAATTCTTTCTTCATCTATATGTTATAGAAATAAATGTATAGTACTTGTATTGTTTACAATGTGTATAACGTATTAAGTATAACACCTACTTCTAACACAGCAATGATGCATACTAGCCATTTGGTATACATCATAAAATTCTCTCTTCATCTAAATCTTATAGAGATGAATGTATAGTTATAACTTGTATTGTTTACAATGTGTATTCCTTCATCCCCATCAATAGTTTACTGTCTGTCATCCTGATTTGGTTCGAGTGTTGGTTAATATCATGAGCTAAAACCAACGTATTGTTTACTTGACAGGTCAGTAGTTGTAGAATGTAACAGAATCAACTTGAGATGAATATAGAGTGAACTTTGTTGTTCAACTATTGAGAATCAATTGTGGGTTAACTGAGATGTGGATGACAGTCGATATTCTTGAATGAAGTCATGATAAGAGGTTGTTAATGCTTTCAGGCATCAAAGGTCAATTCAGCCGGCTATCAAAAGCACATATCATTTTTTATTGTAAGGCTGTCATCATATCAAGCATTCCACCTTCAAACTATCTTATGTATAATTCACAATACATAAGTAGAAATATTCAATTGAATCCTTGGGGTTTTCACATTGATTTCTTGTGATGAATCACCAAACTTTTTTATAAAAATTATTTGTATTTGATTTGATTGCACCACTTCATACTGTTCATGTTCTAGGAATTCAAACATAGTGAAACATAAATTTCATAAAAATGACTCAATAATTTGTTTCTGTCGTGAATGTTTCAAGTATTTGAATGGCTTTAATATGTCGGAATAAAAAACACTAGTAGGCCTATTAGAAGCTTAGCTGAGCTCTTTCGTATACATACAGAAATTTGAACGCAGCTATTTTTATGGAGTATATTGGTTGAATTGAATGTAGTCAGTAATGGATAATTAAGATTTTAGTGTCAGTTTCAAACGGCAACTTTGAAATGCGATGACCAATTTTGGTAGAACTGTCACACAAGGAAAATGTTAATCTTATTACGAAATCGTCTATTCTTCATTCTTCTGTCAGCTATAATCTATAGTTAGCTCAGTTACTCATGCTTTGTCTGTCTAGATTGTTGTAACCCCTCTTCTTGAAATTGCACAAGTAGTGCAATAGATTCTTGAATTTAGTCATTCTAGACTCTTCACTTTCCATCATATCTCAAAATGAACATATTTCTTCAAAAAGAGGCCTACCATAGATGTAGAATTTATCATCATATTTTACAAATTCAATCCTATGGCAATATTGAACATGAAAAATACTGTACTACATGACTGATATAACTCGTTGAAAACAGTAACTAATACTCGTTGGACACTCTTCCCCTATCAGTTGATTCTGGCTTGTAAGTGATCAGCCATAAAAAAATAAAATACGTGCTTTTCACATTATTCATTCCCATCAATCAACTGCAAAACTAATTTCACAGCTAATATGCCGCGTTCACTGGTGGGTTTTATTGTTGGTATTCCCCATTGGAATGAAATTTTTAATTCGTCAACCTTGATAATTATAATAAATTTATGTTGATTGGACCACTGTTTTATTACGAAAAAGGAATTAGGGTTCATACTATTAGTTGGAGACGTGCGTTTCCCATGTGAATACTGTTGAAGCCGAGTGTCCAATCAATGATCAAAGTTCAAACAGTATAATGCCCGGTTTTTTAGTCGTTCAATAAACTTATTGAATCAATAACTTTTTTTTTGCATTAGAAAACACATGATTATCGATTCAATAGTGCTATTGGATCCATAAACTGTCTATTGAGCGACTGAAAAACCGGGCATTAGTGTCATACGTCCTGCAGTGTTGTAACTTGTACTATTACTTGTCACCAATAACGGCCTATTCAGTAGAGCCAACAACTCCTGCTTCTCTGTAGAGGGTGGTGGTAGAGCCCCTTGCACATCTGCATGTATTGCCCTAAAGAACAGGAACACATTAATTGCATTGTTGAGTAGCAACAGTCCAGTTCCAATAGATTCAAAAGCTAACAATTAAAATTGAAATTGAATTATTTCTTAAATCACTGTGTTTCAATGAAGTGTTATGTAATGATTGGAAGCTTTCAGAAATCAATGACTTTGGAAATAGATAGATGACATAGAGTATCAACTACTATACCAGGATAGGTATTGTGTTCTGAAATGGTTGCCATATATCTGTTACTGTGTTATTGTATAGTATTTGTAGTGATCGCTACAGCTTTTGTAAGGTAGAGATTGAGATTACTAGTAGAGTGATGAATTTGACAGTAAATCGCTTCATAGAGAACCCTGAGGATTCCAGTTGAGCTCAGTCCCCAAATCTATTCAATCTATAAAACGTTGTAAAATCGTAGTATTCCATCTAGATACAGTCTATACAGTCTCAGGCGACTGAAGTGATAGCAAGAAACACTTTGGTTATATTTTAATTTGTTCAGCCACTTCAAGCTTTCAGTCATGATAGGATTTAAGATCCATGATAGCATGATCAAAGTTGCTAAGCCCTATTTCTACCTGAAATGATTAGCTATTTGCATTTTAGTCCAAATTAGAAACCTTGTGGTAAATGAAGAGCATACCAACAAACAATATTTGATGACTTATTTATTACTTTTTGTGTTTTCAAAAACTTTCAGTTTATTTGGGGGGGGGGGTTTATTTGTTATATCCACGGCTATATACCGTGGTTATATCTTATTCTGAAAAAATTGAAGACTGACTTTTCAGAATGATTGCGAAGCTGAGTTAAACTTTTAAAGACTCATTTGAGTTTTATCTTTTCTGTAACCGAGAAATGCAAGTCAAGAGTTTCCGATGTCGCAGTTTGGAGACAAAAGCAGTAAACTCGTAAAGAACGGGATTCCCACTTTTAAAGCCAATAACTGCCTTTTTGATGATAAATGTGGTTTATCTGTACTGACTGTTGTCTTTCCGTTGAGATGATTGCTTCCATCTTTGACTCAAAGAATCAGAATCTTTCCAGTTGTATTATCACCTCCTAGCGAGGAACCCTGTCGGAAATTGGATTTCTACCAGAGTTTAACCTTTGTCCTTGGTGTGGCGCTTCTCAGACAATTAGTTATAAAGCGATTTGTTGCTTGACTCTCAAGAAAATTGGCTTACCCTTCCAGCTTTGAACTTCGAGCTTTCGAGCTCCATCTTGAAATATACATTAAATAATAATTGATCTATTAAGTTTTTAAGAGCTCAGTATTATAAAAAAAAGCCTGAAGGAAACTGCGCTTTTAGATGAGTTGATTGAATGGTAGGAACATCTCAAATTTTTCTTGTCCAACTATTCATCCTTTTCCATAACGAATTTTTCTTATGAAATCTATCAGTTTTATTCCAATCAGACATCGTATATCTCTAAGAACAAGAATATTATAAACTAATTTTTCCTGTCAATGTATTTTACTGATCTATAATATTTGTCCTTTTATTGATTGCTATGTTAGGTCACAGATTGCAACATGTAACCTTTTGAATCTCTTATTATTCCACTGAGCAATTCCATTTTCAATCGAATAATATTATCAATACAAGTATGTATTGTAGAATTTTTTAATGTGGCGGATGGAGAACGATTGTTGAGAGACTCCATATATTTGTTTCCTCATTTCTAAACAGCTGATTCATCCGCCAAACTGAAAAAATCTACTATGAATGTATTAATAATTTACAACGTTTGGCTGTTCCACATGTATGTTAATAAGTTCTGAGATTATAAGAAATTTTCTTATAATCAAATATTCCATGCTTCTACTTGATAATTCCTTTTCAATTCGTTATCAACGCAATATTTGTTGGTTAATTGTGGTTTGTGGGTTTTGATAATCGAACGCAGTTCAATGGCTTTTGAACAAGCTTGTTACTAGCAGGAAATTGATTACGCTTTGTACCGCGTGTTGTTTCCGAACCTGGCGACAAGACTTCCTCGCTTTTCCTCCGAGTAAAGATGCCTTTCTTCGCGTTTTAAAATGGGAGTAAAGACGGTCGGCCGGTCGGTCTACTTTCATCATCTATTCGATCCAGCTTCTCTTTCATCCTTGGTAGTGAGGAAATTGGACATTGTTCCTCGTGGCCTATTATCATCATCTCCACTTCTATAAAGTGTTCGTTCTCAGTCGCTGCATGTAATAGGTCTGGCCCACTTTGTCTCTTCGACACCACGTGCACGAATGACTTTGAAAGATGAGAAACATAGCTGGACGTTTACTGCAACTAGGCTAGTGGCTGCAACAGAATCACATCAAATAAGCAATTTTAAAATTCCTCGGTAGTTTTACTGCTGTGAGTGGGAAATTGTTTGATGGTTGCGGTTAGTTCCAGTTCGGTCCAGTAGTGATAACTCAGGAATTCTACAAATCCGCGGAACATGTTGCGAATCTTATCAGCTATTAAGTTTCTACAGCATGGCAAATGAAAAGATTGCTGTATCATGTTGTCTTTAGTTTTTATTGTTGGGGAAACAAGGCTGTACTGTGAGCCAGTTTCAGTTACCGCGAATCCTTACTACAAATATTTCAAATCTTATAATTTTTCTTATTGTAAGAAATTTTCCAAAGACGAAATCTTGAGTGCACTTCATAAGAATCTCGGTGCACAACCTGTATGAGTACACTTCATACAGGTTGGAAACAAATTTATGGTGATAGAAACTGGCACCGAGTAGGTTAGTTGTTTGAAAATTGTTATATTTTGAGATATATAGGTTACCCATTTTGATCAATGCTACTTCTTTCTTGGTTTCAATAGAATTGATTGAATCAATTAATAGTTCTGTTATCGATTCAGGCCAGTATAGCAAATCATGCTATAATAATAAAGACGAAGATTCTTATAGTAGTATGATAGATGGATATTTGATAGATGGTGTGTCGCAACTTTAGGAGGCCTTTTAGAACTGTTGAATTGAATTGCTGCCTTTATTTTTCCTTGGAGGGCGAAGTTGAAAGACTTGAAGCCTTGAGGGCGACCGATTATGATCCCATCCATCATATTCGACAATTTAATTCAATGACTAATGTGATAACAATAAATTACAAAGGATAATGAATTCATGCCATGTGGCTCTTCATTGCAACTCCCGATTAAAATTGAAATATATCCTAGTTGCATAAAGGTCTGTTATGTTCAATCTAACTCATATGAGTAATGAAAGATCAACTTTGAACCACTTTTGTACAACCGGCCCTGTAAGTGTAAAATTTGAACTAATGCTTCCAACTGCAACTGTAGTACAAGTTAATTAGATTCATTTCCACTAGTTCAACTTGTATTTGACAAATTCCTATTTCATGTGAAATTATCGTTGTCTGTTTTTCTTTCATTCGTCAAGTTTCTTCCTATTTCATGTGAAAACATCGTTGACTATTTTTCTAATTTCTCATTTTTACTTTCTAGTCCTTGAAATAGTTTAGTGACAGTAAGCAATTCCTGTTGATATTCGTCTGCACCGAATAGTATAAAAAATAGTTTTTCCTCTTTCTCTATGGGCTTCGGCGCTGTTTGTTTAAATTAGTTGTTCAAATTACCATAAAATCGTGGTTAGTCTTATCATTGGTTAGTGTGGAGGCATTCTTTTCTATCTTCGACTTTGTAACTTTGGACAACCTATTGCCCAATCGTCTCAACTCAATAGTGCTCATTAATTCAGTTGACTTATATCAATTTCGTCTACAGACGATAGCCTAGCTACTCCAGCTTCATCTGATCTCCTTAACATTTCTGGATTGTTGAAAAACAAAATTGATAATGTGTTTTCGTCCACGTGATAACTGCATCGTGTTGTGTCTAGGAATGCTGATTTATAGAATTGATGAAAACTAAACGTTTGAATCTTTCCGTTTTTTCTTTCAAATTTATACTAGCTTTCAGAGTTATTTTGGTGTATTCTCTCTAATATTGGATCTATAAACATTTTGACTGACTCTGACCCTTGAGTGGTTTGAATGACTTCTCATATTGCCACATCATAAAAAAACTTGTAAGACCATAACTTCTATAAATACGAACTTCTGTAATAATGACACTTCGTCAACATAATAATTCGCTACATTTCCTTGTTTTATTTCTAATTCAAGTCTATAAGTTGCATATTTTTTATACACGTTTTCTATCTCTGACTAATCATATTCATATCAGGAACAATACGTTTCCCACTTATTTCCCCTAGTAATAAAAGTCCATCCTAACTACTGTGTATTCTTCATTGTAGAAACGTTTTGATAAAATCCACTCTAATAATAATAATAAATTTCGTTATTTGACAGCATTTCGTGTGCAGCCTAAATTATTGGTTTTTAATTATCAATTGATTGTTTTTCCAATTATGTAAGTCTGTACAAGTATTTTGCTGTGTTTTGTAGTACATACTATCCTGTAAATAATACTCTGTAATAAGTTCAAGTAATACTCTTTCGTTTAAAGTATTTGCGAATTTCTTACTTGTACCATGATGGGAGCTATACATTATTCATATTTCCTGTTCCTACTTCTCTATAATAATGTTGATTAAGTAATTGTAAGCACGTTATTATCATGTTGTCACTTAGCTTGGCACACAAGGAAAATATTTGGTATTTTGGAGCCGCTTATTTCTCAACTCAGAATGACCCTTGACAACAGACTCTGTTGACTAATTTTGACTTGTTTAATGACAGTTGATTGCCAGTTAACAAGTAAGATGCTATTAATTACAGTGGATCCCAAACGACTGAGATGTTTGCCACAATGACTTGTTTGATGATGTCTTCATTTTTCGAATTTGTCTAGGATAAAATGATTGATGAAGTTGGTAGCTACCTTCAAAACAAATTATCAAACTGAAAAAAATCTCTTGAATTTTATTCTTGTATGAAGTTGTAATGTCCTAACTGTACATAAAAACCTAGAAGACTTCTATGCAGGGCTTGTTCCAAACAAAACATTTTGCTACATAGCATATATATACTATCCTGGTTTCAAGCCTTGGTGACCCAGCTGCTATTAAACCTATGACTTGTCGGGAGCAGGGAACTACAATTAGTATAACAAACAAAATCTTGTAAGTTATAATGCATAAGGAAACGGAAAATTTTAAAACGAAAGTTCATTTTTCAATTTCCTACCAGAATTTGAGCTCATATCAATTTAAGAATGCTACAAGCATAGTCACGAATGCTTTCGTAAAGTTCATCCACAACTGTGAGCAGCTCTATTTCCTATTCGCCTTCAACCGCTTACTTTGAAAATTCTATTGCAGCTATTTCCACAGTGAGTGTGTTTAGTGTTATTTGAACGAAATTTCATTTCCAATATGCTTTTATGCTTCTGACGACCAACCCCTCAACTGAAGTTGATTCAAGCCTAGTTGATGTTGATCTGTGTTGACGGCGTGCCCGTGCTCGTGTTGGCGAGTGCGTGCGTATATAAGTGCTTTTTAACCGCAACAAAAACTGATTGCTTGCGGTGATAGTAACTGTGATTGTGAAGAACCCTGTAGGGTTTTTGAAAACGTTGAGACTGTTCTAAATTCCTAGTATTTTAAATAGTTTTGACAAACTCAGTTATAGGGGTTTCAATTGTAAACAACGCCAAAAACTAAAAAGTTAGAATAGTGTTTCAAATTTTTATACTTACTGAATAATTTTAACGTGACTGATAATAGTGTAATCCGGTTAGAATATTATTAAAATAGTTTTGACAAAGTTCGAATTACTGAATAGTTTTGACGAGATTGATGACTGTGTTTTATATCCCATTACATTTTGTGTAGTTTTGATAGAGTCAGTTGTGACGAAGTAGGTGATAGCCTGACACAATGAGTAACAATCACGTGTACGATAATAGAACGCTTATACCGCCGATTTACACAGTGACACCGCCCGCCGAAGATGCGAAACAGTTGAAGGGAAAAGGCTCTCCGCGCAACAGTCGCCTGGGCTTCCGTTCGCGCTCGCCCAGTCCGGGACCGAAGCTGTCTCGCTCCATCCAGGACCTGCTCAAGGCGATTACAAAGAAGGTTTCGCCGAGCAAATCGCGGCGCACCTCGTGTCTGCTCGACGTGCCCGGCGGCAAAGAGGATCCGGCTGTGTTCAGGACGCGGTCACGATCGCTGGATGACGGCAACCGGCACAAGCCGCCTCCGCCCACTCTCGATTGCGAAACCACCTACAGGATATACAACGAAATACTGCAAGAAGGTAATGCTCAACTACTTGCTTGCATCTTCTCCATCAGCTGAGGTAGATTAATCCTTGCAGCTTCTCTTTCTATATTGTTGGTGTAGTGTGTCCTCTTATACGTATTGAGTTACATCAACCAAGATCAACTATTATGAATCCCATTTAATTAGCATTGTGCTGATCCTGGATCAAAATTGATCTTGCTTGATTCAACCCAACATTAAAGTACTGTAGCTGATAGCATAGCTAGCTTATGGTTGAGATGTCAATATGCTAACGCCTAACCACATGTTACATCTTTTCTGGTTAATGATCATTCACCTCTGCTGATTCAGTCAAGTGGATGTGAAACTGGCAACCAGCTGGTAGGCCTAAGCCCACATAGGGCTGTTGAGCCATTGACAAACAAACAAAGCTGATAGCATAGACAACTCTGATACCATAGACAGCTGTATAGTTAGTCTATGCTGATACCTTATAACACTAAACTTCAATTTCTATATTGTTGATATAGTGTTTCCTTTCCAAATACTGTAGAGATTCATCTTTACAACTAAACCTAACTAAACTCTCTGTATTGTTGGATTGGTTGTTTAATTTAGTTAAGTCTTATCATAAACAGATAGAGCTAACTTCACAAGTTCATAACTTGTTACTCCTTAGGTAGAGTATGTATTGCTTACAACTAGATTTAACTTTCTATATTGTTCATGTATTGCTTCCTTTCTAATTACTATACATTAGTCCTTACAACTAAATTTAACAACTGCCAACTTAACTAAACTTTCTGTATTGTTGGGATATTGGTTGCATAATGTAGTTAGGTCTTATCTTGTCATAACTTGATACTGTTACCTCTTGAGGTAGATTATTGCTTAGTACTGAACTTCTTCTATATTGTTGATACAGTGTTTCCTCTTCAAGTACTGTAGAAAAATGCCCATCTAAACTCAACAACTATACTGCCAACTCGACTAAACTTTCTGTATTGTTGGAATATTGGTTGTAAAATGTAGTTAGGTCTTATCTTATTCATAATTTGATTCTGTTACAAAAACAGTCTTTATCTCTAATTAAATTTTTGAAGCTTTTGCCACTTTATATGTTGAACATAACTTCAATTTATCTCCAAACATAATACTGTAACACTACTTTTAGTAGTAATTTTTAGTGATGAATCTTCTGTCTTATCTTTTTTGTTATATTTCACGCACCATCTGCTTCGTTAATCGATGTATTGCAATCACTGCTTCATCCATTGCCAATTATAGACATTAATCCATATCCTTGTTCATGTTCAATAACTGTAGAAATTCTATCCTACTCAATGTAACGTTTGTAATCCGTAATTCTAGAATAATAAGCTTTCAACGTGCACATCTTCCTTTTCTCTTGAAATTATCTTGGATGAGTTGAAAAAGATAGTGATCGATCATTATCTGCTCTCAGTTCAATTTGTCTGTGCGTGTAGAAAGTTCTCTGCTGTGTCATTCGAGAGTACTTTCATATCCTGCATTCTCTTTACAGCATTCTTATCAGCATTACACTATACTAGTTAGGTTGTATTTCACAAGTTACTATTAAGTTATTATAGTCTTGATGAGATCGAAATGAAGCAATAAAAAAAAGTATTGATCAATGATAAATTCAACAACTGATCTAGATTGTAACTTATTAGATTAATTTATTACTAGTTATTGATTTTCTATTTATTGATTAGTTAATCAATCTTATTATTATTGTTAATCACTTTTTATTGAATAAATTGATGAGTATCCTGCAGAGAGAAAGATTACTTCTTTTGAATACACAATAACTGTGAAAAGTATTTGAAAAATTACAAAACAAAAACATTTCATCTCTGAAATCGTACGAAAGTTACGTATTTTAGTTTCATAAGCTCTTAGTTCTACCCCTGTGTTAATCACATAGTGGACTGGTCATTAGAATTTTCAACACGCCCATTGTACCTCTGAATATTAATTTTACATCTCTCACGTAACATGCAACTCAGATAGTTATAACCCCTATCGTAAAGCCAGAAATGGATTTATAGAGCACATCTCTCCAATGATCACAGTCACAGCTTGTAGAATACTTAACTGGCTGAGAGTTGGATCGTTGGAACGGGTGATGAAAACTAATAACCCTCATGTGTATTCTCTTTTCGAGTAGCAGACAGTACATTGTTAGTATCTCTGCCAGGCTTATGTTTGTAGCTCAATTAACCCGAATGGATACGAGAACGTATTCATTTACGTTCAATTACTCTGTCTTCTTTACTGTTTGCTTCACTCTGTTATGTGTTTTGGGGATTCCAATTACTTCAGTTATTTTCATTGTTCTTAATGATGTTTCTCTATGGTTATTCATGAATTAATTCGTTATTCTTGGAACTAACTAAGTGAGGAGGTTATTATTCCCGATTCCAAGTAATTCATTGTTAGTACTGTACTGTAATTGAAAATCTTTTCTCCTCATCATGCGAAAATATCTCAAGACTTTTTTCTTCAAATATTTAGCTCTAGTTCTTTGCTTGTGTATACCCTAGCTCAAAATTTCAGTTAACGTCTCCGTATATAATAGTACACAGTACTGGTGAATAGTATTGCTGTATATTATGTGCTCCAAAATCATATACTGTACTGAAATTATTTCAATACTTGTTTATAATACGCGAGCTCAAAAATTTAATTGGCTCTGCAGGTGAATGATTAATTCACTTCTCCATTATATTGTTTTCCACATTTTGTTCTCTCTATCATTTTCTTCATAATATTCTACTGAAAATTTTATAATAATTCTCCTTGATCTGTTTTAATAACTTGAAAATGAAGTGAAAGCAAAATGAGGGATAAAGTATGGGAGAGCAAGGAAATAGGTTTGGGAAACAGGGAAGAGAAGTAGTGGATTAGTATGAAGAAAAGGAAGAAAATAAGAGAACTTTTCTTTGTGTCAATGTCTTTCATGTTGTGCGTGTGGAGGAACTCGTGTTTGAAGGCTGAATCAGATTTTCACCTTTCATTGTGCCTTTCGTCTGTTGCAACTTATTCCTGGTAGGATACTTGGTTCATTGACGTCTCAGAATTGATTGTTTGAACGAATTGAATATTTCATTACTACAACCTCTCCTTTGAATCTAGAGACCTAGAGGTTGTTCGTAATTTGGCTACTAGTTAATCTAGTTCAATATTTCAAAGCTTAAATGTTTCGCAAGAAAATTTGCTCTCTTGTTTTGTTATTCACTTTGAACAGTTAGAAATCACAAGTCTGAACATAAGATTTAACCAATACTTCACTAGAAAATGTATATGTGTATATAAATGGATAATAATTGACTTTATTCCTTCACTTTGAAAATTATTAAATTGCTATTAGCAAGGTTGAAATGTAGGACACCTTACTCCACTCAACCTTCTACCATAGACTAACTCACTACTAAGACTACCTTCTACATAGACTACCATACAACTAAGTTGTATAGTTGGTCTATGCTTCTACTTACAACCACATACATAAATAAATTATACAACGATTATAGATTTAATTGAATTATATAACATAATTTATATACATTACAGGGGTGTTTCATATTTTTTCTATCTGTAAGTCACTTGTCCTGTTGACCTACACTTTTCGAAGCAGGTTTTACGTTTTGGAGCATTTTTTCGCCGTTCTGTGCGAAATGCACTGGAGCACAAAATACATAAACTGAGTCATCCTCATAAATACTCTTCCTTCTGTCTTCCTGCCATCGCGCGAATCGTTACATAAATAATGAGCCCCATTGTGAAGTTTTCCCAGCTTCCTGTTGGGAGGGAAATTCCATTTCTCTTCCGCTAGAGATTTGATGGTGTAATTGGGTCCATTCATTGTTGAACAGATTTTTGTCAAAAAAAGCTGGCAAGATCTCGAGAGAGTTGAAACAGAGGAAGAAGATCTATGAGGTTAACTGAGTGTAAGGCAAAATTCAAGGCAACTCAATTCTTGGTCTGTATCGACAACGTTTGCAAACACTTTTCTTCTTGTCATTTATTATTCCATTGCTGCGAGAAGGTCGAATCTCAAATTTCTTGTTCTATTGTACTCGGAATGAAGTCTTGCTTCAGAATATTATGTTGCGTCTGCTCCATTGGTCAGTAGGTACTGTGGGTAGAAATGAAAAGGATGCGGAGGTTCAAAAAATATGCAAATGAAAAAGCACTTTCTGGAGATGATTGAATTGGTGTCCAGTTTTATTCTGCAGTAGAAAGTATTAAAAATGATTCTGTAGCTGTAACTCTGACTTAGACTATACAGAAACTTTGACTTTGACGTTTCGAAGGCTGTATAGGGTTTCTATCCATCAATGTGGTATATCTTTTATGAACTAGCCTTACAGTTTCTTGCTGAATGGGATAAGTATCATATTGTATTGTGCTATGATGGGTCTATTCTGCATGGAAGGATTGAAGCAATCTCTTCTCTCCCGAATGTAATAATGGTGTTCAACAGAGATATAGATGTACATGTTTTTTTACTCCTGTAAGATGAAATATGGCAAAAGCCAGGGAAATGTTCAAAGGAAGGATTTCTTCATGCGTGAAGCTTCAAGTAAAGTACCAGGGAGAATAGAAGTAAGTTCTTATTCTGTACTCTCTGTAAAGAACTGTTGAAAAAAATGATGAAGTTAACAAGAAGCGAAAATTGTTGAATTCATTGCTATAATGTATTGTATATTTTGCTTACACAATTATTACATGCTCTCCCTGAATTTCAAAAGTTTGTGTTCATCTAATTCGAATAATAAAAAATTAGTTTGGATAAACTATTTAAAGAATTAATGAATTTCGAGAATTCACAATTTAAAAATTGTTGATTTACTCTTTTTCTGATCATTAATTTATGAAACTATTGAAGCCTCTAAAAATGTGATATAGTCGAATTCTATAGTGTAATGTTGAACAAACTTTCTATCCATTCCTTTCTCACAAAAATCCGACTAATGGTTGCATAATGAGTAAAAACTGCTATGGAATCTGTTGGTTCCACTCTTCCAAACCAAATTTACTTCAAGCTTGTTTAAAAATTGTCACAACAAACTCTGAAATATTTCAATATCTACAGTTACAAGTTCAATATCCTCTTACAAGATGATGTTGAGGTATTATAAATGTTTTCTTGACGGGCTTGTTCAGACTGTCAGGCATGTGGACATCGCTTTCACGGCTCAGACGCGTTCAGCGTTCATGTTTAAAGATCTTGTAGCGCGTTAATCCCTTTTGGTTTGACATCAGGGCCTTCTTCTAAGCCTCTATCCGTAGACGCCAGTCACTCCATCCCGTGTCAATCGGACACGAGAGGCTGCAGCTATTTGCACGGCAATGTTTCGCGCAACCTTTGATTAACAAATAATTCTCACGTTCTTTGCGGTCTTCTCCGTCGCAAGATTGACAGACTGACCGACTTTTTACTGTAATTGCAGCTGAGTACTGATTTACTTGAGAGCAATGTTGTAGCGCACAGCTTATTGCCAATGACTTGCACTCTTTTTTCTAGTTTATTGCAATCTTTCTCTAGCTAGATATATATTTTAATATAGGATCTATGGTAACATACAGCATCGTGAGTATTGGTATGCATCTGTCAACCTCAATCTGCGAAATGCACGATAATGCCAATATCAATATTATCAATATATAGTCAATAGACAAGTAGTATCTTGATCTTAATTCCAACTTTACTACTTCTAGGATACACTTACCTCTATACTAGAATTACTCATGCTACTGTATTTCTATGAACTATTTCATGTATTGCTGTTAACTCCTTTTGTATAAACTATTGTCTTCTAATGATTAGTGCATATTTTGAACCCTTACTCTGTTTCCCTTCATCTAATCAACTTTTAATAGCTATAACTGTACTGTAGAACATCTCAATTACCGTAATATTAATTAAGAATATGTATGATATTGAATCTTGTTATCAGAGAAGGACTGAAATTCATATCTTCAACAATATACAGGCCAACTATGTCTTATTACTTTTTACTTTGTCAGTTTAGAACCCACACTTGACAGTGAGAGAAACGATTATAAATTGTTTTTGTGTTTCCAACTGCATTGCATCAACGGGTTTCTAGTTACCAGCTTAATGGGCAACCCAATATCTCTTGCCTCATTAGAGTGTTGAAGCTCCCCAATACACGAAAAATGTCACTTGAAGACTACACACCTACTTGTAGCCAATGCACACTGCTTTCCTTGACATTATATCGCAGTTATAAATCAAATCTCACTCATTAGTTGCTATTAAAAAGAGACACGGGATCTGCCTGAAAATCGTTTGCTTGATACAATGCTCACCAGATGCAGAATGTTTGACCTTTGAGGCCGAAGAGGTCAAGTTGACATTGGTGAGACGCCATACTATACTAGATTCTTCTCGGATCTTGGCTCTCGCCCCCGCTTATTTGGCCGGCCCGTCCCTTCTCTACAGTACTACGCATATCTGTACAATGTTCAAATACAGTTATAGTATACTACAGCACCCAGTTGAGTAACAAATAGGCCAACTGTTCATTCAGCTTTTGTTGACATCGATAAATGTAATTTAGGAGCATAATAAAATCGCTTTCGACTCTTTGTGTTGTAACAGATTATAATTTAAACCTGTTCCACAAAGTGCTCACTAGATATATGGCCGCGCAGTAGGGGATCCCAACCAATTGATAGAAATTTCACTCATTTCTTGTCAAATGAATAGAAATACCCTAGTAGATGAATATGGAATGATGTTTTATGTGCGCCATATTCAAATGTTATTTATTGTATCGTTTCTATTCTGTCTAGTGTTATATCTATGGAGTTTATAGCTGCTTTCATTTTGAGTATGCTATCTTACAACCCAATACGGTATTATATAAATGTATCTGAAAGTGGTTATCATTTTATCTGTTCTGAAGACGTGTATGTTCACTTAATGTTCAACCCTTAAATTTATCTCCATCGTTGCAAGCCTGGAATATTTACTTCTATTGGAAAACATGAGGTTGAAATGACTTTGAGAATAATGACTTTGTTTCAATAATCATTCATTAGGAGTAGATAAGTAGACTATTATTACAGACTGTGTTTCAATATTTATGTCGCAATTTTACTTAGTTTCGTGAGAGTCTTCTTTCGAAAGAAATAATTTTCATGTTTCATTCTTTGGTATAGTATAGGATGAATAATGGAGTTATCACTAAGCGTATGAACTCTTACGCGTATCTTTTGTGTGTTGTTTGTGTCAATGCTGTGATAAATTTGTGCATGAAAAACAAAAGATTTCTGATAATAGAGTAGAGAAATGTATTAATGTTTATTCAAATGTGCTCGTTAGAATAATTCCATTCTAAAAGGTGTTGCTGTCCTCTGTCATTCTCTTGTTATTTGTTTGTTTTATTGGATAATGTCAAAAAAGATGCAAATAGAAATTCTGTTTTCCTGTGATTATTTGAAGACAAGTTATTTTTCTTCTTTTTTGTCCATTATCACCAATATTTTTGTTTGTTTTATTTTTCATCCAAGTTTCTGTTGCATAAAATGTTTACTGTAAATTTGTCGATGTAGCTCCCATCCTTTTTATTCTACAAACACAGTCGTAGCACCTACCATAACCATCACTTCAGATTGCTTTTATGAGATCTGTAAATAATATATTATGCTGCATACTGCGCTAACTGACTGCTCAAGGGGTGGTCTCCTAGCTGCTTGAAAAATATGCAATGCATGCCGGGAACTGGGAATAGCCTGCAAGGCATAATAATCCCCTGCTTCCTGCAAGGTTTGCCTGAATTTTTGCTCAGGTAGGTCACCACCGTTTTAGCAATACTGACACAGTAGAACTTAGATAGTTGTAGATAATTTTTAGATCACAAAATCGGGTATCTACAGTTCAAAGTATTAATTTTTGTTTAGAGTTTTACATGGATAAATTTCTTGGAAACTAGAATTTGGTTAACAAGTTTTACCTGGATCAAAATTTTAGAATGGGGGGAGGGGGTGTTTCATAGAAATCAGAAAGTAAGGAAAAAGGCGGGCGCACACTATACTTATCAGTTCATTGCACACTACGCTGTGCGGACAGGTTAGAAGAAGTACAGAATTCTTGTACTAGAACCGTTGAGATCCTGCTGTGCTGTGGTTGAGTGTACAGTAGTTTGTGTTTGCCTTTCTCCTGTTTCACAAGACTTCTAAATTTTACAAACCAGGTACCAGGTATAGAATATAGATTGAATAGAATATAGATTGTTCATACCCAGTTTATTCCTCCGAGTACATTAGTGATTGATTATATTTCTTTTTCCGATTATAAAATTAATCAGTATCTCTATGTCCACACTTGGTACGCTCTTTTGTGTGCACAGAAAATCGATCAAATGTGAACATAGGGGAGATATCTCTTGATAGGTGAAAAATTGCAATCAAATATCCCTTTCCAAACCGTTTAAAAAATGAATCAGTATCACAATGTCCACACTTGGTATGCACACAAAACCAATCAAGTGTGGACATAGTGATTAACATAATGGGTTTTGTCTTGATAGGTGAAAAATTTCAGTCAAATATACCTTTCTTAAAATCTCAGCCTTTTTATAAGCTTTTCTCATAATAGTTGTCTGTTCAACGTACTTCATATTGCGTGTAGAGTGAGAGTTTAGGTGGTTTGTTAGTAGTTGTGGAGTGCAGGAGGAAGTTGGGCATTTGGAGTGGGTGGATGTGTGGGGCCTGGCGATGTGTTTAGCTAATTCGCGAGCAGCCGGGTTGAGAGAGCTGGCTTGGCTGTCGCTGTCCGTTAAATTGCCATCCGGCGTGGTTTCTGCGTTGGACGTCATTTGTTGATTCGGCTCTCAAGTAAGAAGATCACAACCGAGCAGGAAGTTTGCCAAGTGCTCTGTGACATTACGTTTAGGCTTCATTTGTTTTTATTTTCTAAATGTTTTCCTTCTTTCAATGCTGTCACTATCTGCCATGAAGCTGATTCAGAGACCTGCGCGAAATCTGGGTCAAACCCCTCACTGGTTTTGTGTCTTGATTTGTTCCCTTCCCTGTAGTTGAGATTTTATCTCGTAAGCAAGACAGATGGCGTGTCAATTCGTAATAAATAATCCATACTTCGTTTTTATTCTTTATTCGCTCAGTCGGAAAGTATACAGCGAAAAAAGAAACAGGCAATCGCCCAAAATTTCTTCAATTCCTGGGTGGAGTCCAATAAATAAATTGAACATTTAGATTTTATCAATAATATCACCGCGTTTAGGATTATTACAAGCTTAACATTTGATGCTGTATCTGCTTCTCTGGTCTAAATATTCTTGATTTTTTCATGGATTTTTGAAATGAAGTTTTTCGTCTGTCAAACACAAATCCTTTCCAATACTTCCTATTATTATTTCATTGTAGCTACTTTAAGCTAACAATTCAATAATTCATTCAATTTTTGTGTTGAAGATGTGGTTGTGGATCCAGAAAATACGATTTTTTTTCTTCTCTAGCACAATGAGCCCGACTGTACTTCAGTTTCTTCCTTTATTCATGGAACCGTTACAAATTGGAGGCTTCTTCAGTTAGTTCTGTGATAAAAAAGCGACGAATAATAATGTGTGATACACACTGTTGCATTGCACTATATAGCTGCTTAACACAATGTTACCCAGCAGTGCTTTGTTCCCATCACTGGGTTGCGAAGACTAGCTTATGGTTGAGATGTCAATGTACTAACCACACGTTACATCTTTTCTAGTTAATGATCATTCACCTCTGCTGATTCAGTCAAGTGGATGTGAAACTGGCAACCAGCTGGTAGGCCTAAGCCCACATAGGGCTGTTGAGCCATTTACAAACAAATACACTGATTAACAACTGAAAATATGCTGATATAGATAATATGCCTAATCCTTAAATAATATGACTACACTTCATCCAAGAAAATCTACATTGCTACTGTTCATAATTTTTTCAAGTTTGTATCATTAAATCAAACAAACTTTCGGTGTATTTCGGTCTGTCTTTTCAGTGGTCACTGGTCAGTCCACTTTTATCACCCGCCCTTATCACGATTCTCTCTCAAATCTGTTTTCGCTCTCTTACAATTCTCATAATCAACTGGAGAGCAATTATGAAAAGTCATTTGTAATAACAATAGCTGGCTGAGCAAATTGCATGGTTAAAGCCTGATTCACACATATAGTGCCGTGCTGCGATGGGGTTGCGATGGTGCTGTCGCCGCCAGGAGCCGCTATCATTCACACATGTAGTGCCGTGCTCGGTTGGTGCCGTCGCCTTGTGCGACAAAGAAACATGATGAAGAACGAAGAGAGGTGTACACGAAGGATTCCGAAGCTGAACGGAAACAGCCGAAGCTAAAACGGCCCCAGGCGGCATGATGCCGTGGCCTTGGAAATTCGCTTCGAAACTGCTCTTGAGGGCACCAACGCAACCTCATCGCGGCACGGCACTACATTTGTGTGAATCACTTGCGGCCGTTTCCATGCATTTCAAATGGAGGAGCCGTTTTAGCGAATCCATCTGAAATCGAACGGCACCAAACGCAACGCAACCCCATCGCGGCACGGCACTATATGTGTGAATCGAGCTTAACTCTCCATTCTGGTTTTCTATTACTGTTTGAGTGTGACTGCGCTTATCGATCGCACCGACACGCCAACTAAACAAGACCACGAACAGTCGTCGTCAGTGCTGTGCTACCTGTTGCTGACAGACCTGTGTGTTGACACTGTTTTATTACTTGTACCCTATTATAACTAATATCTTCCACCTACTCCAGCCAACTAACGTGTCTGACATTGTAATTAAATTGATGGTATTAAATTATCCATGACATTATCTTAAATTGATGGTAGATTTCATTCATCCTCGAAAGATGAAATATGAAATATTGTTTTTAAACCACCTTCAGGCAAAACATCATCATATTCTGATGTTATTTATTATTCAACATTTATTCGAAATACCATTTAATTACCATTCATTTTACCATTCATTCATCCTCGAAAGATGAAATATGAAATATTGTTTTTAAACCACCTTCAGGCAAAACATCATCATACTCTGATGTTATTTATTATTCAACATTTATTCGAAATACCATTTAAAAGATAATAAATTCAGCAGCATTGTTTTAATTAAATTAATGAGACCTTTAATATTGATCAATGTATAGTGATGTTTTAAATCCGCTAGCTTGACAAATGATGTTTTCTGTGTTTTCTCTCACCTGAGATGCTTTGTTGAAATGTATAGATTACATTAAATTTGTAGAAAATGTTGAGGTCATAATAAAGTGAGTGAAGATAATTATTTAATGAGAATATTATTGTAATAGAAAAATAATTCTGAACAAGTTTTTCAACTGAGGTGAAATTTATTGATTAACGAGTATTTTCTGATTTAATCTACTAAAGAAAATTTAATCTACTCGTAATTGGCTAAATTCAGCTTTAATTTTATGAGATGAACCAATTGCTCTAGTTATCTAAGAAATTTGAATAATCGAATTTTAGCCGAAGCATGAACCAAAATCAGAATAGTAAGTAAATTATAGTGAGTATTTTATAGTTGAAACTAACTCTAAAGTATTGGCATAAAATCAGTCGTTGCCTATTGGAATAGACGATGTAGCACTTAAATATTTAAAACTATAGGAATGATTTTCGACTCAGCTCTCGTAATGCCCCGCGTAGGCTTTGAATGCCTTGCTTTGATAGATACTCGTACAAAATCATAAGTTGTTGAAAGCAGCACTCTTTCTGTATGAAAGATTGATAGATGTTATTACACTTTTTCATTTCAAGTTGAGTAGGAAGTAAGCTTTCCTCGCTTTCTTTCACTTTCAAGGCGAGAGGTATTTTGTGATTTATGAATTCATTCCATTAACTCATTCTTCAGCATGTTTCGTTTTCAATGGAGTATTCCTGAACATTATTTCTGCTTTTCTAAAGAAAATCATTCTCTAAGAACTTGCAATGCAATTATATGGTTTTTGTTTTGATAAAATTTCTCACTTTTTTGCTTCAATATAGGCATTCTTACATTTTCTATACTCATATTTCGCTGTTCGGTTGAACTTGCTACCATGCTACCCCAATTTGGCCGGTAGCCGAATCCTAATATTTTATTTTGACTATGCTTTGATAAATTATTCATATTTTTCCAACTTAATTTTCAATATTTGAACACAATGCAGCATGCAGCAACAAATACAAAAGAGTTTGGTTTATCATTCAAAATTGTAATTACATGTATGATGCTCTCGATTGAAACCTCATGCGCTCTATAACTGAGCTGAATAAACATAATTGACTGTATTTGGTATCTAGATTGTGTAGATTGTGAAAAATCAAAATAATATTGAAACATTTAGTCGTGAAGGTGATAATATTGTCGTAGTTATTTATATTGAATAAGATACTTGAAATTGTCATAACATCGGGTTTTTCAAATGTTTGATGATTTTTAAAACCTCATTTCACTTCACACTGAGTATGAGTCCTTTGAAAACAATGTTGTTGCGCTGCGTAAGTTTCCAAGTTTTGTGGAGAAATCTCAATCACATACCAATCATCTAGTAGATTTCAGATGTATTTTCAACTGACTTTCCCATTGAAAATTATTGGTTTGTCAAAATCATTTCTTGTGAAAGATAGAAAACGTGTAAACTGTCAACGAGCAAAGGTGTTGTTAGAAGCCGTCGGGTGTTGCTGCTATGCTGGGAGCTAAGCTTTGTTTCATCCCGCATGCATTAGTTTGGGAATTCGTGAGCTGGGTTGCCTAGACCAGACAGCGTAGCTGAAGCCTGAATATGCAAATTGTAATCCCCACCTGGAGCAGCCGACCATCGAATTATTCATATCTGGCCGTGATTGGAAATTGTGTCCTTAAATTTGTGCATCCACCTTTGGTCTCAGTCTGGTGATGGTTGAGATGGATGACAAAATGAATTCATGCATTTTCATGGAAATCAAATGTGACTTGCTTATTTAGTCATGCAATTAACAACTCTATTAATGATATGAGATCATAAATCTACGCGAAGAAATTCTTGAACAGAGAAGACTCTTGTAAGAAGTTGGTGATCACATCCCAGTTTAAATTCACTTCTATTTTTATTGTAGCTTCAGATAACTGAAAGTTGTGGTACGTTTACACTTGAATGTATGAGGTCTTTCTTTCTCACATGAAAAACGTGGAAACATTCTCAGTGTGTAGTACCTCACATAATTTAAATATTGGTAAAAAAATTTGTTGATTTGAAATGTATGAGGAAATTGTTGAAGCACAAAATTGAGTTATTTTATGAGATGTAAAGTGAGCTAACCTTTTTGGATTTTCAATAGGGGGAGGCATCTCATACAAGTGTAAACTTACTTCAATACTTCCAATCGAAGCGGAATTAATCAGTCATGATAGTTATGATTTATGATAAAAATCGTAAAAGATAATTTGAGATAGTTTGTTAGAATAGGTGCTACATGCTTTGCATAATTAAATAAATTATTCTCAGGTATTGATCATTACTCTTGTCGTCATTATTTATAACCAATTCACCATTGATCATGTTCTATAACGCTGCATTAAGGCAGCCTACACTTTGATTCGCTGAATAAATTCAAATTTTGAATCCATACTGAACAATCTTAGTTGCAATATACTTAGCTAATTTGTTTAAACTCATCAGTGGTGCTTCCTATACACTTACTGGATGCTTTCCAAATCACCAGACTGGATTAACCAAGTTCCAAATGAGTTATTCCACATTTACGACGGATTTGTAAACATGAGCCAAAAATAATTTGCTACTACATTTGTAGATTTTAGAAATTCAAACATTTCAAAATAATGAGTCAGACTTATTGTTCCTCAATACCAATAGAGGATAATTTTTTAATCCTTTTGCGTGAATAGCTGACCTGAATTATTATTACTTGCACCTTGCACCACTTTTTCAAATACTGAAGACATTAGTCAAGTAGTGCTAACTGCATTGTACCATTGCGCTATTGTATTGAACTTTCACCTGTTTGTTTACTTTCTCTGGCACAGTTATTGTCAATGGAACGATTATACTCGGCTCTCAACGATTTGAATGATCTTGTTTGTCAACTCAGAATTTATCTACGACACATTTAGCTTTTCAATGCAATAACAGATCACAAATCTAAATTGTACTCCCACATAAAATTCTTCTAATACAGAGGAAGAATACTTCTACAACACAATTTAAATAATGAAGTGATGTTCATTCAAATTCAAAACTTCATCCATTGATAGAAGTTTTTTGCATAATGCAAAGCTAATCTACGTTTTCAACCCTTTATGCTTTCAGTTATCCACGATGCTGCAGTCTCGCTGTTATTCGTTTTGTTTTGTTGATTTCACCCTTGTATTTGTATTAATTTTTAATCAAGAATAATTATGATCTTAGCAACTTATAACGGTTCATAATAATTTTGTCTTCAAGGCGCGTTTTGATCTTGTAAGTGTGCCATCATCATCGTATTGGTTCCGAGAAAAGTCCCAATTTTCTCTCAGTTTGAACCATGAATACACTGTAGCTTATCTTAGCAATTTATAACAAAGTTAATAATTTCGTCTACGCTTTACTTCCTCTGCGCTTTACTTCCCCGCATCCTTTCCTAGTTTTTCCTAGAATTCTTTACTTATTTAATTTATTTTTTTCTGTTATTTACAGGTGCTCTGCTGAGGAGAAGCTCGCTGGACCCTGACCGACGCCGACTGTCCCTAGGTACAGTCACCGCCCCTCACCGCTCCTCCGATGCTTTCCTCGACCCCCACCATGCTGCCATCCTCTTTCGTGATTCCCGAGGAGTAAGTATTTCATTAAATACTTATCAGTATTCAAGTTAATTTCTACAGATTGATTCATCTTCTTTAGCAGCAGCAGTGTGGTTTGATCCTGCTGTATTATTATGCAGAAATTTTGAAGATTATATTGGAAGATTTCGATGATGGAGAAATAAGGGAAGAAAACAATATGATATGATCCTGCTAAAATACAGAAGAAAAGTAAATTATTCTTCTACTTTTAAGGAAAGGAAATCAATACCAAGAAATTTTTTACAAATATAATAAATAATTGAAGAAATTAGATAAAACGGTAAATTAAAAATCAAACCAGATTAAAATAAGAAATTAGTTTGAAAGACGAAAACTATCACTAAGCATTTTAGGAACGAAAAAATATGTGAATGTAAACAGCCGAGAATTAAGTTCAATTCACTGTAGAAGTTCCATCCATCGGACGCTAGACCGATGGTGTATTCCGCATCTCACTCATACCATCCTATTGTGCTTACAAGATTTGGGCGTTTACGATTTATAGCCTTCTCAAAATGAAAGACTGTGCAAGTGTGCATGACATCAGATTACTTGTTCTCTGAACTCAAGAATGTTCATTATCTTCTATGATTGAGTGAAAATTGATTCTACGTTATAAGTACATTTTCAATACAGGGGGAAAATAAATTGCATATTGGCGTCCTTATGTAGGGGAAGAGCTACGAAACTTTATTCAATTATCTTGAGATAATCAAGATAGAAACAGTTCATTAGTATTCCTATCACCGGAATAGGTACGGTTGATTGTTCAGTCATAAAAAGTTCAAGATTGTATTTGCAATTCCGAAACCAAAGTTTTCGATATTCATAATTTCATCATTCATCGAAGCATTGGCTCTGGTATAGGTTGACTAAAAATTCTCCAAGAGGATAAGGATGGAAGTAAGAGATGACTTAATCGCTGATGTGAGCTGAATTCTAATAATAGTTATTATCTTTCCTTGGTATTTCATTTCATATCGTGAATTTAATATCGCATCGAATCTCTCTCTATTCAAGTATGAAGCAACTCATCCCACTCGAAATCGTTTTATTACTTGCATGTATTGAGCTTCCTCAAAACATAATGATTCACATGACGTACCTATTGCAGTGCACAAATTCAACTTGTTTTCTTGTAGCCTTTACAACGAGACATGTTCTATTCGCTCATTTACAAGTTGATAAATGCGTTTTCTCTCTGAATTGAGTCTATTGCACAGTAGAGATCTTCATTCATGATTAACTGAATAAAATTCTCGTTAACCCATTTTCCATCTTTTTTCCTGTCTGGACTAATCTCTTTTGCTCGATGAAGTTGTCACCACAGGTAACACTTGATCTTTTGATTTATTACCTGCACTTGATGCGTCGCAGATTGCTGCAATTTTCTACCGACATTTATTTCTTCTTTCAAATGAATTTTGCTCCTCTTTCATACTTGATTCATGTCCCTTGACATCACTTCTCAATCCTTGTCATTTCAAATGTTGCGCATTTCTCTGTAAAAAAGTTCATAATGGTACAGTCTGCAATAGAAGTCTAATCTTCACTCTGTAGCCTACAGTATTTCCAAAGTAATAAAAATCAGTTCAACCTCAACTTTAGATGGGATTTTTCTATACTTTACATTATTCTGATTGAATATTTGAATATTTTGTAGAATTTCCTCAAATATAATCAAACAGCAGTATCCGTGTTTCTCCACTAGAATTCCTGATCTATGGTGTTGATCAATAACGTAGAGATGGAAAGGTGGCGTCGAATAGTAAAATGAATCCATCTATTGCAAAGTTAAAAAAAAGAAAAAAAAACATTTTTAAATGTGTGTTGTACTACGTAGTTTCAATGAAAAAATACGTGAAATTTCAGTTCATTACTTGATAAAAATTAGTACAGTACTTGATTCTATAGCCTATAGACATAAACTTGATTCAAAGACTTTTCATGAAAATGATTGGCCTATTGAATTTGGTATAGTTAAGTCCAGTCTAGTAGTGTCTATTTGCAGTTAAATTTATAACTTTATAGAAAAAGTTTATTTTTATATTGAAAGCCAGTGCCTATCATGAAACGAGAGGACATTATATGAATGCTGCCTTTGTATTGGTAGGAAGGCGCATGACGTATTACAATCTATTCTTTAATTCTTCATTTCTTTCAAATTGCTTTTTAAATTACTGTTTTACAATATTTACTACTTGAGCTGTCTCATCAATAAAATAATTATATTCCTAGTACTTCCCATTTTATCTGACAAATTTGCATTTTTTTTCTGACTAGTGAGGAGGAAGAATGCAAGAAAATTCCAAATCTCTTTGATTCCAATCAAGCTCTATCCTTATCATTGACTAATGACAGTAATCCCATTTTAGAGATTGGTAGAATGTTTTTGTAGCCCTCTATCCCTTTCACGCCGTCTACAAAAAGATAAGATAGAGTGGCTAAGGGCAGCTGCTAACGATATCTACATTGATCTTGTTTCTTTATTTTCAAGATGAGTGAACAATACTAACGAGCATTGTTGCTTTCATTCATTGGCGGTGGAAGCTCCCTTGTCTCTAGTCATTAGAGTTCATTTCAAGTTACCCTTAATGATGAGGCTCTTTTTGGATGCTCACTCTCCGATAAAATATTTTACAGCTAATCCAAATATTTTTGTTCGTCGCGAGCATTTCGGAACCTCACTCAGTCAATAGCTGGAGGGTAATCCGATTAACTAAGACTTGTTTTCATTGCAAAACGTTCAATGGTGTATCGTCTTGTCTAAATATTATCCAGATTAAATCTCAAATTGAAATTACTAGATATCATGGAAGCTTAGGGACTGTCCATGGAATATTACGGGACGGATTTTCAAATGTCAACAAAAATTATGTAGCGATGAAAGATAATTTGGAAGTTCCCTGAAGCATTAACTCTGCTATTACCTATAGTTAATTAATTGAAGGTAGAGAAATTTGGCAACCTAAATGCGTAACCTACTTCTCTATTTATAAGGTTCATCCGATCAGCTTAGTTTGGAAGGTGGAATTACAAATAACAGGCAGCACTGCTGGCTTGTGATATTCTCACAAGAAAATATCCTTCATCAGTGGGACTAGAGACTAGAGTCTTCTCTTCCACTCAACCTTGAAAATCAAATTTCTGTAGAAGTAGCTGGTCTTGTGTCTTCATCAATAATAATTAGAGATCAAGAATAGAGTAAAATATCTCCATTTTGGATGTTTGAACTAATGAAATAACAGCTTGACCAATTATTTTTTATCTGAGGGGTTCTTGTTGTGATAACAGATAAAATATTTTGGATCGATAAGGTTATACCATAGACTACTAACTGTACGACTAACTGTATAGTAAGTCTATGGTTATACACATTCACGCAGGAGTTAATTGAATATCTTCCATTTTAAATAACAACTCATCTTTTTCAATCTTTTCGTGTTTGTGTTGTACAAAATTAATAAATCCTCTTGAAAATTAGTAGAATAATAATAATCGAATAGTTGTCGTTATTACCTATTGAAATAAGAAAATATTATCTAAAAGTAATATCTCTTCTTCAGATTAACTGAATATCTCTCAATTTGATGGATTATAAACTCATGAATACCTGAATTATGCTTATACTTCTCTTTACTAACAAAAATATGGATCGAACAAAATAATATAGTAGTTTTAAAAACATGAAAGGAATTACTTGTAGGAAAATGTGTTTCTGGAAATCTGAATGATTCCAAAAGTAAAACTACAAAGAATGCTGCCTACTTCCGCAATTATTGAGCTGAAGATGCTTGTTATCGTTATCTAAACGTTATTTCCCTTCAAGTCTTTCTCACACTTCCTCAGTCAAATGACACGGAATTGTTCAATTTTTCGCGTTGCTACGCCTGGAGAACAATGAGCTCTTTTCTGGTTGGAGAGGCCCTCGTTATACTGATGTCGTAGTCGTACTCTTCTTCAGTCATATTTTTTCTCACCGATCCAGAAAGGCTACATCCTTCTTTCCTTGTTTTGCTTCATAAGAGATGGGAAGACACGTCATTATTTTCAGGAACACAGCATCATTCATTCCTGATACTTCTGTGGAGTATTTATAAACTATGAGATAGTATTGGAGTATATGAGAAACTATAAACGCCAACTTTGCACTGCAGTATTATTAACAAATGAGAAGTTTCTAATCGCAGTGCTCTACGAATCCTGTGATAGTAGACAGTAGAAGTCTTCACAAAAGTGTAGTGTAAATTTTCATTTGATATGATCAATTGGAATTTTGATTGAGTATGAATAGGCCTACATCATTTATAATAGTGGATTGAAAACGATAAACAGATTTATTTGGGGGCCGGTTGCACAAAAGTTGATTAATTGAAGTTGATTTTATTGCAGTTAATCTATATTATTGATGGGGGAAAAATCCTAACAGACCTTTGTGCAACTGGGACTTTGACTTGTTTGTTTGATAATAATTACATGTTATACCGAAATTTGTCAAAACAAATTCTTCTTGCACCTGGTTAGTATTAATTTACTCATTTAACATAACTCTTGGTGTCTTACTCCCCTTGCCTACCTAAAGAATAATTTTCTCAATTCTTCCCTTTAGAACTTTACTGAAAATGAAATAGGTTACCTCATTCATAGATCATTTTCCTCCTATTATTATTCCAAAGTTATCCCTCGCGGTAAGATAAACTTTCTCATCTCCCATTAAGTTCGTTCTTGGCATGTTTCTGACAAGTTATTAACCAGATCCTGTTGCTTCTATCTTTGGATAAAAGAGCACAAGTTTGGATGAACATTGCAGAAACTGTAGTCAATGGAAGCATTGAGCTCAATATTGTATTTAATCACAGATAATTCAGAGATCCTCTCCATTTTCTGTTATTTAATTCAGTAAAAGAACCGTGTCGAAACCACAATATTGAATATTGTTTTTATTCTCCATCAGTGATTATTGTGAAATTCTCTCACATTTGAATTGTTGTAATACTTGAAGTTTTTTTCCGCTTCAACTATTATTTTGAACAACCATATTACTATTATAGCCTATACGTTGTCCCACTCCAAGTGTTTCTATAATAAATTATTAGTTGAATTTTTGCATAAATAGTGTTTCTTTAAAGAAAAAGACGAGAACATAATTTTTGTAAAGTTATTGATTGTTTCATGACTAATCTATACGATGCCATTGCCATTGTTACACATTTTGTTGATGCGGCTTGCAGTAGGCAGCACATCCATTTCATCAACACTGAATTCATGAAGATAAAATCCTATGTGTATAGTATATTTTTTCCAGGGACCTGACATCTTAGGGACTGGAAGTAAAAGAAATAAGGGGAGTAGGATGAGCCTAGTTTCCGGACGGACTTTTAGCGGTGTATTTGAAAACATCGTAAATTGATAATAATCACAGCTGATTCTGATTGAATAGCGGATGGTTCAAAAGCTTGATTCACGCATAACGATATTAGATCAATGATATTGAAGAATAATCCAAAAGTTTGATACACGCGTAACGATATTAGAAGTTGACCATTATTAGTGAATAACCATTCTAACCTGTAGTAGAGAATCACACCTACTTCTACTCAAAACCAACCTAAAAACAAAGAATCTAACAAAAATGTTATATTTTGCCGTAAATATTAACCATATTCTCTCAACAGTATTGATTTATACCGCAAAAGATACCATAAACTTTTAAAAGTCTTTATGAAAATGAAACTTAATCTAAAGGCTCTGAATTCAAATACAGCGCCAAAACTCCGTCCGGAAACTAGCGTGATCGAGACTCAGCCTGCACCCCTTTTTAACATAGGGAAGATACAATACTTCCACTCCGTCTATGACAGCCCCCTGATTTTTTCAATTGGGCGGATGAATCAGCTGTTTACAAATGGGGAAAACAAACATAATATGGTGTCTCTCAACAATCATTCGCCAATCGCCAAATGAAAAAAATTCTACTGTAGCTAACCATATGATAGCTTTTCTTGTTTTATTCTTCTTCTTCTATCATCTGACTGATTTTATTGGCTGTTTCTCCACTAAAACAGCTGATAAAATAGTAAACCATGGGACTGCTGTCATGTGATACAGCTACAGGTTGTGACACAATAATATTTTGTTTAATGAAAACGGGGTTCTATTTTCATTCTTTACAAATTTAGATGAAACAACCCTTGTTATTTCATTACGATTCATACCTCAGAGATTATTTGAAACAATCCTTTAAATAGTTGTATGAAATATGTTACTGTAATGGCATTTAATATCTACAAAGATCATTTGAGCAAGATTAGGCAATGAATATCGGGGGACCAAGCTCTGCTCGGGAGTATAAAGGCACAGGAATGGATTACGATTTATACCTGAGAGATTATTTGAAACAATCCTTTAAATAGTTGTATGAAATATGTTACTGTAATGGCATTTAATATCTACAATGTATAAGATCATTTGAGCAAGATCAGGCAATGATTAAAGTGTTGTCAGAAGATTTGAAATAATAATCGTAGCCGAATATTTCCCGCGCTTAGAGAATGTTTCGGCGTCCGACAGGTGCTGCGCTCTGTGCTGGGCTGATGAAGGTGAACCAGCTGACTATCAGCTGATGGGAAATAGCGTACGTGAGCCGGCTGACTCCATCTGTCGGTTTGTTTTGAAAGCTGGCCGTGCCTCAATTCTGTTTCGTGTGCGAAGTGTCTATGAAATATTTATTGATTTCGGTGCATTTTGTCTTGTGTGCTTATGACTTTGGTGAGCCGAGCCGTTCAGTTTCGCGGTCAGCTATTCATCTGTGATAGCGTGAATAATCTTCTGAGAAATGTCGTGGTGTGTCATATGATTGATAAGAAGGCGATCGCCGCTTCTATTGGCCTGTTTCTATGGGTGTGTCGTGAGTGCGGGAGTGAGTGTGCGCCCGGTCGCGTGCGTGTGTGTGAGAACTGTTTTTGTTTTGAAAGAGCTGTTGCTTCTTTGTTTGCCCCATCTGACCCAGTTTGATGATAACTCTTATCATCAGCACCGAATTGAAACTATCAGATATTCAATATTGTTATCACTCAAGTTAACACATCAGTCTTAAAAACTGAGCACGGCTCTTTAACTTGGGTAATAATTTTGACCTTGGAAAGTACACACACTCACTCGTATTGGCTGCCTATATATGTTAGTCACGTACTACTTGGGATTTTTAATTGATTTAGTAAAGCACCGGTTTGATCATTTTTATTAATGAGAGAAATATTTCTCGTAAATAAACGTAAAAAATATTGTGTACCTGAGCTAGGTTAATTCTGCATAAGGTAATTGAAGATATTGATTAAATTATATCTCTGACTATAAAGTCTATTGTGAAGATTAGTAACTTTCTAATCCTAATGACATTCAGAAACCCACTTGACAAGAATGTGAGCTATTCTTTGTTGCATAGTTCCTCCGGTTTTTTTGTGGTTATCAATCTCGGCACAATAACTTTTTGTATTTTGCTTGAATGCAAAATAACAACTGGAGAATTTTCAAAATAGAACTTGAAATTTTCTGTTCTCAGATAATTCGTTAGACAGCTACTGTAGAATTTTTAAGTTTCTTAAAAAAAAGGAAATCTGAAAAAGGCCGGTCACGCCGGTCTTTGTTGAATATTGAATAATGTTTGATGATTGACCGATCCAGAATCCCGGTTGAATTTTTTATTGATTTAAATCCAGAAATCCGTTCCCAAGGTACATGTAATTGAATTTTTTAAATATTTCAAATATTTCCGTTGATATCAGCAGTATTAATTTTCAGCAGAAAAGCATTATTTTTTGTAAATTCCAACCGGCTCTTCACAGGTGTCCTCTGTCCATTTGTAGTTACCAAGAATGCCTAGCTAGTCTCTATTTAATCTTAACTGGAGACCTGGATTATTATTGAATTTTTAATATTCATTAATCTGATAATTTCAAGGTTTTTAATGACGTGATATAGGTGATACAGGTTACTTTGTAGTTGAATCAAATGTTAATTCATGCACATGAACTTCATGTAATGCACTTTGAAAAAAGATTTCTTTCCATGCTTTCTCTTATTAGCATCCTCACATAAATGTATCTGTAAATCAACTTATAATAAAATTAATTTCATTTACATGATCTTCCCTTAAATTTCATAGTATAGGAACTTATTCAATGAATAACAATAATCTTCCTAAAATAATACTAGCTACTTGATACTTACTTGATACTTGAAGTTATCCCACTGGAAACGCTGCTGCGTCGTGTTCACTCTGTAGATATTCTTCCACAGAGTAGTATGGATTGGCTACCAGATAGCTCTTGAATGCCTTCTTGAATCCGTCCTCTCTCTCTATGTTTCTAATGCCAGCCGGAACCTTGTAAATTTTTGTGCTGAGGAATTTGGGCCCATTCCTGGCTAAGGTTGATGTCACCTGCTCTACATGGATCATCTGTGTTTGGCGGGTGTTATACTGATGGATTTCCTCATTTCTCACAAACAATTCAGGCTTCCGCTTCACCATCATGGCCGATTCCAGAATGAACATTGCTGGCAAAGTCAAATGAAGTCAAAGTCATTGCTTAGCTATCCAAATGATGAGTAATATTGGTAAATTGCAACATTTTTTACTCAAAAATTGAACGTTTATCCAATATCATCTCACTAATTTTGTGTACACCATTTGGTTTGTCTAATCCTTTATTTTTTAATAAACTTCTAGAGCCTAATAATTGGAACTGGGTTTGTTCACAGATCCATTTAGATTTTTGATTTATTTGGTTTGCTGTACAAATTGTTCTGATTAGCGAGGCTTAAACTGATGAAGATAACTCTAGCTCTAAATCAACCAAAACTTCAAAATTAGTTTTCCAATGTGTGTTTTTACCTCTACTCCAGAGTTATGGCTATTCACTGAGAATTGTCATTATTTAGAATAATAATATATTATTAGGAATTTGAAAGTAGTAAGCACCGAGGATGCTAAGAATAAAGTGGGGATGTGAAAGGAGAATTGGAGAAAGTAGATATTCATCTAGGATGCTCTATGATTCTAGAACTTGAGTTCAAGATGTTCTTGTCCATTAGTTGATTCACCTGTGATCAACCAACAGATTGGTTGAATAGGTGCATTGAATAGTGTTGGACCTTCTCTTTGAAGGCTGTGAAATTAGTTCCGTTAATGATGTTGATTCAGGTATAGGATATCTCGCTCAACTAACATCAGGAGATGGAGTGGACTGAATTTAGTTAGTGTATTTGTGAGAAGCTGGTTGTTGTGAAGCGTTGCCATACCAACACACAAGGTTGATAACCTTGGGCTTAGTTCCCGGTTCAATGGAGGTAACTGACTTAGATTTTCAACTATATTTCTGGAGTTTTCTAAATCTGGAAAACTCTGTTTGTTTCAACTGTCTGTCACGGACAGTGATTGTTTATTCTGTCCATTTCATGCTTTCCATGATGATAGGCTGACACGTTTGTTGGATTCAAGTGACAAGTTGTTTTCAATCAACAAGTGATTAATGAACGAGCTAGAATAGGCTACTTGCAAATCTGATTGATTTATTTTAAAAACTGAAAGGTAGCTCTTACATGTATGTAGCATATGAATGATAGCACTGTATATAATGCCGTTAAACACAATCAATCATAATTTAAAATGAAAAAAAAACACAGATTTTGTCAATTCTACTGTTTAATCTGTGTTTTACGAAGTCTGTGTTCTACAAAATCTGTGTGTTTTTTTTTTCATTTTAAATTATTATGGAACGGTTCTACAATCTCAATTGTGACTCTAGAACAATTAATCTTATTCAGATTAGAATAAAATCTCATTCAAAGTTGAATGATTATTCATATTATGTTGAAAAAGTATCAACTTATCTGAGTATTATTAGCCAAAAATAATTAGGCCTACCTTCTGTTCTCGAATTGCAGTCAACTTAATCGTCAATTTAATAAGTTGTTATTGTTGAATTTTCGGGTAGAAATATGTGGGGAAATCATTCAAATTAGTAGTGAGGCCTCTTTGTATATCTCAGTTGAATGAATTACGTAATTCTTTATGAATGAAATTGGAGAAACGAAGAAGTCGAACTCAGGACCTAGATTCGAACATTAAACATTATACCAAAGACAATTCAACTATATTGAGTAGTTGATTTGTCTATGTCTATACCTTTTTGTATACTATTTTGTACATGTACCGTTTACAGCTTTTTGAATGTGACTCTTGTAGCTTACTTTTTCTACAGTAGTGATTCCTAACTATTTGATCAAATTGGTTGAACCAATAATTTGAAGATTCTACTTGAAGATAGGCTATTTCTATTTAAGCTACCTCATATTTGCTCTATACTCGTTACTTCATCGTCTTGACTGAGCAGCCGAATTGAGTCCTCACCTCCCCATCTATCATCTCAAAGCGTCTGTCTCCCAGTGATTGATTCTCTTCCACTCAGAACTCCACCCAGTTCAGCAATCTCGTAGGTGTTTGTCCAATATCGATGATTGAAACTGGAACTCTCGTGCTCATTTTATCTTGTACCGTCCACTAGCTGACTTAAGCTTGTTGAATAGCAAAGCAACTATCCAAACAACACTTCTAAACGAATTAACGCTTTCTGTTTAGTAGTTTGAAACCTTGTGCCAAGTTCAATTTTAATAAATTCTTGTTTTAAAAGCGCTCTAAATTACTATCTGAATATTTTCATCCAACTTGGATGGGAGACTAGAATAAATATAACATTTTCTCATTTTTTTCTCTGTTGGAATGCGTAGGAGAATGATATTATCAGACCAGCCATTAATAGTTTCTGTTGTTTCCACCCAGCCTGCCCTTGTCAGCTTGTCTAGTAGTTCTTGTTAGCTTTAAGCAATATCTTCAACAAATTGTTTACAAATGCAATTCAGAATTCAAATTCAGTTTCTAACATTGCTGCAATCTCCTGAAAAACTACTGTCTCTTCTCTTACATCGTTACAATCATTTTGAATTTTTGTTTTATCATTAAATATTATTATTTAGCCACATCAAATGGCGTTATAATACCTGCTTCAAAAGCTCATAGTACAGTACTAAGTTCTCAATTTTAATGTCAATTCAACTTCAAAGTGACTGATTTTTTTAATTCGTAGTTCTCTATCACTATACTTTATTACTTTCCTATATTGGTTATGTCATACCCGGTACCCGTAAATACCCATACCCGAAAATAATAGAAACTTGTAGAAAAATATCTAAAATCTCTTTCAGTCTTTGCCAGTTCAAACATTCAAATTGTAATTAGGTACGCCTCAACTTATTTAACTTCCATAATACTGTAGTACCGTACTTCTTTCGAGACAGATTTACATGTCTTTGATATAACGCTTCTTTAAATAATACCAGATAACTTGAGGATGGAAAATCACTGTGGTCTGAATGATTCTCTTTATCTGTTTGATAGAAATATTCCATTCCATTAACGAAGTCATTTATTGTTTGACATGTTTATTAGTTCTAAATGTTTATTAGATCTATGCACTGTTCATTGCTGAGAATATCATAGTTATACAATAAAAAATATTATATAATACTGCAGCCAACATTGTTTGAATAGAAAACATTCCAGTCACTTTTTATCATTCAAATCTGTGTGAAAATTCAATGAAAAAATAATCTCCATGAATGTTTTATGACAATACTGCTTTCATAGATAACCAATTTAGCTGCTGTAATAACAATAAGAAAACAGATTATTATATTTCCATATCACCAAATTTCAGACATAAATCCCCCCCCTCCCATTATAAATCAGTGCCTAGTTGTTTCAAAGCTGAAAAAAGATTATCAAATATGGTGAGTGTTGGAACATGAGACTGGCAAAAACAATCAAATGTATCGGTTTACTTGCTATAAAGCAGGCGTTATGTTTTGTGGCTTTGTTACAGAAATCATTATCATTTTATCTTATTGGGTGTCGTTTTCTGTATCACACAATCCAAATTGCACCGGCGATTCAATATCACTGCGGTAATTCGTAATGTAATAGGGGCTTTGTTTTGTTTTGAGTAAGATCTAAGATTTAATTACGGAGGTACTTTCGTTTCGTAGATATAGTTCGTCATTTTCACATACAGTTGGCCAGCTTTACGAACTTTAATCAAGTTTGATCACTGATTATTTGTAAGATTAAGAATATTTGATTGGAGATCAAACCTTGATTGACGTTAGTGCAAGTACCTATGTAGTGAGTTAGGCATCTTTTGACACAGTATCATTCACAGTATTGCATCATTCCCATTGAAATAATAGATAAACCAATCTAAATTTTCTTCAGTGTTCTCGAATACATGATCTGTGATTATAAGACATAAAATTAATATATTTGTACAGTATTTACAAAAACTTTACTATAATACGTAATTTAGAAGTGCCTAGACAGAAATTGAAGTGACCAATTATTATTAGGGAATTGATAGATAGTGCATTGTGGTGTGAATTGAACCAAACCCGATTCCCAATGGGACTGGACTGTTCCCTCGGATGTGTTGTGGAAACATGTAAGGACATTAAGATGAACAACGTTGCTGATGCTGCCGAAGAAGCTAGTGCTGTGCCTGATTCGTGGGTGCTAAGGTTCTTCAAGAGGCCAACCGCTCTCTTCAGAAAAGTCTTCCTGGTTAGTTTTGAGGGATAAAACATTTGTCAGAGTTGTATTCATTGTTTTGAAATTCATAACAGGGATGATGTATACCAATACAGGAGTAGTGAATACAGGAACTTATTATTAAAGTTCAATATTTTGCAATATAAATAACGCTGCTGGAATCAACACTTCGAACTAAAAAATACAATGAATCAGGAATTAGAGCAAAATATCATCGAATGTGAGAATGTAGAATGTATTGGTTGGGACTAGAAAAAAGAAATTCAAATAGGTGTTTATTTTCCATGATAACACATAACAAAAATTGAAATTATACAATAATATTACATCTTCTGCAAACAAATAATATTATATAAAACTTACAGTATCAATTGAATAATGTTTAATCCTAGTAACTAAATCTTACTAAAATATATCATAGTTACAGAAAATAACACTATTTCTTTAAGAAGCTTAATGAAATTTCTCCACAAAGGCAAAGCCTGTGTGAGGGAGAATTCGATGAATAAACAGAAGTTTCTATGCATTATGATAAATGAAATAATAACACACTATATTGTCTTTTTCTACCTTTAGGTAGTGTGTTATTTCATTATGGAACAATTCTACAACATTTCTGAAAGCAGTTTTCAATTTTGATAAATTTCTGTAATTTTCCCAATAATGAAACAATGCGAAAATACACAGTGTGTTTCCTTCAAAATGATTACAGCTACCTCGAAATAATTCTTATCAAGTAGATGAGACTCGAGATCAATGTAAATAATTTTTTTACTTAGCTAATACTCCATCGTCACTCATCTTACTGTTTCTATCTTTGCAGCTTCCTGTGGCAGATCCTTTCTTGGAGAAAGTCAATATCTCAGATCTCGGTGAGTACACAATAACGTTTCATGAATTAAATATTGAGAATTTACAATTGAAAATGAAAAGCAATACATGCATCCCGTTATCCACTCTGAAAAATCTCATTAGTTATTTACTATTTTTCTCCACTCCTTGGTTGTTATTAAAAATCAAATTTAAAATTAAAAAATAGATATGAAATAATGTTTGATATAAATTTAATTCAAATTATTAGCCTAATTATTATAAAACAAATTAATTGAATTATTAATAAAAAATATATAATATAATAAATTATAACAAAAATTAAAGTATTTGAACTATAATAAAAAATAATTATTAAAAAAATTAATTCTTCTGTTGCTTTCTTCTTAGCTTGCTAAATGCCCCATAATCTACTACTTTAAATTTTTAACTTGATTTTGAGAATAGAATGAATAATATTATTCGTGGCGAAGTTTGTGTGACAATCAACCACGATTTTGCTTTTCAATTAATGTTTGGTGAGAGTAGTTCTTGGAGCAAATGGTATCATTAATAAAGAGTATTTCTAGATGGTCCACATCTACTGACGTCAATTCCTCCTAGATTTGTGTAACTTCAACAGAAATGCTCAACTCCTGGTTTAATGCACAGTTCAGGCAAAATATTGCTAAAGAATCTTATCGAAACTTCCGCCAAATTAAATCATGAAGAAAGTTAAACCGCTTTGAACTTGATCAGAATATTTCAAGTTGGTTGAACAGCCTGTCGTCAAGTAGAGAACTAAATGGGGTTTGAGTTGTGGGCCTTGAATGAGCACAAGAGGTGCGACTGGTCAAGTTGAACCAAGTAAAGATGAGCGAACAAATTTTTGGCTAGTGAAATGGGTACCGCATTTAGATCACCCTCTACTTTGCAATATTTGTCTCTCCCTCTCTTGGAATGTCTCTCTCCCTCCCTCTGTCTCTCTCATGGCCTTCCTTCACCCTCTTATCTCTCCTTTACTCTCTCATGCACTTACACTTGCCAACTTCAGACATTGCTAATCGAAGTAAACAGGAGCGTCGTTGTGTCGAAACGTCAGTTTGAAATAAGTACTTTTCGATAATACTCTGCATTTTTCGCTAAACGCGTTCTTGTCCATCAGCATGCTGTGATATTTCAGTGCTTGAACGTTTAGTGAACTTTCTTGAAAGTCAAGAGTGCACAAGTGTTACCGGTCATCAATGAATTACAATACTTAGTAGTGTTTTATTTTCTGTACACGGTGCTAGACTAGCAGTTGTTAGGTTATGCCCATATTATTTCAGTATTTTAATTCCTAATTATACCAAATTATTCTCCAATAATAAATTCTGTTATTCCTATCGAACCTCGACAGTACCGTATATTGAATGTTCATTTTCATTACTCTAATGGAAATGCAAATAAATTGAGCTAAACTTGTATGCAGTCTAACTTAACTATATTGTCTGTTCAAAAGTATCTCTAACCCCTTGAGACAATGTTTGGACAAGAATAGCTTTTTACATGATAACAATGCCAAGATAATCCTTGAGTGATTGATATGGCAACTATCGACATGGTATCAAACAACTTGGTTTCCAATTCAAATATTCCACGCTCATCTATGTATTCGAAGCAGGTACTTTTAGGGTGGTATTTGACCTCATGTAAGACACTGACTGGAAAATTATACTATGAATCTAAATTATAAAATTGTTGAGAATTTTATAGATTCAAACATTTTCAATTATAACAGTTCCTATATAAATACAGCAGTCTTATTTTGAATTTTGGGTTTCTAGCCAGTTTAATGAATTCATCGTCCACATGTGAAATAATCGTACCTAGACTTTGTCATTCTTCTTATCTGTAATTTATAACCAGCTTGAACTTGAATTCAACACCCTTGAAATACTCTCAGTAGAATAATATACTAAAATACTTTTTTATTTACTGTAGTTGAATACTAGATTAGCCAAGTATTTATTTTAATTACTTTACCAGTACTTCTCTACTATATATTACTATGAGACTAATATCGAGAAATAAAATCAAGTTTGCCTTGAAGATGTTTAAGAAGCAGAAAGTATTTATTTCTGGCAGGTCACCTCATGTTAAATGAATATCATAGAACTCAACTGGTGTGTGCTAATGGTCTCCTAGCAGAGGATGATAAAGTTGCACTATTATTCAGACAACAAGCATTTCAAACTTTTCGGCTTAGGGTCACAGAGTGAGGAAGTGTATCGCATTGATGAAATCAAGGAATTTCCAAAAGTCGATCAAGCATGGAAAGATCATCTTGCTGAACTGCTTTTGCAAGGTGTATAAAAGTTTTTAATTTTTCAAATCTTTCTTTCATAAATTTGAATCGCAAATTGTAGGTGGCTCACATACAAGTATTTAAACCCATACACTCCTTGTGAAAACTGCTTTTCTTCTTGAAGTATTTTTAAAAGATTATCTTGATATTTCATAGTTTTTTTCTGAAAAGTAAATTAAAAAATCAATAGTTCACAACTTGGAGATTTGTCAGTCTTTGAAAATGAAAAACAGCTTTTCAAGTTCAAATGTAATAATTATGTACTGCCTTTACGTATTTTTCACCATTACAATATTTGCACCACACACTCAACAGAGTTGAATTTTTGAATTATTACTGTTGTCTCATTTTAATAATGTAATTAACTCTTTAAATAACTCTTTTTATAATTGTTTCTTTTTCCTAATTAATCCTTTTTCAAATTAAACATTTATTTAAATGGTACTCCCTTGGCTGTATTGAACCTCTATGATTTCCTCGAATAGTTCCACCACCATTTCTAATTCGATCCTAGATTATATTATCTTGGAATCCTAAAATAACATCTTCCAGCTCATTACGGTTTATTTTGTTCTCAATCTAGAAATTCCATCAATTAAGTTGGTATACTCTAGAAATGTATAGATTTAGATAACACTTTCACATTTTAAAATAAGCTCGGATCTATCAAGAGTAATATGAGTTTTGTAGAATAAAAAATAATTAACTGATGAACTTTATGCCTTCATTTCTATATTATTTCAAAGATTTCATCTTTTAACAACTTTTAGAAATGAGTGCTCTCAGCTCTGATTCCAATTGAATTAATGATACATATAATAGTAGAAGTTGATTAATACGTTTCCAAACATGGGTTTGAATCAATAATGCTTTCTATTTTTTGTTTATTAGTTTTATTAGCCAAGTACTCAACACCTCGTGGCACTTTAAATTCTTGATAAACATCGCTTCTTTATTCGATGAGCTCTCTATGTATTTTTAGCATCTGTAGGTGATCGTAAACAGACAGACATCATTATACTATTGACGAAAATACAAGCAATCTTTCAGCAACTTGGAACAATATCAAAATACAAACAATAGTGTCTCAATCTTCGTTGTTTTGAGGCAAGTTAAGCCGGTGTCCGTATCATCCATTTTCTCTTATCCCCTGCTCTACTATTCTCTCATATAGCAATACTGCAATCTAATACAGCAATCGTGATGAAGGACAATTTTCCGCCTTCTCCTCCCCCTCCTCTTCGTCCTTTAATCCTTCCTTCTTCTCTTTTCACCTTCACTCGCCTCCTTGTAACCCCGGAGGCGTGCAACCCAGATTGTGTAGTAAGTCGCCTTCTTCATTATGAATTCTGTACAGAAACTCACTAGGTGATACTTTGAGCGCCCGTATATTTTTCGTTTTTAGAAACTGTTACAATTTCTATCCAGCTTGGTCTCCCAGCCCAGTCTATGCTATGATTTCATGGCCAAGAGTGAAATTAGAAAAAAATGTTATCAGTAAAAAGTATTCTAATATAATTCATACAACTTAACCCATCAATAAGAGTCAGGTTGTATTAATTATCCCTGATTAGCACCATTGTTATATAATGGAATCATACCCATTGATACCCATCATCATCATCCATTTTCTCTTATCCCTTGCTCCACTAACACTATTCTTTCGTGATTACGATGGCCCATTGATACACATACCCATGTCTATAATTATACCCAAAATGGAATAATACCCAAACAATTCATTGGAATCGATTATTCCTATTCAAAAATCGTTGAATGTTTTGATCTGAGATAATTGAAGCAATTATGCAAGGAAGTTATTTTTATGTAATTTTTTAATCCTAAATGTCCTATATGTTTCAAATACTGTACTATGTATTATCTATCTAAAAAAAATCCAATATAATCCAGGTTGTAACTTTCCCACAAAATTCCCCCTCTTATCACTGCACTAAAACACTATACTACCCGAAATACTGTTCTGTCGGCTGCTAAAGAACTTTTCTTTTCCAGTGTATACTAGTACAGTATTACTACAGTATGTTGTCAATTGTTGGAATCTGACAATAAGTACTGGAGAAATCGCCGATAATTTGAAGATTTCCTTTCCGTATAAAAAATGTTGTTTTAATATCAACTTATTACTTGATGCAGTTACTAGCTCTCTATTGAACAGTTTTCAATTCTTGTACATTATTACTATTATGTACAGTTATTTATAGTTATACAGTTAGGTATAATTATTTATATTCAATTGAGAAAGATCCAATACAACAATCATTATTTTGAAATAATGAATTTTGAGAATGGCTTTGATTATTTTCTTCTATCAATATGCTAACTTGGATAAATGTTATTCTATTTCAGAAGAGGATGAGAGTCAAATTTTCGTCAAGTTCTTCAAGTTCCATAAGTGCTACGACCTGATTCCCACAAGTGCGAAGCTCGTGGTTTTCGACACACAACTGCTCGTCAAGAAAGCATTCTTCGCTCTCGTCTACAATGGTGAGTGTCAGCAATCAAATGCTCAATTCACTGTTGTGTGTACAGCATATGCTGTAACGTACAAAAATTTAATGTAAAAGAAATAGTTCGAGAGAAAAATGTAATAATTTTATGAGCTTCCATATTTTGCCTCCATTGAATAAATAGATAAATAATAATAAAGAGTAGAGTGAAATGATGTTAAATGACATAATAATAGTGATTTGAGTATATAACTGTCATTACATATTTTTGTGAGCTGTCATATTTGTCTCCATTGAATAAATGAATAGATAATAAAGAATGAGAGTAAAATGCTGATAAATGAGAGAAAATACGTGATTTGAATATTTTACTGTCGTCACATTTTTGTATACTTATATATTTTGTGTAAATTGAACAAGTGAAACCAGCCTGCTCGGATCTCGTAAATTTTTGATGAAACAGAGTATTTTTCCCTACCAAATTGGTCATTCAATTGATAATCAAGTATTGATAGGATTGAATTGATGACATTTAGTTTACATTCAACATTTTTAATCCATTTCTGTTGATTTAGAATGATTCTAGAGTGAAAGTAGCATAGACTAACTAATCAGATTATTGTCTAATCCATGATAATTATGATACTGAAATTATTTCATTTGAAGATTCAATAATAATCAGATATGAATGTATTCTGATCTATTCTCAATTGATAATTGAATGATCTAGAGTTAAAATGTCTATGCGTCCATTGATGAATTGATATTTGTCTATCAAATTTTTGATTTGTGAATATGTTGAGTGTAATGAGAAAAAAGTTGCAAATGTAACAATATGATAACTGGATAGTGTTGGAATGAATGAAAATGAAATTGGGTTCAAATGAGAATGAATTCAGCCATTCTTGGGGGGTTCTTGCTCTCTCAATATTGATGATAAGTTATTATAATATATGGAATTTTTTCTTTCAGGTGTTAGAGCAGCTCCTCTGTGGGATAGTCAGCAGCAGAGGTTCGTCGGCATGCTGACCATTACCGACTTCATAAAAATATTACAGATGTATTACACATCACCATCTGTCACCATGGAAGAACTAGAAGAGCATAAGCTAGATACGTGGAGAAGTGAGTATCTAAGAATGTTGGAATTTTTATTCTACAGAAGTATGTACGTAATAAATATAAATATTATATTTTATGCAATATTTCTCACATCATTATTTACAAAATGTGGAGCATTTTTATCTTCAATAACTATGACAGAGTAGAAAATCCTATTAGGCTATTCTCTTTAAGAGAAAATACAGTGAACAATACTCCTGTGTTAAGGATAATGTTCTATCCAGAATGTAGAAATAACTATTTGCAGTTCTTTTCATACCATATGAAACCATATAAAAAATAAATTGTTATTTTTTAATTTCCGCAATATTTTTCACATTCCTCACAAAAGGTAGAGCACTTTTAATCAAATTTTTAACATTTGAAAACAATTTTTATGTAAACGTTCTCACTAATAAATACTTCATTTCTATAACAAATGACAACTACAGAGTAGAAACCCCCATTGCAGTATTTGAGATAAAATGCAATGTAGAATACTATTGTGTGAAAGATAATGTTTTATAGTATCCAGGATGTGTAAAGAACAATGTTTTGTTGGCTTGACATCCAGGGATCTGGCAAAGCGAAGCCGCAATGCATTAGTTCCGCCAGAACTCCGCCATAACAAACCAGACTTCATCAATCAACCAACTTTATCATCTCTATTCAGTTTAGATACTGGATTCTGGTGGAAGTCCATAGTTTTAATGTTTCAATTATGAGGCGCACATCTAATCCTTGTTGAAAAATGTTCTTCTTCCATTCTATTTTATTCTATCTTTCCTTTCTCACCTCTTTCAAACTAAATTCTGTATTCAATTTTGAATTTCAGAAATATCAGATTTATTTATTCACCGTTTGCTTCCATTTATCTATTCAAACCATAATAATATCAATAATTATACTTTAGGGAAGGTACAACAGGTTTTCGCCCACATAACTGCTGTTCCTCTTCCAATTCATGCAAATAGTACAAATTTGTCATAGTATGATACTTATCATAAGCACGGATTGTGAGGTTGAAAAGAAAGTAATGCTCAAAATCACCGTTATTGAGCTCTTAAGCTTTTATTTTTCAACTAGCAATTTGATTTTCATGTTTATTTCTTTGTTACTGTCAAGTCCAACACAATTTTCTATGCAACGATATTACTGTAGGATATCTGTCATCTAATATACACTGATTCAAGATACCTCAGCTTTGGACGTGGCCACAAAAATCAATAACTCTGACTGTTTATTATCATTAGGATTGGCTTCATATTTTCGAAATGTCATGACATTCTTTCCACAATGGGCCATCATCTAATCGCTCCACATTCTCCATTTTCCCAAAGTTCAATCGACTTTCTTCCTGTAATATCTATTTCTTCCCTTACGTTTCAATACAATATTCTGTTTTTAGTTATGGCAGTTACATTTTAATTTTTTTCCATTTTTTCAAATTACTACCTTACTATTCTCTGTCTTGACTGGTTCTTCTAGTTGAGTATACTTGAGTTATAAGGTTGATTGTGGTTATGAATATACAGAAGCGTGACTTGCTTTGAACTAAGTTGGAATTATAGAGCATCAACATAGTAGATAACATATTAAGTAGAATCTACTTCATATACCCTTCCATATTCTTAAGCAAGAAACCATGTAACGCTGTTATGAAAAATAAATTCAAAGTACTCGTAGAAGGTAACTTGTGCTTATTTACAACAGAAATAATACTGCTGGTGAATGAAAAACTTGTTGTCAAGCCAAGCTGGATGTAACTCGATGCTTTTTCCAGAGTAAATTTTTTCTGAGTTTTTGTTCATTTATTCTTGTACAACAAACAACACAGTGAGGTACTGTGATACTTTTTCCTTACTTATCGATAATGTTATCAATATTTGAGAAAATACTTTATCAATACTGTCTTTCATCATTGTATTAAAATATATTTGTTTCACCTTGAGCCCGTGAAATACAATTTTTTCGACGTAAAAAGTTTCTGTGTGGTTACTTAATACGATTATATTGTTGTTGTTTTTTCAGATGTTTTGAAAGGCCAATCAAAGGATTTAGTGAGTATCTCGCCAGATGCTTCGCTTTACGATGCCATAAAAACCCTAATCCACAACCGAATTCACAGGCTGCCAGTAATAGACCAAGAGACGGGCAACGTGCTATATATTCTCACTCACAAACGGATACTTAGGTTCCTTTTCCTATATGTAAGTTTCCAGATAGAAGTATAATTGAGCTAAAAATATTGAGGCAGATTCTTGCCTGTGTTCTCTTGTATACTGTGTTAAATTTCAGTTTCTATTTAAACATATTGATAGACGTAGAAAGCTTGATTTCAATTATTTATTTACAATTCAAAGTAATCTGCGATCATGAAGTTTTTTTCAGTATTGTATTTTGTAATTGAGTATTACTAATATGTGATAGGATGCCTTTAGTGCTTTAGTCAAGTCTTATTATAATTGCAGTCAATCGTCACCGTCGGTCATAAGTCGATCAGTAATTTTTGTAACGTTATTAGGTGTTGGAATGTGTTTTTGAAATTAGGGATTATCGCGTGATAATCCTATATCTTTATATCCTAATATTCGTTTCAATAGTTAATTTTTTTGATGAAAAAAATTATGTTGAAAGGTTTATTTGTTGAAAATGATTATTTTATGATGAAAGGTTTTAATGTTGAAAAAATCTTCTTGCTTTGTTTCCTGCATTATAATAAACGTTGAGTTATCTAAGTTGGGTTTTAGTTGAAGAATATCTTTTTGCTTCGTTTCCAGAAATATTATAAATGTTGACTTATTCATCTAAGTTGGGTTTTAGTTGAAGAATATCTTTTTGCTTTGTTTCCATAAATATTATAAATGTTGAGTTATTCATGTTGGTTTTCAGTTGGTTCCATGTTCAACAAGTTGTATTCAAAATGAATTCAAATCAGATTCCCACCTAATAACAATCCTCCACCATTATTAGTTTGGTGTGGTGTGTCTCATTTCAGTATTTCCATTTGTATTGCTGTATAACATATCCTACCAGAAATTCACTGTTATGATTTTCATTGAAAAATTCACAGTTACTTGTATGTGATAAGTTTCCTGCACATCACTTTCGATAACTCATTTCATCCCTCATTTATCAATCATCTTATCGACCATCTTCTATTATTCCATCCACATTTATCACCCATTCCATAATCTATCACTTCAGATTGAAGTTAGAGTATTGCAAATTTTTTGTTTAGAAAGACAAATCATGTTTAAAATTGCCTCTAATGGTGCTCCATTTCAAGTAGTTAAGATGACATTTTTTTAACCCTTATACAATTATTTCCAAACTATTAATGTTGTTGCTTTGTTTTCCAGATTAACGACCTACCAAAGCCAAGTTATATGAACAAGACGCTCAGTGAGCTTAGAATAGGCTCATTCGAGAATATAGAGACTGCGACACCAGATACCTCAATTATTCTGGCCTTGAAAAAGTTTGTGGAAAGGAGAGTTTCTGCACTACCGATGGTAGACCCAGAAGGCAGGCTAGTCGACATTTTTGCCAAATTCGATGTTATTGTAAGTATTCTTTCCTTTTTAATTCTTATTTATTGCTGTAGTATCTAAATATCGTTCTAAGAAAGGGAGTATAGACATTTAGGTTTATCCCTAAAGTAATGAGCCTTTTTTTTGGCGCGCGAGTGTGGATTTCGGTCTAGATGCCCGTTTCCCTCCCGACTCGACGAGGAGGGGCAGCTAGTGCGCAACTATTTGAACTGTGATCGTTGAGTGTTTATCAGGTAGCAGATTCCCTGAATAATCCAAAATCGACGGTGGACCGAAAAGATAGATCTCAAGAAAGCCGGGCATGATGAAACATGACTGGAAATCGCACTACGAAAACGCACCCAGTTACTCCGCGTTCCTCGTAACCATCTAACTGGCTCTTTTTCACCTCGGTATGGTACCACGGCCTCCCTACAGCCCGGAATTGCCTCCCCCATACTTCTGATAAGAGCGCTGAAGGGGAAGCTCTGGGACTTGATTGAGGACAAGCTAAAGAATTACAAAGCAGCCCTCAAGGACTTTAGATAGAGGCCTACAAGGACTACTTCATGGCTGGGAAGAATCTTCTCCAAAAATGTATTGATATTGATGCAGGAAATGCCTATTTTGAAGATTATTAAGGTTTTGTACTGATCCAATCATTGAAACTAATTTTTTACAAAGGCTCCTTGCTTTTGGAATTGACCCTGTATTGTTAAAATGTCTGAGAGTATTCTATTCTTTACCATATGAAGAAGATAGAGAAAGAAACAATAACACGCGGAAATCGCATTGAACTACATAATTTCTAGATATTACATGTGAAAACAAGTCTGATGATTGAACGTTTTCTATAAAGAAATGTTTGCAATTAAGCATAGAATTTGTAATGTAAATTATAAATAATTGTAGTTTTCCACCACTCAGCTAGTTGTTGAATCAACCTAGATTTGTATTGAAAGCGAACATTCATTTCTATGAATGTTGAGTTTTCAATAATTTTTGTTAAGCTGGAGTTAACTATTAGTTAGCACCGCTTCTTGATGCCACAAGCATTTGTTCCAGAATCAATAAAAACTTGAGAAATTCATTAGTTCCTTCTCATTCAGAAAGCAAATGGCTAATAGCAGTACAATTGAAAGACTGAGCAACTTTTTTAGCGTGTGTCTGCTGTCTCTCGCTGTAGCAGTATGAACAACTCGTTTGTCACAGAAAAGGAGAGGAGACTACTCAATTATCTCTGGTTTTGTGTGCATGCGAATAATAACTTGGAATTATGTGAACAAGCAACGCAAGATCAAAGAGCTCAAGCATCTTATGTAAAAGTTGAATGCCAGAGACCTGGATTGAAGGAGTTGATTGTCTAGCTAGTACAAATAAATTTCTCTGTCAAGTTCTACTACTCATCTCAAAGTATTTCCCTCCACTCATAAGTTAGACCACAACAGTGGTGTTCTCCAAATGTTACAGTTTACCTTTTCCTTCCTGTATTTTTTAATTCATTCGTTGATTTAAGGAGCCTTTTATAGATAGACCTACCAGAATAAATCCTATTCAATATGTTTATTTCATTATTATAATTTAGTTAAGTGATTTGCTATCCAACCAATTTATATACTTGTTAATCATTCCTGTTTCAATTTTCCAGAACTTGGCAGCTGAGAAGACTTATAACAACCTAGATGTCTCGTTACAAAAGGCGAATGAGCACAGGAACGAATGGTTTGAAGGGGTCCAAAAGTGCAGCATGGAAGACACTCTCTTTTCGGTCATGGAGAAAATAGTCAGAGCTGAGGTAGTTATATAGTTTCACTATTCTCTTACTCTTGAAAAAATGTTTTTGAAATTATTAATCAAGCCTAATAATAAATAATAAGTAAAAAACATTGAGTATTGGAAATTGGATTGCCTAACCCGCAATCTCGTTTATGCGATGAACTTGATGATGGTCAAGTAGACTAGTTAATAAACAACCAAATAGAACTAATACCATCTCATGATTTTGGTGATATTTTTTGTGTTTTGGAATATTCTAAATCAGAAGAACTTTTAAAAATGTAAATTTCAGTGGATTTTACCAAGAACTACAACAATTTCCCATCGAGGAACATTGAGGTTATTTTGCCGGTGGAACTTCCTTATGGGACTCCCCACCAGTTATGGCATACGCTAATAATAATAATATAATCTCATGATAGAGGCAGATGAAGCAAAATTCATTTTTTAAATACAGTGATATTGAGTTTTCAATGACGCTCAAGTTGTAATCAATTCTTAAATTTAAATAAGAATGTTTCCCTGAATGATATACAGTAGTTGTTTTGAGCTTCTTCATGTAAAACTAGTATACCATTTGATGTAAGCTTACTTGTAGAGTGTGATCAAGTCCTCCGCAGGGAAATATAAAATGAAACACTCATGCCCGGTTCTTCAGTCGCTCAATAAACTTATTGAATCAATAACGTTTTTTTTGCATTTGAAAACACATGGTTATTGATTCAATAGTGCTATTGAATCCATAAACTGTCTATTGAGCGACTGAAAAACCGGGCATAAATCACTCGAAGTTATTCATTAAATAACAGCAACAAAAAATTATTAAAATTCATCTGAAGATTCATTACAGTGAATGTCGAAGGTTGAAGGTGCCTTCTTTGTTGTTGTTGAGTACTACACATTTCTTCAATTTGTGTAACGTTTATTACCAGAACACATATCCCACTGCGGAGATACTTTATGATCACTCTATAATCTCAAGTTATTTAGTGAATTCTATAGTTCTTCGAATTCTGACTAAAATATCAAACATTTTATGATAAAAAATTAAAAAGGAACAATAAAATTAACTGCATTACCTGATTTCGTATTTCAAGAATTATTGGAAATTGATATTAACTTAAGAAATATTGTTTGCTTCCAGGTGCATCGACTTGTCATAACTGATGAGGATGATAAAGTGTGTGGTATTCTGTCACTATCAGATCTTCTCATGTATCTTGTGCTGAGGCCATGTGGTGAGTACGGTGGTTTATTCCTATTTTTATTCGTCTTCAATTAACATTTTGACAAGACCCGAAAAATTTCACCTTGAGAATTTTCGCTAACGTTAAAAATATTTCAAAAACACCATAACGTCACTCTTCTAATCTCTCTCTAAAATCTTATTAGTAGCAATAATTATGGATTCATGAAACTCTTTATGATATTGAGTTCATAGTATTGTGTCTTTAAATATATTAAGTTACTTCATTTTTCATTGCATAAAATTTATTCTATTATTATCTCTACATTTTTCATCCATTTTCCCCTGACATCAGTACCAATTTATTGTATGAATTGATATTGTTATTTTGTTAACAAAATTAAATCTGAGGAATTCTCACATATAAATCAGACAAGAGACAAGTTATAATACATTTTATTTGTTAAAATGAAAAATTTAGATCAACATCTTCCAACTTGCACTAATTGACAGACTCTATCAGTCAATAAATTATATAAGAATCATTTATAATTTGAAACCCCTGTTCTAAAACAGATAAGAATATTGTGAACAGTCCGCTATAGATCCTCTTCATACCCTTTATTAATTGTGATAATGTGTATTACGACTTCAATTTCCTGATTGAACAACATTACATAGGCCAAGTGCTCAATGATTTCAATCAATTGATCTCCAAATGGTATGGTTCAATTTAAATCATGATTATTTGATTATAATTCTATTATTATACTATTAAAATTCCATTGTATTTAGAAGAGAATCGAACTTTATTATTTAAGTTGATAGAAGAGAATTATTAACAGTGAGAGAATTAAATTTTCCAATTGGATTGCCAAAAACTGTGATTCCTATCACCTACATCACATCATCCATGAGAAGTATGGTAGAAGTGCCTCCATTAAAAAAATAATGGTCATATCGATAGGGATCGTAATTTGATTTTAAATTTTTAGAAACAGCACAATTCCTAGGTTTTATATAAAATGGCAACAAATTCAAGCGAAGGACAATTTATTATTGTCCTTACCTTTCTTGTAGCTATTGATGCCTTTGACATCAATTTCACAATCCTATTTATATTTTTTGAAAACTGATTAGTGATTATACTTGTGGAAGATTCAAAATTTTACATTTTTACATGACATGTTTGTTTCAACTTAACATTGTAAATTTCGTAGTTTGATGAAACTTTGGTTAATTGTCCAGATTCCCTTCTAGGATACTCAGCTGTCATTTCAAACAATTTCCAACTCACTTCAATTGTTCTTTTCGAAATAAGAACTTTACCAAACTTTTCAGATTCTTCTGAAATACTAGAAGTCTGCGAGGATGACCGTATGACGGTTTTTAGTGAAGGGTCTCATCATTATTGCAGTTTTTTTTTCATGTACAATGAAATCAATAGGAATAAAAATGACATTGAAAGTCCAAAACTGTTTTGTTCCTCATTTCAATAATTGACTTATTGAAGGTCATGTTAATTGAAAATTATTCAAATATTTCTGCGAAAAACCTATTCATTTCATTCTCTCAATAAATAGTTGTAATGGTTAGATCAAAATTCTAAATTATTCGACGATTTCAACTCCAGAAGAAACAAACCTATGCATTACAATTTTGGTATTTCACTACTTAACTTTATTTCGCTTCATACTCTCACTAATTTCCATTTTTGAATGAATTTTCGATAAATGAATATGAGTATGTATTAGATTGAATTGAAGTATTCTATCTTTTCACTCAAAATCTGTGCCTCCAATTCGATATTCAAGTTTGCAGGTGAAGGTATAAATAGAACCTAGCTTGCATTTCAATTTTGCTATTTCACAACTTGACTTTTTTCGCTTCATACTTTCATTAATTTCCAGTATTAAAATCTGAAATTAAATCGTTATTCAATTGAAAATTATCTATATGTTTTAGATTGAATTGAAAATTTTAATCTCTCCAGTTAACTTCTGTGCTTCTAATTCGATATTCATCTTTGCAGGGGAATATATATAAATGAAACCTAGTATGCATTTAATTTTTTTGCTGTGGTGGTGCCCACATAAGCTCTTAGCTTGTGAGTGGGTAATGGGAAGGATGATGGTGATGATAAGATAAGATAAGATAAGATTACTTTATTCATGTAGATAACAATAATTTTAATTGATGAGAGATGAGTGTACCTACAGCTTTAGGTGGGCTCCGAACCACCGGGAAGCGATTTTGATTCTCATGAATGAATGACATTCAACGGAATAGGCCTAAACTGAAAGTGGTCACCCATACAATGGGAGTAACAGATGCGAGTCTCTTATCTAATCTTGCGATTAGACACCGGCACGACCACAAAGCCAACCGCTTCCCATACATTTTGCTACTTCACAACTTAACTTTATTCTGCTTTTTATAAAAATTATATGTTTCAGATTGAATTGAAATAGTCTATTTTTTTTAATCATCTTCTGTGCCTCTAATTCGATATTGAACTTTGCAGGCGAAGACATAAATGTAGCGCCGAAAACGCCAGTGGCGGCTGAGGTATCCGAAACAGTGACGGAGGAGGAGGAGGATGCCCAACCGGAGGCGGTGGAGAGTGGGGGCAGCGACGCGATTCCGGAGGAGGACGGCGCAGCGTCGAGCAGCGATCAGGAGGGGGCCGATGACCAGGAAAGGGGGGCCGAGTCCCCCGTGTCCCCCCTGCCTAGTCCGCACCTGGTTGCTCCCCCTGAGAACACGTGGCGAGAGGTCGCCGTGTCCGGCGGAGAATGAAACTATTCATAGATCAAGTGTAATAAAAATATGCTAACCAATTAATTGATGTGCTGCTTGGCCATTCGTACTCATAGATCAAACTGTCTACTTGATGTCTACAGCTGGAAGATTATTTGGGCTATGTAGGCTAAATTGATTATTGTTTTTCAACCTATCTCATCTATCATCTATAAGTACTGTACAATTTTTTAATTTGGCGGATGGCGAATAATTGTTAACTTCATATGTTAGTTTCCCCATAAACAGCTGATTTATCCGCCAAATTAAAGAATTCTACTATACACTTTTCAATCATAATTCCATCTCAGTATCGCTAATATAAGTATACACTAGTGTATTTGGTTTTCATTATTCATTATTTACTACCCACAGTTTTTACCCATGATTCCATCTGAGCATCGCTAATCTTAGTATCGTGATAATGATTAATTCGTTAAAAATAATCTACAACACACTATTATCTGTGTACATCTGGTGTGTATTAATAAATTATTGTAATATTTGTCAACCTTTCGCTAATCTAGTATTGCTATTCTAGTAAGATTTCCATTCTTTTCGTCCCTGTGAAACAATGATATATTTGTTGGTAGTGTATTCCATTAATAATTGTTGAAATTATGTTAATTTGTACATTTTAATTGTGATTTGAGTCCTATTTTAATTAAGTATCATACCATGTAAAATAATAGAATACATTCAATGTTGTAAATGTGTCTCTTGAGGAGAAAAATGTATGTTTTTGTTCGTGAATCTCTTGAATTTGTGAACAACTTCAAATCGAGAGAAAGCTGAAAAACTCTTGGTGAACTTATACTGTAACAATTTAAAACTTGATTCAATTCAAAACTAATTTTTGAACTCATTTGTTTGAGCTTCTCTAAGTGTATATTTTTAAACATATGTATGTTCAATGACATATTACCAATGCTTTCATGTTATAATTTTTCATTTTTATCGCAAATAATTCTTGTTTTATCGAAATTACAGTCACGAATAATTATTGTTATAAGAGCATTTAAAAAATCGGAATCTGAACCTTATTAGTAACATTTATCAGCATGAATCAGTTAATTACTCATCAATTTAACATATCACCCATTATGTTGTATCGTTATCAGATGACTTTGTTTTGTAATTGCCTCAATTTATTCCTGTTACCAACTTAGAAATGTATATTTCACAATAAATTCTCATTTGAGAAGAATTATTATTCAAGAAATGTTATTGAGAACTTTGAATGAGGCCAAAGTAGTGTAAAAGATTATGCAACGTCGAGATTGAAAATTTATTATTTTAAACTTCGGTTAGTTAAGCCTGAATCCTGAATGTGAACCAAACATTATTCTGAAAGGTAATTACTATCAAACGTTCACAAGCTTATACTGTGAAATTTTGATGAGTTTGAAGATTCCCAGTGCTGATATTATTATTACTAATTGTTACTATAGACCCTCTGAGCACAATTTTTTTTCCAACATGATTTAATGTATCCTATTGTACACCTTATGTATCACATTCATTTATCTCCAAGCTTCCATTTCCAGCTCTTCACTAAATATCTATTTATGATAGTGGAGAAGATAGAAATTTATTTTCAAGTTCAAAAGTAAGTGTAAAAAGAGTTTTAACGGAGTATTTTCAATTACTTCACGAATAACTTGAAATATGTGTTGATACGGTAATTATTATTGGAATGAGAAACTTGTCCTTGGCCCCACAGCTGTCATCCCTGCAATTGATAGAAAATAAAATTTCATTTATTGAATTATACATTCTATTTTGTATAAAATATTATTAATTTTCCGTAGTATCGCTAATCTTAGTATCGTGTTCATGACACGATTTTTTTCATATACTGTATTAATACTTTTCATATCAAGGAAGGAGTACAACCGTACTGTTTATAATTTTCATAGAAAATAGCCTCTATTTTAATGTAAACCAGATGGTGCAACAACAATAGCTACAAATAGGAGTTAGTCTTATTTAATATAGTATCCGGTAATGAAACTGTGTATTCCCATCGATGAATAGTTTTAACAAGTATAGAGTGCATCATATTTTTTCAAGAAGAACTCTAGTTTCATTATGCGCGCTTAATCTAGCTATTTTATTATTAGAACATAATTATTAACAAAAAAATTTACATGCATTATCAGTAATATTGGAATAATGGATAGTAGTTATTGGATTAGCTAGATAATAATTACTCACAATCTTACTTTGTTATTTTTCCTTCAAAAAATCAAAACCATTTGAAAAAAGTATATTTTCTAGTATATTAGATGAATCGATTTCTATGAAAATACCTATGAAAGTCGATGTAATTTAGCAATTCCTTGAATAATGCTAGACTTTTCAAACTACAATCCCTGAATTATCTACATCATGTAATGTATTGAAAACATCGATATTTAATCTTAATAGACGTCATATTCCTATCAATAACAGACTACTGTTAGATTATTCATGAATCTATTTTTGCCAGTGGCAATGGCTTATGGCTTTTGAAAACATTTTCACATTCAACAAATAATGTATTTCTGAACGGTAGAGTGACCGTTGGGGCTAATGTGATGAAATATGAATGGGATGCTGAAAAATATTATATATTCAATGAAAGCAGCATGTTTATTTGACATTTTAAAAAGAATGCTTTAAAATTATAAAAAGTAATTGTGATAATAGCTTTTTGTATTAGTTTAGGAGTGTGATTTTGAAATTTTTACTCAATTAATTTCATAGATATAAATCTATAAGCTAGTGCTTAGATGTGATATTGGTAATACATCATCTAACTGATAGAAAAGGTATTGTAAATAACAAATATCATAATTGAGATAATTTGATAAAGTTTGAAAATGAATCAGATGACAATATATGGTAATAGGATATTTTGAAACAAATTAAGCTGAATACTCATGTACATTAATGAGCAAGTAGTGTGATCAATTGATGAACCACTTCTATAGTTTTGATTAGGATTTATTGTTGTAAAATCCAGGTTTTCTCAATTGTGTATCTTTTTACCTTTCCTTATTAGTGTTTATTTTCCATTTTGACAGTATAATCCATTATACAGTATAATTCCATTATACAGTATAATATTGTGCGCTCCATTACGCTCACTCTTTATGCAGTACTAAGCTTAATGTGGGAACCACATGCAAGAGGCGGAAAATTTCAGTTTTTTTCAGTGTTCCATCTTTATCAATGCTCAAGTTTCAAACCTGTAAATTTATTACAATGGATGGAATCATTCATATAGGTTGTGAAATTCAATTGAAAAATATACTGTCTATAATATTGCATAAAAATTCACATTAGAATCACAATGCTAAGAAATTTTCTAGAATCATACTGATGTATATTAAATAAGAGTGATGCTTTGATGAACTCATCAATATAAAGGTCGCAGTACTTAGGACCATTACCTCGTAACCTTTTGATATTCAGATAGCGTTCCATAACATCAATATGTCACATCATTGGTTGATTTAAGGAAATGAATTTTAATTAATACATTTTACATGAGCTCAATACGATTAAAAATAATTCCGTTACTAAGTTTGAAAATTTATACATATCGTCAGCCTTTATACAAAGTAGTATCCTGAAACTTGTAACCCGAGGTGAAAGTTTTTACATTCATATTGTATTCAATCTCTGACTTTTAGTTCCTCATAAAATTATGAACTAAAATGAGAATCATTCTTATTTCTTATCAACATCATTGATTTCTCCAATCGAGATCAAAAAGTACAAGCTAAGATATTTGTTATATTTAAATATATTATTAATGATAATTATATTCATCGATATTGGACTAATACAGTATCAATTTGTGAAACCCGTTCAATGGCTAGAACCCAAATATTATAATTAAGCTAAATGGAAAATGGTAAGAAAGCCTAAAACACTTAGTTTCTTAATGTATGTCTAGTATGGATCAGTTAATGCTCTGTAATATTCTTCTTTAACAATTTAGAAATTGAACTAAGTATTGTTAGTGGATCTCAGTGTACTTTAAAATACTATGCAACTTAATTACTTTGAGTGTGCTGCTGCTGCAGCTAGTGATTGAAGTGATGAATTTCTTCATGAGGTTTGGAATGATTTACTTGGATGAGAATTGTTTACTCTGATTTCAATATTAGTTGTTATTGTTAATTATTATAACTGATAAGTTAGTAGGTCTACAGTTCTACGAATATTTTTACCGTTATTGTATAATATAAAAAGTAGAATGTTTTCTTATAGGAATATATAAATGTTAAGTAATTTATACAGTTATGTAAATATACTTTATGATAATTATTGATAATTCGTTTCATTGTAATGATAAGAGAACTTATTCGGTGCAGTGTTATCTTGTTTAAGCAGCAGTGCTGTTTAGATAGAATTTTCAACGTTGTTTGAAACAAATAATAAATTTGCATAAAATCTGGATTTCAGCTTTTCTGTGATCTACCTTTGTTGACAACCAATCAATGGCTAGTTGAGCTCCGGAGGCCCCCTTGAATTGGGATTGGGCCAGCAATTTTTGCGTTCATTGTTTTTAAAATTTTGGAAAATGAACATTGCATTTGAAGGCTTGCCAGTTGATTGTGCCAGAGCAAATTTGTCGCCAAGTAAAAGTAAAAGGTTCGGAAAGTAAAAGTAAGCCAGAAATAGCAACTTGACAAATATTACCTCAACTAGAACATGGTAAGTCATTTGTTTTTAATCGACCTTAGTGTAGTGAAGCGTGATTTTGCCTGCCCAGTTAGTTGACATCAAATTTCAACTGGCTCCAGTCCACTGGAAACAAGTAAAGGTCTATTCACACTTATCCGACGCCAGCTATTCGTTCTGCGCTTGAGTTGGGCAGCATTGGGCGCATAACGCATGCGCAGAACGAATGGCTGGCGTCGGATATGTGTGAATAGGGCATAGGACAATAGGACAACGTGTCATTGGACAAGCACTCATACCAAAACAGAAAATGTAATTTTGCAATCTTTTATCAATAGATCCCTTCTAAAGCCTGTTATCAAATCTTTTATATCTATAAAAGGCTGAATCTGATCACTGGAATCACACTACAGCCCAAACTACTTGAACTACAAACTTGAAATTTTGCACAAATATTCTCCATACCTACTAGATGCGCACTGAGAAAGGATTTCAAGATCTTTTGCCTCTAAGGATCCCAAAGAGTCAATGAAAGAATCGATCCCATAGTAAACTAAGGGACAAATTTCTCGCTTTCACCACCCATTTATTTTTTGTAACAAAAAGGTTTCTCGAATATTGAAAATTTCATGTTTTATGATTGAAATTACTCGACATTGACGAACATATTCAATTTAAAAAAAAAACTATTGCTCGGATAAGAAACATCTAAAACCCGTTAGAAAGGAGACATTTTCCTCGTTATTTTGATATAAATAACCTACCTATCACTGGATGCCATAATTCTGAGGGAAGCAGAGGCGGATATGAAGGCGAAAAGGCGGCGCCTAGGGCCTGGCCCCGCACAGCCGTTGAACCACGGCTTGGAAAATGAAATAAATCCAATTTAGCAATAGGAAAAATGTATATAATATCATAAATAATCGACAAAACTACGATCAAGCAAGACTAGTTTGGGTTTATTTCAGGTATTAAGAGAGAGTCCCGCTATTGAACTTTGCCTTGGGCCCCGCAATTTCTAGGGCCGCCACTGGAGAGAAGTGATATTTCGAAGAAAAACATATTTTCGTGATTTTTCAATTTTATCATAAAAGAATAATTTCCTTTCAACCCTTTGATCCTGGAACTTTTTCAATACTACAGGAATATTGAGGAACGAATTCTACTTACAGATATGTGGTTTGATTGAAAATTTAAAGAAGTTGCAATTTCACACAATCTGACAACGCTGCTATTTCCGCGGGTGGAGGCTCAAGGGACAACTAGTTTTATTCGAACTATAGCCTAATTGGCGCTAGGTCCCACCCAATGCTACTCAAACACGACAAACTCTCATGACTTAGAACTGGCAGAGCCTATCGAAAGTTGCTGTCAGTATAAATTTGAATGAAAAAATAGTATATTGTTTTTGTTTGTATTTATAAAGGCAGAATAATTTAATTTTCACTATTTGCAACTAGTACTATGTGAAAACTAGCGGGTACAGTCCGTCCAAGAAGTAGACCGATTTTGAAAGAGGTAGATTTTGGCGAAGGGTGACTATTACGTGGCTGGGTGGATGTTCGAGAGGTTGGTTTGGTCGCCTGATGCTCGCGCCAAATCCATCCTCTTTGAGAAGAGGCTGGAGTTGACGCCGTCGGGTGGTGTCAGAGGTAGAGATTGCCGTAGGCGAGTCTTGCCGGTGGCAGGCTATGTCGTAGGCTGAAGGAGGCTTGTTCCCTTACCATATATATTTGATTTTATACTGCTTTCAACCTTCTATTGATATTCAGATGCAGGAAATGATTTGGCATGGTGAGGAAATTTTATTTATTTTGTAACGGACATTACTGGTAAAACAAAACACTTAAATCGAACAGAAATGTCTTGAATTTTGAACAGATGATTTTTTTCAATTTTGGTCGGATATAATAATTTATAATACAGTAGAATAGAATATTGATGGAGGTCTTTTAACATAATGAATAAGAATAATTATTGTATTGAAACACGTGAAATTTCACAGAAGTCACATCAGTTTAGTGGAAGGCACCAATTGAAAAGAATTCTATTTTTGTATTTATTGAACAAAAGATCTCAAGAACCAGTGCTTTGATGTAAAATATTTCAGAACAACAATGGATAATATTCTTGTTACACTATTATAGTCCGCAAACCTTAGTTTCAGTACTACGTTTATGGGTCGCAGTTTGCTGGATCTACTCATGTAGAATCTAACTCATTTAATGACCTTATAAAATTATTCATAGTATAATAGTAAAAATATAAATAGTAATTAGTGTGCTAATTTTTCATTCATGAAGTTTTGATAGAATAAGAAATGTAAACAAAACAAGAGAGAGAGCAGAAAAGAGAGCGAACAGCTGTGAGTGAGGAGTACCAAATTAAAAGAATTCTATTTTTCATGCAACAAAGTGCTTCCATATCCCCACAACAAGAACCAGTGTACTGCCATAGTAAATACGCTTACTGCAAACAATGGATAATATTGCACGGACTATAGTATAACTTCTGCTCATGCATTATTCTTCCTCGAACACTACACGTTATTTACTCCACAAAGTTTTGTAATTCTCTTATCTCCTAATAAGTTCGACTTTTTTATTCTAAAAAATTAATCATTACCAACTCAAACTAATAAGTTGAGTTAAATTGTCATGGAAAAGTTTATCATAAAATGAGAAAGTACCACTCTTCCATAGCTCAATTTTCTCAAATTTAATGATAAAAAATGTTGTGCCTCCAATGAGTGTAAAATCTCCTAGATGACGCCACAGCTTTTTGAAATCAAGAATTTTAACCCATAATTTTAAATTGTGATCAGCAATACAAAATACAAGTGACCCATCAATTGAAAATTGTGAAGAAGAGCTCTTGAAGTAATACTGGTAACTGAGGTAATCCAAGGAAAGATAATAGCCTCGAAGGTCTTCAATTCTTCCTCTCTAGCATTAAATATATTAATATCCATTGTATAATAATCTTTTATTCCAAAATAGTTATTTTGGAAGGGTTGCCCGATTATGAATAGAAAATCGCTTGATCGCAATCAAAATAAATAATTTATTTTGGGTGAGTGATGCATTAAAAAATAATCACAACTTTATTATGTTCATTGTATGATAAATTTGTTGCAAGTAAAGTTAGTTCCTTGACTTCGGAGTAGGTAAATTAAAAAAAAACACACATTTTTGATGACATAGTTCGTGAGCTGAGTTGCTGTTTCGCTTACAGCCTACGCGACGGGGCCAAAAATGTATGTTATTTTAATTTTTTTGATACCTTGTAGGCTAACTGTTCAATACTAGCCTACTTACAATACTGATCTAAACCATGACTATTAGAATACTAAAGTTTTATGTTCACAGTCCAGTCAAAGCGTCGAGTATTATTGACCTGAAGTTACTAAAAATAAGTGGTTAGATTTCTATTTCAATTGTATGTTTTTGGAGCGCTGAATCCGAATCTGAAGAGATCGAACAAAAATTCCTTGAGGGTTTTGAGTTACCGTATTTGCAAAAAAATAAATTGTACTTTTGCCAGTTTTCTGTAACTATGAAACTATTTCACCTACTTATTTTTAATTATTTTAGAATGAAAGATAATGAAATTTCCCACAAAATACATCATCCTTTATCAAACGCAGAGTTAGCCCGCGCTGGACTGCGCTCCATAAGCTCTGTTTATCAGTTTTCTACATTTATTATTCAATGTATGCCTTTTTCGATTTAGCTCAGTTAAATTCAAGGTTAATGGAATTATGTCTCTCTTCATATCTTGAGGTAAATATCAGACGTTTAGGTCGAACTCTGCGTTTGATAAAGGATGATATACATGAATTTTGTACGAAATTTCATGATCGAGAATAAGTTATGTAATTAAAATTAAGTTATAACCAAAAAATTTACAAAAGCGCAAAAAAGGGTTTTGGAAAATAAATCAAAAGGAATTTTTGACCATCAGTAAAGGCAATAGAAGTTGAAAAAGACTGAGACAAATTTGTTCTCTTTTGAATTTAGCGGCTAAAACTTTCTTGACAGCGGGAAGTTTAGTCGAGTATAGGGAAATTTCACATGGCAAGGGAATTTTCGAAAGGCACCCAACCTGTAGACAACGCAAGCTGGACCAGTTGATTCAGTTGACTCGGCGGCGTATTCACTGCTAATGCCGATTGATAAAATCTGTTTCTTATCCGCGTACGGTGAAATGAATAATTAATTTTTTCTGTCTGATAAAGAATCTCTCATACAGTCTGGTGTATTCACCGAAATCCCGTTCTTTGTGTCTGTGCAAAAAAGTGATTTTGATATTAAATCGGCTGACTTTGAAAACACTTAACACTTATCCACAACAAGAAACGGAGACTGCAGGCCTGAAAATGTAAGTTTTGTGTTCATTCTGCATTTATTTGAAAAGTTGTCTGATGAGTGATTAATCAATAATTTAAATCGGACGTTTCATATTATTGCGGCAATCTGCTGTTGAGTCTGATTTTTTAATTTATAGGCCACCGCACTTCTTATCAAATAACACTTGCTGATAAGTGATAAGTAAAATTTGAAGATAGAAGATTCTTTTCAAGTTAACTTATAAGCTATGTTTTGTAAATTATCAGTTGTTCTATGTTCCTCACTTTGTATTCCCATACTGCAACAATCATGAAGCTTAAACAGAATAAACTCTCACTACACAACAAATTTCGATTGCTCTTGTTTGACTGTTGAAGAACTGGCAAAACGTCTTGATTCATTGCCAATAATATTGTACGATACAATATTGTAGGCTACCTACGTTGTGTCTGTGTAAGTAAAGTGTTAACCTTGTTTGTAGAAATGAGACTATTTGTTACTTACTGTAGGCCTAATCAGCTACTCTATGTCTATGGTTTCTACCATAGATAAGAGATTAGACTCTATCTCTATGACTCTACTATTTTGAAACTCAAATCGCGGACTGAGTAAACATGTATTTCAAATGATGGCGTTCAGACGATCTTGCAAACCGTACTGTCTGAACGTCATCATTTGAAAACACATGTTTGTTATCCGAGTCGCCAAGTTTCCGATTTGAGTTTCCAAGTGCACAGTATTAATAGTAGAGCCTTTATGATCAAATTCTGTTACATACTAGGCCTATATGACAATTGATACTTCAAGTTGTCATTGAAACTGATTTAAATTTGATTCAAATTACTGGTAGAATACTTACTTAGCGGTCTGCAGAATTTTGTTCTAGCCTTGATGTTCTTAAACATTAGTAGATTCGTTTTTCGGCAGCTGTTTCTAGCCTCTTTGGGCCCTCCACTCTTTATATCAGTTAGACGGTTACTGATCAATAATTGATTGAGTTTGAAATCGTTGAGAAAAACCATCCCCAGATTCTTGATTCCCATAAAATCAGTCAAGTTTATTTTTGGTGAGTTCAATTCTGTTCAATTAAGTAGACGGCCATCAGTTTGAATCACGTTTTTTACTTATTTGACAGCTCAGATATGACCCTTTCAGAGATAATATGCATTACATTTATTTTATTCCGTGTGCTAGGTCTAGAGTGTTATACAATCAAATTATCTGAACTCTGTAGAGCTTATATACAAATCCATCAGCAAATGAATCTTCTTCAAAAAATTTCCTAAATTTTAAAACATCCATTCTAAAGTCTAGAAATAAGAGATCCTTTCAGATTGGTTTTTCTTTCCATTTTTTTTACACATTTATATTCACTATACATTCATTTTATGGTTGTATAATGGAAGAAGAATTTTCATGATGATTTCTGAAAATACTGAAAAAAATCAATAACATTTTTGTTATTCTGCTCTAACATCGGAATTCAGTCATCGAATTTATCATCTTCATCAGAATGGAATAGATCCATCCATCACAATCAATTTGATACCATCTAAACCAGTTACCGGTATTGAATTGAATTGTATATGATTAAATACTAGTATATTAGCTTACAAATGAACTTTTGGTACTTCGAACACTGAGGTACGTCGAAATTCGAATAGGTAATGTACCTAATTACTTCGACTTGATCGAACCAGACTTGTTGAAAGGAAGAGCTATAGAAATTGATAAGGCGGAATTCCAGATGTTCAATTTGAAGTTCTTTTGTGCTATCGAATTGTGAAAAGTTCCTATGTAGAAACGTACTCCCAAACATGTTCACTTTGTCATAAAATAATTGGAAACCCCAGTTGTAGTGAGCAAACGGTTTTACAAATACTGTTTCCCAAGATGGGTTGTTCTTTGATCTAATTACCTATTCTAATGCGTCCCCAGCTACGGTGTTTGTTGTGAAGAATATGGCCTCTCTATATTATTCAAGCGATTGACGTTGAAGAAACCACTTGTTATGCTGTCGGCAAAGATAAGAGATGAAACAGTTTTTAAGGCTATCTATTCCTAACGTGTTAAGCTCAACTTAAAGGCAGAGTTTTACAGAATACCTCTTTGCATATTTGAATTTATAATAAAGCAGGTGAAGTGAATCTTTGAATCGCATTACTCGTCTGTCTCTGCCACTCACTTGTTCGTTATTGATTGCTTTAACTGTGTAAGTTCATTCAAATTGAAGAGTATTTAGAACAGTAAAATGAAAGTAAGCTGTGTTCTACATGTTGATCAGGAATGAGTCATTGTACCACTAATTCCCAAACAATGTGAAACATCAGTTTCCATGTAAGGAAAATTCACCATGACATTTTACATTAGATTTTTCTTTCGAAAACAATTAATTGAACGGACATTGTCAGTTTAAACATAAATTTGATGATACGTGAACCAGGATGTTTGGGGAATTATATGGTATTTGCTCGATTTCAATTGTATAAAATGCATTGTTACAATGTATTCATTAATTTGCCATAGTAGAAAATCGTGTCGAGTTGAGATTTTAATCCTAAAAACATTTTCAGATATTTTTTTTTTACATTTCATGTTATTCAACGTGCGTGGAAAACACAAAAACGTTGTTTATGACCCAGAATACCATCATCACTTTGAATAATAACATGATGTTATATCCTGATTCCTGATACATCAATTTTGATGAGAAAATGTTTGGTAGGAAAAAATAATTTATTAGAGATGGTACCTAATTGAATAAGATTACCAAGAAGTACAGATACATGAAACTCTACTGATTATGCACTCTGAAATTTATTATCACAATTGAATTTTAAAAATTTGGCATGGACCAACTGTTGAGCAAATGACGAACATATTGTACAATGACAAGCTATTCAATGTTACAATCGAAATAATTCATATCATATTCTCTTGTTGAATTTGGAATTCAATAAAAATACTGCTTGTTCTCAGCAAATCTGAGAGATGTCTGATTTATGATTCACTGCTATTGTGCTCGCATAATATTTCTCCAGTGAATTGATTTGATTGTTTTACTGGACAAAAGGCCATTGTGAATGTTGAGCAGAGAAGCTCCGCATAGTATGGAATGAGCGAGCGACCAGTATGGAAGCCGCAGAAATGAGGCTATTCTGGAGAGAACGCTAACAATGGGATACAGAACAGTAATTGGATTTTTTCAATTAATTCTAAATGATTCCACACTGATCAAGGAGCGGAGCGATGATCGACCCCACCCAGCAACACAACATACTCGTTTCTAGAGCAAAGAGCATAGCTGATAATACTAGTATTTCACTGTGTTTACAACATCGCGACGAATGGCGATAATCAATTTCAAATCTTAAATTGATTTATTTTTATATGAAAAATTATCATACAGAGAGATTGCTGTTTGATTTGAATGTTATCAGATGTATGTATGTCGTCTAAAGTGGGTCAATTTATTTACTAGCACCTCTATTGGTGAAGAGGACTCACAAGTCCCAACTCCGCCACATATGGATTTTAATATTCACCTCCTCTCTCAAATTTCTTTATTGATTCTGTTTATTTCTTTCTGTCACACCCCTACACAAAAATTTGTCCACAAATCACAATCCTACAAAAATAAGCTAAATTATAATATAGATTCCGCTAGCTCGTCTTTCAATAATATGATTCAGATAGTTGCTTCTGTGAAATGTCTGTCATTTCTGTCCTAATAACTTGTTGGATAGTCATATTACTGTTTCAAAAAGCTTGAAAAAAGATTTGAACAACCAGTCAGAAAACAATCATTTTCATACTAAACTGGATTTATTCCACCTGACACCTGTTGAATGTCTCACTCTCACAACTTCCAATCTCTGACATTCAGGGTGTAGTGATTGAACAAAATTGACTTTAATATCCATCGTGGACCAAGCAATAGATACTAACTTGAAACAAGAGGAGTTTATTAGATATTTCTACTAACAAATAAGTTTATTATTCCAAACATACCAGAATCAGAAAAGTATGATGATTTGTGATTAGTTCAATTTCTCCAAGACTGAAAACTGAAGATTCTCACCAATCAAGAAAATCCTAACCCCTTGACTCAATCAACAACAATCTTGTACAAGGCTCATACAAAATCAGGTATACAGTAACATATTACTGTAGTAGATTCAAGTTAGGCTAATGTTAGAAGACTTCGTCATCCAATTTTCAATTATCACTTCCATTTGAATTTTTGGATAAGGATATTTTCAATTTCTATCGTTAGTGCGTTTTGTTTCTTGCACTGTTTTTTGTGGAAAATAAATTTGAATTTAAACACCATTGTTCTTTTTGTACCAAAAATCTTAAAATCATTTTGTATCATCACTTTTAATAAATTGTGTATAATTTAATAATAATATTAATATTATAATATAATTAATAATTAATAGAATTATTATTATTATTATTATTATTATTATTATTAATATTATAATATAATTAATAATTAATAGAATTATTATTATTATGAACAGTTATGATTGACCATGAAGGAGCAAACAAAATTATTCTTTCTACATATAGCTCTCTACAAAGTGCTTCCAAATGACTATGACTCATAAAACTCTAGAAATAGAAGTATACAAAGAATGGATGACACAGTAATAATACAGAAGTCTCATATTAGTCTCATATCTTCAAATTTACCATACGCAGAGGCGTAGCTAGAATTTGATTTCGGGAGGGGTCCAAACCGGGGATCTGGGGGGTATGGAATACCTGATGATCGTGAGGCTGTCAGTTCTGTTTCTGTAGCTTAAAATTCCATCAAATCACCTTAAATTGCGCCCAATGTAGAATCAATATTGGTTCTTGCATAAACAAAGTGTGCTACTCCAATACATCAACAATGTCACTGTCTGCTACAAGTGGATACACAGATTAAATTTATTTATTCATTACAAGCAGCGAAACTTCGTTTGAAGATATTGGCACAGAGAACATATTAGAATCATCAGATTAGGCTATATCAGATTAGTATCGCTTTTCTATGATAATGGTATTAATAATCCGGGAGGGGGGGGTCCGGACCCCTGTACCCCGCCTGACATTCATCTCATGGATTTATCTTTCTCTTTCTATAGAAGTAGAATCTTTTTAGTCTTATCCGAAATGAAGCTTCCTGATTCTGAATTGAATCAGAATAGACTTCAAATGAATCATATAGGCTATAGTGCGATTCACGTCAAGAAGTCAGCATTGCTTAGATGGGAGTTTGCTATCCTTGTTCAGCACAAGGCAGTTGCTGATGTCTCATCCATTTGCACTGGTGCATAGTTGCCGCACTGCGCATTGTTGTCGCACACAGTCCCAACAAACACGTTTGGTGCAGTTTTCTGTTTCTCTCTAAATGAAACTTGGAATCAATTCACCTCATATAAGCAATGCTGACTTCTTGACGTAAATCGGACTATAGTTGTTACCTGTTCCGAAGATGACTATTGGACTATTGTCTCCAACCATGGGAGAATAAAGCTACTGACTCAACAGAAATTCATTCAGAAAAAAATTGTTCATTCATAATAAGTGAGTATCACCTCATTAATCCGAGCTTTGCGCTATAGAATAATAGGCCTTAGGTGGTCTGATGCTGTGCTGGGTCATTGGTGCTGCTGAGATTGCTTGGCGTGTCTTGGAAATGCAATCGCCGAAGTTACATTATATTATATGGGAGACAGAGGAGGCCAAGATGTCAGCTCACCTCATGGTTCCAACTTATCACGTCCAGATGTCGGATGTAGGGCCAGCGGTCAGGAATGGGGTCGGGGACAAGTGCCCTTCCCCTAACCTCCCCTCCACTGCACCAACAGTGTGAGAACTTACGTTCTATTACGTCACTCACGCCGCATTTGAAGGATTCAGGCGTATTCCGAAAATAATCGGAAATGCGTGTTTTCTTTCTATTCAGAAGATTTTTCTCATCGCCCATTTATGGTACGATACCCATGAGGTGTAAATACCCATGTAGGGCATCATAAGAAAATAATAGCAACAATCAACAATAATGTAGGAAACATAGATTACTGACTCCATTATCTATTATTTATTATTTTTATCTAACTCGATTATCTATTGCCAGATGGATTTGGATTTTTCCCGAAAACCGACTTACATTTCCCTATGATTAGTCGAATCACTCACTTTCCTGCAGAAATCTTGTGGAGTATTTAATTATTTATTTTTAGAAAGAAAGTATTCAATAAGTACTTGATCATGGAAAACATAATAAATTGGAATATGAACCATTTGATTGAGCACATCTTTTCTGTAAAATCGTTTATGGGGATAAACACGAACATAATGTGAAATAGGATGATAGGAAAGTACTTTTACACACGGCTTTTATGTAAAATTTACATCTCTAATTTTTTGTTTATTCGAAGTAGTTATGTTTTTATGTAGTTTTCATTTTATATTGAATAAAATATATGTAGTATTTTTAGTTTCACTGGCTGTGTAACACTTGTTAAAATTTAATATATCTTTCGCAATTCTTTTTTTCTTTATTATCTTTATTTTTATATCTTTCGAAAATACATCTCACAGCTGTGTGTTGTTGCTGGTATACGGGCAGCACCAGACTTGGTTAAAAATCATATACCCGAAATTATTAATTCAATAAATTGAAAATTAAAATTAATTGATTTGGTATATTAGAACCATATCTGACAATGAAAATACAACAGTTGTCAGTTAGTGAAAAATATGGCACTCATAAGTGTGAGAAGTGTTTTTCAAGATCATTACTTCTGTATGAATGATTCATTTTCACACAATTCGTGATTCTTTCCCAATAAAGGAGAACTTATAAGTTAACTTACAAGAATATGCATAAAAAATAACTTTTGAAATAGAACTTCAAATAATATATACATTTTTTAATTTTATTGTTTAGGCTCTTGCTGATTTTAGGCACTGTACATCATTTGTACCTTCTAATGTTCTATCTAGTAGCTAGTGATATCATATCCTTAATACTTATCCTCTTAATACAAGCTTTCGAATCTGATATTTCAACTGGCTTGCACCATGTCGACCACGCTGAAAAACACAAATCTCGTATCGTGTTTTTGTGTTGATATCTCACGCGTGAATCGAAGCAGTTCGAGTTTGCAGCAATCTGCAGTTGATAATAATTTATATTTTGTACTTGACCCACTTAGTGGAAGTTTATAAACAAAAAGCTATTCAGAATCATTCCCCCATTCATTAGTAGAATGCGTATCGTGAAAGTCAGTTATCAAATGGAACAACCGTATTTCAATGTATTAGAAGGGGATTTATTACGATAACTCTAGCAGGCCCTCCTCGACACAATAAATAATATTGATTGACTTGGTATTATCAGTTGTTCGATTCTGAATTCTCGTTTGAGATGAAACAATTCTGTGTTCTTCAGACAGAACACTATTTTGATATGAAGCTTCTGATAAGGAAAATGTTTGTCTTCTTATAACCTAGTTCTCCATTGATCAAGTTTCTTTTATATCGAGGTTGATGCCGAAATTAGTTCTAAAGGCTTGTGCGTGGTAATGGAAAGAATGATGAATAGATATGATGATAGTACCTTTTCAACTACTGCTTCTTGGGCAGCCGGGACCGACGGTTTAACGTTTCCTCCGAAACATGGGAGTGGCCTGAGAAAATATCTTTAGAAATATATAAAACGTCGAAACTGGAAAATGTCTTTCTCAAGAATGAAAGTAAAGAAATAGTTCTTGACGTTATGCTATACTGAACAGTAGACGAAAATCGGGTTTGAAGAATAAACTAGATCTAATTTGTCTGTTCAAGGTTATCACAAATAATACTGAACGTTAACATTATTTGGTCTAGAGACTCGTCTGATAGGACAGAATATTAATTTATCAACACATAGTGGCGCCATGATTGCTAGTCGACTTGTAAGAGAAACCCAGAGTCATTAGTGGACTCTCAACTCAAATCAAAGTCTGAGAAGATTATTTAACTGGAGATTAACTTTCAACAGCATGTTTACAAGTTCGAATACTCCAAGCTGTATAGGTTGGTCAAAATAGGTTTGGTCTGACAAAAATACTAATGTAATGTAGATAATTCAAATATTATTCTAGAAAGATTTCTACACATGGCCGAAATTATTAGTAAATTATTCGATATTAGTTCATAATCACCTCTACCTTCCTTATATTTTTATTATTTTCTGTTATTGCTATTGCTGTTATTGGATTTACATTACCAGGGAGAGTAATATAGAATAGTTTATAACACAATATAGGTAGGGTAATGAAAATTTTTGTCAACTGGAACAGAACTTGAGAATGTTGATGAAAAATGACAGTGAAAAATACAGAGTCAAATACAGATGAAAAATGAAAAATACAGTTTGTAAAAAATGAAAGAGATTTTAAATACTATCAATATTAATTTCTTGTATGGATAGACTATAAAGATTTTTTTCTCAATCAAGTTCTGTTCCAGTTACCAAAAATTTCCATCACCCTATCCCTTCCGACTTAGTCAGTTAGTCCCGCGGTATATTGAAACCGTATCTTCTTCACGGTCAGGAGTAACCGTGGTTACTACTAACAGTCAGTTATTGCCATTCTCTTGAACTGGTGATGAACTCTTCATACTAGGAATTTATAGTAACAGGATAAGACTTCGATTATCGATTGATCAATAGATTATCAATCAACTAATCTATCCAAGTCCAAGCGCCCACTGAGGTGGAGTGGCGATGGCGTGGTAATATCAAACATATTATGAAACAGCGCATATCACCTCGATGTGCGCTGTTCCATTTAGTTTCATATGTTTATATTTAGCGTGTTGCCTCGCCATCGCCACTCCACCTCAGTGGGCGCTTGGTCAATTTCAACCAGGCTACTTGGAAATGCAATTCAGATTGCTATTATTTAAAGAACCTAGTTGAACTTGAATCTCATTTGCTCTATTGTTCACATCCGAGTCGAGTACCAGAGTACTCGATTTACCACTTACCCTTTTAATAAGTAAAATAAGTATTCTTATTCTATACTCTCTCGTATTCACATTCGGCGTACTACTCAAAATTCTGAAAACATCGTTGTTCTCCATTCAGAATTCGTATCTCTCTGCTAAATTCGATTAAACTCACATTCAACGCAGATATGACTCCACAAACAATATAGAAATGCGATTATGTATTCACAAGCTGCTGAGAACAACAGCGTGCTCAGAGCAATAACACCAGCAAGAACAGCGTGGAGCGTCCTAATAATTTTATAGTTGTGTGCTCGCGGATAGTTAGTATGTAGACACAATAAAGATGTTAGTCACGCCCCTGTGTAGTGCATACTTTCAGTTTATAACGTCTCTGTTGAGAAAGTTCAGCCACGATTTGGTTCTGAGAAGATATTACAAGGGTACTGTTTGAGATTTGAGGAGTTCCATTGCCTCATTCAGTCGTTCTCTACAGCACCGTAAATTTGTCTGAAGACATGAATAGAATACTGTATGAAGATGGAAGAAAATGAGATATTGCAACTATACAGTTACTTACTAGCTATTATTCTGTTGTCAATATTTGCAGTAGCAGAAGTCTTCAGAATATTATATGGCATTAATTAGGAATATGACAAAATTAAGAACAAATTAGGCATTATTTAGGAATTATTAGAATACTGTATTATTCATGATTTGTTTATCATGTTTTGTATGTAATATTAATAGATGAACATAAAAAATATTAAACATACTGCAATATTGTAAACCTTTTTTTCCATATACTGTATTTCACTCTTTTACCTCAAATGTGAATGAGTTCAAGAAAGGCCATTCAGTTGGAACATACAGTATTGAATAAGCATAATATAATTATTATAGTAATTCAACATAACGATAACAGCTCAACAAGAATCAACAAATGAATTTGAACGTTATTTGCACTAAACAAATAATGATGAATTTGAACGCCTAATCCAACGAAATTGATCGACATGCAATCTTCTCCAACACCAGCACAGCAATTAATAATATTCTGCAAGGATGAGTTTCTAAACACCCATATAGTTCAGTTATCAGGTGGTTGTCGTGAAACAACAATTTATCATGAGGGTACGCTATTTATTCCCGATAATCAGCCGTCTGTTAACTAATGCTGGAGGTTTATTCATTGGCTCCCAATCTATTGGCAGCAGTTGTTCATACATGTATGGCGGCGACCACTGAAAAGTGATCACATATTTGAACACATAATGTATCTGTATTTGCAATAGATATAACTTAAAATAGATTATGTTAGCCGCGATTGTTGGAGTAACCGATAACATCCGTTTCTGTTGGTTCATTACCAGTATATTGGATGTATCTCTTAACAAGGCTTTCTATTTAATGAACTACAATGTTGCCCCTGTTTACACATTCTCGAAGCAATTTCTGCTGTTATAATGAATTATTGATGAAGCTTCTATCGATTCTGAACTATGTATGGCTGTAATGTTTTGCCATAGGTCTCTTGTTCTGTTTGACAGGTTTTCTCCCGACATTTTCAGCATTTTTCTGATTTTGAATACATCAATATCAATATTATACTGTAGCTCACAAACATGTACGTTTATAATGCTACAATTTTTATATGTTACATTGATTGGGGAATCTGAAAGAACCCTATTTTTGTAGTTTCAGTTTGGGATCTCCCCTAAAAAAAACTATTGACAAGCTGACAAATTGAGGGGAAATTGGCATCGATCGTTTTTCGAACTTTCTTCACATACTGTTTACCCTTATTTTAGGGTCATTATTATTCCCCCGTCTTAAACCAATACGGTATCTGACACATTGGATTTCAGTTGAACTAAACCCCCAATTCCGCCATTCCACGGTTGTTTTATTCATGAATTTTCCATCACATTTCACTTTTCTCATAGACCACGAGAAAAGTAATGGTAATGAATCCATTTATTTTAGAGTATGAATCACATAAATATAAAAATATATTAAATTACATCTCATTCCAAATTCTTATTGATTACTCATTTATAACAAAAAGTCCTCCGAAAGACCCACTTTTTTAATTTCGGATTCTATTTTCTCATTTCAATTCCTTCTTTGAAATTGATTGAATAAAGGTATACTGTACTTGATAGCAAGACATAGGCTTATATAGGCTATAAGCTTTGGGCTACTGCAAGTTTTATAATATCCTGGACTGACTATTACTGGACTGGGAGCCCACTGGTCTAAGTTCCCTATTTCCTCTTCATTCACTAATCTTCCAGTGTTAATGTTTTAAAATAAACTCAAATCATCAGCAACAGGATTCAGAAACTTTTCCCTGCAGGGTCTAGCTTCTATATTCAATATAAAATAACATACGGACATACCTATTCTATCATACAGGTTACAGGTTATCTATGATACAGGTTACTGTAGTTTTCTTATCAGTTGACAAACAACACATCTAGTGGCGAAGCGTGGTATGCTTATAAATAAGTATACCACGCTTCGCCACGGAACACATCGTACTTCCTTGTTCCACAATCGATAGAAACTTGTAGGCCTACATACTCCTTCAAGATTGAAGTAGGAGTTGCGTCATAAACTGAGCCCCGAAGTCCTTGATTCACTGACAAGTGCAAGTGCAATGCATCACAGTGATGCATTCTACTGAAATGGCGCCACGGCTGCGTAGTGTCCACGATGTGAGTTATTCGAATCGGTGCCGGAGACAATGGCTAACGATTTATCGATTTTCCGATGTATTGATTCCAGCAAAGGTATCGATATTTCTGGGAACAATGGCTAGATATTTCTTGAACAAAATGCGCGATGCGCCAGCCTGCAGCAGATTTACAATCAGCGGCGTCATTCATGTATGCCTTTTTGCACTTGTCATCGTCGGTTGATGTGTTAGTTACTTGCAAGTTTTTTCTGCATTCGTCTCCAGTGCTATGTACGTGACATGACTCTGGCTAATACGCGGCCGGTTTAAATAACAGCGCCGGGCTGGTGCCTGTTGACAAGATTTAAAGCCCAATAAAAAGTCCATAACAGAACTACCGCTGCCGGCTGCAGCTTAGGTTCTAAACATCACCTGCCATTTATTGATTCAATTGTGAGCATTGTTTGGGTGGTCGGTCGGCTCTTACAAATTTTCATTATTCATTACAAATGGTGACAAATGAAGGGTCTAATTCAATAACTGGTACTGCGGAAATAATGGGAAATTGGTACACCAACAAGAATATTTGATTGTAGGTTGTATTCCAGTAAAAATCAACATATTGCATATTGATTTAGTCCTAGTGAGTAGTTGTTGTAGACAATTGTTTGTTTTTCAGATTGTTTTCAACTTATATTTATATCGCAGATTTGACATCTAGTGAGATCGCACTGTTTATCCCCACTGTTTATCGAAATGTGATACATTTGAGCGGGTTCACAAGAACGGTTTTTGAGCGATTGGCAGACAAAAAACACCTGGCATTATCTCTCTCCCACACATGGAACCGCTGGTAACCGCTGATAGCCGCAACCGCCCAAAAACCGTTCGTGTGAACCCGCTCTTAGATTCGTGCAGCCTAGTATTGTTTGGATGCTACCCTATCACTATCGTCTATCAGTACTCTGTATCCTGTATGACGTACAATATACTGCATAATTCCAAGCAACAGGTTTCAAATGACCACTCTTGGATTGAACAAATTCACTCAATGTCTGTTTGGCTGACAACTGTTTTGGTGGTGATTATCAAATTGGAAGTGTAATACTTAAACCATCTAGTGGATAGTGATTAATAGCTTCCTTACGTGTGGTAAGTATCGTATCTACTATCCAGATGTTAACCCCAAACTTTGTTTGCGAGGACTGCTGGACAGTTTAATTGAATTTCGTTCATTACTTGTGGTTGTGGAACTCACATAATTCATGTTGATCGAACAAATTGCAGTGACTAAACTGTTCGAGGTGAGACCAAGTTTGTCTGTTTAACCAAGCAATTATCCTCTGTTTTCTGTGAGAGCCCACAAAGTGATTCAAGAGAGATTAGAACCCTCTGACTTTATTACTTGGGTGAAATTAATTACTGGTCTCTAGTACAACTAATAAGTGAAATGAAGTACATTATTCCACTGAACAGTAATATTATTTTCGTTTATTCTAGTTTGGTTTTAATCTATGGGTTATATCAGACCTGGGGCCTCTCAGAAGAATCAATCATTTTTATCCGCCATCAATATAATAATTATGTTCAGATAAATGAACATCGTCGAAAATGCAAGAAGTATGAAATAATATAGAAAACCATCTCACATTATACTCGTATGCCCAGGAACATACTAGATAAGGGTGGCTCAGTTGTGGCCAGTAGTACCAAGTTTCAGTTTCGTGCTTCGAAATGGCTTAATCATTGAAATAGGCCTGTTTTCTACGATTTGAGTTTTTTTATTTTATTATTATTATTATTATTATTATTATCATCATCAAAAATACACTCACCCTAGTCACATACCCAAATAGATGTAATATATATTGACTAATAAAGAACAATATTAATATTTAATCTCAATCCATTCGTCAATCTTTTCACTAGTAATACCATAGAGAAAGCATACGCAAGTAGATGATTCATCCCTATGTTAATTGGTGCGACTAAGCGACTTGATGGTGGCGATATCTCTGGGGCGATACCTCTGAACTCGCCTGGCACGAACTATTTTCGCCGTACAGTGAAAATGTAAACAGCCGTTCCTATCTGATGAGTAATCTACTTGCGTATGCTTTCTCTATGGTAATACGTTGAGTTGCATCGAAATAAATCAAGCCATTCGCTACAATTTCGTATTCCATTTGGACTTCTTAGTTTATACCAACTTATAATATACGGTAAGTAATATTACCGGTAGTAATATTACGTAAGTAATATCAGAGACAATTAGAATACTAAATATACTCTCCATAACCCCAGTATCACGGAGTTAAATCAAGTTTTAGAAAACTGTAATCATGAAGAAAACATACATTTGAATTAATTCAGTAAATTAATAAAATAAAAACTCAATAAACAGTTTTAAACGTCAGCCTGTTCGTATAGTCAGAGATAATTCAGAGTTAGAGAGATTCATAGTCAGAGAGATAATTCCTCTCCTTTTCTGTGGTATAGTGCAGCAGACACCATCCAATGAGGATAAAATTTACAATATGTATTCAAGCTTCCAGACACCGGCAGGACATTATTATTCTAATTTGTTTAGCAGTCGTAGCAAGCTAATTGCCTGGGCTGGTGTTTCGTAGCCGCCGTGGTAGGCAGGCGTAGCTGAAGAAACGCTCACGTAGACCGCACGTTGTGCTGCTTGGTTCTAGCCTTTTGCGAGCCGGGTTCCAGCATGCAGCTCATTACTGGGTGCCTTTGCTACCTATCGGCACGGCAATCTACAGCATTCGCAACCAGTGTCCGTTGCTTACAACTAGGCGGCATAGCTAAGTGACAGGTTGACGGCGATACATTCTCTTTTTAGTCTGTGTACTCTCAACAGCCGCCGGGAGCGGCTACCAGGCTAACTGTCAGATCTTATCCGTGCACACACGCTTAATTATAATCTTTTAACACATCCTCGTCACCATAATTAGCGTGTGACACGTTCGATTATAATGATACTGGACATTTTTCAGCATGCTGCCTATGTGCATAGAATACCTATTTCATTGCGGATTGCCGTAAGTGATGGCAAGTGTGAACAAGTTCGTTTTCACCTGAGTGTGGAGACATGAAGCCTACCGCAGCTGGCTGTTGCTTGCCACTAATGAAATAATGCTCTCAAATGTAATTTTCAGTTGAGTAGGTTTGGTGAACCGCCTTTGAATGCTATTGAAACTTTTAAGCTTCGATGAGTCATAGGATGATTGGAATTTTCCTTTTCTTGTCTGGTCGACAGCAATTATGACTCCAGTTGGTGATTAAGAAGCACATTGAGCTGTAGGTTTATCCATAATCTTGCAAACAATTGAAAAATGAAGTTGTATATTTTAATATGTAATGATGATTTTTTATTTTCAAGTTGACCTCGAATACTGAATAATGTTGTCAACTCTAGTTCTTGTGACTCAAATGAATGTTTTTTGTGTAGGCTTCCTAAATAAGGAATAAAGTCCATTATTTCAGTTAGGTATCATCTCTCCAAAAATAACTTTATACTGAGCAACGAGTCTGAACTATGAAATGCGTACCCAACTAGGATTTCTCCATTCTTCCAGAAATATACAATGTGACAGACTTACAACACTGACTTTTTACAAAAATTAAATTTTGACAAAATTTACTTTTGAAATTTACACCTAATAATAACGTGAACCTACACTACTACCATACAATATACTTTACCAGAAATATTTGAAACAGGCTGAACAATGATTCACAATATGGCAGTTTTAGAAGTTGCAATGGAAAGTTGGTTGGCACAGTATAAGGGATGGAGCAGGCACACTCTATCAGCTATTGCAACTTTTGAGAGTGGATCAGCGTTGCGTTGCGTGGCGTTTGAGATGAAATAGTATACGGTAAACTAATTAGCCAGAGCGAGCAAAGGTTCGTTGCTCGTTGCTAACTCTTGTTTAGGTGGATAAGTGCATATATCTAGGCTGTGCATAATCGGGGCCATGTAGCTCGTAATAAACGGGCAGCTTTCTCACGCACGCATACACACGTGCGTGATTTAAAATTGAAATAAATTACATCGTCGCCGCTGCTCCACCTCTGCTCGGTCCACTCAGCGGCCGTTAATCATCGTAATAACAAGACCCCTGACAGTGGATTTTGTAATAGCCAACGATTTTCAATCGTTATTATTGTTATTAGATCTCAGCCAGCTAATCTTTATGAAAGGTCGATTCTCTATTAAGGCATTCAGGTACCACGCCTGTTGTCTTGGATGCATTTTCATTCGATTACGCTTCCAAAAACGTCACGTCGCTGCTATCCTCTAATCTACCATATCACAATTTTGATATGGAAATACTACGATGTCTACGGAGAACTTGATAGGGGTGTGTAGGTGGGACTGCCTTGCCTTGACTATTGACCAATATTCAGCTGAGAGAAACCATTTTAATAGTAGAACTCTCTGAATGGCTCCTTTTCCAACCCCATCTTACATTGATCGCCATATTCGGATTTTAACCTATGAATTTCCAAATGAGTTTTTCATTTTAATAATTAGTTTAACCACAACATCCCATAATTTTTCCATCTTTTCATTTTAATTTTGATTGCATTAGGAAAACATCAAACTAGTAGGAAAATTTTTTATAAATTGATCAAATTTTCAACCTCTCCGAATACTAACAGAGTACAGAACACCAATGTAGAGCATATTCCAGGAAAAATAATATAATAAAATTTAAATTTGTAACCGCCTGCTAAATTCCCGATGTGCTTTAGACTGATTGAATATTTTACTGGAAGTGAAAGCATTTCAGATATTTTGTATTGCTGCACTGAATTCATAATTTATTGTGAATTTCTATTACAACTTGGTCTGTGAGACGAGAAAATTGTTTCTTGGAACTCATTTTCCTCAAGAGCTATCATAATACTAGGTTTCTGCGATAAATTGGTGGTGCTAAATTGATTATCCAACTTGAAATGTTTTGTAATCTATCCGAAATTTATCGATTGAAGTTTTTTACGTACAATAACTATTTTCAACTTGTCTCACGTTGATCTTAACATCTGATGACAGTACTTCCTTGACTAAAAAATATTACTAAGGATTAAAAAGGTTTATACTTTTGTAAAATCGAAAGTTGTCACAATACAGTGCACTGGAGCAACGCCTGTCTATTTTCTAAGCACTAATTGGGTTTCAGTGAAGACTAATAATGTCGTTTCTAGCTCATTCCTCGACAAACAGCTGATTTGCAGAGCCCTTTGAACGCTAGGGCCGGCCAGGCCGGATCTTTGTGGGAGGAGACGTCTGCCCTGGGCTAAAGACCTCCAAACCCCAGATCTGGGTTAAGATGATTCCCTTCCTCAAGATTCCCTTTCTCTTCAACAGAATGCAGCCAACATTATTTACTAATGAAGTTATTTGTTGTTTTTGTTTTGACAACAGTAACTAACTATTTCTATGCACTTGCACGGTATAGCTGTCACGGTAAGTCAGGTGTACTGTCTTATTCCACTTATTTGTAGGAGGTTTTTTCTAGCATTTTCTGAAGAGAATAGAAGATAATGAAAACACTAGAATGTAGTCAAAAATATCAGTGTATTTAGTAGAATTTACAAACATGTTTCGGCATCATTGTGCCATCTTCAGTGTACTAAGAAACTAAAAGTTTGTGTCAGAATAGAAGATCATAGTCATCAGTCTCATCAACTCACACCGCTATCTCAGTCAACTGAGGCTATCATAAACGTCATGATCTTGAATTGACAGCGTTACTGGTGGTATCAAGGTAATTGATTGATATCAAGCACGGAATCACTTATCCACAGTACTGATCAATAAAGGGATCATAGAACTAATGTTAATGTAAGTATTCAACAGATTTAAATTTTCAATATTCTCAATAGCTTTTTTTATACATTTTGAAGAATTTTGTGAATGAAATACTCATTGATATTGGAAAATTTAAAATTACTAGTATGTAGTCTTTGAATAACAAAGCATTGTTTAGTACGAATACTTGAATAAATGCAACCTGAAATCGCCCACACTCGAAGAATTGTCAACAAACACTTCATAATCGTAATCTATGATAATTTCTTATTGATATGTTTCGCTTTAATCCTCCGATACTTCAATAGAGATAAGAAAAATCGTATCTCTCTGAGCTAGAAATCAAACGAATTAAATAAAATTTAGAAATACTTGCATATAGATATGTTTTGTCAACTGAGATCAAAATTATGACAAAGATTAGTTTCAAGTAGTGGCATCGAAAGTTCAGTGGAATTTCGCAATTACATCACGGACGAGCTGAGCTCCATTTGAATGTTGAAATCTGGCCTGACAGTTCTCCAATACCTGCCACTGAATACTCCCGTTGATTGGTTGAAAACGTCAAGAATTTCGGAGCTTTATCTGTCTCCAACATTGATTTTCACTAACCTAACGACAATTTTAGGCAAGGGAGTTTTTTCGTCATTTATAGATTTTTCCATCATCTATTTCTGATCAGTTATATCTGTCCAATGAAATAGAGTAAATCAAATTTCATTAGAAGAAGAAAAAACAAATAACAATACCGACGAAACAGTGCCAACTAGGTGATAGTAAAAATTCAATCATCAAATAAGAATTTAATTGAACTCTTGTGATGATGTGCAAAATAAAATAGGGCAATTATGGAGGAGTATACAATGTGTATAAATACCGAGAAAATGAAAATGGGAAACAGAAAATACTATAAACTTATAGAGGGAACTTGCTTATTACTTATGGAATAACACACAAAGATTAAGTGTTCTTTATCCGTCTCTTTTGTGAAATAAACAAGATTTTCGGTTTTCGATGACATATTGCATTCCTACCAGGGACACGGAGCTCAGCATCGGGCAGTAGGTGTGATTAGATCTTGGGTAGGGGAAAGCTATGATTGCAATTCTTTCTGATGAAAATTTTTTGCTAGGGATGATGTCCACATAAGCTCTAAGCTGAAGGATGATGATAAGATAAGATAAGATAAGATTACTTTATTCATGTAGATAACAAAGTAATCTTATCTTATCTTATCTTATCATCATCATGATGATGAGAGATGAATGGACCTACAGCTTTAGGTGGGTTCCGAAAATATTCAACCCATAGCTGAATATTAAGATGCTTAAATTAATGTTTTCTTATTTATCACAAAGAGTTCAAACTACTGACTATTTCAAGTAATATTATTCTTTAAAATATCTTGAAATAATTGTCTATGAGGGGTAAAAAGCAACCAATGCTCTTCATCCAAATGCTCTTGAAATTATGCTCATCCAAATGTATGGAATTGAAATGATAATGGAATAAATACCACAACTTACTATCACTATGCATTTGGTTTAATATGGAAATGTAATTGTAATTTTATGAAAAAATTCAACTAAATAAACAAATCACTTCTAGATAGAAACTTGTAAGGCTAGGCGTACACCGGTTAGTCAAGACAAGACAAGACGAGATTAGTCACGTTTAGTCACAGTACTTTGAAGCAACACACTCCAATGTGGGCAGGATAGGTGAATGAATGGTTCCATGTGGAGGGTTGCATGTCATTCCATTGTAGGGTGGCCGTGGCAGCAGAACTGAGCTAATTTCACAGCCACTGGTTGTTGGGGGAAAACGTATAGTGCACCTGGCCTCTGATGTCCAAACCCTTCACCCCTCCACTCCCCCAACAGTCAAAACAAACAGGCGGCTAACTTTAAACTGCTGTAAATAAATGAGGCCTGCTGTGTTTACCGCAAACACCGTTCATTACTACCAAAACCCAGTCATCTATTGACGGATGGCATTTAAAGTAGCAATGAAGATATTTATGTACTCGCTTAATTATCTCATTTTTATTGCACAAACGTAACTTCAGTTTGTTGAAATCTATCAGATCTGGTCTGTATTCGATAATAATTTTTGTAATTATTTATCTAGGATTAGATTGTGCAAATATCAACAGGTTTGGAATCTAATAAGAAAACATTAATAAAAGAGTGGGCGGTAGTAGTCGGCCATATTGGATTGATGTCCCATAAGATCAATGTAATTTTAAGCTAAAACACGCATTTTCTTGTAACACATCACGTCTACAGTTTACGTCGGATCTTCTTGGAAAAAAATTATTTGATAAATAATGAAATGTTGCAGGGGGTTGGCTTTTTCAAATTTTAAATATTTCTTCCAAAAAACCTCCAAAAATGTTCAAACTTGAAAAAGTTTATTTTTGCTGTAATTATTGCAGTAATTTTCTAATTAAAAAAGTAAAAAGCCAACCCCCTGAAGAATTTTATTCTCTTTCTAATGACACTTCAAACGTAATTTTCTGTCCAAAAATAACGGCGCTACATGTGACAAGAGATTACATTGATCTTATGGGACCATTTCCAATATGGCCGACTACTACTGCCCACTCGTAATAGTATTATGTAAACTAATAAACTAATAGGACATCAATTATTAAGGCTGTGCATCAGCTTATTTGGAACTTTTTTCTGGTGACATTTTTCGAAGTTTTACGATTTGGATACTATTAAGCTATCAAAATGAAATAAATTTTCCTCGAAGAATTTTCTTTTGTTCACTAGTTTGTGAGATATGGGCACCCAAAGTTACAATTTTGGGGTAATTGATCTCAAAATTGGTTGCAAATAGAATCATGGAATTTCGAGCATACATGTTTGAAGGTATTGTTCATGATTTGAAATACTAAATTTCTCAAAATATCTAATTTTGGAAAAGTTGATTTTTAAAATAATTTTTATGGAATAACTATTTAGTATATTAAAATGAAAAATATCTCAATTCAATGCGTTATGTCTCATCTTGTTATTGAGAAAGTATAGAAGCTTCAAATCATTTCACCCAAGAGATCAATTACCCCAAAATTATCATGGACTCAATATAGATTTGCCGAGTCTGGGTGAGATGCTACTAACACACACACACAACCGTTCACACACGAGCTCTCATACGCAATTCTACGTGCACTCAAGCAGTGTTGTCTGATTGACTCTATGCAGTGGAAACAATGACAAGGTCATTGTACGTTCTCTTTCTCTCAGCCGGCCACTACATACACCTTCTCATTATAGACTTAGCTCTGTTGAATAACAGAATAGAACAAAACTTAAAGCAAAAACAATTTCCGCTCAGCTGTTTCTCACTATACTATCTCTCTGTCTCACTATACCATCAGCTTATCTTCATACTATCTTTTCATCCTCTCACCTTTCCTCTCCCTTCTGATGGAAAGGTAATATTCAAACCATAAAAGTTTTATTCATGAATGGGAACACAGATTACTCAGTACAGCTTTTCGTTATACTTTGCTGTGTTTTTGAATTCACGAACATGGAATGAAGCAAAGATTATTGTAAATTAGTAGTCTTGTGAGACAGGTTACTCACTACTTTCGAAGAGAAAAGAGATTATACTCAAATCTCAAATTAACACAAAATAGAGGCAAATAAAAGGAAATCCAGTTTTATTAAGTCATTTATTTTTATTTATAAATGAAATAACTTTAAAAATTTTACTTCTATTTATAAAAAAATACAACAATTCACATAAAATAACAGAAACACTTGATTTGTTGAGAAAAATATTTGAAGCTACTGTACACTGGAACCTGGATAATCCAAACTTAGATCATTCTTATTCTTTGTATGATTTGTTAATAATAATAATAATAGAGATGATCATTATTATTAATATTATTATTAATATAAACCTTTGATTTCAATGTAATATTAGTTTATAATAAATAATTACTCTATTATTTTTATAATAGTAGAAAATGTAGACTTTTGTTGAAGAAAAGCACCCTCATGATTAGGGCAATTCCAGATGGCTTGATAGATGACGATGGACTCTTTGAAATCAAGTGTTTATATTAATTTAATAATATTTTTTAAATAATAATTCAAAATAATATTCAGCTAATGAAGTAAAGATGAAAAATAAGTCAAGAAGGAGAAAGAAAGAAATAAAGAAGAAGATAGAAAAGACAAAAGATGCTTCAAATTTTTAAAATTCAAATTTAATTTTCGTTCAGCAGTAAATCACTCTATTACCCCATCAATGGGCAGAGAATTACAACTAATAACAATTTGAAAAAGCAAAAGAAACATCAGAGCACAGAATGCTACTTGTGCTGAAATATGATTTTACATTACCAAATTACAATTCGAAAAATATATATAAATAAAACCGGAAAAATACCTAGTAGATAGTAGATTGCTAGTGGCCATGAATACTGTATAATATAATTTGCTTATTTATTATTATTATAATTATAATTATAATTATTATAATTATAATTATTATAATTATAATTATTATAATTATAATTATAATTATTATAATTATAATTATTATTATTATTGATCTTTTATTCATTCTCCTTTATGAAAGAAACCTTTGGCAAATAACTACCTAAGCATCTACTACATTTACAAGAAAATTTGAGAGCAGGATGAAAATAGTAGGTGTATGGAAACATTTAAATATAGAGTAGAGAGAGAGAGAGAGAGAGAATAGAATATTCACTTTATTCATGTAGATTACAAAGTATGTCGCTTAAATTCTGGTTCATGATAGTTGTCACAATGATCGCCATTTAAAAATAGTAAATACAGTATCGGATTCACTGAACAAAACATGAGATAAGGGAGATTTTAAATGAAAATATATAGGTGTGAGTTTAATTCTAGATTGTTGAAGTCGACTTAAGTTCTAGTTCATGATAGGCTATATATTTTATGTTGGAATGAACGTCATTGGAAATAAAACTAATTGCAACATGGTTTTGCATCTACAAGAAATGGCGGAGTTTGGACATATAAATGTCCATTCTTGGAGAAGGATATGCAAGGACATCCTTCCCATCAACACTCAACCGCAAAATTATTTAGATAGCTGTAACTAATAGTTATTTATGTACCTAGTGCGTAAAGTAGCACTTTGCTGCACCGAAAGAAACGATTACGCACGAGCCGCAGGCGAGTGCGGATAGTTCTTGAGTGCAGCAAAGATACTTTGTGCGATGTAACATATTAAATTTTTCCTACAGTTACCTTTAAATGTGATCAAACTTCAAAATCCTAACCTAGCAAGAAGAGTCTAGCAACAAGATAACGAAAATTCTGATAAAAGTACTTCAATCCAATCAATACATTCATTAAAATACATTGAAACCACTAAATAATAGATAGCAATAAAGTATTGATTGATTTAATTGAATTCAATCTCAAAATCCTGTTTTGTTCCTATCTCACAATGGTTAAAATCCCCCAGGCTGTTCACTCTCTCTCACCTCGAGCGGGCTGTTCAGGTCTATTAGCTACTCCTCAATAGGTTATGTTAGGTTATGATAGCGGAAACAATTAGAGCATCAGAAAAAAGGAAAGAAAAACAAAATGAATAATTGAAAATCAAGATGGGAAGAAACAGAGAATAATTCAGAGAATATCCAAAAAATAAGAAAAGATAATACATCACAAAAATAATTGAAATAACAATACTGAAAATTGAAAGTGCAACTGAAATGCAGCGACGAAACTCACAGAGGCAGTGGCTACACAGAACACATCCGCAGCCGTGTTCGGCGTTGCCAACATGATTTCAAGAGCTTGATAACCTTATCAGCAGCAAACATTTTGAGAAATTGAGATATTAGGTTGCAAATCTGGAGTGCGATAATTTTCTTTACGCACTAGAGCGTTAAGAAAGCACTTTAGGTACTGAAATCAGTGCAGGAACAGCCACATTATGAGGTAACTGTAGGAAAACTGAAATGAAATTTTGAAATATTATGTGAGTAGTGCGTGGTTGCGGATTCTGCCTCCACTTCCGGTCGCCATCTTGGATCCGCCATCTTGGATCCGCCATCTTGGATTTTGAATTTTGGCGGGAAATTTGAATTTGAATTTTTGGTCAGCTGTTTTTGTGACGTCACTTCCGGTCGGCCATTTTGGATCCGCCATCTTGGATCCGCCATCTTGGATCCGCCATTTTGGATTTTGAATTTTGGCGGGAAATTTGAATTTGAATTTTGGTCAGCTGTTTTTTGTGACGTCACTTCCGGTCAGCCGTCTTTGTGACGTCACTTCCGGTCGGCCATTTTGGAGCCGCCATCTTGTGACGTAACAGTCGGCCATGTTTGATTTGGCGGCCATTTTGGATTTGGGTGGGAAATTTGAATTTTGAATTTAGGGTGAGAGGATGATGATGACGTAATAGGTTGGGGATAGACTCTAGTGAAGTATGGGGGGATGAAGAATGTGAAGAGGATGATGATGAAGAAAGTTGGATGCATGGGGGATAGACTCTAGTGAGTATGGGGATGAAGAATGTGAAGAGGATGATGATGATGATGATGATAATGATGTAAGCTGGATGCATGGGGGGATGTGCTCTAGGGGAGTATGAGGATGAAGAATGTGAAGAGGATGATGATAGCTGGGTGCAAGGGGGGATAGACTCTAGTGAAGTATGGGGGGATGAAGAATGTGAAGAGGAGGATGATGATGAAGAATATCTTATGGAATAGTGAGGACTTACCCTATCTGCTACACCTGCACCCAGCTCCTCCAGCACCAGCTCCTCCTGTAACCAGCTCCTTCTGCACCAGCTCCTTCTCCTACACTGCTTGCAGTCTGAATGTCTGTAGATGGTTCAATTTCCACCCCACGTAAAATGCCGTATGAACCGTTGGCGCGCTTTTTTTAAAGTGGTATCCCCAATAGGCCTAATCCACTGAATACCAAATTTCCTAATCTGGGAAAACCGTTACTAATTAACACATAAAACCGGAAGTGACGCACAGAGATAAAATTCATTTTCAACAAGGATAAAACATCAAATTTTCTAATCTGGGAAAACCGTTACTAATTAACATAAAACCGGAAGTGACGCACAGAGATAAAAATCATTTTCAACAAGGGTAAAACATTAAATTTTCTAATCTGGGAAAAACCGTTACAAATTAACCGCAAAACCGGAAGTGATGCACAGAGATAAAAATCATTTTCAACAAGGATAATCTATTTCTAATGGAAATCTATTTATTTTAGTAGAAAGCTTACCCACTCATAATTTGAATCAATCAACACCACTATCATAAAAGTTAACCAAAACTTCATTGTAATGATTAGTAATTTCAAGATTGTTATTGGTAGATCATCCATGACTTCAAAACACTTCTACAGTCAACTGACTACTGAAACCATTCAACAAAATAGGGTAGGAGTGTACAACAATACATAAAACTAATCAGTTGAGCTTTAGCAGCGGAGGAGTAAACACCTCAATGACGCTTGTCATGCTCTTCTCCAATATGATTCCTTTTCCACACCACGCAATGACGTAGGAATCGTAGGCGGCGTTAAAGTTTTTATAGTGGTTTTTTCCCCTATAGGCCTATCATCCACTTTTACATTATATAATACAAACATTAGTATGTACATAATGTAATATTATTTTGAATACACATCAAATGCTGTGGTGTATTGTGCATAACCTATAGTAATAATTTTAAAATTTACAAATATTTTTGTACATTTCTTTTAAATTTATCATAGCCAGCAAATTGCAAGCTTGAAACAGTGAGCAATAAAAGTATTCAACATCAAACTGATAGAAGCATGGATGAGATTGAATCTCAATCCTATTATCCATCTCAACCAGATGTATTTATAAAAGTAGTTGCATTGTGAGATCCCGATCCTGTATCCAATTTAATGACTTCAGTTGGGGTTGTTGTCGCCCACGAGACTGATACACATAGCTTATGTACTGTTTACAGATGGATTTATAACAAAGTAGTTGCATTGTGGGATCCCGATCCCTGTATCAATTTAATGACTTCAGTTGGGCTCGTTGTCGCTCACAATACAACTACACATAGATTATGACACAATAATCACCTCTCAGCATTTGATAAGCGATTCACACAAGTTTACCAACAATTGCATGAAGGTGGTTCAGTTTCATCCCTACAACTAGATCTTGTGAGTACTCTGAATAATAAATTGTAAATACAGGACAAAAAAAAAAAAAAAAAAATAAAAAAATTCTATAAAATAAAAATCTTCAATATTCCCTAACTATACAAACACTAAAGCTACCTGTGAGTTGTGAATACAGAGACAGAAAAAAAAAAAAAAAAATAATAATAATTCTATACAGCTACCTATTTGTTATTTATACAATATATATTGCAAACACCAGTGAAATTATTGTATGTACATAAATAAATAAATAAAAAACTATACATCTTGTCTACTATACATTATTGATAATCATGATCCAATCTTTATTCTTTATTGTGATGGTTGATTTCTTCCTGCTGTTGTTCTTCAATTTTATAATGACCCCATGCATATGTAATAATTTTATCGTTACAAATGTAACGTTTATTGTCATAAGGACTTAGTGATAGTTTAGAAATATCCATACTGTAAATTTTGTGGTCAGTACTTCTCAATGATGTAAATTTAGTATATGTGTGAGTTTTATCGAATAAACAATTTTTGTATAAATCAAAAGTTAAATCTTTTTCAATACAAATTCTAGCCACACCTTTAGCCACCTTTTTCATTGTTTGAATACGTGAACGAGTACATTTTAGATTTCAAGCCCACAAATTCAAAAATTTGGTTTCCTTCATTTCATCTTTAAACTTTCCAAGAACTTTTAGCATTAGTTGGGTCATAGCAAGGGTGATTTTGTGGATACTCTGAAGTATCATACAATGAAATATTATGTTTATGTCTTCAAATATACAGGGCGTTTCTATCTTGTACATGAAAGAATCTGTATCTGTCATTAGGAGTTTTACATTATTTTTGTACAAGGGTTTGATGTGATTGTAATGGAAATTGTACATAATATTTTACTCAGTTCCAATACAGTCACTCCTACATAAACTGGTCGGTTGAGGTAAATTTCACTCTTTTCATGCGTACACCGACCAGTGACTCATTGTAAATATGCCAGTCTTGGACACGGGGTTCGGCTATTACTTTATCCAATTCTTGGGTTGGTAACTAGCTTGAAATCCATTCTTCTACTGAACGTTTTCAAGGGTCTTGCCATACACGCGTTATTCGCCAATTTTGAAGGTCACGTTCAAAACTATTTTTAGCTTTCTTCGTAACTCTGTATTAAAATCTATATATGGTTTCAACCATTGACTTTGGTTGAATTTGATTGCACGTGTATTTTTACAAGTTTTAGACCCAACTGTAAATATAGTTTGAGATTACGCAGTGAAGGATATAATTTGATTTATTTTCAAGAGTGGTCATTAATTTTTCTACTTTAACGTTTGTTCTATTGGGGTCAGTTTGGTAAGTTGAAAGATGAGATGAAGGGGAAGTTTCTTTTCAGGAGCAAGAGGGTAATCAGAGTGTGAATCATGAAGATGTTGAGGGTACTCCAAATCAACTTGAAGTAGGTAGCCTACATCAGAATCATCAGGTACCCCATTACATCAAATTTTGAAATTTCACTCTCTGATAGCCATCTGAATCCGGAATGTGGTAACCTTGAAATCATACTGGCTCCGTACAGATTATTACAATCAATATAATGAATAAATGATGATGGCTTTGAAGGGTCATATTCGCAACTCCATAAATTTATTGTTTGCCTTAGCATATCAGTAGGAATCATACTGATTCCTCCTCTTGCTAAACCTCAAAAACATATGCATTTCAGGGTCTGTTAGTAGTTGTAATTTAACTCTTGTCATTTTAGCATGGCATTCCAACAATAATGTGGAAGAGAATAGAAATGACATGGGTCAAGTCCATAAGATTCCAAAATGTACTTCTAAAATTTTCAAAAACATCAGCAAGAAGAAGAACATCACAAGTAAGGTAAAGATCATGATAAGAACCCATATTATCAATATTACACTTGGTCCAAACTGATTGTGCATGAGCATAATCTTCATTACTTATAGTAGTTCTTGTAAGAGAACTGAAAATGAATCTATCGGAGGTAGGGTTCTTTCTTCAAATTTTCTACTCCTGTCATGTATTCATAGGGAAACACACCTTTACGAATTAACATGTCTCTAATTGATGGATTATTAAAAAATTGGACATGCATTTAAAATAGTAGACTTGTCTGTTGAACCATCAGCAAGGGTTAGAAACTAATTTATCGAGACTCATATTTAAAAATTGTGAATCTAAAATCTAAGTGGACCGAGACTAATTGATTGAAACTTTTCACTAGTGTTTGCAATACACGAAATTTTATGATTATTATATTTACCGAGTGCCTGTACAATATGGTGACTGTCATAGCCACGTAAATTATGAAAATATACAGGAAGAAAATCTGGTCGTTTAGCATTTAAATTACATATGCGATGGGCTGCTCCGACCCATTCACCAGTAGTGTGTAGGTGATGACGAACTTTATAATCTTTACTATTATTAATAAAGGGATCTTTACATAGTACACACTCTGTAGCTTCATGAAATTCTTTTTGTTGATCAGGTGTCAAGTTCATGGGTGTTTCTTCGATAATTTCCTGCTTTATTCGCTCCCCGTGTTCGAGAAGCTCATCCAGCATAATTTCGATAATATTTTCACCCATGAACTTGGCACGGTATGTTCTTGGACCATAGCTTATCTGTCCATCTTCACCTACTATAACATAACTGAATCCAGAAGGTATGTGCCTAGCTGTTTTCCTGGTATAGCTTATTTCTTCTTCTTCTATTTCATCTTCTACTATTTCTTCACCTACTTGTCCGTCACCATTTTCTATTGGGACTATAAAGCTTTCCAGATCTGCATAAACAGTATAAGGAACTCTTATAGTTCCGGTAAAATTCCGAAACTTTAAGATTTCCTCATGCTCATATCCAGCTCTGGGAAGTCTAGTCCGTTGAATTCCATGCACCTTACACATTTCTATATATGTTCTTCCAAATTCTTTTTAGCATCTACAGAATTTGGTCTGTCTGTTCTATTTTTCTTATTGGTAAATCGGTGGAAACAATAGGGGCAAATTTCCACTTCACTCTTCCCTTTTGTCATATGTGACAGTAATCGGGAAAGACCATTGTAACCCGGTTTTGTATTTACAAGGGTATAGTGAAAAATATCTTTTGTTGCACCGGTAAGAAGTAGTAAAGTAATTACATATTGTCTGTCTCTGTATTCACTGACCCTATGTGGATAAATACGATTTTCTTCTTCGCTATAAGCTAAAACATTAATAGCGAGAGGTGGATTCTGGTCTTCTACTTTTTTGATATCTTTAATGCTAACAGGATAATTTATCCGCGTGTTAATTAGACCTTCCAACCTCCTAAGGTCACTCACTCTATTGTTCTTTGGATCATCATTAAAATAGGCCAATAATGACCAAAGCATTTTCATCTGTATTATGTACATTAATTATAGCTTTCCTATTATTTAATTTAGTGGGGTGGGCAGATATGAAGACCCTCGAATGAGTCTATATCGAACAACATTTACATCCACACAGTAAATTTTTTAACTGTCCACCCACTCCCATTCTGAATAAAATTATCCAACCGTTGAAGAATTTTATCTTGTGCACGGTTGAATTGGTTGATGGCTGTCTCTGTATTGTCTGTAATATTTATAATATTTTGTGATGATCCATGGAAGGTTACATTAGCTAATATTGATTGTTCTAAACCATCTGCTAAAACAATTTTTTCAAGCATAATTTAGCTGCCATAAACCATCTAATATTACCATCAAATCTATTACCTTCCGAAATTAAAAATCTATTATTTGTCCTTGAAGATTATTCAGAGTACTCACCAGGTCCACCTGAAGAGAAGGAAGCACCACCTTGCCTTAATGCAATTGTTGTGAATCGCGTGTATAGGTTACATCCATGATGAAAGATGATAATCGATCGATCGTCAGAGAGAACCTTCTTCTTCTGCTGCTCGAGCAAGACTGAATAAATTATTGAGGAGCAGCTACCTTTTATACCTCCATGACCGGAAGTTGCGGTTAGGGGCTACAGTTAAATATCATGTTTTCCTTGTACAAGGAAAATGGAGGTAGGAGTATTTCTTTCTCAGTTTTGAATCATAACTGACTAACCACATCCGGTCTCAAAGAATGGTACATGTTAAAATTACAATTATTTTTGGATTGAGATAATAATAATAATATTATCAATTTCTTTCAAAAACTAATTTCTGACCACTTCTTCCTCAATGCTTCTGCATTTCCTGTCAAAATTAGATTATTATTTCGAGTAATAGAGGATAATATTTCTCTCAATTCAGTGTAATAATTTATAATAATGATGAAGATTAGATGACAAATACAATAATAAAACAAATGAATACATTCCACGCCTACAAGAGTGAGTATAGACAACCCACACAGCACCACTGTAATGTCGACTACGCGAGTTGCCTATACTCAGCGCCCGTGTGTGACAAGTACACATTTTACCGCATGGGCGTAAGCTTCCACTCAACAGCGTGTGTGTTGCACTTTTCCGCCGCGAGATGGTGTTTTGCTCCTTCAGTGGTACACATAAATTATGCTACAGACTGATATGTTCGTGAATTTGTAAATAAAATTATAAATAATACACTTATTAGTCAAAATTTAGTTCTGTCATAGTTGGTTTTCATTATTTTAAGCTTTAAAAGTAATACCAAGGGTAGAGAGAGACTATTTTTAATGATAGAAAAGTTGTTTTTTCCTTATTAAGATTGAAAATTGAATTGAAGATTGAATTTTGTGGTTGATCAAATACGATTTTATCATAGTATTTTCATATCTTGAACAAATAAAGCAAATTATTAATCCCCTTCTTTTCCTTGTTGATGAGTCTAGTAATAACTCTAGTTGAAATCTTGTAAAAATCATACATATTAAGGTATGTGAGGGTATGTATAATTATTGAAGAGTAAACTTTATTCATTCAAGATAATGGTGGATTAGGCCTACAGGAAACCACTTTAAAATAAAAGCAGCCTCGATTCATACAGCTTGTTTTAACTATAAAAACTCCTGTGGTGTGGAAAATGAGTCTGTCTTAATCATGTTGTAAGGAAGGAAGGAAGGTAGATAGGTAGGTGGTAGGAATATTGGACTAAGATGGTTAGTTTAGTTTGATCAGTCAAAGAGTGAACACATTAAGATGCGTGGGAAGATAGCTGAGGAACTTCATAAACCTGCTCGTCGTAATTTCATTACTAGGCGGTAGAATTGAAAGCAATTGATGATCTTTATCAGGCAGATCTTGTGGAAATGATCCCATACAGTAAATTCAATAAAATTACAAGTACATAATGACTATTATTAATTGTTTTAGTAAAAGGATGTGCGATAGCCTTGAAAACTAAAACTGGGAAAGAGCTTGCAGATGTTTTAGAACCGATCTTAGAGAAAAATAAAATGAAACATCTTCAGACAGATAGTGGTAAGGAATTCTGGAATAGTTATATGACCAAATTGATGAGCAAGTATAATATTAATCATTATTCATCTTTTTCTGATAAAAAAGCCTCAATAGTGGAACGCTGGAATAGAACTTTGAAAGAGAATATGTGGCGTGAATTTACTGCACAAGGATCGTACAAATGGTTAGATCTTTTACCTAGACTTGTCAGTCAATATAATAATAACAAGTTGTTGCAGTACAACTGTACTTATAGGAATGAAACCCAATCAAGTGAATAATAGAAGAGAATGAGAAGGATGTATTGAAAAGCAATAAATAAAGCTACTTTTCGAAAAGATGTTGATAAAAACCTAAAATTCAAAGTTGGGGACAAGGTGAGAATTAAGTAAGTTTA